>JAKSZT010018658.1:15493086-15521957 GCA_026826555.1 Tolypeutes matacus | reverse complement strand
TTTTTTTTTTTAAGGATTTATTTATTTACTTACTTTTATCCATTTTTTTACCCCTCTGCCCCATTTTTGCTGTTTCTGTGTCCATTTGCTGGGCGACTCTGTGTCCGTTTCCTGCCCTCTCTTCTCATCCTTCTGTCTTCACTGAGATTTGATCTTTGGAACCTCCTATGTGGGAGAGAGGCATCCTACCACCTGCGCCACCTTAGTTTCTGGTTTTTTGGTGCGTCTTGTCTTGGCTTTTCCTTGTGTCACTCTCCTGTTATGTCATCATCTTGCTGCGTGGCTTGGCAGGGCCTGGAGGCACACCGCATGTGAGGTCTGCTGGTCCACATGCCTTCTATATTTTTCTTTTTTTCATTTTTACCAGGAGGTCCCGGGGATCGAACTCAGATCCCTCCATATGGGAGACGGACGCCTAACTACCCAAGCCACATCTGTCCCCCTATTATATCTCTTAAGGTTGACCAAAGATACCCAAAGTTAGTCTTCTCCCATACAGGATGGTCATATAATAAATCAGGCTTAGTTTATCACCAGCATTCCAAAAACCAGACCTAGGGATAAAAACTAGATCTGGGGAACATGCATGGCTTTGAATATAGCGAATGTTTAGACTTCCCTGATTATCACAAAATCAGGACAGCAAGTGTATTCGCACCAGAGCATCTTTATTTTAGCGAGAGTATTTCTGACTCCATAGCCCTGAAGTGCAGAGAGCTTTCCTTGGTGCCTGAAAGTGGTGGGAAAGAGCCCTGAGGGAGGCGTGATTCCTGTCCTGACCTAACAACTGGGAAAGAAGGGGTTCCTGCTTGAGGGAGCCTCCAGACTGAAAGGAGTGACAAAACAAAAAGACCCCAAAGCACAAAGACAACTGAATTTTGAAAGCTTCCATTCTTAATTGCAATTCTTCTCTATCATAAATTTCCTAAGAATTTTTGAAGGATACTGCTGTATTCTTGCCTTAGAAAATCTACCTTTATACTTTGAACACATGGAAAGAAGTTAGTCAACTCCATTATTTCTCTCTTCCAGCTCCTGGCTTTGACTGCAAAAAGAATTGTGTTCTTTGAACACTTAAGTCTTAATTTACATACACCCTCTGAGATGAATGTAAATACTTGGGACTAATGCTCAAAAAATGAAAATGTTCTGTCTACCCTGAAGCAATGCCAATTCCTCATAGAAGCTGTTGGTTTACTGAAGATTGCCTTACCCCATGCCATTCTCCCCTAAAGAAGCTGGAGAAAGAGGGGCTCACAGTTGCTTCCATCCCTCCAGGGATTGCGTGATCATCCTCCTTGGGAATATGGAATGTGGCAGTGTGACAGTGTTACCCTTGTTTGTTTAGAAACAGTTTTAATTGAGCAGGTGTCCTCGAGGGGCATGGAAATTCCTCTTCACTTCTGGCAGGTCCCTCCCTCTCCTGACAGCAAACTGCCTCTTCCTCCTCTCATTCCTAGGCAGGGCATGACTGATTAATTAGAGCACCTCCTCTCTATTCCCAGGCAAAATCCTGATTTGACCTGGTGCAGATACTTGTTGCTTGAACCTCTCGTTTCCTGGCAGCTGCACAACTTCCTCAAGATGGTGTTTATGAGTGTTGGGGCTCTTTTCTAGACTCCAAGAGACAAAATCATAGTCATTTCTATCACCGGCACCCCAGGCTGCTTGACATGTAATTGGGGATTTCAACCTGTGCCTGAGGGGATAAGGACACCTATCTGTCATTTGTAGTTTCCATGTATTCCTCCTGATTATGCAAACTCTCTCCTTTCTATTGTCTCTCTTCTATTGTCCCCTTAAAGGGCATCCGGTGTCCCGTCATGATAATAACCTGAAAGAGAGGTTGCCAGAAAAACAGAAAAGACTCTTTAGTCCGCCTCTCTCTCCCGCTCACCCACTCCCCAGTTCCTCTGGAGCTAAGAACTAGACCACGTCAGAAGCTTTGTTATGTGTCATCCCCTCTCCTGGGGAAAGCAGGCACTTTTTGTTTTTTTCCATGTTGATGGAATTTTTTTTTTTTTTTAAGAATAGATTTCTTGCTCTTTCCTCCCTGGCCTGCTTTTTCTGGAAGCTCAAGCCAGCACTCAGCCCCAGCAGTCAGCGGTAGAGCCCTTGGTGTGATCCCGGATCCTCACGCCCCTCCCCTGCCCCACGGAACGCTGGCCCGGGGCAGAGTTGAGTGTCCTTGTCTGGCCCTGCCCTTGCCTGTAAGCCCACCTGCCTGCTCTGCCCTCTAGGCTCCTCAGAGAGCAGGGACTGGTGTCCGCTGCAGGAAGGTCACGCCCACGCTTCATTTGCTCACATGACTCACTCTGGGAGCCACGTCACGGGAAAGCAGGAGGTCACTTGGGCTTGGCAGCCCCCGCCAGTCCCAGAGGACACTGCTCTTGGGCCAGCCTGTGATGTTTCTGCATCATCCTCTTCTTGTCCCAGAGGAGGGAGTTGCTCTCTGGGGGAAACTCGGGGCACAGGTGGGAAGGGAACAGGTACTGCCAAGCCTTTCTCATGTTTGTGACACCACCTAACAGCCCTGGAATGGCCCCTGTGCCACTGGCCAGATGGCACCAGCCTTTTGTACCATGTTCCCCTATATGAAGTGTGTGAACATTTCCCCTCTTGGGGAGAAAAGTCTGGGCTCTTTTAATACTCGATTAGAGTTGTCTTCACTTCCAGAGTTTTAGGAGAAACTCTGACTTGACTGACACAAAAATATCCAGGCATCTGCCACATCCATCATGAAGAGCCCGAGGGGCCCCTCGCTCCTTTCTCATCAATGGGGATTGGAGTATATGTCTCTGGGGTCAATTTATGTATTAATTTGTCACTACATAATATTTAGCACTGCAATAAAAAAAATAAGCCAATCCTATGAGGAGTTGATTTTCCCTTCCACATCTGTTCATGAAGACATAAATCTAAAGTTTTGCTACTTTAAAAGCCTCCAATGCAAATACAACCTAAAATTGCCAGGCTCTGAAGTAGGGCTTTTCTGGCAAAAGAGTTTATAGACCCGCTCCCTGGAGCCCAGCCTCTCATCTTCTGCCTCCAGGCCTCTAAGACATTGATTACTTCTAAGGTCCTTCCCAAGTCATTGCAAGCAAATATGGTGGTGTCATGTGCCTCTTGTACAGCGAGGTTTGTGCCATCCCTTAGGAGGGATGTGAGAGCAACCAAGGCAGGGACCCTGACCTTGGGCTTGTGATGTCACGGAGGACATAGATCACACACACAAACAGCCACAATGTAAGTCAGAAAGTGGTCTTTGCCCTAGAGATGAAGTGATAGGGGAGCACAGACGAGAGAGAGTTTACTTTTCTTTGGGAAAATATGGGAATGACCTTGGAGGAAGTAGAATTCAAAGGGTGGATGGGATTTGACCAAAGGAGACAGGGAGAGAGGAGCATTTTAGAGGGAAAGGACAGCAGGAGCAAAGGCCAGAGGTGGGCAAAGGTAGGGCAAGTTTAAACAGTGATAAAATTCAGTGGGAATATAGCATAGGACACATGATGAAAAGGCTGGGAGGAAAGGCTGTGAAAGAGTGGCTGGAAGACGGAGAATGCTGTGGACGTGACGATGAAGATTCCTTATATCTTTTGCATGCATTATCCCATTTGGTTTTCACAGCAATCCTGTAAACAGTGATGATGGAGATTATTATGCAGATGAGGAAACTGAGACTCAAAAAAGTTTAGGTGATTCATTTTAGGGGACAAAAGCAAGTAGCAGAAGAACCAGGATGAGAACCCAGGTCTTCCAACACCCTGACCAGGCAGTGGTAGGGAGCCTGCAAAAGAATTTACTTAGTATCTTTGCCTTCTTGTACTGTGTGTTTGTTGAGTTTTTATGTGTTTTCAGGTTTAATTCACTGATTTTTCTTGTATAAAAACACTATGTGGGGGGCGGATGTGGTTCAACTGGTTGGGCGTCCGTCTCCCATATGGAGGGACCTGGGTTCGATCCCCGGGACATCCCGGTAAAAAAAAAAAATTAAAATAAAAAAAAACACACAAAAAAACCACTATGTGGTGGCCACCACCAGCTACTCTGGTGTGGGACTTTTGAGACTTTCAGTAGATTCTTGGTAGGGACTCGACAAATAGTCTCTTTTCAGAAATCAGTGGTATTGAAGGTGGCCTTGGCAGAGCTGCCTGGATGGAAGTGCATCCCTGGCAGAGGTGTAGCAACATCAAGACCTGCCAGCAGCAGCTTCTTGGACACAGGGGCCAAGACAATGCTGGGGGGCAGGATGAAGCACGTTGGCACAGAGCCACAGTGCCCTGTCACCGTGCAAAGAAGCATGGGGGATTACTGCACAGGGATGGTAGAGAGTGTGGCCAGGGTGATGACCCTGAAATTGGCAGTGGCTATTTCCTTGGGGGCACCTGACATCCTGACTGACATGACCACTGTAGCCTCTGATGGCAATCTTTTGCCTTGACTCTGTCTGCTGGCCTATCTAGTTCTGTTTTGCACAGGTATAATCTTCAGAACCCCTTCAGAGGCATCCTCAGGGAAAAGTCAATGATTGCAGACTCCTTGATGAGCAGGGAGAAGAGACAAATCTTGATCTTCATGTCCTTGACCCACTGACCCACTTCTTTGTGATGGAGACCCACTTCTTGCCCTTGATTTGCTTCCATGAGCTCTGGGGCCTCAGTCCTGGCTCTGACCATAGCTGAGACCCCAGCCCAGGCTGTTACTGCCAAAGTCTTCCAGGGGACCTCCAAGGCCTCCCATTCCAGAACTCCTAGGGCCTCCAGCCCCTCCTGCAACACTGATGTCATTGCCTTTTGTTGATTTCTTGGAGAAGTGTTTGTGCACTTTTGCATCACAAAACTGCCATGCTTGGAATTCTAGGAGCCCACTCTCCTGAGGAGCTCCCCATGAGAGCTCCTAGATAATGGGAGATTGGACATTTGAGTCACTAGGTGCTGGAAAGGCTCATCAGCTTTGTTTGCCATCCTGTTTGGCAAATGAGCCAGAAACCAGAGCATAGTTGAGTGTATTGGGGACAAGGGCTTTCAGAACAGGAAAGGAAGTGACTCTTGAGCTGGCCTTGTGAGCCGAAAAAGAATAGGAAGACTGGATCCTCAGAAAGCGGCACCTTGGGTGCAAAGCCTCAGGTCCACTTGAGACCAGGTCTAGAGGTCAGACTGAAACAACAGAGGGAGACTCCAGCTTCACTATCCACAGACCAGTCTTGAATTCTGAGACCTGGCCAAGACGTGAGTGGAAACTTTTGGGCTGAGATCTTGTAGACGTATGGGAGATATCTACAGGGTTGATCCTGGATGGCTGCAGCTACCTCTGGTTGGGTCCCAGATGTGACATACAAAGCCCAAGTTTTGTCTGGAGATGAGAGCTCTGAACCCACACTCAGAGAGCCAATCAGTGGTGGTGCTGTTTGCTGAGAGAAGCTGGCACTGAAACTTTTAGATTTTCCATTGTGCTTTTGCTTTAGGAAAGGGGAGTGAGTGTATTATCAAATTTCTTTTATGCTGAGCCAGGGAAGAAAATCTCGTCCAGTTTGAGTGTGTTCAGTGAGAGTGAGATCTAGAAGGCTCTGAGAGGAAAGGCGGGCATGTAGCCACCTTCCTGCCTGTCCCTGGTACTGGTCCTTCCCTCCCTTGGGAGACTCTGATGAGGCTTCACGGTGGCTTTTACTCAGCTCTGGAGGTGATCCTGGCTCCTGAATCAGGGACCATTCCCCTCACCCTCCTGCTCCAGAGCCTTTTTTTTTTTTTTTTCAGTGAGAACTTCCAGAGAGGATGGACCCTCTGGCAGTTCCTCCAGGCTTGTGAGGCCTGTGAGGCCTGTGAGGCCTCCAGCCAGAGGGATGCTGAGAGAGAGGAAATGGCCCATGCTGTTTCTAAGAAGGAGGCGGCCTGCTGGTGGGCCGGTTAGCAAGTTAGCCTGAGGAAACCTCTCACTTTAGACTCAGGTTAGCGTCGGTTTCATTTCTCATTTTGGTCACAGTGGGTTTCTCAGCCTTGATGGGGACGGTGCCAGGCTGCAATGAGAAGGCCCCATGTGACTCTTCTTTTTCATTTGATTTCCAAACGTGTGAAATTTGGCGCGTTTCCTCTTTTCCCACAAGAGCTCTAATTCTGTGAAGGGACTCTGTCATAACCCCCCTCCCCAACATCCCACGCTTTCTTCAGAAGAAAAGGCAGACAGACAGGTGGGGTCAGCTCGGGGTGGGGGATAGAATGGGACCAGGTGGACAAAAACAAATAGGTCTGCTTCCCAGGCCCACAAACCACGGCTCCTCAGACCCAGAATCCCAGAGGGAGGCATCCCATTCACTTAACTGCAGCTGCTAGAAGGGGTCCTTCCCAAGTCCTCTGCCTGGACTGGCTAACCCTGCCCCAGACAGGTTCAGAGCACATGCCAGTTGTGTTTGTCAGGGTAGACTAACGGCAGTGACAAACAGCCCCCAGATCTCAGAGCTTCACAAGCTCCTATCCAGTGTGGGTCAGTGGGGGGCTCTGTTTCACAGTCATTCAGGGACCCTCTGTTCTTGTCCCCCAGGAGCCTGGGAGTTCTCCACTGGGTTGTCTGCTTCCAGCTAGCAGCTGGAGGGAGAGGGGGTGGAGGAATGTGTTGTCCTTCATGGGACAAGCCTGGAGGTCATCTCCACTGCACCAATCTCCTACACTAAACATTGGGGGAGACAGAGAATTATGGTCTTGCTGGGTGTCCAGGTTGGGGAGCATCCAGCCAACCTGCCCTGCCACCTTCTTGTCAAAGGAGACCACGTGGTCCTTAGGGCCACATCTGCCATCCTCGCTGGCCTCTACTTTCTGGGTCTACAATTCTATCAAGCCCTCTTCTCCGTGACTCTCCCTCTTCCCTCAGTTTTCTCACCTTTTCCCTACTCCTGACACTAATCCCTCCCACGGGAGACAGTGGGAGCCCTTGCCCTTTCTGGCCAGGGTCTGCATTTGGAGATGAGAGAGGAACATTGCTGCTCTTACCTTCTTTTTTTTTTTAAGGAGGTACCAGAGAATGAACTCAGGACCTCGTACGTGGGAAGCAGGTGCTCAACCACTGAGCTACAGCTACTCCTTCTTACCTCATTTTTTACTCTTCCTTTGCCCAAACCCTTCCCGCACCTTGCTAAGTGACCTTGAGAAAAGTGCCTGACTCTCGTGGGACTCAAGTTGGCCCCCACCTCCAAAATGGGAGCAATTCCACTTACTTTCCTCTCAACGGAGGAGTCAGTTACAAAAATGGTGCTGTGACAGTTTAGAAATAAAGCATCCTGCATCCACCCAAGAGAGCAATAATCACCGGTAGCTGGAGAGGTTGTAAATCCTCCCCAGCTGACTGCCGCGGAGCTGGACAGGGCCCAGTGCCTGGTAAACTCAGCTAGCCGAGCCAGTGGGAGCCATCGGTGATGGTGGCCTAGGAGGAAGGCTCCCTTTGTCCTACAGGCCTCCCTCCCCCAGACCTTGGGGATCTGGTTGTAGCCACCTGGGCCAGGTACTAAGCCGGGCTCCTGGGCATTTGCAGCCCTATCTACTGCTTCGCGGAAGGCTGGCGCAGCAGGCATGCAGACAGCCAGGAAGACGGAGGGCCGTGGGGAATAACAGTGCTGTCAATGTTGCCATTTATTGAGGACTTATTTTTCCCGGGTTCTAGGGCAAGTGCTGTTTCTGATTGTCAAAGAATTCTGCAAGACTGTAAATGTGGGTCATGAAATCAAGTGTGTGGGGTCTGGGTGGATTTGCATCCCGGCTCTCTGACGGAGCCATCTTGGGCTAATTAGTTAAATGCTCTGTGCTTCAGGCTCTTCGTTTGTAAAATGAGGATAAAAGTGATCCCACTTCCCAACGCAGGGTTGCTCTTGGAAGCTCTGGGTCAGAGACTGAGAAGAGAAGCGCGGGAGGTGGAGCCCTTACCCTCAGGGGCCCCCTCCCCTGCTGGCAGCCAGGTGGGCTCTGCCGCCCTCTGTGGTCTCTGCCTTCTCCCACTAGCAGATCTTCAGGCTCTAGCAGGTGACAGCTAGGGAAAGGGCAATGATGAGCATTAACTGAAATAATTAATTAACTATAATTAATTAATTAATTATAAATAAATAATTAATTAATAATTAATTAACATCAAGCACCTCACAGCAACTGCTCAGTGAATGGTGGCCTTTATTATTATTCTCATTTTACAGATTAAGAGACCAAGGCTCAGAGATGTTAAGTGCCTTGTCCAAGGACACACAGTGAATGATTGAGCTGTATGTTGGACCCAAGACTGGCAGACTCGAAGATCTGTGTGTATGTGTGTGTGCTTGCGTGTTTATAGTAGGCTCAAAGACATTGACTCTTTCTCATCCAGTCCCTGAGGAGAGGAATATGGTGTTGAGACGTGGGAGATTTTCAGGGACGTGGAGCTTGGAAAGAAGCCTGCACTATGTGGGCAAGGAACACCTGTCTTTTTGTTTAATGTTTCTCTCGTACACACTCTTCTGCCCCACCTCCCCCCAAGTGAAAGAGTCTGTTGTGCCCACTGGCCAGGTCTTCCTAGTGAGCAGAGGCTTTTCTCACCAAGGGCAGAGGAAGATGGGGTGGCCTGTTCTGGGGTCTGTCTCCATGGGGGACAGGGCCTTGAGCATCTTTTCCTCAGTTGGACACATCCATTGCTCCCATTCGCATTTCTGAAGACAACCTGAAAACCAAGTTTTCTCAGTGAAAGCAACAGCAGAAGCCCTGGGCCTGAGCTTAAGGACCAGGAGCCAGGGCAGAGCTGGGGTTCACCCCAGGTCTGCCTGCCCCCAGAGCTGGTGCTGATGCTCCCGATGAACAGCTGGGGATGTGGCAGCATGGGGGGCTGGGGGGCAGGCACTAGCTTGGCTGGTCCGTCTTGGGAGCACCTCCCCTTGGAAGCCCCCACAACAGTGTGGAGAAAGGAGGGCACACCCTCTGTCCCCTCTCCCAGCCCACCCTTGTTCTGGTAAGGTTTTGAGCACCTCCAGTGTGCCAGGCATTTCACTGGACACCTGGATCAATACATTTCAATTGCGACATTTATTGAGTGCCTACTATGTGCTAGAGCCTGTGCTGATGCTGGATATCCAGAGACGAACAAAGAAACATCCCTTGTCCCTCAAGGAGCTCACAGTCTACTGAGGGAAGCTGTAACACGGACAGTGACAGAACAAGGTAAGTGCTTCAGTTCATTCCATTTGCTATTTTAAACAAGAGTTGCTGAGCATCTACTATGTGCCAAGAACCACACTGTGTACTGTGGGTACAAGATGAGGAAAACAAGGTCCCTGCCTTCAAAGGGCTTGAGGCCATGGAGAAAGAGTGAAACTAACCAGCAAAACATTCAAGAGAGGTCCACAGTGACCCAATGGCAGTAAGCACAAGGGGCCTGAAGAATTGGGGGGTGGGAGGAGTAGGGGTGGAAGTGTGCAGTGAGGGTGATGCCTCTGCTGAGGCTCTGAGGGTGGATGAAAGTTGCAGAATCTTGGAGAACAACCATATTTAGGGGAGCCTTCCAGGCCTCTTGTTGCTGACAAGAGCATCTTTGTTGTCTCAGAGGGCCACTGAGGAGCAGGGGTGAGGAAAAGTTTTCTGGAGAGGGGGCTGTCAAGCTGGGTCCTGAAGCATGAGTAGGAGCTTAGGTAAGCAAGGTGGGTGAGGGCACTTCAGACAGAAAGGACTTGCAAGTGCAAAAAGCAGAGAGGTGGGAGGAAGCACCTGCAAGAAGTTCAACGTGGAGAGGTAAGCTGGGAGCAGATTCAAGGAGTCTCCTTAGACTTTGGATTTTGTCTTGGAGGGTTTCATGGACAGATGAGAGTTTGAGAAAACTCCTCTAGGAGACTGGATGAGGGTGAGCCTGGATGGAGGGAGAGCAGTTAAGTTGTTAGAATAAAAGGAATCGGATCTTGATGCTTACTTTAGAAGTTGGGGAGACAAGTCCTCCCAAGTGTCCAATACGTGACCTTCCAACAGTCACAGGGCACATCCGTGGAAGCACCAGGCCAGGCACCTGGCATCATCTATCACACCCAAAGACAGAACCAAGAAGAGTCTGCAAACACTGAGCACTGTGAGGTACAGGCCTGTGCCAGTGCCATAAACACTGGCCCTCGTGGAGCTGTGGTCTAAGGAGAAAGAAGACAGTTATAATCCAGGATGGGACATGCTGTGGTGGGAGGTAGAGTCAGAGCAAACTCAGAAGCTTTTGGACACCCCAGTGTAAAATGGAGAGACGGAGTAATTCACTATACAAATGCCTCTGTCCAGCCCCTTCGGCCCTGATTACCCTCATAGGCCTATTGTCTTCAGCTGGACCCTCCCAGAAGCTGATCCTGAGAGGAGGAATTAAGGGCAAATAGTTTTTTATTTGGGAGATGCTCCCTGGAAGCACTAGTCCCCTAGTGGTGGGAAAGTGAGACAGGGAAGGGAGGGCAGCCAACACTGGGTGCCTTACTGAACAGGAGACCACTGAGGGTAGTTGGGTCTCCATTGCTCTAGAGATCTCTGAGACACCATGTGATACACACTGCTGAGTTGTCCATTCCAAGGGGCAAACAGCTGGGATTATTTATCCACTAATGCCTGTCCCTCATTGTTTGAGAGCTGCTCCTAGAGCAGGGGTTCTTAACAAGGGGTTCGTGAGCTTGAATTGAAATTCAAAAAAACATTATTCTTGTGGGGACATGTTGGTGTGGGTGTGATATATTTATTAAATAATCCACAGGATAGTGTGGACTTAAGGGGTCCGTGGTTTTCACCTGATGGGCAAAGAGGTCCGTGGAACAAAAAAGGTTAAGAACCCCTACCCTAGAGGGATTATTGCCCCACATAGCTGGCCTGCACTGCACAGCTGAGCCCGAGCAAACTCCTCCCAGTCAGAGAAAGCCCCCAGGCAGAGAGAAATGGTAAGCCCTGAGAGATGGGACTTCAAGGATATCTGTTCCACCCGTGCTTATCATGATTGTAATTGTAATATAAAGGACTCAAATAATTACTCATTTCATGTCTCCTTTCTGCAGTGGAATAGAATCTCCACGAGGGCTGGGACAGCATCACCCCCATATCCCAAGACCTAGCTCAGTGTCAGGCACATGGTAGGTGTTCTAAAAATATTTATTGAATATATGTAATTTGGAGGTTGATAAATTCGTTGGTAAGGCCCCAGTTCTTTACGAATATCTTGTCTATCCCTTTCTCTTTCTCTGCCCTCTGGACTTCACTCTCCTCTTGCCACCCCCAACCCTGGTGTAGCAGAGCCTGCAAGTTGCTTCCCAAAGTCCATTTGTTTGCCTTCTTCTAGAGTAATAAACCCCTCCATATTTAGCCGTGCCGGGAATAAAGCATAATTTTACCAGCCTCCCTTGCAGCTGAAGACTGACCAATGGGAGTGGAATTGATGGCTGCCACTTTTAGGAGTGTTCTGAAGTGTGTCCATACTCCTCGTCTTCCCTTTCTTCCTTCCTGCTCTTGGAATTTGGATATGATGGCTGGAACTGGAGCAGCCACTTTAAATTATTAGATGGAAGCCTGGACAATGAGAATACTGCAACAACAAGCTAGAAAAGCTGGGGACCTTGATGACCAGGGAGCTGCCACTCCAACCCTGGGCTGAACTGTGGGCTTCCTATACAGAAGAGAGCCCTTGGTGGCACGATTGTTGTTGGCCGTTTTCTCTCCCTCGCAGCTGAACAACCTAATCCTAAGCATTACACAGATGGTGACTGTTAGATTGACCTCTGAGGTAGAGCTTGCTGGAGAGGAGCAAGCATTCTCAGTGAAGGAAAGCAGTGGCTCCTCTTACTGGCTGTCTAGGCTAGATTGGTCCAACTTCATTCAGGGCTTTGAAAAGAAATTCTGTTCTCTCCCAGAGGTGCAGCTATACCCACAGACTCCTTTTCCCTCTGGAATGGCCCAGGCATGCTCCACGGCAGGTCCAGGGTGGAACGCTGCTGTCAGCCCCTTCCTAACAGTGGCATCATGGTTCTAGGGGGGATCCCTTTTCCCACCTGCCCTTCCCCAGGTCATTAGGAAACAGTCGATGCTCTTTTACTGCTCTCCCCCACAGCATGGGTATAAGAAGGAACTCAGAGGATAGTCTGTGCACCCCAACCCTGCCCTGCACTGGGTTTGGGGATGGGAGTGGAAACAAAGGCAGATAAGATGGAGGGTCCTGGCAAACCAGGAGACAAAGATAAGGGAGGCACAGGGAACAGCCACCATCACTGTAAGCAAGTCCACACACAGCAGTTCAGAGCAAGGCCTGTGGGGGCTGCAAGGGGTGGGGGTGGGGGGAAGCATCGAGAAAGGCAGACAGCCTCCATCTCTCCCTGCAGCACAATTCTGGAAGTTCCCAGATGGAGAGGAACCTCTCAACCCCCTGCCGTCAGAGCTCCCTTGATATATTTGTCCTTGTCCCGACCCCCACCCCCCACCCCACCGGCGGTCCTTTAAGGCAGATACTGAGAACGAGAAAGGACTTGGGGAGAGGGTAACCCCGCTTGGGTGGGTCTTTCTTACTAGTCACTCACAGCTGTGGGAATACACTTTCCGGGAGGGGACTGACGGGCCGTGTGACCTTGGACAAGTCCCATCCGCTCCTCCGACCTCACTTTCCTTTGGGGTAACTTGAATAGATGGAGGCGGGGTTGGCTTTCCCTGGGCGGGGGGACCTGGGAGGAGGTCAGGGGGCAGGTCAGGGGCAGGCTGGGCTGCGCGCTGAAACCCGGCTAAGCGCACCCCCCGCGCTGGGAGCGGGCAGCCCGGCTCCGGCGCTTCTTACAGCCGAGCGACGCTCGCCCAGAGCGCAGTGCCCCGATCTCCCCGGCCGTGGACGGAGTCAGGGGCGCGGCGGGGACCGCCAAGTGGCCTCTGCTGGCCTGGACGCAAGGCCGTGGACCCCGCCCGGCCCCTCCCGCGGGCGGGGAGCGTGGGCTCCTCCCCCGGCGCCCGGCGCCCGTGCGGGGTTAGTCGCCGCGCGGTTCCGCAGGTGGCAGCGATGGCCCAGTCCTGAGCGCCCCGCCATGGCCGGAGCCCCCGGCCCGCTCCGCCTCGCGCTCCTGCTGCTCGGAGCGGTGGGCAGGGCCGGCCCCCGCCCCCAGGTGAGACCTGCGGACCCCGGCGGAAAGGGGGGGACGGGGGAGGTGGCGCTGCGGGCTGCAGGCGTAGTGTCTTGGCAGGGGCGGCAGGGACTTGAGTGAAACTCCGTGACTACAGGGGAGGGGACCGAAGCCTCTGGAGGGAGTGGGGACTGGAGAGTTAGATGCTCCCGGGCTGCGTGGCTTGAGGTAGGGGCTTGCATGAAGGAGGAGTGCCCCAATCCCGGCGAGGTGCCCACTTTCTCGCCGCCCGGGTCCCCCTCCCAGGGCACCGGCTGCCCTCTGGCCGCCCTGCGCTGGCTTCTTCGCCTGGTCTTCGTCCTCCCCAAACCACTTTTCCAACTTGGAAACCAGTGCAGCGGCCCTGGCAAGGCTCAACGCTTGCCCCCTGCGGAGCCCCCTCCCCAGTACTCCCCGGCTCCCTCCCCACGGGGTTCCCCCACCCTGCCCGCCCCGAGACCCAGAGAAGGCTCTGGGCAGGCAGAGAGGGCCAAGGAGTGGAGACACGCCCTGGAGCCCCCTCACCAGCCTCCCAGCCCATAGCCCGGCTGACCCTGCGGTGGCGGCATATTGTCCTTCCCAGTGACCTCCTAGTTGGGACTGGGCTCTTGTGCCTCCCCTCAATCCTGCAGCAAACACGCAGGAGTCTCCACACCCCTCTGGAAGCGTCCAGGCCCACCCTCCCACACTCCCCCTGGTTGACAACACACACCAGTGCACAAACGGGTGTGTGTGTGTGTGTGTGCAGGCCCCCTGGCTTCCTTTGTAACAGTGGAGAGCAGACCACAGGTTGACCCCTGCAACCCTTCTCTCCCTGCCCTCCCTGCCTTTCCTGCCCCAAGCTCCTGGGTTTGAGGCTGTGGTCAGCCTGCTTACAGGGAGGGGCTTGTCTAAAGATCCTGGGAGATGCCTGAGCAGAGAGAGATGCTGGCTTGCGTGGCCTGTCCTGTGTAGGGAACTGTTTCTTCCCGTCATTCCCGCTAATACGGTCTCAGGTCTGAGGAGCTGAGACCTTTGGGAAGCAGGATGAGGAAGCCATTGCTCTGGTCTTGCGGAGGGCGGGCTTCACCCCTGGCTGAGAATCCAGATGTGGACAGGTGCTAAGGTGCCAACACATTTACAGCTCCTAAATTCTTTTCCAGACTCATTTTCTCCCTCTCGCTGCCCCCCAGCCTAGCCACCGCCCCTAGCTCCCATAGCACCTTCCCCCACCCCCAGCCAGGCCCTGGCTTCTACCTGGAAGCCAGTATGGCTCTTCCAGGGACCTGGACTTGAGACCAGGTTTGCAGATCTGGTTTGAATTAAGAGGAGAGGGGAAAGGGCAACCTGTCTTCTTCCCAAAGTCCCTTTTCTCAGAGGAGTTGGGGTGCTTGAAACTGTCCTTTCCTCCTATCCCCACTCATTCCTCAGCCTTGGGTCTGGGACAAAGACTGAGTTTCCTGGGGCCATCACAGGCCTGGGCTGGGGTGGTCTGAGCAGAGAGGGGAGCACTGGGGGCTGCTCATGTTGTGGCCCAGGACATCCCTGGCCACCCCAGAGATCTGAGCGGCAGATGGGTTTGAGGTTAATCGGTGGTAACGATGACAAAACCTCAGGTGATGTGTAAGGCTTAAAAACGCAGGAGAGTCTTGCGTTTTATGTCCTGCCCATGAGATCAGCAGGGCTAGAGTTACTCCCTCCATGTTGCTGATAGGGTGAAAGCTCAGAAGAGTGTTCTCTGTACAAGGTGTCCCAGCAATTAAGGAGCAGAGAGGAGAAAGGGGTGCAGGGCTCAGCTCTTGACCAATATCTCCTACTCGGGTGGGCCTGAAAGAAGAATGCTGAAAGTGAGCTGCTTGTTGTCAGATCTGGAGAGGCTGGAAGCAGCTTCTCTGGAAGCAGGGAAATGGCCGAATTGGCCTCTGAAGAGCCTGACCTAGGTCACCCCTTTGTTGTTGATGGGCAGGGCTACCCCCCTTCCCTGTTCCTTACCTCCCCAAGACCCCTGTGCAGGAGTGGGTCTACTGAGGAGACAGGCTTCTGACACCCAAAGTTAGAACCAGACAGAAATGGGTTCAAATATCGGGTCTGCTGTGTCCTGGTCATCTTGGATAGGGCGTTTCACCACCCCAAGCCTCAGTTTCCTCATCTGTAAATAGGGATCACAAGCTCTACCACAGAGTTTTGGACAGGATCGAGACTTTGGCACCCTTGAAATGGCAGTTCTAGTTCACTTGGGGAACTGACCTGTTTGCCCTCAGGAATCTGGAAGTGTTCTCCAGGGCTGCAGAAATGGGACTTGGAGAGAGGCTGCCGTGCCTCTGCATGCTAGTGAGTGTGGCGAGTAGAGTCCAGGGCTGTGCGGCAGCCAGCGTGGACTTTGCTCTCTGCAGGTCTCCTTCCCGGACACGGACCCAGGGTGGGGGCTGGGGCAGGAGCCACCAAGAAACCACATCCTGCCCTCAAATGCCTTGTACTGAGGAAAAACAGGCCCTTCCTTAGTTGCAGCCTGCTTATTTGTGTGTGCGTGTGCGTGCATGCTCGCATGTGAGAGAGGGAGAGAGAATCCAGATAAACAGAGAGAGAGAGAGAGAGGGAGGGAGGAAAGGAGGGAGAGGAGAGGGGAGGGGAGGGGAGGAGAGGAAAGGGAGATAGGGAGGTGTGGACTGTATGAGACCCTGTTTCTCTGTGTATTTGTATGTGACCCTGTGTGTGATAATCTGCCTGCAATGGGCGGTGGTGTGGAGTTACTGTGTGTGAAACATCTCAGCATGTAATTGTGAGTCTGATGTGTCTGTGACCCGTGGGGGATACTGAGTCTATTGGAGGGTCTCTGTGTGGGAGTGTGTGGGAGACATCTTGGTGTGTGATTGAGTGTCCACCAGCATGGCTGTGTGTGTGTGTGGCTGTTTCTCTGAATGTGCAGGGCAGTGTGTGCTGTGTCAGTCAGGGGTGGGAGTGAGCACTGTGTCAGCACATGAGGGCATGCCTGGCAGTCTGTGTGTGTTTGTGTGTGTGAGAGAGACAAATTGTGTCAGTGTCTCCATATCTGAGAATGTGCTTGGTGGTGTGTCTGACAAGGCCAGTGGCAGTGTATCTAGGAGAGGGCTCTTCTGCATGTGAGAATGTGAGTGCAGTTTTCCTTTTCCTGCCCTCTGCTCAGCTATAGAAAGCCCTTGAGAAGAAAAAAATTGGGCCAAATTGGCTGGGGCCTGGTAGCCCCACCCCCACCCCCACCCCCAGGGTGTGGGGCCCTGAGATGGAAGGGCCCAGTTTGGGCTCTGGGGGGTGGGCAGAGAGGAAGGAGGATGGGGTCTTGGGAGGAGATGCTGGGGAACCTGAAGGCCTGGGCCAAGGTGGGAGGTTCTAGGAGTTTGTCTCTTGCTCCTTCTGGGAGGCCCTTGTCCATTTCACCCATCTCAGTGGCCTAGAGAGGAAGCTTTTTCCTCCTTCCCCTCAACCAAAACAACTCCCAGAGAAGGAAAGAATCTGATGTACTTATTCACACTGACAGTAAAGCCAAAGGAGGAATTTTTCAGGTTAGCAGCCAGTCTTTGGAGAGGGAGTACCTTCGGAGCGTGTTGTAAAGCTTCCACTCCAACATCCTTCTCCATCTGCTCTTCTCTACCCACTTGTACAAAGAATGCTAATTCATGGAGATTTTCACTTACTTTATCTTGTTGGGTCTGTGCAACAATCCTTGGAGAAGAATGATATGCCCATTTTACAAATAAGGAAACTGAGGCCCCAAAAGCATAAAATGTGTTCTATCAGTCACATTGACAGGCAGAGTTAGGGTTTAAACGAAGGATGTGTGACTCTGTTCAGTGCTCTCGACATAGACCACACTACTCCCTCGTCTTCTTCTTTCTCCCCTCCTGCTTTCTCCTAAAACTCCTGAATCTGAGAGATGCCCCCTCCTTATTGTTCCCCCCAGTCCGAGCACTGTCCCCATTTGCCTTCATCCCCCTCAGAGAGCTCCCACGAAGCTTGTAAGTCTTGGCACGGGAGCCAGAGGCTTCCACTTCACCGCGCCACTGGCTGGGGTTGCTGCTGGAAGAGATCACAAATTAAGCAGAATGATTAGTTTTTGGGCACAAAAATGTATTAGCTCCTTCCTTCTGGGAGTTTCTTGAGCCTGGAAGTGAGGGAGAGGGATGGGGCCCAGACTCCCTAGGAAGCCAGAGCAACCCATTCCCCTTTGCCCTGTCCCTTAAACAGCAGACCTCTTGAGAATGGCTGTCACTGACTGAGCAGTTTCCATGTGCCTGGGACTGTTTTATGCATTAACTCAACCTTCAAACAGTCCTATGGGAATGGGGACTATTATTACCCCATTTTGCAGGTATGTCAGCTGAGGCTAGAAGAAGTTAAAACTCTTGCTCAAGGGCACACACCCAACATATGGGGGAGCTAGGATCAGGCCCAGGTCTGAGCCCAATCCAAGCTGTTCACCGTCCACCATGTCACCTGGGCCCCAGGACCCTGTTGGCACTGGGCGGCCCCCAGCCTCCCTTACCCAGCCTTGTCTCAGATCAGGGCCTGCATCTGACCCAGGTCCTGCCCGCCATTTTCTCCCCCTCCCAGAAAATCCTCCCCAACACCGCTGCCTGCTCCCACCTCTGTACCTTTGTCCATGTTGAGCCCTCCTGCTGAAATGCCTACCCTATCTCCCTCTACTCCCTCTTCCCTTCTCAGTCCCCAGAGTTCCCAGAGTCCCCCAGGGCTCTGGGGTCTACGCTGAGCCCCAACCTCTCCCTGAGCACTTTCACGCATTGCCTTCTCTGTGATGTCACTTGTCCTGAAAAGTGGTTGATCCTCACCCCCAGGGCCCTTTTCATCCCACAACCTGCCCCTCCAGCCTGGCACTGTTAGGGCTTCCGAAAAACACCAGGCAGGGTTGAGGCCAGAGGTCTGGGTAGTTTGTGCTGTGGGCTGGGGAAGTCAATAAACAGTATTTGGCAGTCCTGATCTGGTGCAGGGGAAGGACAGAGGACCCCTGCCCTCAGGGAGCCCTAGTCTGAGGGGAGACACAGCCCTGCCCTCAGGGAGCCCCAGTCTGAGGGGAGACACAGCCCTGCCCTCAGGGAGCCCCAGTCTGAGGGGAGACACAGCCCTGCCCCAGGAGCCCCAGGCTGAGGGGAGACACAGCCCTGCCCTCAGGGAGCCCCAGGCTGAGGATGGTTTCATGCCCACAGCTCTGCCCAGAGCAGGGTGACAGGGCTGCCTCTGTCTTGAAGCTTCCTGGGGTGTGGGTAGCCAGGTTGGCTTTCCCCATACTGCCTCTAACCACCCCCACCTCAGCCGGAAGACTTCTGGTTCCCATGGGCTTCCTTGCCCCACTCCCTGCCCCAGGCATACCTTCTGCCCCAGTTCCCAGCAGTGACCTTGCTTCTTGCCTGCTTTCCTCTGTAGAAACAGAGATCCTGGGGAATTTCTGTCTCTCCGCCCTCCTGCTAACCACCAGCTGCTCTTTTCAGGGGCAGAAGGAGGAGACCTTTACCAGGAGATGGGGAGAGGGGCGGAGGAAAGGAAGGAGGCAGGCTTGATTGACCAGGACTGTGAAAACTGTGATGCCCTCTCAGTTGTGGCTAAAATCATAACACTGCCTTTGTTGTGCTTGACTTCCTTTTTTTTTTTCTCTTAATCAAATACATTTGATCTTTTCCGTCAGAAAAGCACCATCCTTCAGAGCAGGCCCTATCCTGGACCCGATCTTGGCCTCTTCTCTGGAGCTTTCCGTGCAGCTAGGGATGAGCACATAAGAAATCCCACCCTGTTCTTTATATTTTAATTAAAAAAATCTTTTTTGAGGAGGCTGGAAGGGATGGTGTCTCATAAACCAGGCGCCCACTTCAACCATGCAGGATTACCCAGAGCACCCCGAGTCAAGGGAACAAGCTTCTAGAAAAGAAGCTGTCTTCATTTCAGCACACATGTACATTTTTGCGATTTCAAAAGGCGAAATTGTGTTTTAAATTACATACAGGCCCTAAATTATATACGAGGGGCTCCCATGGTCATTTCAGCACATGCAGCCTCTAAATGAGAAATACTTACAATCTTTAAGGCTGTTCAGAAGAAAAAAAGAGAAGAATCCCAGTCTTAAGACATAGCTAAAGGAAATGCACAAAAATATTCCAAAGGGACAATTCTCACTTTGGTGGGCCTGTTTGGGTCTGGGTGCTAAAAAGCCAATTCTTTTACCTTCTCTGAGAATTAAGGTTTACATCCCCCTACTCACAGGTAGAGGAACCCCTCCCATTGTTCTGGAACCTTCCTGATTCCTTTGCCTCTTGTCCTCAGGACTCCTCCTCCTGGTTGGTAGAAGCTGGGCCAAACATGTGATCTGTGTCCCTGTGTCGGAGGGAGACACTGGGAGGCGTGGTGCCTCCCAGTGACACGATTGCATTTTGCAGGAGGGATGTTAATGGTGGGCATTCCGGGCTCTGTAGCGTTGGAACCCACCACACCCACACCCTCCGAATGCATAATATTCCATCATATTCCCTGATCAGGGGCACTCCAGGTCCTAGCCTTGGCTCTGCTCCCTGAGGTGCTGTGTGACCTTGATTGAGCCCCTTTCTGACTCCAGGCCTGTGTGTCTCCTTCTTGAATGCTAAGAATACAAAACCCTCCCGAGAGGTCTGAGTGGGCACTGTGTGGAAAGGAACCCATGGCAGTGAACAAGCCCTGGGCCCTAAGGCAGTCTCGCTTCTCTATAAGGTCCAACTAGACCAGGGATAGACACACGCTCTCCCCTCACTCTTCACCACCCACCTGACAAAGAGCCAATTCAATAGACATTTGCTGGGTACCTACCACGCACACAGCTGTGCACAGGGAGGAACAAAGATGTAAAATCACCCTCCTGGAGCCCCGCTCTGGAGGCCACTGGTTCTCTCCCTCCTTTCAGAGATGGCCAAAGCCTGGCTGATTTGGGGGCTTGGAGGACCCCTGGAGATAAAGAAACCAAACGTGTGGGGATGGGAGGTAGGAGATGGGCTGGCGGACTCATTTCTGCCTTTTCCCCAGGGTGCCACCGTGTCCCTCTCAGAGACGGTGCAGAAATGGCGAGAATACCGGCGCCAGTGCCAGCGCTTCCTGAATGAGGCTCCGCCCCCGGCCACAGGTGAGTCCAGGTGGGGCCTCCCCACCAGCACCCGCCCAAGCAGCCAACTCCTGGGAGGCTTTGAAGACCCCCAGTATCCGTGGCTGGTGTCGTTTGTCTCTCACACTTCTGTTCCTTTGTCCCAGCTCTCCCCTCACCTGGAAATGTCTTCCTGCCCCATTTCAACCTACTGGAGAATTGCAGGTTCTTTGACGTCTAGCCCAAGGATGACTTCCTGCAGAAAATCTTCCCCAAGGAATTTCCATTGTCCTTTGGCTTTTACCCTTGTGCTCTGTAGTTGGCTTTGGGAGTTGCTATGGTACTTCCAGCTTGAGCCCCTCAAGAGCAGCGGACCTGGCGTTTTCATTTTGAGTCCTCCTCCACGCTCCCCAGCCTGCACGTGGGCTGGGGGCCCAGTAAACATGTTTATAGGAAGACACGTTCCCGGAGCCTGTGAGGTGGTTTGAAGAGCACAGGATCGGGGCCAGACAGGCTGGGTGTGAGCCCTGACTCTGCCATCACAACACAGCGACCTTGGCAAGATTATCCGGTCTCAGGAGCTACTGTTTCGCCCTCATCTGTGAAGTGTTGTTGGAAAATTGGCCCATAGGGGTCATTTATTAAGGATTTGCTAGGCTCAGATATCTGGGTAGCATTCACTGTTACACTCCCCGTGAGGTGGGATTCTCCCCATTTTCCAGGTGAGGGATCAGACTCAGAGCCTTAGTAACTTGCTCAAGGTCCCCACCTAATAGTGGCTGAGTCCCCCTGCTCGGTTCCTCCTGGGCCGGGGAAGTGCTTGGCTCAGCGGAGGTTCGCCCACTGCAGGTTCCTATGCTGCCAGCTTCCGTAGCGGGCGTGGGGAGCGCCACAGCCAGGCAGGGACTGACACTTTTCCCCCTGCACCCAGGCCTCTTCTGCAACCGGACCTTCGACGACTATGCCTGCTGGCCGGATGGGCCTCCTGGCTCTTTCGTGAATATCAGCTGCCCTTGGTACCTCCCCTGGGCCAGCAGTGGTGAGTGCCCCCCACTCCACCTTTCCTCTTTAGGCAACAGGCTGGAGAGGGGTCTCTGCTTCTTTCCCTCAGAGATACCCCATAACATGTTTAGGCCTTCTGCCTGTCTTTCCTTGAGGGGAGAGGGGAGCACAGGCAGTGGAGGTTATCAGTCTAGCCTGAGGTTTGGCCTGGGCCTGAGGCCTGTGCTGGCAGGTGGGGGTGGAGGTTGCTGACTTAAGAGAGAAATGTGACCTTGCCTCCTACCCAAGGAGGCGGGTGGGGCAGATACTTGGCAGAAGGGGCCCTCTGGGATGGGAGCAGTGACCAGGGTCTTGGTCAGGCCTCCCCAACTCCCTCCTGCCTGGCGGCTGGGGGGGGAGGGTGTGGGGGGGGCAGAGATCCTGCCCTGGGAATGGGGTGGCTGAGCAGCTGGGGGGATTGGGGATATAGAGACCTACAGAGGCTGCAGGGGGACCCCTGACTGGAGGGCATCTATCCCAGGCTCTCATGCCGAACCCCACCCCAGCTGGGCACCATGAGACTAACAGGAGACAAGCACCCTCGCCTTAAGGATCCATTGTTTCAATGAGGGAAGACAATATACTCTTTCCTAATAGGCATAGCTAATATTCATTGGGGAGCTTCTGTGTCCCAAGTCTTGTCCTAAAAGCATGTACTCTTTACAACTACCCGTGGTTATTCCTGTTGTCCAGTTAAGGAGACTGAGGTCCCAGTAGCTTTAGGTCACTTGCTTCAGGTGGCATGGTAAATGGCAGAGCCAGGATCTGAACCTGCCTGTGCCCTTAACCACTGTGTTTTGAAGGCACCTGAGGATAAGTAGAAACCAGCCCAGAAGCAAGTGTGAAAATGAGGTCATACTAGGAAAAAGCCAGGGAACTTCCTGGAGGAGGCAGCTCCTTAGTGAAACATCAGGGCACCTGGCAGGACCTGACCTGAGCTTCACCTCAGCATGTGGGGCCAAGGTTAGATGAAGCCCAGGCAGGACTCCTGAGGGGGCTCTGTCCTTTGGCCACCCTCCCAGCATGCCCATCTCACCCCAGACGTGCACAGGTAAAGCCTGGGCCCAGAGAGAGGCAGGTACCTGGCAAAACACAGAATGGATCCATGGCCCTTCACACAGCACTTATGTACCAGGGCCTGTTGCAAGCACTTTCCATATGAACACTCATTTAATCCTCCCAACAGCCCTATGGGGTAAGTACCCTTACTATCCTCCCATTTTACAGATGAGGAAACTGAGGCACAGAGATGCTAAGTGACTTTTCCTCACTCACGCAGTTAGTAAGCAGCAGACCTAGGAATTAATTAGGAGCTGGTTCAGAGCCCGTGTGCTTAATTGCTGTACCAGGCTTCCTTGCATGCATATGTGTGTGTGTGTGTGTGTACATGCATGTATACACATGGGTATGGCTCTGGACATGGAGACAGGTGAATAGTCTGGATGACCTCTGCTGGCTGGACACCCCCCTAGGGAGGGCACTGAACCACCTGCACCCTCCCCAGATGCATGCAAGTTGAGCCCTGCAATCTGCAGGTCCTGCTTGCAGACAGCCTGGCAGGCTGTGTGAACTTGGGCAAGTTCCCGAGCATTTCTGAGCCTCAGTTTGCTCCTCTGGGGGATGGGATACAGATCTGGATGATGGGGATGTTGGGAGAATTGCAGGTCCTGGAAAAAGCTCTTCCTATTTCCCATCATATTTCCTTCCCACCCTCAGTACACACACTCTTCCTGCCTCCCAAAGGTTTGGGGGCCGTTGCTTGGCCAGCTTCAACAGAGCCTCTAGACCCCAGAGAGCCAAGCCCAGGACAGAGCCCATCATTCAACACTAAGCTGCCCCCAGCTCTGCCTGCTGCCTTGGCTCCATCTATCACCTTTAATTTTATTTGAGCAGGAAATAGGTCCTGGCGGTGCCCGTTTATGAGCGAACACGGTTTTATTGCTTTCTCTATGAAGATAACGGCCACTGCACAGGCCCCCTGCCAGCCTCCGCCCCCCACCCCTCCGACTCACAGGGCTAATTTACTCGCTTCTTTGACACTCAGAGTCACTGACACTGCCTCCCCTTCCTGCTCCCTGAGTTAGGGACCTGCAGAAACAACCCCCGCCCCTCCCTGCAAGCTCCTGCAGCGACATGTCCTCTTGGCAGAGGCTGACGCCAGGTGGTGGTAGGGGAGGTGACCCCCACCCAGGGCACGTGGAAGTAGGAAATGGGCAGTTCTGGAGCTTTCTTGGTTTGATCAAGGGAGTTGTGGAGAAACTTCCCAGTGTGTGTTGGGGAAGGGGAAAAGGAGAGAGTGTCCTGGCAGCAAACACACTCAGCTGAGACTGTGAAGAGAATTTAGTGGACAGGGACTATGGCAATGGAAAGATTTGCCACCCCTAGATCTGAGAAGCAAGGGGCAGGAATGGGGTCATGAGGCCCCCATAAGAGCTGAGCCCTGTAGGAGAGGCCACTCAGCAGGGCTGTGACCACAGAACCTCAGAATACAGGCAGGGAGGGAGCAGGAGAGAAATACCCCAACCTGGCTCTCCTTCCAGCCCCTTACCCTCTGCTGGCACTTCCCACTGGTCCAACCCAGTAAAGGACAGGGAGGCCGAGCAATGCCTTGGCCTTCTGGGGCACAGAGCCGGGCAGAGTGACAGACTACAGAAAGAATTAAGGGGAGCGGATATAGCTCAAGTGGTTGAGTGCTGCTCCCCATGTACGAGGTCCCGAGTTCGATCTCTGGTACCTCCTAAAAAAAACAAAATAAACAAACCAGCAGATGAAAAAACCAACTCTCATTGGGGAGCAGATGTGGCTCGGTGGTTGAGCACCTGCTTCCCAGGTATGAGGTCCTGGGTTCGATCTCTGGTACTGCCTAAAAAATTTTTTTAATTAAAAAAAAAAGAAAGAATTAAGTTCATAACATTGACCAGGCCCCTGTCCCGGGCCTGTTTCAGGGGCTACAGTTGCCAAGGTTGGAGGGTATGGGTGTGCACATGTTGGGGTGAAGAGCTGACCCCCCTCCATGGGGCTGCAGAGATCAGCCGCCAAGCAAGGGTGCTGAAGCAAGTCAGACCACCTCTCTGACTGGGGGTGAGGTGTTAGGAAGGCTTTCAAGAAGAGGCGCCACTGGGGGCCAGGCCTGAGAGAATGGGCAGACAAGGAAAGGGGGCCTCCAAGGGGGACGGACATACAGATACCACCTTGGACATGGGGTGTCGGGCCTCAGAGCCACACAGTGTCCAGGGAAGTCAGCCAAGCCCTTGAATCCTGAGCCCCCTTATTCAAGATTTGGAGCTCAGATTGCACAGAAAGGGCTGGCACAGATGAGTCAAAGAAGGAAGATGTTCAAAGGAAATGCCTGCTATAAACAAGATTTGCCAGGTTTGAGAAGCTTCAGGGAGCCCTTCGGCCACCGGAGGGCCCTTCAACAGCCTCGTTTACCCACAAACAGCTGAGCCACTCATTACAAATCATTCCTGCCTCATTAGCTGCACCCCCTCCTGATCCCTACCTGTTTGTTAGCTTAGTTCTAATTATATGGGAGTCATAAAATGCTTTTAAAGCAGCCCATAACTCACAATTCTTGGAAACTCTGACAGGTGCGTCCCTGAGTAATGTTGCACCCAGCCGCTTTTACCGCAGGTCGGGGTTGCCAAGCTGGGCCCCGGAGGAGTTCTGGCCGAGGTGGTAGCATAAGCGCCACCTCCGGCCATAGTGGCCATAGGGAAGGGGTGGAGGAAGCAGCCATGACTCCGTTGTGACCATGGACTGAAACCCTTTCATGTACACTTTATCTCCTAATCCTCACACCACAGACCTGGCAAGCCACCGTGGTTCCCATTTTACAGATGAGAAAACTGAGACCCAGGGAGGTGAAATGACCTGCCCAACGTCCCGTAGCTGGTTGAGGGCAGAAGTAGGATTGAACTTCGGTTTGTGTAGTTCAGAACGCGCGAGCTCCTTCTAGGTCTCCATGCAATGCCCTGCCCCTCCAACCTGACCCTGACTAGTGCCTGCAGTTTGAGCCCTGCCTTGGACCCCCATTCCACCACCTTCTAGCTGTGCTGACCCTGTGAGCCTTGGCTTCCTTGTCTGTGAAATGGGGGCCCAGTAGTCCTTGACAGCTGCCTTCGCGGCCCTGGGTGCAGAAGCTAATGGATTCGCGAGCAGCTCTCCACAGCCCTGTGCGCTCCCATCCACGTGAAAGGGCGACTGTTAGCTTGATTACAGGCACTGCTGCAGTTTCCAGGAGGGGAAGGGTTTAATTGAGGGTTTTATTTCCAGCACCAGGGTCTGACTTAATGAAATATCCCTGGGCCTCCTGGCATGTGGCCGCTTCCCTGTGTTGACAAGACCTGAGCCAAGCCCCTGGCTGTGATTTACCAGCTCCTCCGGGCCAGATAAAGCCTGGCTGAGAAGCAGAGCTGTGCCAGGACTCACTCTGCATCCTGTACCCCATGCCAGCCAAGATGGGCATCTGGGGACCACGGGCCCAGCCAGGAGCCAGCCCTGGCTTTTAATATTTGATGCTAATGAAGGATAATTGACAGAATTATCACTGGCACAGGCTTGTTGCACTTCTCGGGGACACAGTGGTCCCTTGACACTGTGCCAGCAACACACACATCTGTGCATACACCATTTCTCACCCGCCCAGCTGGCCCCAAACCAGCTGCCGGTGCCAGCTGCCTGGGCTCCACATGGGCAAGTGGACCGTGTGTTGGGAAGTCCGAACACAGGGGAAGAGCAGAGGAGAAATGGCACGTGGCCATTGTCGACTGTCAGCACCAGGTCCTGTTGTTTGGTTTTGGCCTGGGGAGGCAGAGAGCTGGGGGTTCGAATCCTGACTCTGCTACTTCCCAGCTGGGTGATCTCAGTTAAGTCACTTGGCTTCCCAGAGGCTCAATTCCTTCATCTGTAAAATGGGGTTAACTGTGCCTGCCTTGTAAGGTGGTGGTTCAAAGGTGACAGGCACAGAGCAGGTGCTCAAGCACTGAGTCTGCTCACATGCAGCCTACAGAGAGGGCACGTGAGGGGCACGCGGGGAGGGGAGCGGCCATGGTGAGTGCCTGCTGTTCCAGCTGTGGGAAGTGTCACCTGCTGCCACTGGGGTGATTGGCATCTAGATGGTTTGTGTTTAGGGCGCCTGGAGGCTTCATCACTCTCCCCTCTGTCCCCATCACAGTGAGCTACCAGAAAAGGCTCTGGCATCAGTCTCATTCCCCATGGAGTCGGATTAGGTCTCTGGTCACTGCTCCGGGTTGGGGTCTGCAGCCAAACTCTGGTTTTGCGTCATATCCAAAGACGTGACCCCTGGAGAAGAATTTCAGGCATCCATGCAGCAGATAAAATAAACATTTGAGGGCCTGAGCTCAAGATGTTAAAACCAGACCCTGTGCCTCCCCTTCTCTGCTTTTGCATATGCCTAATTTTGCTTGTAAACATATTCGAGGAACCCTGGGACAGGCCCTTCCTGCCTGCTCTTTCCACTGTCCGGCCGTTAGACTTGAGGGTTTTTTTTGTTTGTTTCTCTTTGAGGATAAGTCTCGTTTCAAATGTAGCTTCCTCCAGGAATGATGCTGCAAGCTAAAGCAGCCCAAGTGTGTTATCAGATAACTTTTGTCTCCGGGAGAGGGACCTGGCTCAGGGTTTATTTATGGGAGGGAGATGAAGGAGCAGGGGGGCTGTGTTGGGTGACTGGGGAGCAGAGTTCAGAAGGGCAAGGTCCGATGGGCAGGCGCTGTGGTCGCTTGACCATTCTGGAGACAGTCAAGCCTTATGGGCCGGGCAGTAAGGCTCTGGCCCTGTCACGCATGGCAGTGGGTAGGAGCTCAGCTGTAAGGCCTGTTAGTTGGAACCCTGGTGCTGGAGGGCCACCGCCCTTCCCCAGCCAGCCCTGCTCCACCTGCTGTGGTAATGAGCCTCTTCCCACGGAGACAGTTCTTACTGCTCTCCCTCCTGAGTACTTTGACCAGCTCCTGCCACGGGGGCCTCGGGCAGCTTCTTTGTGCTCCCTCACACTTGGCCAGAGTGTCTTCCTTCCACAGCCGGGGAAGCTCATCCTTAAAATCTTCTAGTCGCATTCTTTCCTGACTCCAGCGTCCCTCCTTGATCTGCCCGTCCCACCCTGCCTTGGTCCCCAGATCTGCTGACCCGGTGTCCACCCTGAGTTATTCTTCAGGAAGGTAATGAGGCATTTCCTTCCAGGCACAACACAACATCTTACACCCTCTCTCAGCCTTGCGTCCAACCTCGGACCACAAGTCCCCCTCCCCCTTGGGTGGGGTGGTGGACAGTGGGGCACTGTGGGGGGACTGCCTGAGCACCTAGATGCCCCATCGTGATGTGGACAGGCACAGGCAGGCACCCCGCCTGCAGCTCTGCTGGGCCTGTGTTTGGTATCTGTTGATTTGCATTTATGCTGATCCTCTCTGTGGACTTTTTCGTTTTCTCTGTGAAAGTCTAGATTCCCTGAGGCAAAGGACTGTGCCTCTTCCCTCAGACTGGGGGCTCTCACTGAGCAGAGTCTCCATCTCCAACCTCTGACTAGGGGCCCCTTGAGAGTAGGAGATGGGTCTTTGATCCGAGGATCTCCAATGGCAAAGGCTACCTCTCTACCATCTGACTGTATTATTTTAGATCAGGTCATCTCTGAGGGTAGGACTGTGTCTCCTCATCAGACTGGGACTTTATAAGAACAGGGAAGGTGTCTTTCCCCTCAGACTGGAGCTCCCAGAGGGTAGGGCTGCATCTCCCCTTGAAGTGGGGCTGGCTGAGAGCAGAGGCCACCTCTCTTGCTTTCTCTCAGTGCCAGCTTTATTCCAAGGGTCTGCTCTGCCCGAGGAGTGTGGGAAGGGAGGTGGGTGCCAAGTGGGCATCACAGGAGCGGCTGTAAGGCTAACAGGTCTACTGTAAGCCAACACCGGAACTTGTCAGTAGTGAGGCTGGAGGCAGGGAGATGCAGGTGGGATAAACTCATCTCATCTCAAAGATGTGGATTCATCAAGCTGCATTCCTCAGTGGCCAAGAGGAAACCTGAAGGTGGGGCTGGGCAGCCCCCAGCTTCGTGACCCTCCTTCCTGTCCTTGGGCCAGCAGAGAGCTTAGGACAGGGGAGGGAAGAAAACCCGAGTGTGTGTGTTTGTGTGCGCACGTGTGCGTGCAGGGGATTGTTACTAACTCAGGGAGGTTAGTTCTGGGGGGATTAGGGGGAACACCAGGATGGGCATGAGTGAGGGGTGGCTGGAGCGGAATGGAGCTGCCTGGCTCAGGCTGAGGCTCAGCTCCCAGGCCTCCCGACCCCAGTGCTGCAGGGCCACGTGTACCGGTTCTGCACAGCCGAGGGCCTGTGGCTGCACAAGGACAACTCCAGCCTGCCCTGGAGGGACCTGTCGGAGTGCGAGGAGTCCAAGGGAGGAAAGAGAGTGAGTTAGGGGGAGGGGAGGTCGACCCCGGGAAGAGGTGGCTTGGGTCCCACCTTCAGCCAAGCAAGACCCTGGGCTTCTGGCTGGGCCATCCATGGCCATCCTGTCCATCCCCCTGCCTCTGGGGGCTTTGCACACCATGCTTTCTCAAGTGTGCTGTGTGTTCACCTCTCTGGTCTTGGAACAGGGCATAGAAAGCCCAAGGACCATCACTGTGGTGTAGTCCCCATCCCCAGTGGGGCCCGACCTGAGGTTTCCCCTCTGCC
>JAKSZT010018658.1:15374474-15493076 GCA_026826555.1 Tolypeutes matacus | reverse complement strand
TAGATAGATAGATAGATAGATAGATAGATAGATAGATAGATAGATAGGCAGATAGGCAGGCAGGCAGGCATGCAGGCAGGCAGAGAGACAGAGAGATGGGGGGGGAGAGAGAGAGAGAGAGAGAGAAACACACACACCCCAAAACCTTAAGTAAGGGTGCATGGTAAGATTACAGAAAATCCAGGGAAATCCTCTCCAGTGAGCATGTGTATCTTACGTACGTAGGGATTGATATGATTTTTGAAAAGAGCTCAGGGGTTAGAGATTCTGCTCTCTTTGGAGTTGGTCAGCCCCAGTGGAAAAATTCTTCCTTAGGTCTGGAGATCTCCCCTCCAGACTAAGAGCTAGGGGACCTAGTGCCAGGTTCTGCCCCCTCCCTCTGCCCTGGTCAGGGTGGATGGGGGCAGCTGGGTTCACAGATGGGAGGGGATTCTGAAGGCAGGGGACACCAGCCAGCAGGAACAGGAGAGACAGCATGTCCCCTGTCATCCCCAAGGCACCTGGCACAGTGCTGGGTACACAGTCAGCACTCAATAAATGCATTCCCTCAAAGAATAGTCTCCCCTTTTATTAAAAAATATTTCAGGCATTCAAAAATGTAGTGATTGATATTATGGTCACCCTAAGAAACAAAGCACAGTCATACAGTTGCGAGTCCTTGTGTCCCACTTCCTGTCTCTGCCCCAGTCATCAGAGGTAACCCCCAATGGGGTGCTTATGATCCCCATGCCTTTCTCTATATTGCTACTGCATTTGTAGGTATCCACATTTGGTATGGCTTTGTGTATTTTTAATGGTATTATATCAATGAGAGTGTGTTATACATATTCTACAAACTGCTTTTTCTTTCTTTATGGCCCAACATTTTGTTTGTAAAATTCATCTACCTTGATACAGGTAGTTCTATTTCATTAAACTGTCATTCTGTACCCCATTGTATGATATACCACAGTTTATTTATATTATCCTTTGGATGGACGTTTGAACTGCTTCCTTTTTCTTTCTGAATTACAACCCTGGCTACAATAAAAGTTCTTCCTTGTAAACTCTTATCATTGGGGCAAGTGTTTCTCTGGGGCATATACCTTGGAATAGAGTTGCCTAGTCTGAATACCATGTGCTTTTTCAAATTTGTTAGATGTTGTCAAGTTGCTGTCCAAAGGGGTCTTACCAATTTGCCCCCTCACCAGCAGAAAATGAGAGTTCCCATTGTTTAACACCCCCACCAATATTTAGTATTTTCAGACTCTATTAGCTCACATGAACTTTTTATTAGTTCATACTCATATGAAGTGTGAAATATCTTGGTATGGTTTTAATTTGCATATCCCTGATTCCAAGAGAGACAAGCAGCTTTCATGTTTTATTCTGTGAATTGCTTGTTCATATCCTTTGTCCACCTTTTTATTGGGGTATTTGGCTTTTCCTCTTTTATTTTAGGGGTTCATTATGTATTTCTAGATTCTAATTTAGAATATACCCTTTCTTAGTCTGTGGCTTATTTTCACTACTTTATGGTGCCTTTTTATGCACAGACATTCCTAATTTTAAAGGAATGAAATTTATTCATTGTTCCTTTATGGTCTTGTTTAAGAAATCTTTCCCTATCCTAGGGTCATAAAAATAGCCCATCACCTATATTTTCTTCTAAAAGTTCAGAGTTATGCTCCTTACCCTTAAGGTTCTTTTATCCACTTGGAATTTATTTTTGTGTATGATGCAAATAAAGGATTTACTTTCATTTTTCATATATGCATATAATCAATTGCCTCAATACCATTTATTAAATGGCACACTCTTTCCCCCTTACTTTGTAGTGCTTACTTTACCATGCAGCAAGTTTCCATATATATGTGGATTGCCTTCTGTCATCTATATTCTTCTCTACTGACCTACTTATCTGTCCTGCCAATATCGTGGTACCTTAACTACTAAAGCTCTATGAAAAGTCATGGTTCTCTTATAGCAAGGGCCCACCACTTTGTGGTTCTTCAGGAGTGCCTGGACTATTCTTGGCCTTTGGCTCTTCTTTATCAGTTTTAAAAGTCCCATGGAAAAAATTCTCTGGAATTTCTTATTACAACTGCATTGAATTTATCAATTAATGTGGGGAGAATAGACACTTTCAAGATTGTGAGTCTCCCTATCCATGAATGTGGTATATCTTCCACTAATTTAAATCTTCTCTAATGGTTTTCAGCAAGTTTTGTAATATTCTGCATAGAGAAAATATTCTGTTAGAATTTCCCATCTTCAGTTAGATTTATTTCTAGGTACCCAGTAAAAAATGTTGTAAATGAATTGTTTTTAGAATTTACTTTATAATTGTTTATTGCTAATGTGTATAGACATATATGTATACATACAAATATGTATATATATATATATATATATATTACCTTTCCCCCAATTTTACTGATCTCTCTTATTAGTTCTAATAATCTGTCTGTAGATTCTCTTCAAGATAATCCTATTGTCTACAAGTAATGACAATTTTGTTTCTTTATTTCCAAACTTTATACATTTGTTTCCTTGCCTTATTACCATGGCTAGGATATGCAGTACAATGTTGAATAAAAGTGCTGATAACAGAGATCTTTGTTCCATTCCTCTTTTAAAGGGATTGCTTCTAAAGTTTCACAGTTAAGAACGATGTTTCCTGTTGGTTTTGGTATATACCCATTATGCGTTTAAGAAAGCCAGGTATTTCCAGTTTTCTAAGAGCTTTGACATGAAAGGATATTGAAACTGTATCCCATATTTTTTTTAATTCCTACCATGTGCCTAGTCCGGGTCTGCTTCCATGATAAGAGCCCTGTGATTGAGAAGCAAATTCCCCAGTGGGGAAACTGATCCTACACACATTTCCCTTTGGTTACACATGACTTTGTTTAAGAGAAGATGCCCCAGAGAGAAGGATAGAAGGTGGGAGGAGAGGAGTAGGCAGGAACTCCACAGCCAAAGGCTTCGTGGAAAGGCAGGACTTGAATTGGACTTGAAGGACTTGCAAGGTTGGAGAAGGAGGCCATTCTTGAAGGCAGGCAGGCATGAGCACAGGCCCAGAGCTGGAAACATGCAGCTTGGGGGGGTGTTGGCCACTCATCAGGGAAGGGCCCTACTCTGTCCACAGACACCTGCACTGCACCCGGAACTACATCCACCTGAACCTGTTTGTGTCCTTCATCCTCCGAGCACTGTCCGTCTTTATCAAGGATGCTGCCCTCAAGTGGATGTACAGCACTGCTGCCCAGAAGCACCAATGGGATGGGCTCCTCTCCTACCAGGTGTGTGGTTGTGTCATGGAGGGGCCTGGGGAAGGATGGACAGTTGGTGAAGGCCTGCTTACCCCACCCCACCCACCTGGGACAAGGACAGGCCAGAGATGTGCAGTTCTGGCCCTCAGGGAGAGACAGCTCACCATGGGGAGCTCCCAGATTGAGAAGGAAGACACTGCCCCTGCCCCTTAGAGAGTTTTGTCTGTTAAAGAAATGGTCTTTGGAGACAGGCCTGGGTATGAATCCCAGCTACGACACTTACTAGTGGTATAATTTCGAGGGAGTCCCTTGACTTCTCTGAGCCTCAGATTTCCCACCTGGGTGGGGATAATATTAGTTTCTTCCATTCAGGATAGTGAAAACTCAATGAGCAGGTCAAGTTCTTAGCCCTAGCCCTGGCCATAAGATATGAGATCTCTCATCCTGCTTTCACCCCAGGCAGGGTAGCAGCTGGGGCAGGGGGCAGAGGTTTTGTCCCCACCAGTCCCTTCCTCTGCCCCCAGGACTCTCTGGGCTGCCGTGTGGTGTTCCTGCTCATGCAGTACTGCGTGGCAGCCAACTACTACTGGCTCCTGGTGGAGGGCATGTACCTGTACACGCTGCTGGCCCTCTCAGTCTTCTCTGAGCAGCGCATCTTCAGGCTCTACCTGAGCATCGGCTGGGGTAAGGCCCCCATCATCCACCTTCCCCCATCTCCAGACCCGTGGCAGGAAGGGGGGCCTGGGAGACCCTGGCCCCTCTTCACAGGCTGCCTTCAGGTGCCTCCCAGTGGGCCAACTTGGTGCTCAGGTCATACAGCTCAGCCAAGAGGCAGGGCCCACTGGATAAGCCCCTCCTGGGCACAGGATCCCCCTTATGGATGGGGCCACCAAGACACTCAGGGAGTTATGTTACCTGACCCCTCCTGTTTGCATAGCCCCCTCCCTTAATGGAACCGTCTGGGCAATATCCACCCCCACCTCCCCATTGGAGGTCACGGCACTGCCATCAGATACCCTGCTCCCAAGACCCGACACCCGCCCCTGAGCAGCCGGCGGCCCTGGAGGGAACGGTGAGTCCTGGGCCTGGGCCTGCGGAGGGGGCTGAGGGGAGATCAGCCAGAGACCGCCGAGGAAAGTGGGGGGACCGCGGCCATGCCTGGAGCCCAGCTGGAAATGTTCTAGCCAAAAAAGTTTGCCGAGAACCATCGTGTCTTTGTTTTGTTTGGTTTTTTTGCTGGAACATTTCTGGTTGTGCTTCTGCCTCTTGCCTCATGGGATTCCAATGTGGGGCAGGGGTGGCATGGGCAGGGGGCTGGGGCCTCAGGGGCTCAGTGTAAACAGCTACAAAGGCCTTCCCCTGCAGGGGCCTACAGCACCCACATGGAGCTTGAAGCTCATTCATTCACTCCCCTCATTCCTTTATTCACCTGCCTCAGGCCACTCTGCCCACTGCTGCCCACTGGCCTTCAGGAGAACTTATGCTCATCCCCTCAGGTTGGGCTCAAACCCCAGGGGCTCCCCATCTCAGTCCCAGCCAGACTCTTCTCTCAATGTACACCGCACCCACCCACCCTCAGACCAGCTCCTGCCTGAACTTCTGCAAGGCTCTTCCAGGCCGGAAATGCCCTGGGAAAATCGTCCCCACCCCAGGCTGCCTGCCCCCCTTCTCAGGAAGCTGCTTTGCACTTCTGGCCCCCGGCCCTGCGGCTCTGTGATCTCTCTGGCTGTCTCAGCCTCCCTGTCCCCCCATCTTTGCACTTCATTCCTCTCTGCTGGTGTTCCTCAGCCAGTTTGGTCTGGATGGTAGCCTGGATGACCCCATCAGAGAAAAGTCCATCTAAACGGCCTTTAATCTGATCAGAGCCTCGAGGGCACTGAGGCCCAGAGAGGGATAGAGCCTTAAAGGCAAAGCAGAACTAGAACCCAGGCCTCCTGCCTCCAGGCTCTGGGCCCCTGTAGGCAAAGTTCTCTGGCCTGGGCTGAGTCCCCTCGGCCCCCTGGTACGTATGTGCCTGCTCTATGCATGCAGCTCTCTGCTCCCACTCCTCCTCCTTCCTCCCCAGGGCCTAGCCCCTCCCTGCTCAGCCTTTCCTCCCCTCACAGCCATCTTCATCTCCCTTGGCAGCCAAACAGATGGTGGGCAGCTGGAGAGCTCAGCAGCTAACTAGGGACTAGGGGTGGGAGTAGAGGCAGGCCATCAAGGGGGGCTCCCGGAAAGCTGTCCTGGAGGAGAGGGTGTCAGTCCATTCTGGGAAATAGCATCAGCGTTGCTAGTGCTTGTCACCATGGCGACCTGAGGGCAGGAACAATGAAAGGGATGGAGGTAGTGTGTGCAGGAGCGGAGGTGGTTGGTTGGGCGTTGGGGGTTGGGGGGTGAGGCATTGCCTGGAGGTCTCTAAGTGGGATGGCCACAGTTTGTGGCTCAGGGGGCCCAGGGGCAGGCCTGGGGGGGAGGAGGGGAGGGATGCCCTTTCCAAATCAGAACATCGTCTTCTTGAAGAATTGTGGTGGAGGGAGACAGAGTGATGAAGACAGAGGGACAGAGAGAGAGATTCACAGAGGGCTAAGAGCTCTGTTATGACGCCATGAAGCCTTGCCTGAGTTGAGATGTTCGGGAAATCAACTTTTAGCTTCACGTGCAAGTGGAAGAATTAAAGTAGGACTCTGACACAGTTGAGGGCAATTTCCCCAAAAGGCATGTCAGCTTCTGCAGCAGTCCATGGGCAGCAGGTGCCCCCAGAAACCTGCCCCATGGAGGCTGGAGAGGAGGGGAAGCAAGTGATAGGTGAGGGAATCATTACCTCCCCGAGCTGCTTCTGTGTGTCTTAAATGCGAGCTTTGTCCTCCACCCTGTCTTGTTGGTTTTCTAGAGAAAGACATTTTTGAAATAGGCCTTGTTAGGAGATGCTGATGAATGAAAAAAAGTTAACCAGGCTTGGCCCATACATGAGTGAGCTCCCCAGTCCTGGAATGGGGTCAGAAAAATGACGATGGGGGGCTAGGATATTGGAGAAGGAGGTTTCAATGGGGATGGGTGGCTCAGGGAATCGGCATGTTCTTGGGGAAGAGCACTCTCTTCCCTCATTAATATATTGACTCTGACTCATTCATCATTCATTCATTCATTCATTCACTCATTCCATTCTCACTGAGCACCATCTAGGAGGCAGGTCCCGGGCCCCGTGCTGTGTGCTGGGGCCTTTTGAGGTCGTCCTATCCTTGTCCCTTGTCCAGTGTCACGAAGGCCTGTTACTAAAACATCATGGATGCTCTCTGGTCTGGTTCTGTGTAAAAATAAAAGACCAAGAAGACAGGTTTCTGATGCAGAATGCTGGTCGGCTGTGAGCTCCTCACCAGTACGTTCTGATTTCTCCATCCCCGGGTCTGCATCACAAGCACAGTACAGCCAGGCTGCTGAGCGGACACTGATGTGTTGAGGATATCGATGATGGTGGTAGGAAAGGCTATGAAGTGGGTACTGACCTGGAGATGTGTTCCTGGGAGATACCCCAAAGCCATACATGCACCCAAAGCACCCATGCATGGTCCCCCACCCCCACATATCTGTGTCCACATACCTTAGCATGCATGCCCTGATCTTAGAAGCCCTTATCTCCAAACCTGAGAGAGGCTACAGTAGACAAACATGCAGAGCTGGTGCAGAAGGCCACTGACAGTGGATGGAGTGGATGTTCCTTGCAGCCCTGGGCTCTCGTCCCACCTCTGCCCTACCGAACTCTGATCCATCTCTTCATCTGTCAAGTGAAGATGGAAAATCCAATTTTAAATGAAAAGAACATACATTGAGTTCTCAAGGCTAGCTGGGCACTGAGGCACTACCATCAAGGAATTAGAAACCAGTTGCATTAGTTGCCTTTTGGCTTTATAACAAAGTACCCAAAAGTTTGCCAGTTTACAACAACAATTATCTCATAGTTTTTATGGGTGGGGAATCTGGGTTTGGCTTAGCTGGGTGCCTCTGGCTCAGGATCTCCAACAGAGATGAAGTCAAGCTGTCAGCCAGGGTTGCTGTCATCTCAAGGCTTACCGGGGCCTGGAGCATCTCTTCCGAGCTCACTCGGGAGGTTGTTGACTGGAAGTTTGTTTCTTGCTGGCCGTGGGCTGGAGGCCTCTGTTCCTGCCCAAGGGAGCCCCTCCTGAGTGCCCTCATGTCATGGCAGCTGCTTTCCCCTAGAGCAAATGATCAGAGAGAGAGCCCAAGACACAAGCTGCAGTGTCTTTTCTAACCTAATCTCAGAAGTGACTTCCATCACTCCTGCTATGTGCTATTGGTCACAAGACCAACCCTGGTGCAATGTGGACTACACAGGGTATGAATACCCAGGAGGTGCGAACCCCTGGGGGCCACCCAAGAGACTGCCTGCCACTCCGGTCGAGTGTCTGCCAAATGGAAAGTATTATTGCTGCTGTGGCTGTAGGAACTGTGGCCACTGTGGACACTTCGTTGGCCTGTGGGCATCAAGGACAGGGCTCCAGCATGTCTCTACTCCAGGCTAGTAGTAGATGCATAGGAATGGGGCGTAGGTGATCAAATGGGCTTCCAGGGCCTAAAGGGGTTGAGTGAGATGGGCACAAGGTCCCCAAGTAAGGGAGGAGAAGGCCTGGGAGAACTCGCCTGTCCCCGCTCATCCAGCATGTCCTCTCCACGCCATGGCCCTGTCCTTCTGCTACTAGGCATCTGTAGCCCTGTGTCTAAGCCAGGGCCCCAGGGACAGGCCCTGATGGTGGGCCTGGCATGCAGGAAGGCAGGCTGGTGAGGACCATTCTATCACAACAATGGTGGGGGCCTCTCGCTAGAGGGATTCAGGAGGGTCGGGGTGGAGACCCCGCTGCCTCCGTTCTCCCGTGCACCCGGACCTGCCTGGTCCCATCTGTGCTAGAAAATTTGGTTGGGGACCAGGCAAGGAGAGGAGTGTAAGGGCCGGGGATGGAGAGGCCTCTGGGTATGTCATTTGTGCTCTGACCTGCCAGCCCCTCTCCCCTCTCTCTCTTTCCCTCTCTCCTCTTAGGTGTTCCCCTGCTGTTTGTTATCCCCTGGGGCATTGTCAAGTACCTCTATGAGGACGAGGGGTGAGTGTCCGGCACCACGGGTCTGGGTGTGCCGAGGTTCCCCCGTCCTCAAAGTCCGTAGGCTTCCTTGGCCCCTGCAGCGTGTGGATCCCACCTTGTTGGGAGGGTCAGCTGAGGAACCGGAAGCTTAGTATAAGAATTTATTCTCTAATCCCCTCTCCCTACCTTTCCCCGGGGACTGTGTGGTGGTGAATGTCCCTCTGTCTATAGGGTATGTGGTGTCCTTCAGATTTTTCTGTAATATCTGTGAATGGACTGTTCCTGTTTTTTGGTGTGTGATGCTGGCTACACATCTGACTGTGTTTGCGGATCTGTGGAAGCTTCTTTGGGGGCCATGTGTGTCTTTCTGTTTGTCACTGTATGTTTAGGACAATGTGTGTTCATATGGCTGCACATGTGAAGGATGCTGGTACATCTCTGGGGCTGGTTGTTGGGTGGCTGTGGCAGTGTTCACGTGGCTGTGAGTGTGTGATGCTGCATGGCCACGTGCAAGTGCACGCCTCTGTGCCCGCACCCTGTGCCGGGTGTCTGTGGGTAGAACTGGACATGGCTGCGCATCTCTCTCCCCTCCCCAGCTGCTGGACCAGGAACTCAAATATGAATTACTGGCTCATTATCCGGCTGCCCATTCTCTTTGCCATTGGGGTGAGTGACTGTGCAGGGGCTGGGAGCTCCGGGGGGACCTGGGGTAGAGCCCAGGGAAGCCTGGGAAGATGGGCCCTCGGGAAGGCTCCCAGCCAGCTGCCCACCTGCCCTGCAGGTGAACTTCCTCATCTTTATCCGGGTCATCTGCATCGTGGTGTCCAAACTGAAGGCCAACCTTATGTGCAAGACGGACATCAAGTGCAGGTGATGTGACAAAGTCGGCTTTGCTGGGGACCTTTAGCCCTTCTTTACAGCAGGGAGAAGGAGATCTGGGGGCCTAAGCCTGGAGCCTTCCACAGCCCCTCTTCTGCCACCCAGGCCAGGCTCAGGGCCCCAAGCTTTTTCCTGAGCCCGATACCTGGGCAGCCTCCTGGGCTTCTAAGGACCCTTGACCTCTACTTCCTGCCCTCTAGGAGCCCTGTGCTGTGGCATTTGGGGTGGGAGGACATCCGTGACCCAGATGCCAGCCCCTGGGGGGACTCAGAAAGGGGAGAGGAGCCTATGAGAGAGGCCCAGAGTGATGCCTGCACCCTGCTCACCAGACTTGCCAAATCCACATTGACCCTCATCCCCCTGCTGGGGACCCATGAGGTCATCTTTGCCTTCGTGATGGACGAGCACGCCCGGGGGACACTGCGCTTCATCAAGCTGTTCACCGAGCTCTCATTCACCTCCTTCCAGGTGACCTCACAGCTGGGGGGCGCTCGTGGTGTCCAGAGTGGGGGTGGGGCAGAGACCACCTGTATCACACAGATGGGTGGGCTGAGGCTGATGGGGAACTGGCCTTGGCCCAAGCCACAGGGCTGGAGCAGAACCAGAACCAGTATCCCTAGGTGTCCCTATGCCCAGGCCAGTCTTCTCCCTAAGTGCATCGGTCAAGAAGCCCTCAGAATGTAGCCTGGCCTCATAGCTGCTGTTTACTGCCAGGGGCTTCACACACATAGTGCATTTAATCCTTGCAGAACCCCAGGAGGTATGTGGGATTATCCCCATTTTACAGGTGAGGAAACTGAGGCTCAGAGATATTACAGCAATATTTAGGGGGCGGATGTGGCTCAAGCAGTTGAGCACCTGCCTCCCACATGGGAGGTCCCAGATTTGGTTCCCCGTGCCTCCTGTAAAAACAAAAACAAACAACAAGGAAAAAAAAATGAAAAAAAACCAACTCAGTAAAGCCAATGTGGCTCAGTGGTTGAGCGCCAGCTTCCCGCATACGAAGTCCTGGGTTCAATCCCTGGCCCCAGTATCTGAAAAAAAAAATGCACTATTTAGTTTGGAACATAGTTCCAAAGCCAACAACTGACCCTCTCCACTGGTCTTAGATGGTGCCGAGGTACTACAAGAATCAATGAGGCAAAAGCATAAGAAATGGGTCCCAGCCCCTCAGGAGGGTTACGGGAATGCCCAAGAGGAGGCAGGACCACGTGTGTGCACTTACACACTCACATGAATAGAGCACAGTTCTGAAGCTGTGGGTCTCCTGAGTGAGCACATGGAACCACCGTCAGAGCAGGTCCACTTCTTTGGATCAGGCCCCCTCAAGGGGAGGGTGGCTGTAGAGCATTTGCAATAAGGAGCCTTTCTTGTTCCTCCAGAAACAAAATGAGAAGGAACCCCCACCCCATCCTGGGCCAGCCATGGCTGCCCAATTTGAGGAGGGGGATATTGGGGCTGGAGCCCCGAGGAGCTTCCCACCAGGGACCAGGGCCTGCCTGCCGGGTGCCTCCCTCCCGCGTCCCCCCTGCTAACAGGTCTCTTGCTTTCAGGGGCTGATGGTGGCCATCTTGTACTGCTTTGTCAACAACGAGGTAAGGGATGGTGGCGGCTGCTCCCATGGACTGTTCTGAGCCGTAAAATGGGGCATCCCTACTCCCTGCTGAGGCACTAGAGTGGAGAAGCACCCCCTTCTCTCATGCACCTGCATACCCTAATGGCAGTGGTTGTGAACTTGAGGAAGACCCAGCCTCAGGTGAAGGGGTCCTTGAGTGAACACTGGGGTGGTGGAGACTGTTAAAGGTAACATACATGCCCAAGCCACGTAAAACGTGCAGGCAGTCTACTTGGTAGTGGTAGACGGTCCACACGACACTTCCACGAATACGGTGGGTTCAGAGTCAAGCGAGATTTTATTGAGGACTGTGCTTGGGGGCTTTAATAACCACTCTTCACTCTTACCACTCTCCCAACAAAACCCTGGAAGAGTCTGATGTCAGTATTCCTATTTTTCACACATGAGAACATTGAAGATCAGAGTGAGTAAGAAACTTGCCACAGGTTTTGGCCTGGATAGAGTGGTAGAGCCAAGATTCGAATCCTCACTTAAAGAAGAAATCACTGACCTTTGTGAGTGCTGGCAGGAGTCCCGGCTCGCTGTGAGAAAGGGATGAATGCCCCGGATGCTTTCTGATTGCTGGGGTAGGGACGATTCTTGCTGACCCCTGCTGCCTCCCCTGCAGGACCCCAGCCCTTGCCTCTCTGATGTAGTAGCTCCCAGGAAGAGGGGAAGGCTGTGCCCGTGCACGCCTGGGAAAGGCCCTTTCCTCCAGCATTCTGAAGCATCACCAAGCCGTCAACCCGCATCCCACGAATGCCACAGGGCCCCCTCCCCTGACATTCCCCCCAGAGGGGAAAACAGATTCTAGTTCTGGAGGTGGCACCAGGGCTGCCTGGAGAGGTCTCCACCAGAGAATAACTCCTAGCAGGAAAGGCAGTGTTGGCACACCCCCACCCCCACCCCAAGGCCCAGGGAAGTTGTTAACTCTGCTCAGGCCTGGGGTGGAGCTTGCCTTGGGGGCTGGAGCTCAGGCCGCCCAGGGACTCTGCTCCCAGACCTCCTGTGCCCTGGGCTCCGGAGTCTGGAGCTCACAGATCTTAGACTCAGCATGGGAATGAGGGTGTGAGGGGTGCTGGGGGTGTAGCGGGTGGGGCCCCGGTATTGCAGGGAGCTGTGAGAGGGCTCAGAGAAGCCATGTGGCATGGTGGAAGAGATGCACAGCAGTGGGCTCTGGCAGCAGATCTCTGTGTGGCTTTGGGCAAGACCTGCTCCCGCTCTGAACCTCATTTTCCTCATCCCTGAGAGATTGCGGAGAGGGATAAATGAGTGAAAGTACATAAAAGGGGTCACCAAGAACAGGCCCCTCCTTCAAGGTGGGTTGCTGAAGAACCATCCCCACTGCTGCTTGGAATAAAGAAACACATCTTCTCCCGGCTGTCAGTAAGCGAGAGCTATTACGTGCACTCTAGTATTCCGTGATTCCCACCTTCAGAGGACACTGTGCAGAGACAAACGAGGCCCAGTGCCAGGGAGAGGAGGGGAGTGTGCCCCTGTCCCTGAGGCCTCTTCCAGCCTCCCCTGTACTGGCCTCCTCTGGGAAGGATGGGTTCAGAGCACATGGCCTTTGGGTCTCTTTAAGGGAGGGAAACCACCATTTCCTGAAGGCTTGCTGTGGATAAAGTGCTCACATGTTTTATTAAATCCAGTCCTCTGAAGCAGCTGCTGTCCCCATTTTACAAGTGAGAAAATGAAGGCTCAGCAAAATGAAATGAATGACCCCAAATCAAGCAGCTAGAGAGGGGAGGAGCAGATAAGTTGAAGGCAGGGATCCCCATCAATCCCTCAGGGGCTGCTGGGGCTGGGTAGGTGGAGGCAAAGGATGGCCTACTCAATTTGGGGGGTGGGAAAGGTAAGAAGGGTGTAGCAGCAGGCCCTTCCTTGATCCCGGGAGGCTGCAGATCTGTGCAGCCCAGGTTCGCCCCGGCAGCTGAGCCCTAAAAAGCGTCTTAAAATAATGGAGCACATATTGAAGCACAAGGAACCATAGGCTCTGCAGGGTGGCTCTTCTGCTCAGGAATTGTTCTCAGCCAGAGGGGCGATGTGCTCCCCAGGCCCCAAGCTCCATTTTATCTTCCAGCCACAGAGGCGAGGTGGAGCAGGGTGAGCAGGGGCTTGCAAACTGAGTGAGGGGTCCCCACTGCCCCCTTCTCACCTCCATGCCCCAAGTATCCTGTTTCCCACTTGTCCCTCCTCTTTCCCTCAAAGCAGCTGTTAGCAGCGTGCTTCCACACACACTTGACACTTACTCAGCTTCCCCCCAGCACCACCACCACTGGGAGAGTTCCCCAGCCCCTGGCTCAGTCTCTTTTCCTGATTCCATTCCTCAGAGCCCAGCTGTCTAGTCTCCTTCCCCCCATCCTGCCACACCAAGACTGGCCAGCTTTGTAAGGAGGGAGGCAAATAACATGACCCTGAATCACCAGGTCGTCAGAGTTGTACCTCTCAGACCAGATCTGGCTCAAGGCTCCAGCTTGCCTTTCCCCTCCGCCTCTCCCAGGCTTATGCCATAGGGTCCAAGAGACCCCACCCAGAGGGCCGGAGGGCCTGCCTCTGCTTTCAGTTCCTTTAAACCCACCCCAGCACTCCTTATGCCATGGCTCCTCCAGGCACAAGGACAGACACATCACCATCACTGGGCCACAAAAGCCACATGTGGCTCCTGGCTACAGAGGGGTTCTCCAAACAGAGGGTTGCCATGGTAACCCAAGGAGAACCGATGGCCTGGACCTTGGTCCTGTGTGACTACCAAGGCCTGCACGAATTGCTGGTGAGTTGGAATGGGAACAGGGAGGGGGGTGTCTAGGGATAGTTTTGCCATAACTCATGTCCTTACACCATGGCTCTTGAGTCAAAGTGAGGGGACCCAGGAGTTCTGAGTGCTGGTCCCAGCTCTGCCACCACCCAGCTGTGTGACCAGGGAAAGCCACTGCCTCCCTTGGCCCTATCTCTTCAAGGGTGAATGGAAGTGGATGAGTTTTACCAGTTCTTTCCGAATCCCCAGGAACTGGCAACAGTGCCAGCTCAGGAAGGGTTTGCTGAGCTGCAGCCCTGGAAGGGGGCAGTATGGGAGGAAGTGTGTTGACTTGGTGTCCGGGATTGCGATATTGTCTTTGTTGCTTCATTTTACTAACTCAGTATCAGAAGGAAGCCTATGTTAAGTGCTTGTTTATTTACTCATTTATTAGACTCATTAAAAAACAAACACTTATGGAGCACCTGCTGTATGCTGGGCACCGAGCTAGGTACAGGGAAACTTAGGTGAGGAAGGTGTGGCTCTGGCCCGCGAGGTGCTCGCAGCTGAGTGAGGTGGAGGCCCAGCTAGAAACAAGCATGACATGCAGAGCCATGGAAAGGCAGGAGACCAGCTTCACAGTCAGGCTGGATCTGAGTTCAAATCCTGGTTGGTCCACCATATTAACTGAGCGACCTGGACAAATAAGTAAATACACTGTGCCTCAGTAAGTTTCATCACCTTTAAGTGGAGAATAATAACAGGCCCTTCATAGGATTGATGTGAAAGTTAACTGAGATAATCTATGGAAAATACTTGGCATATAGTAAGTTCTAGATAAATAATCATTAATGATTATGGAGTCCACAGCAAAGGTTCAGAAAAAGTACTAAGGGAGATGAGGGCCAAGGGGGGGCAGTCCACGTGTGACCACTCTGAGAATTCCTTGTCTGTTTTCCTGCTGGTATTTATGAAACCTCTGCAGTCCCTGAAGTGGCTTCCCGTGGATAAGCCTCAGTTTACCGTCTTTGTCCACCCTGCCCCCCCACCCCAGTTGAAGGGCTCTGATACAAGATTGGCCTCCCTGCTTGAGGTACAGATAGAGGCCACTGCCAGCCACATCCCAGCTGTCAGCACATGCTTGGCACCCACTTGGCACTCACTCAGCTGACACTGAGCCGAGTGGCCAGAGGTGGTGTCTGCTTAGCCTCCCTCCCTGGCCCAAGCCTGGGCTCCATGATGCTGTCCCATGATACTGGGGCCATCCTGGCAAGCAGGCTCTGGGCAGTCTCAGCTCCACTCAGCTCACAAGAAGTTCTTTTAAGGGATGGCATGTGGCTATACCAAGGCCCTTGCTGGGCTCAGTGAGATGGATGCCAGCCCTTGCAGAAGGAGGGGGAGAGGAGGGATGTTTGCACAGGGGCTGGTGGGGAGATTAGCAGAGAGCCGCACACCCACAGTTGCTGGCAGCTGGTCCTCCTGGCTGCTGGGGATGTCAGGAGCCTGAGCGGGCACCCCCAGGCCTGCCTCACCAGAATGTCTGGGGCAAGGGTGGAGGTCATCAGAGAAGCCCTGGAAAGCCAACTATGGGGAGTCCAAGCCCCTGGGACAACATGTGTAGGTTCCAGCAGCCCCTACTAGGGGAGCAGAATCCCTGGCCTTCACAAGGAGCCACAGCATTGCCACAACCCTCCAGGGACTGGGGCTCTGCAGTCTCACTTGGACTTGTATCTTTCTGCGCCAACAGTCAGGTCCCCAGGCATCAGCCCTCCTGAGAAGGGTTTTTTGTTTTTGTTTTTGTTTTTTTGATGGACCAGGCCAGAGCCCAGCACAGCAGGGACTCTGGTCGGCTGAGCTTACCTGGCCTGCAGCCCTCGTGGTCACTGCAGTCTCCCTGGATGCAATGCATCCAAGTCCAGCTGGGAAGCCCTAGCCTGTAGCTCTCTCCTCGCCTCTGCTGCTAGACCCAGCCTCATCCCTTGCTTCTCCCCTTCCAACCCCATGGGGTGCTGGGGCCTGGATGAAAGCCCAAGGGGAGTGAAGCAGGGTCTGGTGGGGGCCCCATGAGTGTTAGGGCATATGCTGCCTCCTCAATCATCTGTGCTGAAATTGGGAGAGTGCTCTCTAAAGTCAGATTCTCTCTTCTCCCTTTCTTCTCACTCCCATCTCTGCCTCCCTACATTTCTCTCTTGCACTCATTCTCTTCCATTAAATAATACTGTGATGGATTGTAAAAGGTACTTTAGCTGAATCACAGAGTTTAGAAATGGAAAAGACCAATTAGGTCATCAAGCCCATCTCTCTCCTGAGGAGAGGCAGAAAATAGGAGACAACAATAAATGATTTTATTGGGATATTAATTTAGGCGCCTGAAGGCCTTGACTTGTGTCTCTTAATATAATGCAGTGGATATTTTCCCTTCCCCACTAATGCAATAATGGGGCCATTCTGTGGGCAGTTGGTTTGCATGATGGCTTTTGTTTCCCTCCTTTTCCCACGGAAGGTCCAGATGGAGTTTCGGAAAAGCTGGGAGCGCTGGCGGCTGGAGCACTTGCACATCCAGAGGGACAGCAGCATGAAGCCCCTCAAGTGTCCCACCAGCAGCCTAAGCAGTGGGGGTGGTGTGGGCAGCAGTGTTTATGCGGCCACCTGCCAGGCATCTTGCAGCTAAGCCTCCCGCATCTGCCCTCCCTGTGGTCCTGGCTGCTGACCTGGGACCCATCCCAGGTGGAAGGGACCCTGATGGGGAGAGGGGAAGGGAGGGACACATGCTCACCCCCATCCCAGCCTTCCCTTCCCAAACCCACCAGACGGGCAAATGGGCAGTGCCTCCTGGGACCTGTGGACACATTTTCTCAGAGGAAAAGCAGTCTGCTAATTGGATCACTGTGGCAGGAGGAGAGGAAAAACAATTGCTGCTAAAGTGAGGAGGATTTCTTCCCGTTAAGCCACAAGGCCCCTGGGGTTCCCCCAGACAGAGCAGCAAATCAACCCCAGACTCAAACTCAAGGTCAATGTCTTGTTAGTGGGACTGGGGCTTGCAAGGAGGTGGTTCTGAAATAGGCCGATAAAACCGTAGCCAAACGCAGAGCTTGGGTCACGAGGGCCGACTCTGCTTGCCTCCGCCCGGGGTCACCACCCTCATCTGCCTCCTTATTGAGGGAAGCTGTTTATGTGTCTGGGACTCATTTCCCTCATTTTGCCCCCTCATCTCACCACTCAGCTTCACCCTGGGGGACTTTGTGTGGGCCACTCCCAGCAGCTATTTCTGGAAGTGGCTGTGAGTGGTGCTGAGAATAGGTATTAGAAGGTACCAGAAGATTTCCTTTGCTGGTGCCCACTTCTTCCCTGGGTGTTTGAGCTGCCTTGGTGCCTGCTCCCACCAGAGCCCAGGGCACCAGCACAGGCCCACCACTGAGGGGCCCAGCATGGGGGCTGAGCTCCAAATTCTGTTCTAAAGATGCTCAAGAATGCTCTGGGGCTCATCTAGGAACAATTTAGGAATGTCCACACCATGGGGGTAGATTACCGACCACCGCTGTGAACTTGGAGGGCCAAGAGATCCTTTGCCTCCATCAGTTCGATGGAAATACTTACTATACATGACCTGATTCTGTAGGGAATATAACCAAGAAGAGACTCTTCCAGGGAAACTATGAGTGCCCGTCACCCCCATGGAGGCAGGCTCCACCTGGCCTTAGTTGCTTCCCTATGAAATTCCCCCACTTGAGAGCTTGCATATACTTTATTCATTTTTCTTTATTGCCGTGGATATTCTGTGTGAGCAAATGTGCAATTCTGTTTTCTCCCACCTGATGGAAACAAGAACTAAATCATCATGGTTGTTGTGATGTTGTTTGGGGGAGTGGGGTAGTAATTGATTTGGCTCATCAGCACTTTGGGGTAAAGTTTGACATACCTCCAGTCTCATCCCATAAATAATGAATGGCAGAAACCCTAGACAGGGAAAACCTATCCAGCCTGCCCCCAGCCATAGTGAGAAAGCAGGTATATAGAAGCACTGCAGAGACCCAAACAGGAAGAGGACCACTATCCTGGGGAGCTGGCAATTGAGGTCATGGATGCAAAGGAAGTTTCCAGAACAGGAGAGACTTCCTGGGAGGGTGGAGGAAGAGGCTTCAGATGAATACTTTTATGAATCCATCCCTCCCTTCTTCTCCTTTTTAAATTTTGGGGGACCCTCCCCAAAACCTTGTACCAGGCACATTTTCCCATGCCACTCAGAGAGGCATGTAATGTGCAGGGAAAACAATAATGGGACATAAAACACATCAAGCAGAAAATGTCTTATACTGCAGCTTCAGTGAAATGTTGTGCTGATTTTAATAGAGAAGTTGAACCTAAGGCTAAAGAAAGGAATTGTGCTGACTGCCTCCTTAACTAAGACAATGTAGAGAGGCTGGGGGGTGAGGGGTGGGGGTGGGCATTCCTGTTGTCCCAGAACGATGCAGACTTCCCAAAAGGCATCACTTATGTGGTTTTCTACTTGGGGTTGTAGGTGGGGTTGGGGGAGATGAGCATTGCTGGGTTGATGGGAGGTACAGCTGTTGCACAAGTGTTTCAGTTTTGTGTAAATGAAGATTTTGAGAATCATTAATATACTACAAAGCAATGAAGAAAGAGACAGATTGATATTATCTGTGTGAAATAAATTGTTGAAAAGAGGAACTGTGCGAAGAAAGAGCTTAGTTAGGAACCTGGGAAGCTTAGATGACTTGGTTTAAGTTAGAGTAAAGTAGAGTTCTCGTTCCACCTGGGAGGGCTAATTTCTGATTTCAGAAGACTCATCACAACCCACCCCACCACCACCACCACCACCACCATCAAGCCTTTTAGTACTGAGAAAGTTTTTCCTTCCCAGCTACATACCAGATACTGCACTTAAGAAATCTTTTCTTTGCTCCAAGACCCTGTACTATTAATATTCATTTGAATGGCAGTGTGCTCAGTATAAGCTATTCCCAAACTCTAAATATAGCTCTAACAAGTCTGGGAACTATCGAATGCCATGCACTCTGAAATTCCACTATTCACATACGTAATGCCTGCTGAAAATGCCCTCACAGGCCTCTGTCCTGTGATACTACTTCCAACCAGCAGGGTGTATGCACTGTATGTGTTTGAGCTGGGCAGCCAGCAGTCTGAGAACTGTTGGCGAGAAGCTGCCGGGTTCAGCACTCTGGCCAGCTCCCCGACTTTCCCTAGGGGCTTCAACCAAGTCCCCTTGCTTTTACCGTTTCAGTTACTGGAACAGCTAAAGCACAGAACTGAAACAAACCATTACATTGCAAAGTTGCCTTCCTTTTACAACTTTCCAGATTGCAGGCATGACTTTCGATGGCCTCCGTGCACCTCAAGGTGAAGATCACACCAAGGGAGTTCTCAGAGAATCAGAGCAGGGAACGACCTTGGCCATCCCTCCTGCCTTGATCTAGAGAAGTGGAGTGAGGCCTGCAGAAGGTCACACTGCTAGATGGTGGCTGAGCTGGGCCAGAATCCAGGCCCACTCCTGCCTCCCTGTCTAAAAGTAGAGCTGTCACACGGTAGAGGTGTGCTCTCCTCAGTAGTTTACTCTGGCAGGAGGAAGGGAAGTGTGAGCTTTATTATTTCTACCATGATGCCTCTTCATCTTTGTTTTAAAATTAAGAAATGATATGCATCAGAGCATTCATATCATATAAACAGTAAGTGAGCCATTTCAGATAGCAAATCCAATGCTCTTTTAATGCATTTTTTTCCTGATACACCTGTGTTTGCTGGAGAAGTTATACTGATATCCACACAGAGTGAACTAAAAGAAGGTCTTAAGCTTCCCCTTTGCCTCTCTAGTGCTCCTTGAAATGGGAGAAAACTACCAAACTGGAAAACTGTAGCCTAGTGAAGATGGCACAGCCAACACAGAGCCAGCAGGGAGCCCTGGGAGTCTCAGTCACCCTCATCAATGCCAGCTATGTTTCAGCAGACCTCCCCTTCTCGTTCTCTCCCTTTTTGTCCACAAGAAAAGCTGAGGGTTTTTTTTTTTTCTTCTTCTTCTTTATTGGCCTTGTGCATTGCAATTGGAAGTTAGACAATGAATCCAGAATCATCACACCCACTGTGAAGGTCATGGGACTGCAGGGCTGGGGGCGAGGACGGTGGGGAGCCTGGGTGGTAGATGCTGCCTCTCCATGCGCAGGCAGGGCTCCCATTATTGCTAATGTCTGCAACGTGCTCAAAGAAGGCAAAATATATTCCAAAGGTTTATTTTCCCTTGGCTGAATTGATTCTAATCTACAGTGCTGACCCTGCTTTTGGCTCCTGTGAGGCAAACTATAAAAATCCTCAAGTAAACTATGTCAGCTTACTCTACTAAGACAGCTATGTAAATAATGTACTAAATGTTCAACAGAAACCAAATCAGTATCAATGCTCTCTTGTTTTTTTTCTTTTCCTTTTCGTGGTTTGCGTGAGTTCTCTTGGGAAAGAAAGTGTCCCAATGTGAGAAAGTTCTGCAAACAACATTACCATGCCCTCGTGGTCTTACCAGCTGGTTAAACCAACACTCCGGCTCTTTGCAGAGGGCGATGCCAGGAAGTGTTGTTAAGCAGTATAATTCCAAACACTTAACTTAATGCCACAGTGTGTCTACAGTAGCTCTAATTACTTCTGCTCTGTCAATGGATACAGATCATCAGGAGGCAGATAAGTATAATTGTTTTCCAATTAATTCCACAGGGTCTCTTGGATCTTGCCTACATCTGAAGTTTCTGAGGGGAGAGTGTTCTCTCCTCTCCGCTGGCCGTTTTAGTCACTGCTTTTCAGGACCTCATCCAGCAGTGGCTGTGTTTCCTCCCTAATCCATTCCTGCATCCCCCCACCCTCACCATGAGCTTCCCCACACACCTCCCCCTGCTGCCTCTGTAAGAGGCAACCCTGCTAGACATGCTGTGAAGGCCATTCTCTCAGCTGTTGACCAATTTGGGGGTGTAGTTGAGAGTAAGGTACTGCCAGGGCTGAAAATGATATACCCCATTCCACACTGCAGAGTGCTGGGCCTAGTGGCTTGGATCCTAATTTACGATGGGGTTATGCCACCTTTCTGGTGGGGCCTGTCAAATGTTCAGTTATTAGTCAACCCAGACAATCTAGCATGACTGATTGCCACATTGTCAAAGCATTCCAGGAAGAGGAAAACATATAAATGAGGATGTTTGGGTGTAGGATGAAAAGAGCTTCCACACCAAAGTTTAGAACTTCTCACAAATAAGGTTCTCTGCTTAGTGGTGGCAGGGAAAGCCCGTGGGGGCAGGCAAGGAGGGGCAAAATTTGCCCCAGAATGACATAGTTAGATCTTGCCAAACAGCTCCCACGTTGCTTATAAATCTGCAGTTCTTCTGAGCAACTCCCACTAAAAGTAATCATCATATCCTCAAAGCAGATCAACCTGAGCATCCCACTAGTTTTAGAGAAGTTGGAGCGGATCTTTAAATGCACCAAAAGAGAGGTGAGCCAGTTTCCCAGGAGGGACATAACTAAATTTCTATCTTCAGTGCTCTTGGGGGATGTTTACTCTTCATGAATGTTTAAACAAGAACATTTTCATGCGATTCCTTAATGTATAAATTCACGTAAAATATGACCTGCGTCTATTGGCAGCGGATGTTGTATGATGTATATAATTCATTGTGCAGATGTGGCTGGAAGCAGACTCTATTAATTTGCCTTGTAAGCCAAATAAAAGCCTGTCACTATTGTGTTTCTCTTGCTCTACCTTTGGGAGAGGAGGTTTTCTACAATGTCAACCTAGACGACTCAGAGTGCAGTGAGAAAACACAAAAGATGCCGTTGCCATCCCAAGGGAAAAAAAACCTTGCTCATTACTCATATCACGATTTTCATCTTCAAAGCACTTACCAAGTACTAATTTACCCATCACAGCCTTTATTCAGGGACTGCAATGTCATTTAATTAGAGAAGTTGGGTGGTCGAGTGGCTTAAACAATGACTGATGGCCAAATGGATGTGAATTCTAATTCCACTCATTCATTTGATCTCCCCTGTCTAAATGAACTCAGTCCATTAAATCCACTTTTTAAAAAATGCCATAAAAGCACGAGCCTTGTTTTGCAAAGCATCACAGTATCTGAATGGAACTGCTATTTAGAGATTCGCCTTCAGAAAAATGAACTTTCCTCCAATTTAAATAATCACTTGCTCTCCAGGTTTGCAACTCACTCACTCATATAGAAGAGCAGAGGAAACTGCAGGTCCTACCTCATTCCTCCACCATTTCAGTTACCCCTGTTTGAAGAGCAATGTACTTTTCTGAGGGTATCAGGAAACACAACTTTTTTTAGACATGCTGTGGTAATTGTTCCTTTCAAACATCATAATCTGCATTTCGATTTGTCTGCATCAATCTTGCTTTCAACTTCATTCACTCCCCTGTTGATATTTTCACCCCTCTGTGCCCTTGCTCTGCCACTCAGCAGGAGCAAACCAGAACATGGAGGTTTTTCTTCCCATTTCTCCCCCTCTGTCCCCCTCCCCACACCCCCACCTCCGGGCCAGAAAAATACCTGCCCAAACCAATGAACTACTAGGAGGGTGCAAGTTAGCAGAATCGACCTCAGGAAGAGGGGCACTTTGCCTTAATAGGGCTTAACCTCAGCCTAAAGGAAGGATAAGGGGAGCTGCCCTGCTCTGCTGAGGCCCAGCCACGTGGGAAACAAGAATCCCTGGCTTCCAGACACACCCGTGTTCACAAGCAATATAAAACCACATTCCAATGACTGCTGCCTCACAGATAGGAATAACTGAGTCCACAGAGAATTCGTGAAGGGTCTCACTGATATGCTATGTGTTTCAGCATTCCCAAGGGTTGGGACCCCACCCCTCATCCTCTCACCATCCTCATGAAAGCCTGTCAATACCCCCCCCGCACCTGCGTGCAAGCGCATACACACGCACACAGACACAGCAAGAGAAAGACTGGAAATATTGGGGACCCCGTTATCATAAGTACTGAAAAAATCCAAATAGTAGCACAAGCTGGAATAGATAACCAAGTGTCATCGGATGGTTGGAGAGGATGGGAAAAGAAATCCAATATGGTGTGAGGCTAATGAAGGGGTAGGAATTGACTGTCCCTGAGGGTAGGAAAGGCAGATGGGGAAGACAGGATGAAGAAACCAGAGTACAAGGAAAAGTAGATAAAGACAAAGAACAAAGAGAAACATAAAACAGACTGTTTAAATATGAAAAAAAAGGAGCTGCTGTGAAAGAGTAAAGGAAATTGCAGAGGGGACATAAAGAATGGGAACTGCAAGGGTGGGCTACAGGGACCTAGGGTAGGCACTCCATCTCTGACCAATGTGATTAACTCCTTCTTCCATAAATCGGAGCTCCTTTCCTGTAGAGTTCTTTGATCCCAAGATGTGGTAGATTCTTTCCTTTCATATAAAGGCTCATTTTAATCTAACACAATGATTCTAGAAAGAGAAAAAGACCCACAGCCTAGGGTAAATGCAACAAAACTTTTATTTTTTTCCCCCACTGACACCAGGCACCAGTGTTAGAATGAATTACCATGGCTCCTCCTCATGTAGGATAAATAGTCCTCAGAATTTATCTATTACAACCTCCAAGAATAAAATCAATCGCTGAGAATCACAAACTATGAGCAGCCTTATGCCAAGAGATGGACTGCCTTGGGACTGAAGCAGGCTGGAGGGGGTTGGAAGGCAATTTTTTTTGAACTTTCAAAATCTCTAGAGTGAAAGAGCAATGACTTGAAACAGTAAATGATGTTTACAGAAGACTTTTCAATAATAATGATCTAAGTTTGAATTAGAAACGCAGTGCAGGACTTGTGAACAATACGACACAAATTTAATAGCTATGACAAAAAGGCTGCAGTTACTTTACCTTTTAGGTCCAAAGTTCAACAGTCCATAACCATTTATATATGTCTCTGACTTAAAGAGACAGGTATTTTACCATCCTATACTTTTCCCTCCAGAAAATTTTGGAACATTCAAAATTCCTAGGCAATTTAATTAATAGTTTTAATGAACCCCACTGGTACCCAAAGATTCAATACCTCTTTAAAACGAAACTCCCTCAAGCTCTTTCAACTTTAAAATCCTGGTGCAGGAAGCAGTGGCTAGAGAGCTAAAAATATAGGGGGCACACACCAAAGCCAAAGCATCTTACTCTGGTTAAGCTAAACCAATGTCCTTACATCCTTTGGAAGGGCTGGTTAAAAATACAAGTGAAAAGATGTCTTACGTACACTCAAATTCTATAAAAGAATTATGTTATATTAAGATTTGCACTATGTTGGAATATTCTTAAAAATCAAGAAAAACATCCTTAACATTACACCTACATAAGGTATTTACAAGATGACCTGCCTCTAGAAATTGGTAAAGAGCATGGCGCTGGCTGACAAAAGCAGAATAGTGCCATAAGTCCACAAAACATGCCGCACCCATGGAGTTTCAGCACCAGCTGTAACAGCAGCTTTCTGACACCCCTCCCCTGGCCTTGAATTCTGCCTGCTTCTCAGACATGGCCCATCTTTGGACAGGAGCAGTCCTTTGCCTTTCTGACCTTCAGCAGGTTGTCACTCCTCACAGTAGAAACGCAACAATTCTTGAGACTTTCTGCATCCATGGTGCAGACCCTCTGAGAGCATGCTAAGCTGCTCAAACCCAGTAACAATCCCAAATCGGCAGCGTCTCCATAACAGTGCTTTCTCCATCAGCCAAACACGAAGGGAACAACTGTCTTCAGTGGCACTCAATGGTGCACTGACGTAGCTTTCCAAAGGCTGCAGGAGCAAGGTCATGGACAACTTCTGTGGGCACTTCAGAATCCATCCTCCAACTTGGGGCAAGATCCTCCAAAGCTATCATGTCCTAATTATGAATTTTCTTTGATTATCTTTCCTCAAGAAATGTCTCTCCTGGTTGCCCTACTCACTCTGCATTAACCAGCCTTTCCTTAGGCCACGGGGTTTCCCCTTGCTCCTGGGAAACATGCAAGTTGTCTAGGAAATACTCCTCTTTCCGGGAATAGTTCTTTGAGATTTATATACAGTGGCAGAACCTGATACAACACATGAGAAGAGCCAGAATAGTGAAAGACATTACTTTTTCATTGAAGAGGATTTAGAATGAGGCAATTCTTTCCATTCCCCCCTGTCCTATTTCACTGTAATGTTATGGTTGGCCCTGCCAATCTCAGTCTAAATCTCAGGGGAAAAGTCACTAGAAGGAATATGATTAAAGCAAACCCTGTGAGGCCAACATCACCCTAACACCAAAACCAGAAAAAGTTACCACAGGAAAAGGAAATTACAGACCAATATCACAGAAGCAAAAACATAGATGCAAAAATCATCAAAATACGAGCAAACTGAATCCAACAGGATATTAAAAGAATTATACATGCAAAAACATAGATGAACCTTGAAGACATGACTTTAAGTGAAATAAGTCAGGCACCAAAGGATAAACACTGTATGATCTCACTTTTATAAAATAATTAGAATGTACAAATTAATAGAGTCAAAAACTGGAGTACAGATTACCAGGGGCTGGGGTGGGGGTAGGGAATGGGGAGTTAATACTTAATTGGTACAGAATTTCTGTTTGGGGTGATAGATATTTTGGTAATGGATGGTGGTGATGGTAGCACAACACTGTGTACGTAATTAACAGCATGAATTATATATTTGAGTGTGGTTAAAAGGAGAAATTTTAGGTTGTATATATGTTACTAGAATAAAAAATTAAAAAGAAAAGAACCAAAAGGCTGTACAACACAGCAAATCCCAATGTAAACTATGGACTATAGTTAATAGTACAGTTTTAATAATATCCATTCATCAAATGTAAGAAAAGTACCATGCCAACGTTGGTTGTTAATTATGGGGTATGGGAGAAGAATATGGGAATTCTGTATTTTCTGCATTTTTCTGTAAACCTATAATTCCTTTAATAAAAAGAAAATTATATTTTAAAAATTGTATACCATAGCCAAGTGGGATTTATCCCAGGTATGCAAGGGTGGTTCAACATACAAAAATCAATACTGTCATATACCATATTAATAGAATGAAGGGGTAAAAAAAACACGTGATCATATCAATTGAAGCAGAAAAGGCATTCCACAAAATCCAGCACCCTTCTTGATAAAAAATATTTAGAAAAGTAGGAATAGAAGGAAATTTCTTCAACATGATAAAAGGCATATGTGAAAGCATATATGAAAAACTCACAGGGGGCATTTTCGGGACTTGGGAATCATCTGAATGACATCACAACGACAGATACAGGTCATTATATATCTGTCCATAACCTACAGAGTCAAATGGGAAAGAGGGTAAACTACAATTAAACTATAATCTGTGCTTACTGGCAATGCTCCAAAATGTGTTTATCAATTTCAATGAATGTACCACACTGATGAAAGATGTTGCTAATGTGGGAAAATGTGGGAAGTTTGGGGAGTGGGGCACATGGGAATCCCTATATATTCCCTGTAACACTTATGTAATCGAAATATTTTTTTTAAAAAATTAAAAAGTGGGGAAAATAACCTTACAGCTAACATCAATGGTAAAAGACTGAAAGCTTTCCCCTTAAGATCAGGAACAAGACAAGAATATCTACTCAATAAAATTAAAAATTGTACTCGAAGTGCTAGCCAGAGTAATTAGGCAAGAAAAAGAAATGAAAGGCATCCAAATTGGAAAGGAAAAATTAAAACATTCCCTATTTGCAGATGGCATGATCACACACACACACACAATCTACAACAAAGCTATTAAAGCTAATAAATAAATTCAGCAAAGAGGTAGGGTACAAGATCAGCATGCAATAAGTGATGTTTCTATATACTAGTGTATTAGTCAGCCAAAGGGGTGCTGACGCAAAGTATCAGAAATCTCTTGGCTTTTATAAAGGTTATTTATTTGGGATAGAAGCTTACAGTTACCAGGCCATGAAGCATAAGTTACTTCCTTCACCTAAATCTGTTCCCACATGTTGGAGCAAGATGGCTGCCGACATTCAGCCTTCCTCTTCCTCTTAAGGCTCCGTGGTCCCAGCTCCTTCCAATATCAGCTGTAGGCCAGACAAAGTTCTATAGGCTTTGTCTCTCTCCCCAGGGCTCAATTCTCTCCAGGCTCAGGCTTGCTTCTCTCTACAAGGTCAGCTGTAGACTATTAGGCGAACTGCTCGTCTCTCTTCCCAGGGTCTCTGCCATGTCTGTGGAGCTGTCTCTATTTCTCTGTGTTCTTTTCCTGTGTGTTTACTTCCTGGACTCTAGCTCAAAACTCTATCATCAAAACTCCAACTAACTCCTGTGCCTTGTCATTTTCTGTGAGTCCTGTCCCCCACCCCCCACCCTCGCAATATCCTACTGGCCCAATCAAAGCCTTAATCATTATTTAATCAAGTAAAAGTGAAACCTCTGAATCCAATATAATCTAATATGCCCAGAGGGACAGACCAGTTTACAAACATAATCCAATATTTATTTTTGGAATTCATAAACAATATCAAACTGCCACAACTAGTAATGAACAATCTGAAGAGAAAATCAAGAAAAAATTCCATTTATAATAGCAAATAAAAGAATCAAGTATTTAGGAATAAATTTAACCAAAGATGTAAAGGACTTGTACATGAAAAGACTACAAATTATTGCTTAAAGAAATTAAAGAAGTTCTAAATAAATGGAAGGACATTCCATGGTCATAGACTGGAAGACCATATGTTGTTAAAATATAAATTCTACCCAAAGCAATTTACAGATTAAACACAATCCCAATTAAAATTCCAACAGCCTTCTTTGCAGAAATGGAAAATCCAATCATCAAATTTATATGGAAGGGTAAGGGGCCATAAATAGCCAAAACCATCTTGAAAAATAACAAAGTTGGAAGACTCACAGTTCCCAGTGTTAAAACTTATTACAAACCCACAGTAATCAAAACAGCATGGTACTGACACAAAGGCAGACATATAGATAAAAAGAATTTAATTGAAAGTTCAGAAATAAACCCTCACATCTATGGCCAACTGATTTTTGACAAGGATGCCAAGTCCATTCGATTGGGAAAGAATAGTCTCTTCAACAAATGGTACTGGGAAAACTGGATAACCATATGCAAAAGAATGAAGTGGGACACCTACCTTATACATATACAAAAAAACAACTCAAAACTCTTAAATATAAGAAACAAAACTATAACACTCCTAGAAGAAAACACAGGGGAAGCAGCTTCAGATCTTGTGTTAGCCAATGGTTTCTTGGATTTTATGCCCAAAGCAAGAGCAACAAAAGGAAAAATAGAGAAATGAGACTTGATCAAAATTAAAAGCTTTTGTGTACTAAAGGACTTTATCATAAAAGTAAGAAGACAATCTACAGAATGGGAGAAAATATTGGGAAATTACATATTGGGTAAGGGTTTATTTAATGTCCAGAATACATAAAGAACTACATCTCAACAACAAAAAGATAAACAACACAATTAAAAATGGAGGAAAGACTTGAATAGACATTTCTCCAAAGAAAATATGGACAATAAACACAGGAGAAGATGCTCAACATCATTAGTCATCAGAGAAATGGAAATCAAAACCACAATGAGGGGAGCAGATGTGGCTCAGTGGTTGAGCACCTGCTTCCCATGTACGAGGTCCTGGGTTCAATCCCTGGTACCTCCTTAAAACAAAACAAAACAAACAAACAAACAAAAACAACCACAATGAGATACCATTTCACACCCAAAGGGTGTCTACTATTAAAAATATGGAACATGACAAGTGTTAGAGAGGATGTGGATAAACAGGAACACTCATTGTTGGTGGGATATAAAATGGTACAGCCATTGTGGAAAACACTTTGGTGATTCCTCAGAAGGTTTAGAATTACTGTATGTCCCAGCAATCCCACTTCTAGGTATATACCCAAAAGAATTAAAAGAGGAACTCCAAACAGATATTTGCACACTGGTGTTCACAGCGGCAATAGTCACGATTGCCAAAAGTGGAAGCAACTAAAGTGCCCATCAACAGATGAATGGATAAACAAATGTTGTATATATATATATACACAAAATGGAATATTATTTGGCCATTAAAAGGAACGAGGTTCTAATGCATGTTACAACATGGACAAACCTTGGGGGCATCATATTGAGTGAAAAAGCCAAACACAAAAGGACAAACATTGTATGATCTCACATATGAAATAACAGAAAATGTAAATTCATTAAGTCAGAAACTAGGATACAGGTTACCAGGAGCCGGATGGATCTGGGGAATGGGAAGTTAACGTTTAATTGGCACAGAGTTTTTGTTTGGGGTGCTGGAAAAGTGTTGGCGATAAATGATGGTGATGGAGCCACAACCTTTTGAATGTAATCAACACCACTGAATTGTATATTTGAAAGAGGATAAAATGGGAAATTTTAGGCTGTGTATATGTTAACAGAAAAATAACAACAACAGAGAATTGTGCAACACAAAGGGTGAACCCTAATGTAAACCATGGGCTATAGTTAATAGAATAATTATAATAACATAGTTACATCAGTTGTAACAAGGATATCACACTAAGGGGAAATCTTAATAATAGGGAAAACTGTGAGAGAGGGCACCCTGTTCTTTCTGCATGATTTTTCTGTAAACCTACAAATACTCAACAACAACAACAAACAAAACAAAATAAAAAAAAAACCAACCGAAGTGGAGGTATAAATCACTTCTGGTCGCTTTCTATGCCTTTCCCAGGACCTCTGATGAGATCTTTCCTCTGAGAATCTTAAAGTGAAAAAAAAAAAAAAGCGCCTGAAAAAGCAGCACAAGTGGTTGAGATAAACACCCCAATGGGTTTTCCACTTTACATAAATTATGAAGCGGGCTGTGAAGGGGCCCACCACATAGAGCAGCAGCTCCATGCTACCCCCTCGTGGCAAGACGCTCCGTGGCACCCTCCCCGCCCCATCCAGCTGGCTCTTACAGCAGCTGACCACGCAGAAAGTCGCGTATGTGTTCTCAGCGGTGCCAAGCCCAGTGCACCTACAATATTGGCTGGTAAATAGGTTAACAGTGTGAGCGACAGAAACCAACACCCATAAAATTTTACTGTTCCATCCAACTGAGGATCACAAGGACTCTGCCAATACTGTAACTCCCTGGGTTTGTTTTGTTTTTCAGCTCGGAGCTTTTGATTGCCACAGAGCAATCAGAGGGCAAATGCGAAAGACCTCCCATACTCAAAGCACAATCCTAACAGCACAAAGCATAGATGGCTAACTGATCACTGAGAAAACTCCAGAGCGTTTGAGAAAGGCCATTGCAGGGACACTCGACCCCACCCAGCCCTGGAACCCTCAGATAATTCAGCCTGAATAACAGAGCGGGCTAAGGGAGAACTTAGTCCCGGCTTAGACACTCACATGGGGCTCCAGGTGCTTTATGTACACTGAGATTAGAAGAAGAAATGACCTGGGGTGACAATGGGGTAGGGGCATAAATAAACAACTTCCTAAGAAATGCTTGGATCTTGTTCCTGGTTTCTTTCTCAGGGATCACTGGAAATAAATCATCTTCATTCAGGAATAAATATGGCCCTGCCTGAGGTGGGGGAGGGGGCATTTGATGGCATTTTGGGGGTCCCTTCCAGCCCTACAAGTAGAGGCTTACTTAGCAGTCCCTGAGAAGAGTCGAAATGTGAACATGTGAATAAACGCATAAACCAATTTCCTTGTAAGGCCAGTGTAGAAACAACCTGGCCGGAGCACACAACCATCACAGGGACTAAACACACCTCCCCTCCGGGGTTTCAAGTTACTGGATGACGATGACGGAAGCAGCTCATTCAGCTAATGGTCAGGTCCTAAGGGGAAATTCTGAGATCAAGCAGACCTTTCTAAATTAAGGAAATCAAGGTCTGATAAGAACAGGTAATATGTACTATCCTTTTCTCATCTCCCTGCCAGGCATTTAATTGGTTCACACCCCACTTTAATGCTGTTTTTACATGAAACCTCCCAGGAATTGGTGAGCAAGGAAAGGTGATGACAAATCTCTCACAGAGAATCCTATGAAAGATGGATTTAAGACAATCTAGGTTCCACCTCCATTATAAACGACTACATTTTCACAGAACACTATTGGAGTCCACTCATAAATTGAGTCTCTTCTATGTTTAAGAGCAAGCTCTACCTTGCTGGGATTACTAATATGATCAAACCTCCCACATTCAGAGTTATGGGTATTTTATTTTAGGGAAGAGTTCAAATTATATATATATATATATATATATTTAATTATACAATTTTTAAATGCAAATTAACTCTTTCCTAGAACAATGCTTTTTGCCCCAGGCATTGCAGTCAAACTGGTCAGGACAATTTTGAAGCAGGTCAGTACAAGGAAATAGGAGCCAGCGGATGTGGCTCAAATGGTTGGGCATCAGTCTCCCATATGGAGGGACCTGAGTTCAATCCCCGGGACCTCCCGGTGGAAAAAAAATACGAAATAGGAGAAGACAAGCCACAACATGGCCAATAGACAACATGGCAGCAAGACCTTGCTGAGACCTTGAATTTAACCTTGAGGTTCCAATTTCTCTTTCTGGGACTTCCCCCTGGCCCCGGATATTTCAAACAGGCCTCACCATTGGCCCCCATTGGTGGGGTAACCAGTAACAGCTGGGGCCCCTCCCCATAGCATTAGCAAAGGGGAGGGATAATTAATAGTTTAAAAGGTGACCACACAAGCCAAACACAAGCCAAAACTTGCTCCCTCTTCCTAAAGGAGCCTGCACCAAATCTCAGTACGTATCTTTCTCTCCCATTTCTCAGCAAACTCTGTTCTTTCCCCCATTTCCCAATAAACTCTTTTTACTGACCTAAATAAACTGGCGTGTTCATAAATTCATTTACACATCATAGCCAAGAACCTAGAGGAATCCAGTGCTTCCCCATCTTCAATTTCTCCCTTGTATTTGGCTTTGATCAAACTGAAAAGCCCTAGTAAGAGATCAGGCAAATTAAGAAAGCCTTAAGGAAATAAATCAGAAAACAAAACCATGTATCTTAAATACAACCAAAACGTTTGTTTAACAGCACTTCATCCCAGTTTCCCATACTTTCAACATGTCTGGTTCAAACAGAAGTCACAGAAGAAGAGACTTCTTTGTGAGCTGCAAAGCATCTTCTGCTCAACTGAATGCCCCTCAGCCAGCCAAACCCCTAATTAGCACAGGGCTGGAAGAGGAGCAGTGCATTTCAGAAGCATTTTCAAGGAAGGCTGAAACACAATGGGGTTAGCAGGCACAGAATGTGGTTAATGAGAACACCCCCTCTGCACTCCTGGAACCAAAACTTACCTCACTTCATTATTGTTAGTGCTTGTTTTATGTTGTCTCCCACCCTCACTCCCAATTAGACTGTATGCTGAGAACTGGAACTATGTCTGCTTTTCTCATGATTATATCTCAGAGCACCTAATGGAGTACCTGGCATTCAATAAATAAAAGTTAAATTTAAATTGAGCTAAATAAGATTTTGCTATAATAAGTAAATCAGGCAAGAATGAACAAAAGAATTAACAATAGGCCCCTATTACTTAATAATGTCTCATAAATATTAAAGAGACTTTCATAATCTAAGAATTGATAGCTGGACTCTGAAGATGAAAACCTCCTAAAGGAATCATTAATTTCTTAAAATCTTGAGTTCAGGAAAAACTATTGCTTTAAAAGTAGAGTTCTCTTATTCATGAGTATGATCTAGAAAAAGTATTTAATGGTTTTCTTTGCCTGATTTTAATGAACCCAAATCCTAACTTTATGCTGAAAGAGGCAGAAGCAGTAAAATCATGTCTATTTATCACTGTTGCTATCATTTCTCGCCAGAGGCCTACAGGCTAAGGGGCTGCTTACTCTAAATCCCTTAGACAATGAGGCACAACCCAAGCAGCCAGTGAGTCTGGGGTTCCACTTCTGGCCCTCCTTTTTGCATACACTCAAAAATTTTTTCCCTTGCTTAATTTGTCATTAATAACCACTTATCAAATCTACCAGTATTGATTTTGTGAAATCTCTCCTTACACCCATCACTTAGAACTTTGTCTCCTCTCATCTTCCTCTACGGAGGGGGACAGAATAAGAGAAGAGCAGAAGATGGTGATGGGCAATGGAGACCTGTTTCTGAAAAGTAGATATTTTAAAGATATTTTATTTTTCAATATCATTAATGACTGGAAAGCAAGAATTAAAGCCAGAAGGGGGTGGGGTGGGGAGAAACCCTAAACTCTAACAACTTAAATTTTTCAGGAAAAAAAATGCTATAAATATTTTTAAAACCTCATGAAAAAAATTATTTTTAATATATCAACTTTAAGAATAATCTCCCCAATGCCTTTCTGGGGCTTTAAAATCATCTCTTTCAAATAATGAGAAAAACAAGTCTCCTTTCTTGAGTGTACAATATTTATAAATTATTTCAGACCCACAATGAATGTCTTTCAGTTTCATCAAAACCCAAGAGAAGTTCAGGAAAAGATCAGCAGATCAGGAAAAGAACGTATTAGAGCTGCGCAGTCACAGAGCTAACCCACAAGCTGTCCTTTTTTTCTGGAGCCCAAGGGCTAAGAAGACCATGTCTGGGGTTGGCTGCATGACAGTGGAGCTCGGTCCTAACTCCCCACCAGGGGTCTAAGCTGTAACTCCCGCTCCAACTGCTCTGCGGTCAGAGTGCCCTGGATGGCTTCGCAGCCTGGGTTGAACACGGAGTAGGCACTCTTCTCTCCCTCCTTCTTCTCTTCAGGCCCTCGGGTCCCAACATACATCCAGTAGAACAAGGACAGGACAAAATAAGCCAGGCCAAACTCCAGTTCCACAAACAGTCCCAGGAGAACCAACCAAAGAAGAACCTTCAAGAAGGTGATACTGGTCAGGAAGGACTGGGCCCAGCGCGGTGGTGGAGGAATGGCGACATTCTGCTGCGGCTGTGACGTGTTGCCCCCAGGATGAGCCGCTTCCTAGGACACACAAGCAAACACAAATAAGAATAAAGGGTAATGGGGCTGAGAGAATCAAAACTATCCGAAGAGGCAGTTCTCATTACTCTAGGAAGGCTGCCGGCTCACTGATTTCTATTTTCTGGCCCTGCTCTCTAAAACAATTATCTCCAACACGCTTATGTGCCCTGCTCCCACTGAATCAAAACTCTCAGCACTTAGTGAGATGTGACCCAATAAAAACCTTACAGCATTCAGATGGATTCCTATTCATGGGAGCCATTTCCTCAGATTAGTCTGCGGCTAACAAGAGTTCATTTGTGCCCCAAACAGAAATGCCGCAGTAATTGATAATGCAGCAGCCTCCACACATGCTTCATGCACAGAGTCAATAAATGTTTAGTAGAGTTGATTAGCTGCTCTAAAATTTTATGAGTGACATGATTCTAAAACAAAGACTATACCAGAAACAGGGATCAAAGATCTCTTTCACATATGAAAATTTTACTGGCCCCTCTTACCTGTTCATTCCCTGTGACCACCTGACACGCGTCCTTGTCACTCACATCACAGCCCATGCAGCGTCTCCTGGCTGATCTCTCTGTATCCTATCTCTTCTGTCCCTGAAATATCCTACAAACAACTGCTAAACCTGGCTGATCTCCCTGTCTCCTATCTCTTCTGTCCCTGAAATCCTATATACAACTGTTAAAACCGATCTTGTAAAACATCCATCACCTTCCTGCTCACAAACCTTCAACAAATTTTCATTGCCTACAGGTTAGAATCCAAACTCCTTGGGTTGGAACCCAAGGCCCTCCAATTATTCAACAAATAGAAACACCAGTGCCCAGACCCCTGTGCGAAGGGAAGGCACTGTATTTAGACAGCTCTAGGTAACTTGATCTCTAGTCTGGTATTTCCCAAGCTCTTCTAAGACCTACAGTAAGAAAAACATTTTATATTGTGGCCCAGCATGCATATATGTAATGCCATCAAAAGTTTCACAAATCAACACCTACCCTCACTGCATGTGAACTCTCTCATATTTTCTATTCTATTCTAATTTTCTAAGTTTAATTTTTAATGGGGGACAAGATCCTCTAAATCGAATTTGCTGCCCACTAATGATGGGTCATGACTTGCAGTTTGAGAAACACCCGTCCAAAAGAATTCATGTACAACACAATCCATAATCTTGTGCTCCATAAATGAACCCTCTACTCCAGTTAAATTGGTCTTATTACCCCAAAACATTCCCCATCTGCGACCTGGAGTAGCCTCTGTCTCCTCTTGTTGCTCCACCTCTCACCTCTCTGCCAGGCTATTGTGATTTGTGGAATGTACAGAGCCTGACCTCCTTGGACATCAAAGGGGAGCACCCCTCTTTCTTCCCATAACACTAACTGCCCTTCTTACTCATCGAGCACCGAACTATTTAGCACTGAAGTGCCTCTTTTTTAGTATATGTCATGTGTGTCCTCAGATGGTATCATAAAGCCATGGACTACCGTTTGATACCGCCAGAGCCAAACACAGCACTCCACACATAAGTTCTCAATACACAGAACTTTTAGTTCATTTCTTTGGTTTCAGCTCCAATTTTCCTTCACCTGAAAATTTAAAAAAGGGACTGTAGAAGCAGATGTAGCTCAAGTGGTTGAGCGCCTGCTTCCCATGTACAAGGTCCTGGGTTCAAACCCTGATACCTCCTAAAATTTTTTTTAAATGTTGACCTTTCCTCCTGATAAAAAATATTGGTCATCCGATTTATGTAGCTTGAAAAAAATTGTTAAAACCTTCTTTCTTGGCATCAACATTATAACTATCATCAGCACTTCCCCATTAAAAATGTCCCTTTCAGATTTGACCAGAGTACACAACACCTCTTGCCCAAGAGAAGGAATGCATGAGAGGGTGGGAAATGTTTGGCTTGTCTGGGAACAGTTACTGCAGTGCACTGGGCGAGGGGGAGAGGAATATGGGATGACAGTGCTGGGGGAGGCAGGTGCCAGACCCTGAAACTCCAGGCAGGCCACAATAAGGATTCTGGAAATGGGAAACCATGAAGGTTTTAGCAGGGCCCTAGCATAATACAATACATTAAAGGCTGTGCTAGCTTCCATGGGTACAGCGGGCTGCAAGGAAGTAAGGATAGAAGCAGGGTAACTGAGGCAGGAGGCCCTCCAAGCGATGCCCAGGCATAGATTAAGGTGGTGACAGAGAAGACAGAGAAAAAGGATGGCCACAGAGCATACTTTGGTAAACTGTATTTACTTTATTACTGGGTGAGGATTAAGAAGAATAATGCTCATGGCTACCATTTATTAGATGCCTTCAAAACGCTTCATCTCCTATGATCCAAGAAGTAGGCATTATTATTTCTAATTTACTGATAAGGAAACACCGGCAGGTTAAGTAACTTGCTAGTGATAGGCAGAGAAGATGTTCAGTTCTAAGTGTCCTGTTATCAGTTGCTTTCTGCTGTACTTAAACCAGTAAAAGTTGTATGCAGATGTGTTTGTGCTCTTCACATCACACAGGCATAATTTAGGGAAGACATTTCTATTCCTCAAATACCAAGCTGCCTCCCACCCTGGGGCCTTCACACTTGTGGTTTCCTCTAAGAAGAATGCCCCCTACCCCTCACATCACCTGGCTGGCTCCCTCTTAGCCTTCAAGTCTTGACAAAAATGTCACTAGATATTCTCTTGTCCCTGCCCACTGGTTTCTGCAATGGTGGCTCCATCTTGTCAACTGGTACCTTCTCAGTGAGGCTTTCCTGACCCACCCAATTTAAAGTAGAACTCTGCTCCCCTCACCCCCAAGTCACTATTACAGTATCTTGAGTTTTTTTTTCCCTTTATAGCATTTATTAGCTTATTCTTTTCTTGTCCTTCTTCTCTTGCCCCCGCCTCCAACCCAAATTAAGGTCTATGAGGGCAGACTTTATCTGTCTTTATCACACTCTGTCTCCTCCTGGCATTGAGAACAGTAGTGGGAACACAGTGGGCACGTGATAGGATTGTGCTGAGTGAATGAATGATGATGAGGCAAAGGGGAAATTAAGGATGACTCTTAAATTTGGGGGATAAGGCAAGGTGTGCTTAGCCAGGTGACTCAAGAAGGAGAGCACTGGAGCATGGGACAGCCCAAGCCAAGGCTTGGAGGCAAGGAGCTACTGGATGAATGTGGGGAATGGGCCCTGGGGCCAGAGAGAATACTGGGTGTTCTGATGGGATTGGCAGAAGAGGGTGGCAGGGGGTTTCTATGGGATTTTAAAAAGTTACAAGCACTTTCTCCCTAATGTGGTGGGATTTTTATTGGGGGGGGGAGGGTATCCTGCTTTTTCCCAAGCAAAACTCTCTAAGTACTTGGTGGGGGTGGGGGATGGGCAGGGGGGGCATTGCAGCATGGTGGATGCCTATCAGTGGCTACCAAAAAAGAAGCAATTACAAAAGAAGGCTATTTCTGTGCCACATGCATCATCAACATTATTAGGTAGAGATAGATTGTAAATTAGAAAAGAATATTAATGAAAATGTCTTCACACCAGAGCAATCCCAGGAATGATAAGTCAGTTGAAAATGAGATACAGACAGACTCCCTTATGAAAAACAGAGCAATTAATAAGAACCAACTCAAGGTCCAGCACTTCCTCTCATTCTTTTGTCAGGTCATCGGCTTTTGGGTTTTTATTAATGGAAACTTTTTCCGAGTTCAGCTACTCTGGCTTTAACTCAGTGATCTCATATTCCTTTGGAAATGAGACATACAGTCAAAAACTCATTGTGTGGGTTAGACACTGTTTTTTAACTGCAGGGGGAAAAACAGCAGGGGAAATGGATTTCAAATCTTAAGCAATTGTGTTCAGCGAGTTATAATCAAAGTAATGTTACCCAAAGACAATTGTGACAAACTCTATGCAAGGAAATGGATTGTTTGAACCCTGTTGCACTCCTTTTACCTCTTTCTACAAGTCAATTGGAACCCTGGGTATTATGGAGAATAACATCAAATCAAAATTGAGTAACAGTAAGTTCTCATTGATGACAAAAAACTAAACTTTCCCTAAAGCCAGATACTGTGCAATAATAAAAAGAACTTAAGGGAAATATTTTTAAGAGGTCAATATACACTTCTGCTCAAGTACATTTTTATTTAGAAAATAAATTTTTTGGTTCTTATTACACTTATAAGAAACAAAGGATGCAATTTACTTCAAAGCACCGATTTCCCCTTGATATATTTTGTCCTTTATTCCCACCCACACACTCCAATCTCATATGAAAATCGCCTTGCAATTTTACTCATGAATGTGAACTAAATGAAGAGAAATGAGTTAAGTTCGTCTGCAAAATACAAGAGAGTACCAAAGAATTAAATTAAGCGTGAAAAGGCTATCCTACTAATTGGAAACTTTTTTGTCTCCTGGAACATTCATTACTGAACCTGAATACTAAGCTTCTCTAGTTCTACAGCGATGAATAAGCATATGCCACCACCGGCAGCTACAGCTAACAACACTTTTGGAAATTTTAAAACCGGTTTCTAAAGCACAAGCTATCTGGGCTACTGGCTGCATGTGCCCCAGGTGTGAATCAAATAAGTATTAATTACTGCCACTTTTTTTATCAGTATCCAATTAGACCTTTTACCCCCCATTAACAGGGGACTTTGGTTCAGCAGGATTAACTGGAGGGGTTTCCCAAAGCCACAGGGCATCACGATAACCCAACTCGCTGTAAATAATTCAAGCGCGGATATACTTTCTTCCAAGACCCTTGACCCTCGCTTTCTGCCTGGAATGAGGGGCTGCGTGGATCGCGGGGTGGAAAGAAAATGTCAAAGCCACGTATCAGCGCTGACACCTACGGCAGAAGGCGCTGGGTCATGCTGGCGAGTAGATGGGAGGGGCCTTCAGCCCCGCCCCCGCCAGCTAAGGCCGCTCCGGGAACCAGCGGCGGGGGCGGGGCCTGAGTGGCGTCACGAGGGGGCGGGCCCTTTCACTAGACGTGAAGCCAGTTCCGGGGGCTGAGGCCTCCTTTCCTCTCACCTGAGCAGGGCTGAGATGGGCCCGGAGATTCGCGGGCCTCGGTTGCCACAGCAGGAACCGGTTTAGCCAGCCTGAGGTTGCCTTTGGAGCCGCAGTTGCTTCCGCCTTCTCTCCCGACGTTTGTGCGCTGTGGTTAGAGGTGCTGGGTTCGGCTGCCAGCCCAGCTCGTTTCCGGGCCTCCCGGAACTCGGCTAACCGCTGTTCCATGGCGCGCGCCTTGGTCCTCGCGCACCCGAGAGCGCGCGCGCCCGCTGGGCACCTTCCACTGCTTTGCTCGGTGCCGGACTGTCGTGCGCCTGCGTGGAGGCCGCTCTGCCGCGCGTGCGCATTGGTGTGGCCGGGGAGCCAAGTATAATTGCCATTGTGACGCCCAGGCGAGCGTTTGTACCTGTGACGGTCCTCTCGCCAAACGCACCTGGACGTGTTGTCCACCTCCTCAAGCTAAATGGTTAGGAATCTAAAGACGGTGCCATTGTTTCTCTGTCTTGCTATAAGGGAAGCTCTGAGTTGATCCATCTCACTTTAGGGTTCTGGTCCCCAACAGGTCGAGCATCCTTTAGCTATTGAGCACTTACGTCGGGCACTCAAGAAGAACATCCGATTGGGAAGGGGGTCCCAGGGCATGGAAGAGGCCCATGATCTCTGGGAGGTTCTGGTGTCAGAAGGAAGAAAGGATATATCCTACCATTTTTCTCTTCTCAGGGATGCCAACCTGAGGTACTTGGAGGGTAGCTCTCCCGCTGTTTACACGGCGGACTGTGCAGACGTCTATCATTGCTCTTACCACGCCGGAAATTACTTGTTGATGTGTCTAGGGAGGTCAGATTTTTTTTTAAAGCAACTTTTAATTGGGATGAGCCCAATAAAATGCACAAATCTTAAGTGCATTAAGATTTCAATAGATTTGTACTTATATATACACCTGTATAACCGTTACCTAGATAAAGAAGATTTTCAGTACCCTGTGGGCTCTCTTTGGCCCTCTCCCAATCAGTCCTCACCCAAAAGGTGGCCACCATTCAGGACAGGGACTGTTTTATCCTTTTTTTAAATTAAGCTCTAGCATCTAACTAAGTACCTCTGACATAATTGAGACTCACTATTTGTTGGCTCTTGCTCAGTTTGTATCAAGAAACTAGACAAACCAGAATGGAGTCTTTGATTCATTTAACAAATATTTATTGAGGGTCTGTTATGTGTGCTGGTACAATAAACACCTGGCACTAAGGATGCTGGATAAACAAAGGTCACTATTTTCTTGGAGCTTGTATTGTAAAAGGAAAAGAGAAAAAAACAAGTACATAAGGTCATATTTAATGTAACCTCAGGTACTGATTAGTGCTATGAAGAAAAGTAAAGCAAAGTAAGGAAATGGGAGTGGTGGAGCTATTTATAGCCAATGACAAAGGAAGGCCTCTCTGAGGAGTTGCCATCTGAGCAGAGGCCTAAATTAAATGCATGATTGGGCCATGTGTATACCCAAAGAAGAGTTTCAGGCAGCAGAAACAGCAAATGGAAAGGTCCTGAGACTTCAAGTAATATTTTCGACCTGCTCACAGAACACCAGAGAGGCCAGTGAAAGGAGGATGAGAATGGTAGAAAATAAACATGCACAGGGAGCCAGAGGCCAGATCAAGTAGGGCCTTACAGGTCATAGTGAAGACTTTGTATTTTAGTGTGGTAACATGATATGACATTTTAAAAGACTCATGCTGGGAAACAGATGTGGCTCATCTACCATATAGGAGGTCCAGGGCTCAATTTCCGGGGCCTCCTGGTGAGGGCAAGCTGGCCCGCGTGGTGAGCTGGCCTGAGTGGAGAGCTGGCCCATGCAGAGTGCTGGCCCCCGCAGGAGTGCTGGTCCATACAGGAGAGCTGGCCCACGCAGGAGAGCTCACCCTTGCAGGAATGCTGGCCTGCACAGAGAGCTGGCACAGCAAGATGATGCAACAAAGAGACAAGAGGATAGAAAATAAGAGACGCAGCAGACCAGTGCCAGCTGAGGTGGCACAAGAGATTGAGTGCCTCTCTCCCACTCCAGAAGGTCTCAGGATCGGTTCCCAGTGCTGCCTTAAGAGAAGGCAAACAGACACAGAAGAACACACAGAGAACAGACAGCGAGCACAAAAACAACAAGTGGGGGTGGGGGGAATAAATAAAAATAAATCTTAAAAAAAAAAAGACTCATGCTGGCTTCTGGAGGTGGAATGCTGCAAGAGTGCAAGAATAGAAGGGAGCAAATACAGCAATATAAGAGAGATTATGGTAATTTGGGTTAGAATGATAGTGATGGAGATGGTGAGGATTGGTCAAATTCTGATTATTTTTATATATGTGTATATATATATATACACACACATTTAATAGACTTTCTTTTTAGAAAGTTTAGTATTACAGAAAAATTGTGCAGAAAATACTGAAAGTTCCCATATGCCCCCTTCCTGCTCATGCATAGTTTCTTCCCCTTTTATTAACATCTTGCATATGTGTGTACATTTGTTACAACTGATGAACCAATATTGATAGATTATTATGAACAATAGTCCATAGTTTACATTGGGGTTCACTGTTGTTTGTGTTGTACAGTTCAATGAGTTTTGACAAACACATAGCATCATGTTTCTGTATCTACTGTTAGAGTCATATAGAATAGTTTTACTATTGTCCTAAAAATACCCTGGTCTCCACCTAATCATCCCTTCCCCCTTCTCCTGAAACTTGTTGACCACTGTTATTTTTACTGGCTGTGTAGTTTTGCCTTTTCCAGGGATATCAAATAATTGGAATCATACAGTATGTTGCTTTTTCAGACTGCCTTCTTTCACTTAGCAATATGCACTTAAGGTTCCGCCATGTCTTTTCATAACTGGATAGCTCCTTTCTTTTTATCAATGAGTAATACTCTGTTGTATGGATGTACAACAGTTTGTTTATCCACTCACTTATTGAGGGACATCTTGGTTGCTGCTGTAAACCTTCGTGTGCAGGCTTTTGTGTAGACATGATTTTCAACTACTTTGGGTAAATACCTAGGCATGTGATTGCTAGATCGTATGGTAAGCCTATGTTTAACCTTTTAAGAAACTGCCAGACTGTCTTCCAAAGTGGCTGTACCAGAATGCATTTCCACCAGCAATGAATGAGTGTTCCTGATGTCCACATCCTCACCAGCGTTTGGTGTTGACAATGTTTTGGATTTTAGCCATTCTATGAGGAATGTAGTGGTATCTCATTGTTTTAATGTGCAATTCCATAATGACCTAAGATGTTGGGCATCTTTTCATATGTTTATTTGCCATCTGTATATCTTCTTTGGTGAAGTGTCTGTTGAGATCTTTGCCCATTTTGTAATTGGGTTGTTTTCTTATTGTTGAGTTGTAAGAGTTCTTTGTATATTTTGGATTCAAGTTCTTTATCAAATATCTGTTTTCCAAATAATTTTTTCCCAGTCTGTGGCTTATCTTTTCATTCTCTTAACAGTGTCTTTTGTAGAGCCATGGTTTTTCATTTTAATGAAGTCCACCTTATCAATTTTTTCCTTCATATATTATGCTTTTGATGTTGTATCTAAAAAGTCATCACCAAACCAAAGGTCATCTAGATTTTCTCCTGTGTTATCTTCTAGAAGTTTTAGTTTTGCACTTTAAGTCTGTGATTCATTTTGAGTTAATTTTGTGAAAAGTATAAGGCATGCATCTAGACTCATTTTTTTGCATGTGGCTGTGCCGTTGTTCCAGCCATTTTTCAACCATTTGTTGAAAAAACTGTCCTTTCTCCATTGAATTGCCTCTACTCTTTGCCAAAATCAGATGACTATATTTGTGTGGATCTATTTCTGGGCCCTCTATCCTGTTCCATTGTTCTATTTGACTATTCTTTCACCAGTACCACACTAATTTGATCACTGTTGCTTTATCTTAGTCTTGAATTCGGATAGTGTTGGTCCTCCAATTTTGTTCTTCTTCAGTATCTTGTTGGCTATTCTTGGTCTTTTGCCTTTCTATATAAACTTAAGAATCAGTTTGCCGATATCCCCAAAATAACTTGGAGAAATTTTTATTGGGATTGCACTGGATCTATAACATTCTGAATATATTTTGAAGATAGAGACAATAGGATATCCTGATGGACTAGATGAGGAATGATAGAAAAAGGAGTCAAGGACAACAGATTTCTGCTCCCCACCCCTACACACACACACACACACACACACACCAATCAACCAGGTGAATGCTGGGGCCATTTACTGAAATGGGGAAAGACTTGAAAGAGAGGATTATGAGGAAACATTAAGAGTTTTCTTGTAGACATGCTAAGAGTTTTAGATGCTGTGATGATTAAGTTTATGTGTCAGCTTGGCCAGGTTATGGTGTCCAATTGTTTGGTCAAGCAAGCACTGGTCTGGTTTTTACAGTGAGGATATTTCATGGACTTAAATCAACAGTAAGTTGGTTGTATCTATGGCTGATTACATCTACAATCAACTGAGGAGATTGCCTTCAGCAATGAGAGAAGCCTTATCCAATCAGTTGAAGGCATTAAAAGGAGAAGTAATGATTTCAGCAGTCAGAAAAGAGAATTTCCATCTCTACTTCAATCAGCCAGCTTCTCATGGGGAATTCATGGAAAACCTTCATCGGAGTTCCCAGCTTGCGGCCTACCCTATAGAATTTGGACTTGTCCATCCCCACAGTCGTGTGAGACAATTCTTATAAAAATCTCATACTATTTAGAGATATCTCCTATTGGTTCTGTTTCCCTAGAGAACTCTGACTAATACAGATGGCTATTTGACATCCAAGAATAGGCAGCTGAATAGTGAAAACTGAAAGTCTGGGAAAAGTCAGGACTGGAGATATACACTGGTCATTATCAGCCTGTGTATAATATTTAAATTAGTGAGATTAGATGACGTCAACTAGAGAGTGAGTGTGGGTAGAGAAGAGAAGATATCTGAGGACTGAGCCCTGAATCATTAAAGAGATGGTTTGTAAGAAAGAAAACTGAGAAACCACAGAGGAAATTACTCATTCATCTTGGTGTCAGAAGTAGGTCTGGTTCTCCTGAGGGACTGGAGACCCTTTAATTGATTGTGTTTCCCACTTGAAACAACAATGAGACCAGTAGAGCTGAATTTATGGCTCACTTCTAGCAGCCATATAAGATGTAAGGCATGTAATTTGTAGGTTGTTACAATCAGGATCTCTAGTAGGAAACTTGACACCTTTAAAAAGGTTAAGGACAGTTTAGTGAAGGAGTCATGACGAACGTTTGACAGGATTAAGGTAACCAACAAGAGATAGTTCACAGAAAGCATTACCAGCCTCCAGGCCTGAAACAGAAAGGGGACAGGGTGGTTATCAGAACCCAGTGAGACCTGTAGCTGCAGGAGAAACCGGAAGACAAGGGAGCCCTTAAGGACACACAGAACAGGTAGAAAAGAGTGGAAAGAGAATCAGAAAGGGCCAACGGAGAATATCCAGCCAAGTGCTAAAGTCATTCCTGCTCTACCTTGCTTTGTTTTCTTATTTATTATAAATGTGCTTTGTCTTGGTGCTTTATAAACCTCTTTAAATCCTTTTTGGAAGAGGTTGAAAGAATGGAAAAAAGAAAAGATGAACGCTGATCACAAAAAATTACTGCCTCTGAAGGCCCCTGGCCTTTCTCACTCTCATGGTCCAGTATGTCATAGCTGACCCCTTTTTGGGCCCACTTATCACCATCTTCTTTATCCTTTTAGTGGTTCCATGTATCTTCAAAATTCTAAGTTTATTTCTTCCAGAATCAGCTCCTTCCAAAATAAGATATTAGGTGGGGATTTCAGCCAATTCCAATCATAGCTTCTGTAACCTGTCATTCCTCAACCTTGATAGAATAGCCAGAGATGTTTATGCCCTGTCAGGCAGGGACTACTGCCTTAACCAGCAGGAAGTAACTACAGAAAAACAATCATTGCCTGTCAGCACCCCCTTAAGAATAAGGGCTTGAACTCTCTGAGGGGGTAGTTGAGGCAGGTTAGTACAGGGTAATGAAGGAGAAGATGAGCCACAACATGGCTGACAACATGGCTGACAGACAACGTGGCTGTCAGACCACATGGCCAACAGACCACATGGCCAGCAGACAACATGGCTGCAAGACCTTGCTAGGACATTGAGTTTAACCTTGAGATCCCAGTTTCTCTTTCTGGGACCTCCCCTTGGCCACAGATATTCCAAACAGGCCTTACCATTGGCTTCCACCATAGGTGGGGTAACCAATAACTGCTGGGACCCATTCCCTTATCATTAGCAAAGGGGTGGAATAATTAAGAGTTTGAAAGGTAACCACATGAGGCAGAGTGCGCTCTCTCTGTCTAGAGAAGCCCGCACCAAATCTTGGTATGTATTTCCATCTTTCTCTCCCATTTCTCAGCAAACTCTGTTCTTTCTTGCATTTCCCAATAAATTCTTTTAACTGGCCTAACTTAAAAAAAAAAACAACTACTGACTAATTTCATTTCCTCTTTGGATAGAATTGTGAGAGTAGAAAATAAGAAGGATATTATAGATGTATTTAATGTGTGAATTTAATTAATTTTTACTCTGAAGTATTTTGTACACATAAAATTGTATACTGCTTCTATATATGTGTGTATACATATGTTATGAGATTTTGTCTAGGTTCTTGACTATGCTGCAGAAATGAATTTCAAGAGCACGTTGGGTTATTTAGGCCAGTAATTTATTAAGGTAAGGAGGGAGGAGAAATGGGAGAAAATAACAGATAATGGGTCCCAGAGAGAGGAAGGGGCCGATGCATGATAAAGAGGGCTGGTTTATAGACTACAATTTCCCATTATAGATTATAAATGCCCAGGTTTTCTTGAGTGTTGATCCACGCGGGGGAGACATAGCAAGAGCAGGGCACAGAAGGCAAGAGAGCTATTTGAAACCATATTGCTTTTTGAACCATTAATTATTCTGCCCCTATACTAATGGCAGGGGAGGAGTCCCAGCTGTTGCTTTTTTGATTGATTACCCCACCCATCAATCCCCCAGGAAGGCCCAATTATAAGGCCCCTGGAGAATATCTGGGGCTTCTCCTGGCTTCCAGAGGAAATCTCACATGAGGATCTTCTTGCAGCCATCTTGGGGGTATCAATATCCACGTGGACTTCTTGCCAGGTTCCAGATCCATCTATTGATTTCCTATCTTATTAGCCTGCTTCACTTAATATTTGTAAATTATAAATAATAAATACCCACATACTCTGTGATGGCTTGAGTGATTGACCTCATTTCTTCACTCTTCCCTGTAGCCAGACCTTTTGCCAGGTAACTTTGAGGTTTCTTCCATAAAAGGCAGAGTATACTTCCCCATCCTTTGACTTTGAAGTCAGCCTTGCAAGTTGCTTTGACCATTGGGATGATGGCAGACGTTATGCAAACAGGGGCTTCAAGTGTGTTTGTATTGTTGAGTGTGTTCTCTTAATATTCAGTGTTGCCATGAGATGAACTTGCACCAGCTAGCTTCCAAGTATAATGAAAGATACACGCAACCACAGACCTGCAGTTTAAAGGTCAGCTGTGCAGCTGAGCCCAGCCTAGAATAGCTGACTCCAGGCTGCCCCAAGATGCATGAAAAAATAAATGCTTATTTTATATCACTGAAATTTTTTGGTTGCTTGTTACAAATCAAAAGCTACATACCCACTACTCAAGAAAAGGAATATTTCCTTTGAAGTCCCATGTGCCTGTATGCCCTTTCCTCACAACTTCCCGCTCCTTCCCTGCTCCCACCCTCAGAAGTGACCACCATGTTGAATGTGTATTTATCACATCTTTTCTTCATAGTTTTATCACCTAGGTATATATATATATTTAAACAATAAATTCTATAGTTGTACATGCTTGTGTTGTTCTGATTTTTTTTCCCCTCAACAAACATTATGTTTCTGAGATTCATCTATGTTGATGCATGTGTTTCTAATTCATTTATTTTTTTCTATGAATATATGACAACTTATTCATTTGCTATTTGAATTAGTTGGCTTTTAGATTACCTAAGTAGTATACATAGGATTGGATTTGCTGGATTTGTAGAGCAAGCACATATTCAACTCTACTGATAGTTACAATTTTTTCCAAAGTGGTTGTATCATTTTATACTCCCACTAGTTATATTATTACATATCCTTTCCAATACTAGTTATTGTCAGATTTTTAAATTTTCAAATTTTGTTGGAATAAAACGGTATGCTATTTGTTTTAATGAAGTTGTGCATCTTAAAAAAAATTTTTTTTTTACCATTCATTTTCCTCCTTTAAAATGCCTATTCACGTTTTTTAAAAATCTTTTTCTTGTTTATGCATAGGAATTCTTTAGTTATTCTAAATGTAATCATTTGATAGTTATATGTATTGTAGCTATGTTCTATTGTTTGGTAGCTTGCATGTTTTATTTTTTCTTTATCATGTCTTTTGATGAAAAATTTTCCATTTTAGTGTAATTGAATTTATTGATTTTTTTTCCTTAATGGTTTTCACTTTTTGTGTCTTGTATAGGGAATTCTTTCCTACCCATTAAAATCCTAGCGATTAAAAAATAAATAAATAAAATAAAATAAAATCCTAGCGATTTAATCACAAGAAGTGTATTTATCACTTACATAAACTTTAAAGGCATGTTGCTAATCAGCAGATAGCTTTTCCCCAAGCAAAGATTCAAGGGTCTAGGCTGCTTCTACCTTGTGGCATATATCTCCAATGCCTGGCTTCTAAGGTGGCTGCAGAAGGGGGAAAGAGCATGATGGAGAATATGTGGAGGCTTTTATAGACCATACTTAGAAGTGGTGCACATTTTATTTCTGTCCATATTCTATAGGCCAGAACTCAGTTATGTGGCCACACCTAACTGAAAGGGAGGCTAGGAAATGCAGTCTAGTTGTGTTCACAGGAGGAAGTGTAAACAATCTTGGTAAGCAGATAGCCAGTCTGTGTCACAGGGCATGAACATGTTCTCACGTATGTTCTTCTAAAAGTTTTGTTTTTACATTCCATATTTAAGTTATTAATCTATATAAAATTTATTTTTGTGTATGGTGTGAGTTAGGGATCCAATATGTTTATCCAATTGTCTGAAGATCATTTATTGACTGGTTCACCCATTTCCCCACTGATCTGGAATAGCAGGTCTTCCATGTATTAGGTTCCTATGCACATAAGAATCTGTTTCTGGGCAATATATTTTCTTCATTGATCTATAAGTCTATATATACACCAAAACTCCAATGGCTTAATTACTATAGCTTTATAAGTCTTGTCATCTAGCAGGGCAAGTTCTCCCATGTAGTGTTTCTTCTTCATGAATGTCTTCACTATTCTTGGCATTCTGATCTTTCATATACATTTTTTGTTTGTTTGTTTCCACCACCCAGTGACCATTCTTTATGTTTAAAACACACTTTCATAACCTGACTTCAACGTATCTGGAGAGATGGTTGCATACGCTGTGTCAGTATTGAAGACTCTTGTGTTTTAATTTTTTCTACATACCCCTGATTTGGCTAGTGGATTTTTTAATCTCTCTTCTAATTTTCAACCAGCACAAGACTGCACAGCAAAAGCAAAACAGCTTGGTTTCTTTCTTACAGGATTCCATTGTTCTCCTCTTTTCTATTTTTAGCTGCTTCTCTCCTGCTGCTGTCTTTTCTAAACAGCCCATTCTCCATTCCCCCAAGGCCCAAATAATTAGTCTGCAGAAGTGTTTCTGCCTTACCCAGCTAAGGTCCCTGCTTTGGAGGAGCTAAAAGGAGACAAGAAGGGCCAGTAGCTTGGAAGGACACATGGCCATTTTTTCCCTAGGGCAGCATTGCCAGGATGAACATGATTTTGGTGGGCCAGGCTCCACCCCTTGGAGCACTTTTAGAATCCAATGCAAAAGTTCAATTTCCTTTTACTTGAAAAGGATATCCATTGCCCTAACGTGGGATGTATCTGTGGTCCGGTGATATTTGGTAATGATGGCTCTTCATTGAGATGACAATACTATCTCATTCTATTCTTTTTTTTTTTTTTTTTTTTTTTTTAAAGATTTTATTTATTTATTCATTTATCCCCCCCTTGCTGCCCGTGCTCACCGGGTCAGCCAACCACGCCGTGCGGGCGGGCCCGCCCCCACCAGGAGGCCCCGGGAACCGAACCCAGGGCCTCCCACATGGTAAACGGGAGCCCCACTGACCGAGCCACTCTTCCTCTGCCCTTGGATCCCATTGCTCTGAGGATATCCGGTAGGAAATAATATGGTTTTCCAAGTGGTCTTGTTATGTGTGGTACCTTGGGCAAATGATTTGTGAGCAATTTACAAAGAGGATATTTTTTACTCAGAACCAATGAATGCCTCAATGTAAATTGCACGATAAAACAAAAATTTATTTCACTCCTAGAGATTATAATGTCCAGTATTTCTCGAGGAGTAAAATAATTAAAATTTTGTTATATTTTATTTCCCAAAACTCTGACTGATTATTTTCCTTTACATGTGTTTGTGCCTTATTAACTAATTCTTATCATTGGTTATATTAAATCTAACTTTACCTACACTCCCTTTTAAAATTAACATTCTCTTTCAATATAATATCCGTTTCAGTTTATAATTTTAATATAAAGACACTTTCAACAGCTTTAAAAAAACCATTCATTGTTTTTCCGCATGACGTAGTATGGGATGACATATTAATAAAACTGAAGATAAACAAAAAAAGTTGTTCAAGGACAGTCGAACAAATACCTATTCATATCACTGTAAACAAATGGATTGAGAGGTGAATAATTTCTTATTTGTTGTTCTGGTTTTTATTTATTATAATTATTATAGAGCTGAGGGAAAATTTTAATAATGATTGAAGAGAAGAATGCACACCTCTGTGATTATGCCAAGGACCAGGGAATGTACACATATGATAAAAATATATTGTTTTAATATGTCTCAATAAAACAGATTTGTTTTAAAAATCGTGGGAATGTCAGGAATTGTATGCCCAGGTGGAGCCATGGAAAATAGTTATTAGTCATGTTTCAAAGATGCTCTGGCCAATTTTTAAAAATGCTTCATAATTCAAGGTTCTGACTGAGATGTGTGTATTGGACCACTGTAAGGTGTTATGCCCTTTTATTTTCTGAGGTTGTGATTTCTGCTGTAGGCTTCGTTTATCTCTGTTCATCTATGATTGATATGCTTTACTAAAAATATACATTAATAAAAACAGGGTGTTGAGAGACAAATATGAAGCTTTGGAATTACCTATTTCTCTAAAGTGGTCTACCTTTTGTGTTTCTTCATTTTAGGAGGCTTTAATCTCACGTGGACATAATTGAGGGCAGTACAATCTACCTGATGGATTGGGTCATAGAATTTTTAGAACCATTTCTCTCCACCATGATATTTTGTAAACAGTTGAGTCACTCTTTCTTGCTTTGTGGACCCTACAGGTCCCTTTTCCTCTTCTGGGTGTTGACAAGGTCCTTCATAAGCCATAGGAGAAATTTGGAGGCTGGGAAATAATTGTGCTCTGAGTTCCTTGGTTTCATTTGTGTATATGAGGATCAGACACTTTGTAAGAATGATTTTGATTTTATTCCAATACATTCTAAAAAATTACAACATTTCAAAAGAGGAGGTATTTATTTATGCATTTGGGCATCACAATCTCTCTGCACTCGGATCAGCCCAATGATGTCCAGAATATCAGGAATGGTTTCCTTAAAGCAAAATCCGGAGCCTTCTAAACATTCAGTAAACAATCGGAGTGTCATGTAAAAAGATCTCTGAATTATCGATTTAAAATTGTGATTATTCAAAAATAGAGGAAACACTGAGAAGCATTTCTTGTCCTCCCATGATTTTTCTCCAAGTTAGAGTAGTTTAATATATTCCAATATCTATGAGGAGGAAATCTAGTCAAAAATTCATCTACATTTTTAAATCAACTTGTCAAATTCCATGAAAAGTCCTATTGAAATTTTGATTGCATTGAATATATGTTACTTTGGGGAGAAGTGACATTTTTACAATGCTGAGTTTTCTTATTTATTTAAATGGTATGTGTCCCCATTAATTTAAGTCTTCTGTAACCCCTTTACATAAAATTTTTTACCATATTCTACATAAAGTTTTCACATTCCCTTTGTTAGACTTATTCCTAAGAGACTTATATTTTTAATGCTATTTTCTTTATTACATTTTCTAACCATTTGTTGATATAGTAATGTAATTAACTTTTGACTCTTTGTCTTATATCTGGCAAACTATTAAAACTCTTAATAATTATAATTATCTGGGGGCAAGATGGTAGCAGAGTAAGGAGCTCCAAGAGTCAGCTTATTCTACAGTGTGGTTAGTAATCAGCCAGAGCTACCTAAATCACCTCTTTGGGGGGCCCAGAAGACCAGAAGAGCATCCTACAACATCCTTTGAAGAACAGAGGGGGTAGACTACCCATCTGCAATGAAGATTCATGTGTAGAGCATAAAAGATATTATGAGAAAAGAAAATTACAGACCCATTTCCCTAATGAATATGGATGCAAAAATCCTCAATAAAATGCTTTCTAATAGAATCCAACAACACATTAACAGAATTATTCATCATGATCAAGTGGGTGTTATACCAGATATGCAAGGGTGGTTAAACACAAGAAAATTAATCAGCGTAATATTCCACATTAATAAATCAAAGAAGAAAAATCACATGAACATCTCAATTGATGCAGAAAAGGCATTTGACAAAATCCAGTATCCTTTCTTGATAAAAACACTTCAAAGATAGGAATCGAAGGAAACTTTCTCAGAATGAAAAAGGGCATATATGAAAAAACTACAGCTAACACTGTACTCAATAGAAAGATTGAAAGCTTTCCTGCTGAGATCAGGAAGAAGACAAAGATGTACACTGTCACCACTGTTGTTCAATGTAGTGCTAGAGTTTCTAGCTAGAGCAATGAAGCAAGAAAAAGAAATAAAAGGTGTCCAAATTGGAAAGGAAGAAGCAAAACTTTTGCTATTCACAGATGATATGGTCCTATACCTAGAAAATCCCAAAAAATCTACAACAAAGCTGCTAGAGCTAATAAACGAATTCAGCAGAGTGGCAGGATACAAGATTAATATGCAAAAATCAGTAGAGTTTCTACACACCAGTAATGAGCAATGTGAGGTGCAAGTCAAGAAAAAATTCCATTTATAATAGTGATAAAAAGAATCAAATATTTAGGAATAAACTTAACCAATGAAGTAAAGCACTTGTATTCAGAAAACTACAATGCATTGCTAAAAGAAATCAATGAAGACCTAAATAAATGGAAGAATATTCCATGTTCATGGGTGGGAAGACTACGTATCATTAAGATGTCAATTCTACTCAAATTAATATACAAATTCAATGTAATCTCGATACAAATTCCAACAGCCTTTTTTAAAGAAATGGAAAACCCAATTATCAAATTTATTTGGAAGGGTAAGGGGCCCTGAACAGCCAGAAACATCTTAAAAAGGGAGAATGAAGTTGGAAGACTCTCACTTCCAGACTTTAAATCATATTACCTAGCTACAGTGATTAAAAACAAAAAACAAACAAACAAAAAAAAACCTAGCATGTTACTGGCATAAAGATAGACATATAAACCAAAGGAACCAAAGTTATGGTTCAGAAATGCACATCTACGTTCAAGTGATTTTTGACAAGTTTTCAAGCCCACTCAGCTAGGGCAGAACAGTCTATTCAACAAATGGTGCTGGGAGAACTAGATATCCATAGCCAAAAGAAAGAAAGAGTGCCTCTATCTCATACCTTATATGATAATTCACTCAAAATGGATCAAAGACCTAAATATAAAAGCAAGAACCATAAAACACCTAGAAGAAAATGTAGGAAAATATCTTCAAGACCTGGTGGTAGGTGATGCATTCTTAAACCATACACTGAAAGCATGAGCAACAAAAGGAAAAATGGATAAGTGGGACCTCCTCAAACTTAAATACTTTTGTGCTTCAAAGGACTTTGTCAAGAAGGTAAAACGTCAACCCACTCAATGGGAGAAAATATTTGGAAACCACATATTCAATAAGGGTTTGGTTTCCATGCTATATAAAGGCATTGTACAACTCAAAGCACAAGCAATCCGATTTAAAAATGGGCAAAAGACTTAAATAGACATTTCTCCAAAGAGGAAATACAAATGGCAAAAAAGCACATGAAAAAATGCTTAATATCACTAGTTATTAGGGAAATGCAGATCAAAACTACAATGAGATATCATCTCACACCTCATAGAATGGCTATTAAAACAACAAGTGCTGGAGAGGATGTGAAGAAATAGGAACACTCCTTCACTGTTGGTGGGAATGTAGAATGGTGCAGCCTCTGTGGAAGACAGTTTGGCGTTTCCTTAGGAAGCCAAATATAGAACTACCATATGATCCGGTAATCCATCTACTAGGAATATATCCAGAAGAGCTGAAAACAGTGACACGAACAGACATTTACACACGGATGTTCATAGCAGCATTATTCACAATTGCCAAAAGATGGAAACAACCGAAGTGTCTATCAACCAATGAATGGATAAACAAAATGTGGTAATATATATATATGATGGAATACTGTGCTGCTGTAAGAAATGAAATTGGGTCAGATATGATAATATGGATGAACTTTGAGGACATTATGCTAAGTGAAATAAGCCAGACACAAAAGGACAAATATTGTATGGTCTCACTAATTGAACTAAATACAAAAGATAAACACATGGAGTTAAAACCTAGACTATAATGTGAATATTCTTGCTGTCCTGATTTTGTGATAATCAGGGTAGGCTAAATATTCGCTATATTAGAAACCATGCATGTGTCCCCAGACCTAGTTTTTCTCCCTAGGTCTGGTTTTTAGAATGCTGGTAATAAAGTAAGCCTGATTTATTATATGACCATCCTGTATGGGAAAAGACTGTAACTTTGGGTATCTTTGGTCAACCCTGGGAGATATAGCAGGGGGACAGATGTGGCTCCAGTGGTTGGGCATCCGTCTCCCATATAGAGAGACCCGGGTTCAATCCCCGGGACCTCCAGGTAAAAATAAAAAAAGAAAAATATAGAAAGCACGTGGGCCACCAGGCCCCGTGTGCAGGTGAGCCATCAGGCCCCATCCACGGGTAAGCCGCCAGGCCCTGTGCATGGGTGAGCCGCCAGGCCCTGCAAGCCATGCAGCAAGATGATGACCTAATAGGAGAGTGACACAAGGGAGAGCCAAGATGAGACATACCGAAAAACCAGGAACTAAAGTGGCACAGGCAGTAGTAGGGCACCTCTCTCCCACATCGGAGGTTCTGAGGATCGAATCCCAGTGAAGACAGGAGAAGGATGAGAAGAGAGGGCAGGAAACGGACACGGAGAGTTGCCCAGTGAATGGTCACAGAAATAGCAAAAACGGGGTGGGGGGTAAAAATGGATAAAAGTAAATAAATAAATAAATAAATCCTTTAAAAAATGTATAGGGGAGGAAGATTCGGACTATAGTTAGTAGTAATACTTTGAGGATGCTCTTTCATGATTTGTAAACAAATGTTTCACAACGCAGGATGTTTGTGGGGGGGTGGGGTGATGTGTGGGAGCCCTGTATGATGTTATGCATGTTTGTTTTGTAAGATCACGATGTTTACTGAACACTTATAGTTTATGTATGTTCATGTATGAGTGATATACTTCAATAAATTGTTTAAAAAAACAAAAAACCTAGACTATAGGTTACTATAAGATAGGATGAGGACTGAGATGCTTGACTGTAAAAGTGTGGAAAATGGATAGAGTTGATGCTAACCCGTTATAATTATCATAACTAACATGGCTGGTTTACAAATGGGATTGTGCCTGACAGGGATTGTTTAGGGATATAAATGTCAATTGAAAGAAATCTAGAGAATAATTTAGGGACTGAATAACATAGTGAACCCAGAGGTGGATGAGGATTGTGGTTAATAGCACAAATACAAGAATGTTCTTCTTCAAACTAGAACAAATGCTCATCACTATTACAAAGTGGTAAGAAAATAGTGATGCATGGGAAAAATACAATTAATGTAACTTATGGACTAATAGTAACAGCAATTTTGTAATATTCTTGCATCCGTATTAAAGAAGGTACAATATCAATGCTGATGGTTAATAATGGGGGGTATGAGATTTTTTCTTTTGGAGTAAGGAAAACATTCAAAGGTTACTGGGGTGGTGACTGTAGAACTCTGTGATGAAAGTGAGAGCCACTGAGTGTACACTTTGGATGGAACGTACAAGGTATGAAACTGTTTAACACAGTGAACCATATATGGTGGAAGATGGTCTGTGGTTAACAGCACAAATATGAGAGTGTTCTCATATAACTATAACAAATGGACAATACTAAAACATAGTGTTAGTTAATAATAGGGGGTGTATAGAAAAAAATATACCAAGTGTATGCTATGGACCATAGTTAGTCTGATCATGTTCTTTTATAATCTGTAACAAATGTTCCACAACATAAGGTTTTGGTAGAGGGGTGGTGTACAAGAATTCTGTATGATTGTTTTGTAAGCTCATAACTTCTTTAATAAAAAAATAAAAATAATAATTATAATTATCTATAGACTGGATAATTATAGTCTACAGACTATAATATCATTTGTAAAATAATGACATACATTTTAACCTTTTCAATCATTAAAACTTTTTTTTTCTTTTTTGAGCCTGCCCTCATGAGGACTTCTAGTACACTGTTGAACAGATGGATTTACATTGGATATCTTTGTCTTATTCCTGATTTTAAAGGGAGCATTTACAATTTAAGTATGAAGTTTGCTATAGGTTTATGGTAAATAGCTTTTATCATATTAAGAAAGGTCTTTTTAGTTCTTAGTTTGCTGATATTTTTTTAATCATGTATATTAAAAATGCCTTTTCTTTATCAAGATTGACATGTGATTTTTCTTCTTCAATCTATTAATGTTGTAAGTTACATTAATTGATTTTCTATTGTTAAACCATCCTTGCATTCCTGGAATAAACCAAACTCGGTCACTTTGGGGTGGGGGGTGGAGTTACCAGGAATTGAACCTGAAACCTCGTACATGCAAAGTAGATGCTCAACCACTGAGCTACACCAACTCTGCCAAACTCATACTCAAACTTATACGTTATAAAATATAAATTAAAAGCTAGATTCAGTTTGATAATATTTTGTTTAGGAATTTGTATCTTTGTTCATTAATGATATTTCTTACACTTTTCTTTTCATGTACTATTCTTGGCAGATTTTGGCTTCAGAATTATTCTAGTTTCATGAAATAAGTTGAAGAGTACCCCTCTTTCTTGCCCTATTTTCTAGAAGAGCTTGAAGAAAATAAGAAGTAATTGTTCCTTGAATGTTTGGTTGGACCTAGTGGCAAAAACCATCTGGACCTATGTTTTCTTGGATCAGATAAATTAATTTAAGCTAGAATTAAGTAGATGCATAGCTGATCAATACAGCTATATCCAGAAAGTGTTAAGAAATGGATAAATATCAGTCTGTCCTGTCTGTTTTAGGAGTGGCTTGAAAGAAAATATAAAGGACAATTTATCATATTTTCCAGTGACAAAAATGTGGGAGAGAAAATCTATAATTATGTCTTTAGTATAAAGGAATAAACTGAAATGAAGTTGATTCCATTTTTCATGTTTAAGGGGTTATGGAGATGCTCAGAGGGAACTTTTCCTCCCTTTAAATTTGCATTATTACAAATTTACATGTTCGGTTTTGTATTAGTCAGCTAAAGGGGTGCTGATGCAAAATACCCATAATCAGTTGGTTTTTATAAAGGGTATTTATTTGGGGTAGAAGTCCACAGTTACCAGGCCATAAAGCATAAGTTTCAGTCCAAACAGAGGAAACTGGGAGGGGAAATCGAAGCCTCTGGGGCACTAGGCTAAGAAGATATAACATAAGATATGGGTGCCCCCACCCATGTCCCCTCAGATCTCACTATTGCTCTTCATGCTAATGGTTTCTTTCTATGAACACCTGAGGGCCTTCTCTGGCTGCAGGAGTGTGCTCAACCAGTGCTTTGGGCAACCGCTAATGCTGGGGAGTTATTGCCCCTCAGAAGTAGCCTCAACCAATTTTGTCTGGGAGTTGGTGGATAAATATCCCAGCTCCCTCACTCCTCATGGGAGATGACTCTGAGGAAGTTCCCAAAGGTCATCAGCAGGAATGAGCTTCAGTTGCCCACAGCAGTATCTGCTCATTAATGCACCTTATAGCACCTTTCTCCCTTTTCCTGTCTCACTTCCCTGCTCCCCTACCAGTACTCCCTGGAATCACTTCCCCAGTAAACCACTTGCACTGAAATCTTTATCCTAGGATCTGCTTCCAAGAGAAGCAGAAGGCCTGTGGGCTTGCTTGTGGCAGGGAAGTCATCTACATCAGGGCTTTAGACTAGCACTGTCCTAGGAGGAGGATATTTGGAAATGGAAATGAAGATGTTGAGGAAAGAGAAAGGAAGAGAAGGACCACAGTACTTGAACTTTGGTAGCCTGTTCTGGGTAGGTGATTTGGCCCACACTTTCTGTTAAAGACTTTTTAGACCATCAGTCAGCTAACACTGATTGAATACCTGCTGTATGCCAAACTCAAGCTTTGAGTTTGCTAGAAGGATAAAATACAATCCCAGCTTTTAGCAATTTAAGGTCTAGTTGAGAGGCAGAGTCATTAATAAACAACTACCATATGGGAGGCCCCGGGTTCTGTTCCCGGGGCCTCCTGGTGAAGGCAAGCCCGCCCGCATGGCGTGGTTAGCTGACCCAGCGAGCACAAGCAGCAAGGGGGGGGGGGGGTAAATGAATAAATAAATAAAATCTTTAAAAGAAAAATAAAATAAAATAAATAAATAAATAAATAAACAACTACACACAGGGGTCTGAGGGAGCAGAGGATGGGAACTAACTCAGGCTTGCAAAAAGTGCAATTTCTTCACATTTAAATATAGAGAAACTGAGGCCCAGAGAGGGAAAGCTGATGAGGTTATGTAATTCCTGGGTATCGCTCTAACAATAAATATTTCTACTGATGGTTCAGTTCTTTCCAGTATTATCTTTTGTATACGCATTGAAAGGTATTGGTACATGGTCACCTTCCCTGGCCTTCTCTGGCCTGGCAGCTGGTGCTGCTTTGAGCTTTGCCTTTTTGTGTATCCCATCTGCAGAGATGTTAGGTTTCAAAAGAGCCCAGCAGTTTCTATTTTCCCCAGTCGAGTCTGCTCAATCACATTACCTGAAGCTTCTTCAGTGCCTTCTTCTGCATCTCCTTACCTCCCTTTAGCTTTCCAGAACCCAGGTGTGACAATTTCCCTCCCACCTCGTTTGTCTCCCTTCCATGTTCTATTGTTTTTAGTTTTGATGCGCAGAAAAACGCCTCCTGTAGCTTTCAAGACAGATGATCAGACAAAGCCCTCTGGATTACAGCAAAAATAATCTATATGTAATTCCCATTCCAAACTCTCCTTACAACTTTCTGAAAGCATTTGGAGAAGAATCGCTTTACAAATGGAAAATGCACGTAAAATAAAGCAATAGGCATTGTGTATTTCAGTTGAGCCTGCTCCTCCATGGTTATGTTGGGGAATAAAGTTAGAAGGAAGGAAAATTTTTGCCCTTTAAAGTCTTTGGAGGAAATGGGCCATCTCACTACAAATATATGCACATGCACCCAGAGCAGTATATTTTCTGATTCCTGATGAAACAGGCTGCTTAGCCTCCTCCCTGGAAACTCCTGCTTCAGCCCTTATATTTCTTTCCAACCATTGACCTTCCAGAGTCTTGTCTGTCCTCCAGGGCTTAGATCCCAAATGGACCCATCTTTCATCCTAACAGCATTAGTGACTGCTGAGGCTCAGAAGCAAAGCTGGCCCCTTCTGTGTGACTTCGCAGCAGGAATTCTGCCTGACAGTCCTGGCCCCTGACTCAGCTCTGCTGTCGCCTACCAGGCTATTAGTCATTTCAGTACTCTATACTCTGGGGAGTCATTCTGAGTTTGTATCAAAATGTATATATTGGAGGGGAAGTGAGGTGATTCCTTCCCAACATTCAGCCTCCTTCCAAATTGTGTGTTGCTTTTTCTAGACTTGTTTCCTATGGAAAGGAGTTTTTCTATCTCTGAGTTCATCCTTTAAAAACAATTTTTTCCCTTGGTAACCAATTGTATAATTTACTGTCAATGACAAATAGTTGCTGGGCTCCTAATAATTGTTGACCTTTATTGAATGATTAATGTGTGCCTGGTACTGTGCTACACACTTGAAGATGGTTATGTACTTTGATTTTCTCAGCTACCTTCAGGAAGGACTTGGATAAAGATGAAGTAATTCACCATCATACAGTAAGCAACTAGCAGGGCCAGGATTTGAACCCAGGGAGTCTGACTCCAGAGCCTATGAATCCACACCCTTCTGCCTCCATCAACGTGCAGACCACTTTCAAGGTGCTAGGAATACAAACAGGTCTAAGTTGTAATCCCTAACCTTCAAAAAAAACTTACTCATAGGGAAGGTGGAGCAAGAATGTGAAATGATAAATAATGTCAGACATTATCTGCTAGGAGTCCTATCAGGTAGAATAGATAGGGCAGGAATTTACTGGGCAGAAGGAGATCAGGGAGGGCAGGGGTGATCTAAAAGACTCCATGGAGTTGCGTGGTACTTGATTGGCCTTGAAAGGTGGTAGGACTTAGGTAAGCTCAGAGGAGGAGATCAATCAATGTACAGAGGACTTAAACTCATAGGTTCAAGTCCCAGCTCTGACATTATCTCTGCATAGGAAAGGCACTCATTCTCTTTTTCTCCATTTCCTTTTCTGTAAAGAGAGAAGCCCAGGCAGGTGATACAGAAGGAGTGAGGGAAAAGCAGACTCTTGGAATCAGAAGACCTGGCTTCAGAGAGGTGAGTAGGGAGGAAGTAGTCATTTCAGGGTTTCAGGAGCTTCTGGGGGTGTTGAAAAAGCTCTATTTCTTGACTTAAATAATGAATCCAGGAGTAATTACTTCATGATAATCCAGTAAGTGGTTAAAAAAATAATAACTTGGTTTCTAATCTTTATTTTGCCTTGGTTAAGACACTGATCCCTCTGTTCCTTCATCTAAAAATGGGGATAATACCTCACAGGCAGGTTGTCAGGATGAGGTGAGCTAATGGGGAGCACCTATTAGTACCAGCTTCTTATAATCTCTTAGTTAACACACGCAGCTTAGACAGAGTATGAAGTCAGCATGGTCCAAACTCGGTGGGCAACCAAAGGCCTGGAGCAAAAAAAAAAAAATCTCCTTAACCCATAGAAATAGGAATGCATGTAGAGAATTGGTACCTTGGTGGGTTTTAGACTATGGAAGGTACTATTCATCGAAGATGTTGAGTTGAAGTTGTTTCCATATCAAAAAACTAACAGGATGACTTCTGCTGACCTCAGTTTGAAGTCTCTTTGAGGTGGTATTGATAGGCCGATCAATCAGCCAGCCCTCCACAGTCTGTTCGTAGGAGTCATTGTGGTAGTCATTCCTATCTACCTCAAAAGAAATCCAGCTGGTAGGGACAACAGATTGAGCCCTGCTATGCTCAGATCTTTGGCTTTAAGTCTCCTTCCTAACAGGAGCTCCTAATGACACAAGGGGTTCTATGGTGAGATTCTCTGATTGGTCTCCTTCATGTCACCACACCCTCTTCTTTTTTCATCAAAACCCTACCCCCAGGCTCCTACCTCATTCCTTCCCACTTTTCATTGACACCCCACTCTCTAGCTATGCTAAACTGTAATTTCCCAAACACCCAAATGTTCTTTTTTGCCTCTGTACCTTTGCACATGCTTTTTTGTTTTTCTGGGACATCCTTCTTTCCTCGCCTGGCTAAATGCTACTCATCTTACATAATCGGCTTAAACATTAAACATTACCTTCTCTAGGTAATGTTTAAGCTCTCAGGTAGGATTTGATCCCTTTAGGTATGATCTTTGTATTAGTTAGCCAAAGGGGTACTGATGCAAAATACCAGAAATCCATTGGCTTTAATAAAGAGTATTTATTTGGGGTAGGAGCTTACAGTTACCAGGCCATAAAGTGTAAGTTACTTCCCTCACCAACGTCTGTTTCCACGTGTTGGTGCAAGACGGCTGCCGATGTCTGCAAGAGTTCAGGCTTCCTCTTCCTCTTTTTTTTTAATTTTTTAGGGTGGACCCTTTTTTTTTTTTTTAACTTTATTTTGTACATTTAATAATTGAAAACATAAGCAATTAAAAACTAAAAAGTAAACACAGATGAATAAATATATACATTTCTCAATTAAATGTAATGGATACATGTAAATTTTTTTGTTGTTGTTTTGTTTTTTGTTTGTTTTTTTTTTGTGTGTGTGTGTGTGTGTGTGTGTGAATCAAACAATATATTACACAATATATTTGGTTCATAGTAATGCATTAATACAGTATTTGTCCTTTTGTGTCTGGCTCGCTTCACTCAACATAATGTCCTCCAGGTTCATCCATGTTGCCATATGCTTTATGACTTCATTTCTTCTTACAGCTGCACAATATTCCATCATGTGAATAGACCACAATTTGTTTATCCATTCATCTGTTGATGGACACCTGGGTTGTTTCCAACTTTTGGCAATGGTGAATAATGTGGCTATGAACATCGGTGTGCAGATGTCTGTTCGTGTCACTGCTCTCAGTTCTTCTGGGTAGATACCCAGTAGTGGTATTGCAGGGTCACGTGGCAAGTCTATATTCAACTTCTTTAGGAACTGCCAAACAGTCCTCCATAGTGGTTGTACCATCCTACATTCCCACCAACAGTGAAGAAGTGTTCCTATCTCGCCACATCCTCTCCAACACTTGTAGTTCTCTGTCTTTTTCATAGTGGCCATTCTGATAGGTGTGAAATGATATCTCATTGTAGTTTTGATTTGCATTTCCCTAATCATGAGTGATGTTGAGCAATTCTTCATGTGTTTTTTTGCCATTTGTATTTCTTCTTCGGAGAAATGTCTATTCAAGTCTTTGGCCCATTTTTTAATTGGGTCATTTGTCTTTTTATTGTTCAGTTGTAACATCTCTTTATATATCCTGGATATTAAACCCTTATCAGATATGTGATTTCCAAATATTTTTTCCCATTGAGTCGGCTGCCTTTTCACCCTTCTGACAAAGTCCTGTGAGGTGCAAAAGTGTTTAATTTTGAGGAGGTCCCATTTATCTACTTTTTCTTTTGTTGCACATGCTTTGCGTGTGAAGTCCAAGAAACCACCACCTACTACAAGGTCTTGAAGATGTTTCCCTACATTTTCTTCTAGTATTTTTATGGTCCTGGCTTTTATATTTAGATCTTTGATCCATTTTCAGTTGATTCTTGTATAGGGGGTGAGATAGGGGTCCTCTTTCATTCTTTTGGTTATAGATATCCAGTTCTCCCAACACCATTTGTTGAAGAGACTGTTTTTTCCCATCAGCGTGGGCTTGGTAGGTTTGTAAAAAACCGGTTGACTGTATAGGTGAGGGTATATTTCTGGATTCTCAATTCTATTCCACTGATTGATATGTCTATCTTTATGCCAGTACCATGCTGTTTTGACCACTGTGGCTTTGTAATATGTTTCAAGGTCAGGCAGTGAAATTCCTCCCACATTGCTCTTCTTTTTTAGAATACTTTTGGCTATTCAGGTGCACTTACCCTTCTAGATGAATTTGGTATTTGCCTTCCCTAATTCTGTAAAGTAAGCTGTTGGGATTTTGATTGGTATTGCATTGAATCTATAAATCAGTTTGGGCAAGACTGACATCTTCACGATATTTATTCTTCCAATCCATGAACACGGAATGTCTTTCCATTTGTTTAGGTCTTTTTTAATTTCTTTTAGCATTGTTTTGTAGTTTTCTGCATATAGGTCCTGTACTTCCTTGGTTAAATTAACTCCTGGGTATTTGAGTATTTGTGTTGCTATTGAAAATGGAATTTTCTTCCTGATTTCCTCCTCAGATTGTTCAGTACTAGTGTACAAAAACATTACTGATTTTTGCGTGTTGATCTTATATCCTGCCACTTTGCTGAACTCATTTATTAGTTCAAGTAGCTTTGTTGTGGATACTTCAGGATTTTCTAAATACAGGATCATGTCATCCGCAAACAGTGAGAGTTTTACTTCCTCTTTTCCTATTTGGACGCCTTTAATTTTTTTGTCTTGTCTAATTGCCCTAGCTAGAACTTCTAGTACAATGGTGACAGTGGGCATCCTTGTCTTGTTCCTGATCTTAGAGGGAAAGCTTTCAACCATTCCCCATCGAGTATGATGTTGGCTGTGGGTTTTTCATATATGCCTTTTATCATATTGAGGAATTTTCCTTTTATTCCTATCTTTTGAAGTATTTTTATCAAAAAAGGATATTGGATTTTGTCGAATGCCTTTTCTGCATCTATTGAGATGATCATGTGGTTTTTTCCCTTCAATTTGTTAATGTGGTGTATTACATTGATTGATTTTCTTATGTTGAACCAGCCTTGCATACCAGGAATAAATCCCACTTGGTCGTGATGTATAAGTCTTTTGATATGCTGTTGGATTTGATTTGCAAGTATTTTGTTGAGAATTTTTGCATCTATGTTCATGAGAGAGATTGGTCTGTAATTTTCTTTTCTTGTGGAATCTTTATCTGGCTTTGGTATTAGGGTGATGTTGGCTTCATAAAATGTGTTGGGTAATTTTCCCTCCTCTTCAATTTTTTGGAAGAGTTTAAACAGGATTGGTATTAATTCTTTTAGAAATGCTTGGTAGAACTCACCTGTGAAGTCATCTGGTCCTGGACTTTTCTTTGCTGGGAGATTTTTGATGACGGATTCAATCTCCTTAATTGTGATTGGTTTGTTAAGTTCTTGTATTTCTTGTTGTGTCGGTGTAGGTTGGTTATGAGTTTCTAGAAATTTGTCCATTTCATCGAGGTTGTGTAGTTTGTTGGCATATAGTTTCTCATAATATCCTCTTATGATTCTTTTTATTTCTGTGAGGTCATTTGTAATTTCCCCCCTTTCATTTCTGATTGTATTTATTTGCATCTTCTCTCTTTTTTTCTTTGTTAGTCTAGTGAGGGGTTTGTCAATCTTATTGATCTTCTCAAAGAACCAGCTTTTGGTTTTGTTGATTTTCTCTATTGCTTTTTTGTTCTCATTTTCATTTATTTCTGCTCTAATCATTATTATTTCTTTCCTTCTTTTTGCTTTGGGATTGGTTTGCTGTTCTTTCTCTAGTTTCTCAAGTTGTTCAGTTAAATCTTTGAGTTTAGCTCTTTCTTGTTTCTTAATATAGGCATTTAGGGCTATAAATTTCCCTCTCAAGACTGCCTTTGCTGTATCCCATAAGTTTTGATATATTGTGTTCTCATTTTCATTTGTCTCAATATATTTACTGATTTCACTTGCAATTTCTTCTTTGACCCACTGAATATTTAGGAGTGTGTTGTTCAGTCTCCACACATTTGCAAATTTCCTTTTTTCCTGTCTGTTATTGATTTCTAGTTTCATTCCATTATGATCTGAGAAGGTGCTTTGTATAATTTCAATCTTTTTATATTTATTGAGAGCTGTATTGTGACCTAACATGTGGTCTATCCTGGAGAAAGATCCATGGGCACTTGAGAAGAATGTATAATCCACTGAGTTTGGATGCAGCGTTCTGTATATGTCTCTTAGGTCTAACTTGTTTATCATATTGTTCAAGTTCTCTGTTTCCTTGTTGATCTTCTGTCTAGTTGTTCTATCTAATGATGTGAGAGGGGTGTTGAAGTCCCCGACGATTATTGTAGAAATGCCTATTTCTCCCTTCAGTTTTGCCAGAGTTTGTCTCATATATTTTGAGGCAACCTGGTTAGGTGCGTAGATATTTATGACTGTTATATCTTCCTGGAGGATTGTCCCTTTTATTAATATGTAATGGCCTTCCGCATCTCTTATCACTTTTTTGCATTTGAAGTCTGTTTTGTCTGATATTAGTATAGCTACCCCTGCTCTTTTCTGTTTACTATTAGCATGGAGTATCTTTTTCCAACCTTTTACTTTCAGCCGGCTTGTATCCTTGTGTCTGAGGTGAGTTTCTCGTAAGCAGCATATGGATGGCTCATGTTTTTTTATCCATTCTGTCAGCCTGTATCTTTTGATTGGGGAATTTAATCCATTCACATTCAATGATATTACTGAAAATGCACTATTTATTTCCTCCATTTTATTCTTTGGTTTTCATATGTCATCTTATTTTTGTCTTTCTTTTTACTCTTTCGGTTATCCTTTCTGCTTTTCTTTCTTCTATACTCTCCTCCAAGCCTCTCTCTCCTGTCTTTTTCTTTCAGGTTCTAAGGCTTCCTATAATATTTCCTGCAAAGGTGGATTCTTTTTTGCAAATTCTCTTAGTTTCTGTTTGTTTGTGAATACTTTATATTCACCTTCATATTTGAAAGATAGTTTTGCTGGATAAAGAATTCTCGGCTGGCAGTTTTTCTATTTCAGTTTCCTAATTGTATCATACCACTGTCTTCTCGCCTCCATGGTTTCTGAAGAGAAATCTGCGCAAAGTCTTACTGGACGTCCTTTGTACGTGATCATTTGCTTCTCTCTTGCTGCTCTGAGAATTTTCTCTTTATCTTTTACATTTGACATTCTGAATAATATGTGTCCTGGCGTAGGTCTATTTGGATTTATTCTTACTGAGGTACGGTGTGCTTCTTGGACATGAAAGTTCATTTCTTTCATGAGAGTTGGGAAATTTTCAGCTATTATTTCCTCAAATACTCTTTCTGCCCCTTTTCCTTTCTCTTCTCCTTCTGGAACTCCAATGATGCGTATGTTCTTGCGTTTTGTGTTGTCATTCAACTCTCTGAGCCCCTGCTCAATTTTTTCCATTCTTTTCTCTCTCTGTTCTTTTCTCTCTTCAATTTTAGCTGCTCTGTCTTCAGTATCACTTATTCTTTCTTCTATCATTTCGAGTCTGCTGTTGTATGCTTCAAATGTATTTTTGACTTCACCTATTGTGTCTTTCATTCCCATGAACTCCGTTACTTTTCTGTTCATGATTTCAAATTCTTCTTTACGTTCGCACAATGACTTCTTGATGTCATTGATCTCTTTAACTATATTGTGTTTCATCTCATTAATTTGATTTTGGAAATGTGTGCTCATCTCACTGATTAGTTCTCTCAAATTCTGCATCTCTTCTGGGACTTTGCTGTATTCCTTTTCTTGAGCCATGTCTTCTATTTTTCTTAGTATGGCCCATAATTTTTTGTTGGTGCTTAGGCATCTGGTTAGTTTGTATTTTACTTAGATGCTCTATCTCTTTCTCTTTTATGGGGTTTTAGTGGCAGGAGGCTGTGAGTTACCACCGCTCTTTGATTTTTGGCTCAACCTTGATTGTTAGGATTGTTCTGCTGGTTGCTCAAAACTGGGCAATGGACCCAGTAATTGGTTGTAGAGTCGTTTCCTAAGGCCTTGGGCAGGGAGGCTATAGAGGCCAGGACAAGACTCTCTTACTTACTAATTTTCTTATGTGTACTTCCTTGGTCTGCCAGGAGATGGCGCTTGTTGGCTGCTCTCAATTCAATGCCTGGTCGGAGCGTATTTGTTATGACACAGACCAGATCAATGTGATAGAGCTTCCTGTCTGGGGCTAGGAGCCCTGTGATTTAAACTTTCTGAGACAGTTCTCCAGACTTCTCTCGTAGCGCCCCCCTTTTCCCAGCTAGGAAATATTTCCACTCCCTTCTGAATCCTCAACAATCAGTCCCTGTTAGTAGAGGATGAGATTGGGAGGTTTGTATATCTTTAGCCCCTTGCAGACTCCAAGGCAAACAATGGTGCAGCCCCACCCAGCCTGGAAGGGCTCTCGGGACAGGGCAGACCAAACCTGGGAGTCCAAAGCAGGGTCAGCCCCAGGCTCTCTCTCCCCTCTCCCATGGTGTCCTCAACAATTAGTCCAGGCTAAAAGAGAGGGAGATTGCGAGGGTCGGATTTCTCCAGTCCTTTCTAGGCTCCCAGGGCAAACCGCCGTGTGGAAGGGTCCGTGGGGCTCCGCAGCCCAAATTTCAGGTCAGAACCTGAGTCAGCCTAAGGCTGTGTCCCTCTCTCTCCCCTTTCCGGGAGTGGCAGATCCCTGAAGCCCCCTTTGTCTGTGGACGCAGGCCCAGAGGCCTGAGAATTCTGAAGAGTGTGGGGGAGGGTGCCGGCAGCAGCAGAAGCTGCTACTTGCAACTCACAGTTCTGTAGTCGCGATTTCCCTCTTCTGTCCCTCTCTCCTCTGGGTGGTGTGCAGCCTTCACCTGCTGACCTAAACCCTAGAAGATCTTTTTCGGGACTGTTTCAGCTTGTCCTCTAGCTATTTTTTTGGAGAAGAGATTCCCGTGTCTTACTAGTTCGCCATCTTCCCGGAAGTTCCTTCCTCTTCCTCTTAAGGCTCCGTAGTTCCAGCTTCTTCCAATATCAGCTGTAGGTTGGGATAAGTCTATTCACTCTCCCAAGGCTCATTTCTCTCCAGGCTCAGCTGCTCTGGTCGCTTCACAAGGCCAGCTGTAGACTATCAGGCTAACGGCTCGTCTCTCTTCCCAGGGCCTCTGCCCTGTCTAATGGAGCCTTCTGTCCTTCCTTACTTATCTGCTTCTCTGTGTGTTTACTTCCCATGGCTCCAATATCAAAACTCCAACTAACTCCTCTGCCTTGTCGTTTTCTCTGTGAGCCCCCACCCACCAAGGGGGTAGGCTCTCAACATCCTACTGACATGGCCCAATCAAAGCCTTAATCATAATTTAATCAAGTAAGAGTGAAACCTCTGAATCCAATCCAATCTAATATGCCTAGAGGAACAGACCAGTTCACAAACATAATCCAATATCTATTTTTGGAATTCATAAATAATACCAAACTGCTACACTCTCCCAGCACGAAGTGCATCCTCTATCACAGTCCTTATCAACTTTATTACAGTGTTCAGTTTGACAATTGGTAGGATATGTGTTCAGATTTTGGAATAGAGACCCAAATTAATAGTGGCTTGAAGAAGATGGTAGTTTATTTTTACCTCCAGTCATCACACGGAGGTGTCATTGTGCAAGGGCCCAGGCCCCTTCTATCTTGCTGCTTTGCCATCCCTAGGATGTTGACCCACATGGTGCAAGTTGGCTCATAACCACATCAGCATTCCACCCTTCTTTAATTCCAAAGCCAGCCTCTTAACCACCAAGTCATACTGCCTCTATTAAGGTGAGTTTATTGCAAGTTGGGGAGAGAAATATGAAAAAAAAAAAAGTTAGAAAAGTAAAAAGTATATTGGGAGACACTTGAGTAAACGGGCTGGTCTGGCCAAGCCTGCTGGGTATACAAGGGGTGGTGGAAATGAGATCCTAAAGATTGAATCTGATTATACAGTCTCTTAAATACACTTGATGACTTTAACTATCATTGTCTGATTGTACTATCTTTCAGGCACATACTTCAAATCTCTGAAGTGGGAATCACCTTCACGCACCTCTGACAGACTCACCTTTATCTTTCTTACCTCATTTTGGAGTAATCTGGGTCAGATCTCCACAAGGGGAAATGGAGTAGAGAAGCTAAAGCTCAATGAATCACTTCTAAAGCAGAGTCCCATGGGCCTGGGCCATCCATCTTCTGACTATTTCCAAACTTAACTGATCATCAGAATCACCTGTGTACTTTAATAAAAAACAAACAGGATCCTGAGCTTCCCTCCCCGCAGCCATCCAGTCCCCTAACTCTCTGCAGTTAGGTCCAGGTATCTATGTGTTTTTCTCCTATTCTCCCAGTGATTCTGATGAACAGTTGGGTGTGGGCATCTTTGCTCCTATGAGAGCCAGCTCTAATCTAACGGAAGAATCACCAACTAAACTTCTTCTTTTTTTTTTTTTTTTTTCATGATGAGGAAGCATTTTTCTCTCTTTTGACCTGTGGCAGGGTGATTCTTATTTGACATTCCCTTTGCATCTCTAAGCTCCAGGTTATTGCAAAGTTCAAAAAATTTTGGACCTTCTCTAAGCCTGTTCAGTGATAAATCCATCCTCTAGAAGCTTAAATACAGAGCTGAACAATTCAAAGTTTTGGTTAACAAACCCAACCACTGTTCATCTTGTAAGGGGGTTTGGAAAATCATTAGACCTCAAAAATTCAAGTGGACCCTATTAGAGATTTCTTCTTAGGTTTGACCATCCATCTCCTGTGATTCCCATCTCATTAATCCCCTGGATCAAAATTTCTGTCTTGAGAACATTACTATGCCAGGGACTAAGCCCAATGGTAACAGTAGAAGATTTATTTAGTGCCTTCATGAACCATGTGCTTTTTATACATCATCTCATGCAAACCACCTTGACAAGCTGGGGCTATTAATATTATTATTCCCAATTTATAGGCAAAGAAGCTGAAGATTAGAGAAGGAGTAGAATTGGAGTTCAAATCTAGATCTGTTTGAGTCCAAATTCTGAGTTACTAAGCTGTTTCTCCTCATGGAATATGTGTGGTGTTGGGGAGAGAAGACAAGGGATAAAGGTGGAAAGACAGAGAGCAATTCCTTGTTGTAGACGGCTGCCTATTTCCCTTTTCTCTTCCTCCTCCCCACCCCTTCCTCATGCAAATAGTAGCCAATACAGGAACAGCCTTTGATGCTCCAAGGCAAACTTTTTTTTTTTTTACCAGAATAGTCTCAAATTTTATTTATTTCAAGGCATTTTTTTTAACAACAAATTATTATTTTTATTTGGGCTGTGACTCACAGTGTTGAGTTTTTTTGTTTTTTTTTTTAATATGGAACGCTTCACAAATTTGTGTGTCATCCTTGCACAAGGACCATGCTAATCTTCTCTGTATCGTTCCAATTTTAGTATATGTGCTGCCGAAGTGAGCACATCCAAGGCAAGCCTCAATGGACCCACAATTATCATTTCCACTTAATCATGTATGCTCCAGACAGTTAAAATAGACAATAAATGATTAACACACTCAACTGATTCTCTTGAAGATAACTCGCCAAATTTATTGGAAGATACCCATTCAAGATACCACATAGATTGCCTTTTCCTAAAGTTCCTTCCTTTGCTGATTCACCATGTATTGTGCCTGAGCTGAATGGGAGAAGTCCAAGCATGTGAATACTGCTGGGAAGATAGCAGGTTTGGCTCATGTGATCAGAAACATTCTAAATCTGAGGCACTTGAAGGTGGAGATAACCATCAAATTTGGTTCATGGCTGCTCTTGAAGACTGAGTTCATCTCCCCAAATGCTATTATTTGCTATTAGGGGGAGGACTATACAAATTCCCTTGCCCTGTAGCAATTAGAATGATTTCTCCTGTGGCAGGCTAGGCCCTCCAGAGTTTTAATTGGTTTTAATGCAGAGTGGTTTAAATTCAGTCTTCCACAGGCTAATCTCTCCTTTCCTGGAACAGATTGAATTTTTCAGAAATGAGCTACTGAGAGAACTCTTTCTTCTCAATCAGCCCTAGGTTTGTGGCATACCTTTCCAGAAAAGAGAGGCAGATGTGGGTGTGAGGTGGGGAGAGTCTGGCTGTGCTTGTTCTGTGACTCCAAAACTTTTACTCCAGTCTAGACGATCTCATCCTTATCCCCCATGCCTGATCAATGAACCCATGATAATATGCATCCACAAAAACCATTCTATTCCTATACTACTCAGAGGAATGGATGGCTGAAAAATAATGTTGGCCAAGTGCAACTACATGGAAAGTGTGCCATGTACAGGTTTTTGCCCTCGCCTTACAACCAACTAGCTCAGTTTTTTAATCTGTAAAATGAGTCCATTGGACTCAATGCTCTCTGAAGACTCTTAAATAGATTAAAGAAGGGTTTGACTAAATTCTTTTTTAAAATTCTAAAACAGGGTTTCCCAACATCAGCACTAATGACATTTTGGGCCAGGTAATTCTTTGTTTTGGGGGCTGCTTTGTGCATTGTAGGATATTGAGAAGCATCCATATCCTCTACCCACCATATGCCAGTAGCATTCCTTCCCACCTCTATCGCGACAGCAAAATATTTCCAGACATTGTTAAATGTCCCTTGGGGGCACAAAATCACTGCTGGTTGAGGACTTTTCATAGCTTCCCATTGTCTACAGAAAATGCATTTGTTTATTAAATATTTAATATCATATATGAGGAGTCCAGCTCCTGGCCAAAAACCTGTGTTTGATTTTCTAGGCCTGACCATAGGCAATTACAAAGCCTTTGCCTGGCAGGCCTCATGAGGAAAAGCTGTCCTCCCCACACTAGACTTGGTGCACAGACAGTGCATTACAGTCTCTGTAGGGAGTCACAGTCAAGGATTCAGGCTCCCCGGGCCAGTCATGTGCCCTTACCCATATCTTCAGTCCTAGCACAAGGCCTTCCCCAGGTTTCTGCTGAAACTTCCTTATGGTGGAGGCTGGGAGGAGAAGTCCTTGAAAATACTTGTCTCCATTCTGACTCAGTATTCAGTACTATTCTACTCCTAGCACCCCTTCTCCCAACCCCCAGGCTCATAAAATTGCAGTAGCCTTTTGTTGGGGGCTCCATGGACAGTAAGACATACCCCCACATCTGCTGATCTATCTGACCTTTGCACAGTGGTGCCATTCCATCAGGGAAATTAGAACAGGGCACTTTTCTCTGAGTTAGTCTCTTGCCTATACCAAGAGGTCTTTATTAGACTTCACTGTTATAGTCTTAATTGGCTACTTACAACACCTGGCCACTTAGCTCCTTATAATATATTAAGTAATTACTAGGACCAGAGATTACTGAGACTCAGTCCCTGTCTTTAGGAACTCATAGTCTAGTTGAGAGGACAGTCAAATAAATAATTATACTCTAGCACATATAATGATTAAGAGAGATGCAGGGGAAGATGGGGGGGGAGGTATTGAGGGAAGAGGTAGAGAGAGTTTAGAAAGCTTGTTGGAAAAATTAATGACTAAAATGGAAAACATTGAAAGTAGAAATTAACCAGGAATTCTCAGCTGAGGGGAGAGCATGAGAAAATGCATAGTGTTGGGAAGCGGCTGTGGCTCAATCAGTAGGGCTCCCGTTTACCATATGGGAGGCCCCGGGTTCGGTTCCTGGGGCCTCCTGGTGAAGGCAAGCCCGCCCGCACGGCGTGGTTAGCTGACCCAGCGAGCACAAGCAGCAAGGGGGGGATGAATGAATAAATAAATAAAATCTTAAAAAAAAAAAAAAAAGAAAATGCATAGTGTTGAGATGACCCATTCTCACAAAGCTCTTTGAACAAGAAGGAGAGTTGTGAAGATGAATCCCTCAAGAACAAAGAGACAATTCCCCCCCCCCGCCAACACCAACAACACCCCCAGCTGTGTGTGGCCTCTTTTTAACAATATTCCATTTAAGGAAAGCAGTTCAGAGCCCTTAAGAGTTCCCAGCCAGTGTTCTGCTGAGTCTTGGCTAGAATACGACTGCCTCGGAACTCTCCAAGGTACTGAACTGTATCCATTGGAACCCCCTCGGATTAGTAGTTCTCTACCTAGAAACCTGCCAAGGACACTGCCTCTTCTTGATTCTGATTCCTGCTTATGCTACTGGCCTTTACTGATGCCATGAGGTGGAAAGAACATAGGTTTAACAACCTAAATATCCCAAACTAGGGGATAGTCAAAATAAATGATAAATTATTATAAATCACAAATTATGGTACATACCTATGAAATAATATTGCACAGTGTTTTGGTGGCCTTATAGTTACTTTATTTTTAAAATTAGAACTTTATATATTTTTCTAAAATATCTACAATAAGAATGTATTTTTTATTCAGAAAAAAATCTTTTAAAATAATAATAAAAATTTTGGCTTTGGAATCAAACAGACTGTGGTGTATATCCCAACTCTGCCACTTAACAGCTGTCTGATCTTGGGTCAACTATCTTAATCTATTTGGCTATTGTTTACTCAATTGCAAAATGGAAAAAAGGAGAAACCTCCGATAATTCCCCAATGCCTAACAAGCAGGCTTCTTGTGAGTATTAAATGAGCTCAAGCACATGCATCTACTATTGTGTTGCCTAAAACAAGGGAACCACTCAGAAAATACTTATTTCCTACCCCATCTCTTGGATTCTCAGTTTTCTACTACAGCAAAAAAAAAGCCTGATGTATACCAAGGTGGTAACAGATCTTGTAGGCAAGGATTGACAATGCCCTTCCCACCTCCTATTTGTGGGGCCCTCATTTGAGACAGAACTCTGGAATAGGACTGAGTTATAATGCTTATGTTAGTTCCACAGTTGGCTGCCAGTACATTAGCATCCAGGCCCTCATGACAAGATACTAGAAGACCATTCTTTAAGAAATCGGAAATACTGAAGAATAAATGCCTAAAGCTATTGGCATTTATTCCCCCAACAAACAGCCCAGCAAGATTATTCTGCACTGAAGCTCAGAGTTGACAGGCCCCACCCATCTTCTTAGAACTTCCCATTCATTTTTTCAGCTTTCCATTCATTATGATGAGCCAACAACCAAGTTTTACATCAAAGGAAAGGCTCAAACATGAGAGACAGAAATTTTAAAAAATATATATTAAAAGCAATTTTGAGGAAACAAAAACTGTGCAGGTAAAATAAATTTTACCAAGTAAATTCTACTAATAATATCCTTGCAGAAGTTAGAAACTTCCATGAACAAGAACAGGATACTATATATATATATATATGAACATTCAGGGAACATAAAAAGCTCTTGAAAATGAGAAACTTGAGAGGAGAAATGAAAAACTCTTGTCAGGAAGATAATATTGAGGAAATATCCCTTTACTCCCATACCCCCCCACCCCCCACCCAAGAACAAAAATACAAAGAAGGAAAATAGGGGAGAACAGATTAGAGGACCAGTCATGGAGGCCCAACATTAGAATAATGACAGTTCTAAAAAGAAAGAACAGAGTAAAGAGGGAAAGAGAAGAAATTATCAGAGAAAGAATGCAAGAAATTTCCCAGAATAGAGGGAAGGAACTTATCAAATGCCCAGCCTAATAAATGAAAAAAGAAAGGGAAAAAAAATCTTACAAAGTACATACATCATTGTAAAATTTCAGATCATTAGGGACAAAGGAAAAATTCTACAAGCTACCAGAGAGAAAAATATACATATACCATGGATTTGGATCAGGTTTCTCAGCAGTAATGCTCAAAGCAAGAAGACAATGGAGAAATGCCTTCAAAATATTGAAGTAAAAATTAACCCTTATCTGGAATTTTATACCCATCTCAACTATAAACCAGGTGCACTAGAATTAAAACCTTTCTAGACATGAACATCTCAACAAATTTACCTTCTAATGTTCCCTTTTTTTTTTTTCTCAGAAAATTGCTAGAGGATGTGCTTCACAAAAAAAGAGCAAACCAAGGAAGAGAGAGACACTAAATATAGGAAACCTAAGCACCAACACCAGAGAGAGGTGAAAAGAATGCACTAAAAGATGGTAAGTGGTGACCTCAGTTTGATAGCTGTCTACCAGACATAGAGGGCAACCAGTCCAGATTAGAGCAGAATGTCTCAGGAGATATGTTGAAAACTACATCACCAAGATCTATTGCTAAACTGCTATTGACCCATTTTTTTCACCTAAGCATAGAATTCCTGGGTCAGTCAGGCTGAGATGATTATCTATACTTGACTTGTCTTAATCATTTCTGATGAGATTGCTGCTTTTCCTGCTATGGTCTGCTTCCTGCATCAGCTGAGAACACTCATTTTAACCCCACAGAAATGCTCTGTTTTGGTCTCCTTATGAAGCTGAAGGTGGGTGTATTAGTCAGCCAAAGGGGCACTAATGCAAAATACCAGAAATGGGTTGGTCTTTGTAAAGGGTATTTATTTGGGGCAGAAGTCCACAGTTACCAGGCCATAAAGCGTAAGTTTCTTCTCTCACCAAAGTCCATTGCCACGTGTAGGAGCAAGACAGCTGCCAATGTTTGCCAGGGTTCAGGTTTCTTGGGTTCCTCTCTTCCCAGGGCTGCGTTTCTCTCTGGGCTTAGCTCCTCTGTTTCTTCCACAAGGTCAGCTGTAGACTATCAGGCGAATGGCTCTTCCCCTGGGGCCTTCTCTCCAACATCCAAACTGCAACTTCAGAACTGCAACTCAAAAACTGCTCCCTCTGTCCTCTGCCTTTCCTTTTATATTCGATTCTCAACGCCCTACTGTCGTGGCCCAGTAAACACCCTAATCATAACTTAATCATGCCCAGATTAATAGATCAGTTTACAAGCATGATCCAATTATATTTTTGGAATTCATAATTACAATCAAATTGCCCAAGGGCTACACTCCACCCTCTGAATTCCAAAAATATATTACCATATTAAAAAAATCTTAAATCAATAACAATTCAAGTACAAAATCATATCATAGGCAGTTTATAGAAATACAGTTTGTCTTCAGGCAAAATTCCATCTGCTGTAGGCCTCTGACACTTACAAAACAATTTACCCGCTTCCAATACACAAATGGAAAAGCAAAGAATAACCATTTTCATTATCATAAGGAGAAATTGGGATGTTAAACATGAGTCATGGGTCCTCTACAGTTCAGTAAATCTGCAGGGCATCTTCCATTCGATTTCAAAGTCTGAGAGGCATTCCTAAGAAGAGGGTTTCTTCTCCCTGGGGCCACATGGGAACCCACCCTTTCCACAGGCTTGCCCAGTGGCCATTTTCTTGGTTCCACCCTCATCAAGCATCTGGGTGTTGACCAAGCTCTGGACCTCACCCTCCAAGAGTGTTGGGGTGATTGTCACACTTTACCCAATCTTTGGGTTAGAGTCTTAGCCCCGCCCCCCCAGTACAGTGAGGTGAAGACAACATTCCCCCTAACCTTTGGCATACAGGTTCAACACTCTCAGAGCAATGGTTTGACCACCTGGCCTTCTCTAATACATAGGGGACAGGAGCACCCCTCTCAGACCTATGGGGTGCTGACCTTAACTGCCCTAATCTTTGAGGAATGTGGTCCACCTTCGCTGTACCCTGGCACAGCAAAACTCTTCCTGAACATTGGATGGGGATATCCACACTCTTCGACTCCTGGGGTAAACTCACCTTCTCTGTACACATGGGTGGGGCTCCTCTCTTGGCCCAAGGAGTGTCTTAATCCCAGATCTATGCTTCCACAGTTTTCTTAAAGCTGTTTCTCCTTCAATCTCTCTTTCCATATCCTCTTTTGTCCAAGCGGACAGTGGTTTTGTTCATACAGCTCTCTCAAAAACTTTGTTGTGGGGGGGCGGATGTGGCTCAAATGGTTGGGCGTCCGTCTGCCATATGGAGGGACCTGGGTTCGATCCCCGGGACCTCTCGGTAAAATAAAAAATATCTATATAGAAGGCGCATGGGCGACCAGGCTCTGTGTGCCGGTAAGCTGCCAGGCCCCGGGAGCCATGCAGCAAGATGATGACATAACAGGAGAGATACCCAGGGGAGAGACAAGACGAGATGCTCCAAAAGCCAGGAACTGAGGTGGCGCAGGTGGCAGAACACCTCTCTCCTACATTGGAGGTCTCCAGGATCAAATCCTGGTGAAGACTGGATGAGAAGAGATGGCAGGAAACAGATACAGAGAATTGCCCAGTAATTGGACACAAAACAGCAAAGGGGGAAGGGGGGGAGGTTTAAAATGGATAAAGTAAATAAATAAATCTTTAAAAAAAAAAAAAAAAGACAAATACAAAAACTTTGTTGGTTTAGCATGCAGGAAGCAGGGGTCCAAGCCATCAGACAGTAAGACTTTCCACAAGTCTTTCCAAGATATTTTGCATCTTCAATTCTGATTTACAAGTTCCAGGTTAGCTAAGTCTTCAAATGGGACACTTTTATCTGGGAAATTGATTTCCAGAAACTTGGAAGTTCTGGAATCAGCTTCTATTTTCTTTGTGACCAAAAGTTCAGTCCTTAGTGTATTTTGCTCATCTAGTATTTTGCTATAAGGTGCAAGGAGAAGCCAAGACACATTCTCCACATTTCCCTTGGAAAGTTCTTTAGCTAAATGCTCTGGTTCGCCATTTTCAAATTCTGTCTTCCATATAACACTAGGAGTTAATCTTGCTAAGTTCTCCGCAATTTTAAAACATGGGTCGCCTTTCCTCCAGTTTCCAATAATAGTTTCATCATTTACTTCTAAGGCATCATAAAAAGTCTCTTTAGCATCCATATTGCTATCAACAGTCTCTTCAAAGAGATCTAGGTCTTTTCCATCAATCATTTCACAATTCCTCCAAAAATATCCCTTACCCATTTATAAAACTGCTCCAACATTTTGGTATATGCAAAAGCACTTCCCCACTCCTCGATACCAAATTCTGTATTAGTCAGTGGGCTATAGTGAAGCAGAAAATCCAGAGCAGACCATACTCTTGACCATGCTTCTGGACACCCAGTACCTGGCCTACACAACAGCTCTACCAGATTTCCCAACTCTGTTTCCCAAGATCCACTCATGACCTTGTCCACCTTCTTCCCCAGAAGTGGTTCTTGTAAACTCTTAGGGAAGCTGAAACTAGACTGTGGTCCAGAGACTTCAGCTTATCTTTCTCCTGGACACTTTCATCAAATGAGAGGAATATTGCCCTTTCATTCTCAGTGTGCTTCTACTCAATCTACATTGTTTAGGAATACATGTCTATGTGATAAAACTATAAAGAACACCAAGAGAATGATTAACACAAAAGTCAAGGTACATTATTCACGATTGCCAAAAGTTGGAAATAACCCAGATGTCCATCAACAGATGAATGGATAAACAAATTGTGGTCTATTTGCATGATGGAATATTATGCAGCTGTAAAAAGAAATGAAGTCATAAAGCATGTGACAACATGATGAACCTGGAGGACATTATGTTGAGGGAAGCAGCCAGACACGAAAGGACAAATACTTATGAATGCATTACTATGAACCAAATATATTGGGTAACATATTGTATGATTCAAAAAAAAAATGTGTATGTATCCAATTCATTTAATTGAGAAATGAATGTTTTTATTCAACTGTGTTTTCTTTTTAGTTTTTAATTGTTTATATTTTCAATTATTAAATGTACAAAATAAAGTTAAAAAAAAAGTCAAGCTAGTTATTACCTCTGGGGAGGAAGTTGGAAGTTTTATTTAGAGAGGAGCATTTGGGGAACTTCTTAGGTTCTGGTTAATATTCTATTTCTTAACTTTTGTGGCAAATATATAGGTGTTAACTTATACTTTAAACTCTACATATGTTTAAAATACTATTCTATACAGACTTGCCACGTGACCCTGAAATATCACTACTGGGTATATACCCAGAAGAACTGAGAGCAGTAACACGAACAAACATCTGCACACCAATGTTCATAGCCACATTATTCATCATTGCCAAAAGTTGGAAACAACCCAGGTGTCCATCAACAGATGAATGGATAAACAAACTGTGGTCTATTCACACGATGGAATATTATGCAGCAGTAAGAAGAAATGAAGTCATAAAGCATATGGCAACATGGATGAATCTGGAGGACATTATGTTGAGTGAAGCAAGCCAGACACAAAAGGACAAATACTGTGTGAATGCATTTCTATGAACCAAATATATTGTGTAATATATTGTTTGACTCACACACACCAAAAAAACACAAAAAAACAAACAAAAAACAAAACAACAAAAAAATTTACATGTATCCATTACATTTAATTGAGAAATGTATATATTTATTCATCTGTTTACTTTTTAGTTTTTTATTGCTTATGTTTTCAATTATTAAATGTACAAAATAAAGTTAAAAAAAATACTATTCTATGCATATGATACATTTCACAATAAAAGGGCCATAAGGATTCTCCCTCTCTTGAAGCCCTAATCAGGAGGCAGCCGCAGTAACAATAAAATATCCAACCAGCAGTACAATGTAGAGGTTTTTCGGACCAGCTTAGTAGATGGGTTTCACGGTATTTAGAAGACTGTTTCAATAACTTTGATTCCATAAAAGACAGCTCTGCTTAGCAGAGCAATTCAGAACCAACCCTTGAGCTCTTAGTGAGAGGGCAACTGCTTATTCTCTCTGTACCCCTCCTGAGCTATTCTTTGCCCCGTTCCACCTTGCTCTGTGTCCCAGAGCATAACTTCTGTGGACCACGTCACCCAGGCTCTTCTGTTCTGTGGCTTTTAGTTGGTGTTAAAGATTGAATCATGCCCTCCGCAAAGACATGTTCAAGCCCGAACCCCTGGTCCTGTGGGTGTGGACTCATTTGTAAATAGGATCTTCAATGATCCTATTAAGATGAAGTCAGACTGAATCCTGGTGGACCGTAATCTAAAATGACTGGAGTCCTGGTGAGCAGAGTCCTGTGTCTCCTAAGCAGACACAGGACAGGAAGAGTAGATGACAGAAGGAGACAGTTGGCTGTGTGACAGAGGTAGAGGCTGAGTTATGGAATGCCTGCAAAGCTGCCCCCAGCATGCTGCAGCCTGCAGAGAGAGCATGATCCTGCCCACACCTTGATTTTGGACTTCTAACCTCCAAACTGTGGGGCAGTAAATTCCTGTTGTTATGCCACCCCGTCTGTGGTATTTGTTATGGCAGCCCTGCTAAACTAAGACAGTTGGGGTCTACCAACAGGAGGCACCAGCTGGAGATTGGAGGGCAGGAGAAGGGTCAAGGGTATTTTTTCCTCTCCCCCCCCCCCAGTGTCCCCCTCATTGGGTCCTTTAATCTCACCCCCAATAAATAGTCCCTTATTATATCCTCATCCATTAAACCCTTTTGAGTGTAGCTTGTGTTTCCTGCCAGGACCTTGACTGACACATTATTTTAATAGTGAGTGTACCTTTTTGTGTTGATATTGGTTTTGAGTACCAAAACGGTCTCAGAAGTCCAAGTGAGTAGTTTTCTAAGGGGGTGATACTTCAGGCAGTTTTCCAGAGAAGTTCCCATGTCAGCATTCACATCAGACCGAGCCACTGGATTGTTTTTACAAACAGCCTTGTCCAAGTGAAAGTATGCATCCAAAAACATCTCCCTCCAATGGTGGGTCTGCAGCTTTGGCTCTTTGTTGAAAGGTTGTACATTGGTTTATTATTCAATGAATTAAACCGAATTAAACAGCTCAGTATAGAAAGGTCTGGGAGAATTTCCCTCTGGCTTGTAGAGTTTTCACTCCTTTCATAACTCTGTACCAGAGAAAAGGAAGACTTCCACACAGGCACTGGTAGGAGGCACAGTTCTCACCAGCACCCTCACGTTCTATTGAGAGACAGCTTTCTTCTTTCCACAGTGAGTCAGATGCCGACCCGCTCCTAGCGTCTCTCATCGTTTTCCTGTTGCCCCTTCCTCTCTGAAGATCAAAGCTCACCTCAGGAGAACTACCAGAGGGAAGAAATAGCCACCGGAATCTCCAAGGCCAGACAGGAAAAGCAAGTAAACAAGTGACTGACGCACTTTGTGGGCAAGCTCAGGGGACCTCAGCTCAGGTCCCTGCTTGGGGCGAGTGAGAGCAAGGGGAAGTTGAGGAAGCCGTCCAGGATGGGGGTGGGGCCCCGGAGGGCTTAGGTAACAGCTCATTGTTCCTCAGCATTCCCAGGGAATAAGGTAGGCCTCCAAGAAAACAAACTTGCGCGGAGGCCTGGCTATTTGTGTTGATAAACACAAATAGAAGGGAAGTGACTAGCTGGAGGGAGGGTGGGTTTAAATAGAACGTGCCTGATCCTGGGAATCTGTATACTTGGCTCCTAAGGGACATGAAAGGAAGAGGGAGAAGAAGTTGGGACAAAGGAAGTGGTGTTGGGTATTGTTAAAAGCCTGGGATCTGGAGTGGGGCAGACGGGTTCAAATCCCGGGGCCTCTATTTCCTAGCTCTGTGACTTGGACCTATTATTTAATCTCTCTGGGCTTTGGTTTTATTATCTTTGAAATGAGAATGATAATTCTAACCCATAAGGTTTCCTTGAAGGTCTAATAAGATAATGCACTTTAAGTGTCTGGCACATAGAAAGACCTCAAAATATGTTTAGCATTATTGTTAAGAAGGAGGAAGTAGTGTACTCTTGGGAAACAGCATTGTATTGCCAAGAACTTGGGTTTTAGTCAAGGGCCTGGCACAAATTCGCCAGGGGAACTTAGGCAAGTTTCTTCCCATCTCTGGAGATGAGTTTTGCCTCCTGGAGTGAGGGTGCTGAATGAGAGGGAGTTCATTCTAATGCCAAGGTCCTGGGTTCTAAAGAACTGCACCTAAGATGTGACTACGAAATTCTCTGACCTAAAACAAAATAATGGCACCGCTTCAGCCACATGACATGTTTGTCCCCATCATAGTGATCTCCTTGGGAACTTTACTCTTATGATGCTGCTGCCACTTCTCAAAATATTTTCAGGTTCATTGGCTTACAGTCATCTTCGGAGCCAGTTTTGGAGCCAAATCAGAAAAACATCTCATTGCTTTATGGCCACAGGTTTTTGTTGTTGTTGTTTATTTTTAACAACTGCCACAAAAGCTCTCATTCCCTTTAGGCCGATTAGATTCTAATTCCAGTTTGCCAGAACCAGTGGAGCATTGTACTTCATCTCTTTGGACCTTGGTCTCCTCTGCTGGATAATAGGGATAATGATATCCACATCATAGCAGGCTCAGAGACAAGATCAGGGCTAGGACAGTAGTACCTAGCAGGATGCTTGGCTCAGAATAGGCAAATAAATAAATACCCTCATTCTATCATTCCCACCCCCCTTCCTGATTACCCACTCTGTCACTTTATTCAAACCATCAAGCTCCAAATGATTTGGGTCCACTTCCAAAAATCAAATATATTTCCAGAGGTAAAGAGTTGCTACCATGAAGGATATTCAAAGGGATGTGTTCAGACTCTAAAGATTTCTCTTTATACTAAATGTGTGTGTGTGCGTGTGTGTAGGTGTGTACATTTAGTACTTCATAAAATCCTTGCCCCCTGTGATACCAGCAAATGAATCTGCTGCCAAAACTGTGATGCTGGACCTAGTACCTGGCTTCAGAAAAGCAAGGGCTCGGCATGATCCACAGAGGCAGGGGCATATTGGAGGCAAGGATACACTTTGGAGCCAGCCAGGCTCAGAGAAACTCACTCTTTGGCTGGGTCGCCTCCATCAATCACATCATCCACTGAAGTCTCCGTTTATTCATCAGGAAAATGGGGATAATAAATAAACCCCATAAAGTTGTATTGAGGATTGTAAGCATTCGTTTTGTGAATGAGGCAAGAGGAGGCACCACTGGGTGAGAACAGTAATTCTACATAAGGCATAAAGCATTGACACTTTTGCACCATATCTTACCCTGTGGCAGGGAAAGATGGGGGCAGAGGAGGAAAAGGCAGGCAAGCAGCCCTCACTCGGTACCAAGGCAGCGTCTAGAAGGAAAACAGCTCTCACAAGTGATGGCTGGTTCCCCTGCCCTCTTTTAGTTCCAAGACAATGTTTCTGTTTTTTCCCAAGGAAATCATTTCTCAGCCTCTCTCCTCCTGCAGCCCATTCAGCCCTGAAGGTGCTAAGGAAGTTTCAAGCATACTTATGAAGTGTCTTCAGCTGAGGCCACCCGATTGGTTTATCAACCCTGGCCCTGAGAACATTTCCTTACAATGAGCAGTGACATTTACAGCTTCCAGGAGTGCAAAGGAAACATTTTTTTCTTGCTAACTCTGTTCTCTCTCTGTCTAATGAAGCAGTCGTGAGAGTCTTTCAAAGGTGGGCTCTGTTGGTCAAAAATGTACCCTAACTTCCCACAGGAGAAACACTGTAAATGTCAGAAGCCTGATTGTACTGTCTGAATGGAATTTAAAATCAGCTGATTGAAAATGGTAAAACACAAGTCATGCTTTGGTTCTGCAGCTTGGTCTGGCTTCAGGGCATATGATGATGTTTGCAGTCACACAGGGTCCCGAGCTCAGAAGGGCCCCACTCTTGGTTTAATAATCTGCATTTAAAACCGGGATTGCACAATATAATAAAGAGCAGTAAAAGTCATGCTAATAATTTAAAGTGTGAATTTTTCTTTACTTAGAACAACTTTAAAGAACAATTAAAAAACATCATGGCAAAAAAAAAAAAAAAGAAAAAGAAAAAAAAATCATGGCAAATCGAAAGAGAGACCACACAAAAAAGGAAAAAGCTTTCTATTTTTGTACATTTAACAGTCCATTTTCTTTTTTTTTTTTTTAATTTTATTTATTTATTCATTTATCCCCCCTTGCTGCTTGTGCTCGCTGGGTCAGCTAACCACGCCGCACGGGCAGGCTTGCCTTCACCCCGGGGCCTCCCATATGGTAAACGGGAGCCCTACTGATTGAGCCACAGCCGCTTCCCCATTAACAGTCCATTTTCATTTTGCCCTGGGCCCCACAAATTATGTAGCCAGCACCATCAGCAGACATGTAAGAACAGCAGATGTTTCTATCTTAAAGATAGAAAACAAAAATAGACAAAACTACGAGCACTTTGGCACACCTTACCTGACAATGACGACTTTTGTCTAGACTTCCCTTTCTAGTTTGAGATGGATGTACTGTCTGTATGGACATGTTTATTCTCATCAACACTAAAAAGCTGTCCACTGTTGGGCATACAAATTTCTTTCTTCGTTTCAGTTGTTTGGTATTTTTCCTGGGAACACTTTTTAGGTAATTGCAATTTTCTGATCTCTTTGTGAAAACAATACTCTTTTTTTTAATTCTTCCCCAGCTATCTCTCAATGGCTCTACTTCTCCATCAGTGCCTATCTCCTTGTTCCCTTCTCTCCCACCACTGTAAGTCCCCTTGCTGCTTCAGAATTCCAGGGAGTGGGAAACAGATGTGGCTCAAGCAATTGGGCTCCTGTCTACCATATAGGAGGTCCAGGGTTCAATTCCTGGGGCCTCCTGGTGAAAGGCAAGCTGGCCTGCGTGGAGTGCTGGCCTGCATGGAGTGCTGGCCCATGCGGAGTGCTGGTCCACACACAGAGCTGGCACAGCAAGATGACGCAACAAAAAGACACACAGAGGAGAGCCAATATAAAGACACAGCAGACCAGGGAGCTGAGGCACAAGAGATTGAGGGCCTCTCTCCCACTCCAGAAGGTCTCAGGATTGGTTCCCGGTTCTGCCAAAGGAGAAGACAAGGAGACACAGAAGAACACACAGAGAGCAGACAGCAAGTGCAAAACAATGGGGGTGGGGGTGGGGGTGTTAGAAATAAATAAATAAATCTTTACCAAAAAAAAAAAAAAAAAAAAAGAATTTCGGGCAGTGGCTGGGCTGTAGTCACCAGTGGTCCAGAATTTGGAGATCCCACCATGCCCTCCTCCACAGTCAGTGCAGAATAGCAGACAACAGCGGACGTGTCTCACCCTACCCCCGCCCCCTTCAGTCAAAGCACACCTATGAGCTGCAGTTTGGCCCGAGTTCTACTAAGTGGGGATTTAATGTGTTGTCTGGGCTTCTAAGCCCTGAAAATGCCCCGTGAGAAATGTGTCAGTGTTCAAAGATGTTTAAGAAGCACTGTGTAAGTGTTCCCCTTTTTGAAGACTCACAAAGCATCATAGCGTGTTAAAGGACCTGAGAAGTCCTGCAGCAAAACATATAAGCAAAACACCCAACCCAATTCGCTTTGATTAACCCAGGGTATAATGCCCCTGACCAACCTCAGAATCAACAGTGTAGCAGTGTTTACAAGCCTGGCTCTGGACGCAGACTCTGGATTTGAACCTTCCCTCTGCCAGGATCCTGGAAGAAGTCTCTTAATTTCTCTAAGCCCAAATTTTCTCCTAAGCAAAATGGGATTAATGATTCTATCTCATAGGGTTGTTGTGAAGATTAAATAAGATCATATATGAAATGCACACAGTAGGCACTTAGTGAATGGGAGAAGCTGTTGCTGTTATTAAAACCCTAAGGTTCCCAACCTAAGGAATGGGAAGCGGCTGTGGCTCAATCAGTAGGGCTCCCGTTTACCATATGGGAGGCCCTGGGTTCGGTTCCCGGGGCCTCCTGGTGAAGGCAAGCACGCCCGCGCGGCGTGGTTAGCCGACCCAGCGAGCACAAGCAGCAAGGGGGGGATGAATAAATAAATAAAATCTTAAAAAAAAAAAACAAAACAAAAACCCTAAGGAAGTGCTTCCCCTCTTTAAGCCTACTCCTGCCTTTGGCAGCCATATCCTGTCTGTCCTCATGTTTCCTGGCCCATCTGTGTCTCCGTTTTCTTTCTCTCTCTCTCTCTTTTTTTTTTTTTTTTTTTTTTTTACAATTATTATTAATTTTTACTTTATTTTGTACATTTAATAATTGAAAATATAAACAATTAAAACTAAAAAGTAAACACAGATGGGAAACGGATGTGGCTCAAGAGGTTCGGCGTCCGTCTACCATATGGAGAGACCGGGGTTCGATCCCCGGTACCTCCTGGTAAAACAAAACAAAACAAAACAAAAAAAGTAAACACAGATGAATAAATATATACATTTCTCAAATGTACTGGATACACATAAAATTTTTTTTGAATCAAACAATATGTTACACAATATATTTGGTTCATAGTAACGCATTCATACAGTATTTGTCCTTTTGTGTCTGGCTTGCTTCCCTGTTTTCTTGACCCTATCTCAACTTCAGGCTCTCTGAAATCAGCACCCACCAGCCCAATAACTTGTGTCCGTGGTCCTTCCCCAGCAGTGTCATATCACCCTTGTGATTGATTACCTTGTCATAGCACCCTCCTGAAACTGGACTGCAGGGGGCAAGGAGGAGGGGGAAGGTAAGAGGCTGCTTTTGCTACACCCATGATAAAGAATTTGTGGTCTGTGTATTTTTGGGGAAATGTGCTTTTTCAAAGGAGACGTTCCTTTAAATACACCCAAGTGTTTATAGCTATAAATATTACAATGCAATAAAATCTGGCCAGGCCTTCTGGCTGCTGAAAGACAGACATGCAGCCCAGGGCTCAGCAATATCCAGAAGCAGAACACCATGTTAATGGAAGACGCTTGTTAGTAGAACTGCCGGCTCTAAACTGAGTTTTTAATCCAAAGCGAGAGCACCGGTACAAATAATCAAATGGTCTATCGGGCAGGCTGTTGTTAATACTCTCTCTGTTTCTTATGTCCTCACAGTAGCTCTTATCACAGGACCATCTCTGACTGACAGGGCCTCCCGAGGGGGCCCCAGGGGGGATCTTCCTGTACCTGGTGGGCAGAGTGCCGGTCTGTAGAGCCTCTGGGATGTAGACCCTGGTTACGGAGGGACTGCTAGAGTTGTTTGATAGTTATTCTTCTGACACTTGTTAAGCACCTGTTAGAGGTCAGAGATTCTGCCAGCCTTTGTGAAGATGCAAAAATATATTAAAAACAGAAACGGCAACTCCATCAGTCCTGACTTCCAGTTTGAAGATATGGCCTCAGCTTGATGTTTTCCTGTTCTTCTCCTGAATACCACCCAAAAGCAACCAGGAAAACAAGAAACAGAAATTGAAAAGCTGTCTTTCTTAAAACCATGAGAAAGTTGAAACTCTAAATGGGAGGAAAGAGTGTCAAAAGATATGGAAATAGAGTGGGAGTGTGGGAGGAAGAGGACAGAGAATGCAGAAGGCTAAAAGTGCAAAGTACATTTATCCAAAGTGTAGGGGACACCTCACATTTTTTTCCTTAAACTTTTAATTTTGAAATAATTTCAAACTTACAGGAGAGTTGCAAAAATAATACAAAACCCATATGGAGAGCTCCAACATACATCTATCCCCCCAGATACCAAGATCTACCAATTTTAGCATTTTTCTATCAATTAATCTATTTTCTAAACATTTGAGAGTAGATTGTATACATCATGTTCCTTCTACACATAATACTTCCATGTACATTTCCTAAGAATAAGGATATTTACTTAACTTTAACATTGATATAAAGCTTTCATCTATATTCCAATTTTTTCATATGTCCCAATAATGCCCTTTGGGACCTTTTCTTCTCCATTATTAGATCCAGTCCAGGCTCATTTATTACATTTAATTGTTATGGTCTCTTTAGTTGCTCTTTTTATAAACTGCAGAAACATATATATATAACATAAACATTCCCATCTCAACCATTCCCAAGCATACCATTCAGTATGATTAATCACATTCGTAATATAGTGCTACCTTCACCACCATCCATTACCAGAACTTTCCCATCACCCCAAACAGAAACCCTACACCCGTTATGCTTCCCATTCCCTCCTGCCCCATAACCTGCACTCTACTTCTGTCTCTATTCCTTTACACAATCTAGCTATTTCACATAAGTGGAACCATGCAATATTTCATTCTATGTATATACCATACACTTTAAGGTGTTTTGTTTTGTTTTGTTTTGTTTTTTCACTTTAAGTTTTAAAATCTAAATCCTTTGCCTGTAAGAGTGAGATTTGAGTTCCCAGAACAAGAGCTAGACCATCTCTAGATCTGATTTAGTCTTCAGGAAAGAGGAAGAAGGGGCTGTTTGAGGAAGCACACAAGAAGGCCATATTTACAGGAAACTATCAGTGTGACAGTGGGAGGAAGGAGGGAATAACAGGCCATTGGATGTCTATTTCCAATTATCTGAAGAGAAGTAAGACTCAAAACATTCAAAACCTTGATCATAAGGAAACTTCCTGCTGGCTTGGAATCTAACTTCCCACATAATTCCTGCAAATGTCAGGTCTAAGAAAAACTCAAATTTTCTTAATCAAAGTCTATGCAAAGATTACTTCTACTTCTGAACAAGGTGAATTAACAGGGACCAGATTTATGCTCTTGCCTGAAACAACTCAAAAAATTGGCAAAATATTTGAAACATTGATGTTCCAAACATTGGACATCAGTCAGGAATGTCCAGTGATCCCTGAAAGATGAAAAATAAATGAGGTGAACCCTACTGCTTAGAGTGTTAGATCATGACACAGAGAAGGGGAACCCAGTCAGTGCCTGGTGGTCTTTGAGTTGAGTAGAAGGAACTGGGAGGTGAAGGGGGCTGGAGTTTGTGAGAAAGAATACCAAAGGGATGAGAACTTTCCAGAAAGGACTTTTAGAGAGCCTTGATTCTTCAGCTGAGTACTGATCAGTGCATGCATGTGAGCAAAATACCTGAAGCCAAGCAACGAGTCATTTGAAATATTAGAGGGAAAATTAACCCTAAGCAAAAATCGGTTTGGGTCCCACCTTTAACAAAGTTTTTTAAAAAAGCAAGACCTGAAAGGATCAAACTGTGTCCCAGTAACTTAAATTCATCCCAGAATAAAGCTCAAGAATATTTTTATGAATACAAAAATATCTAGCACCCAGGATCGCCCGCCATCATGAATGACACAGTAACTATCCAGACCAACCTACTACTTCAGCAGAAACAAATGGTCATCGATGTCCTTCACCCTGGGAAGGCAACAGTACCTAAGACAGAAATTCAGGAAAACTTAGACAAAAGGTACAAAACTACACCAGATGTCATCTTTGTATTTGGATTCAGAACCCATTTTGGTGGTGGCAAGACAACTGCTTTTGGCATGATTTAAGATTCCTTGGATTTTGTAAAGAAAAATGAACCCAAACACAGACTTGCAAGACATGGCCTGTATGAGAAGAAAAAGACCTTAAGAACACAGTGAGAGGAATGCAAGAACATAATGAAGAAAGTCAAGGGGACCCCAAAGGCCAATGTTAGTGTTGGCAAAAAGAAGGAGTAAAGATGCTTCGGTGACTTGATTGGTGATTGTGCAGATTTTTTCACCTGAGGATTAATAAAACTGTAGAAACTTTGATATGTTTGGTTGTTTGAAATATATTTGCAGTTTACTAGAAGTGCTATAAAATCAGTCAGCTGTTATGGCAAATTTAGATTGATGCTCAGGATTCACATGACGTCCCTTTAAATATTCGGTGAAAACTTAAAAAAAATAATCTAGCACCCATGAAGTTAAAATTAACAATGCCTGGCATCCAGTAAAAAATTACCAGGCATTTCAAGAAGCAGGAGATGTGACCCATAATGAAACCAATCAATCAATCAAAACCAATATAGAAATGGTCCTCTAAAAGAATTAATGGACAAGAACATTGAAATAGTTATTACAGCCATATTCCATATATTCAAGAATATTTAAAAAATGATTGAACAGAGACATGGAAGATCAATTTTAAAAACCCAAACTGAACTTCTAGAGAAAAAAACGACAAGTCTGAGATTTTAAAAAGTACATTGGGTGGGATTAATGGCAGATCAAATACTGCAGAAGAAAAGACTTAGTGAACTTGAAGACAGCAATAGAAACTCCAAAATCAAACACAGAAAAAATAAATAAATAAAAAGGCTCTCAGTGTGCTGTGAGACATTGTCAAAACAACCTAATATATGCATAATTGGAGTCCACAAAGAGAGGAGAGGTGAGAAACACTAAAAGCTTTCCAAATTTGATGAAAACTATAAATCCACAGATTCAAGAATTTCAATGAACTCGAAGCACAGGAACATAATGGCAACTACACCAAGTGCTATCATAATCATAGTCTCATCAGAAACAATGTGAGCGAGAAGATAATGAGCAGTATCTTAAAAATACTGAGAAAAAAAAAACACTGCCAATCTAGAATTATTTACCCAGTAAAAATATATTTTAAGAACAAAGGTGAAATAAAGACTTTTTCAGGAATATAATAGCTGAAAGAATTCATGGCCAGTACACCTGTACTACAAGAAATGGTAAAGTAAATCATTCTGGCAAAAGGAAAATAATGCCAGATGAAATCTGGATGTACTCAAAAGAATAAGAGACACTGTAATGTCACTACATGGCTAAGTGAAAAATACCATTTTTTATTATTTAAATCTCTTAAAAAGATAATTGACTATTTATAGCAAAAATAATAACAATGTACCATGGGATTTATAAGATATATAGAAGTAATATGTATGACAATAAAAGCACAAAGGCAATAGAGAATTAATGGAATATACTATATTAAGTTTCTTATACTAAAAGTGAAGTGCTATAGAATCACTTAAAAGTAGACTGTGATAACTTAAAAATGTATACTATAAATGCTAAGATGACCACTAAAATAATACAGCAAAGAATTATAGGTAATAGGCCAAGAAAGGATATAAAATGGAATCATTAAAAAATGCAAGGAAAAAAAGAAACAAAGAACAAATGAGTGTGGGATGTGATGGGAGGTGTGGGAGGTGGGCAACATGGGAATCCCAGTGGGTTCCGAGTAATATTTTGGGTAATCTAAGCACCTCTTAAAATATATGTGTATATATATATATAAACAACATTTTTGTAAGCAAATAGACATATATGCATATATATTTATATATCATTTTGCAAATGTTTGTATGTATTGTGAGAATTTTGATTTTTACCCATAATAAAAAAAAAAAAAAAAAGAACAAATGAGACAAAAAGGAAACAGAGAAAGTTGGTAAACTCAAACATATCAATAGTCACATTAAATGTAAATGGTTTAAACATCCCAATTAAAAGGCCTGTATTGTCAGATTGAATAAATATACAACAATATGCTGCCTACAAGAAACTCGATTTAAGTATAAAGACACAAATAGGCTGAAAGTATAAGGATGAAAAAATATATATGCCATGGGATCACTTATCTAAAGAAATATGAAGTGACTCTCCTAATATCAGACAAAGTCTCTTTTGGAGCAACGGATATTACCAGGGGGAAAGCAAGTCATTTTGTAATGACAAAGGGATCAATTCATTGAGAGATATAACAGTCCTGAATGTTTATGTACCTAATGACAAACCTTAAAAATACATGAAGCACAAACTGATAGAATCACCAGGAGTAACAGACAAATCCACAATAATAGTGAGAGTTTTCAACACCCCTCTCTCAATAATTGATAGAACAAATAGAAAACTTATAAGGATAGAGAAGACTTGAAAACACAATCAACCAACTTGACCTAATTGACATTTTTAGAACACACCACCCAACAATAGCAGAATACATAATAATTTCAAGTTAACATTAAACATTTACATGATATTCTGGCCATAAAAAATAAACCTTTTTAAATATGTAAGAATTTAGGACGTATTTTCCTTATGAACCCTTCTTGAAGAAAGTACTGGGGGAGCAGACTTCAACCCAAATGACATTGAGAATGGAAGATGACAATGAATGAGGTATAAAGGAACAATGCTTGGTAGCAAAATAAAAAGTTCATTGTTACAATGGAAGTGCCTAAAGAAGATTTAAATATGTTAGAAGAGGCTGAGAACTTAACTGTACACGAGCTGGAAGCATCAGTGTCTCAGAATATAGCCAAGGAATAAATGCAGCAGAGCAACCTGGTCTGAGAGCAGCAGAGATAAGACTTCTTAAAATAATGTATTGAGGGAGTGGATGTGGCTCAAGTGGTTGAGTGCCTGCTTCCCACATATGAAGTCCCAGGTTCGATCCCTGGTACCTCCTAAAAATAAAAGAACAAACAAACAAATGACAAAAAACAAACCAGGGGAGTCAATGTAGCTCAGTGGTTGAGCTCCAGCTTCCCACATACGAGTCCTGGGTTCAATCCCTGGCCCTGGTACTGCAAAAAATATATATAGATATAGATATAGATATAAACATAGACATAGATATAGATGCTAGTGGCCACTTTAAGAAGCTAGGCCAGGCTGGATTTTAATAATATTCTCTTGGAATATGAAATTCTTATTGACTGCTTGGGAATGGAGCACTGGCCAGTTTCTTCTGGGGAACACTCCTTACTCCAAAGAGTAGATGATAACAATAGATTGCACAGAAGTTTAAAATGCTCTCGGCAGAATTAAAAGAAATCATTTAAAAATTGTCAGATTCAGTGTAGATTCAAAATAAGGAACTTTTAATGTGGATTATATTTTAGATTTTGGAATTATTGTTAATTTTTGGAGGTGTGATCCTGGTGTTATGATTATGGAAGAAAAATCCTTATTTGTAGGAGATTTGTGCCAAAGTATTCAGGGGCAGAGGGTCATAATATCTGTAATTTGCTTCCAAATTATTCAGCAAAAATGTATATATCATACACAGAGGAAAACAAAGTATGACACAATGTTACCAGTTAGTGAATCTTGGTGAAGAGTATATGGGGTGTTCATTACACTAATTTTCCAACTTTTCTGTAGGTTTGAAGTTTTCAAAATATTAATATAAAGTTATCCACTTAAGAAAAGAAAATTAAAGCAGTTAAGATAACTTTTGGAGCAATCAAGACCCAAAATAAAGATCTGTGTGAGGAAGTGTCTGGGCTTAAAGATACAATCAGTTGCTTTGAAGAAATGATTCAAATGCACAAGAAGATTCATTGGACATTTTCGGAACTAAGAAAGAGAAGATTTGAAAAAGACACTGGAAATCTGCACATTTTTACTGGTAATTTTTATAAAACTTGCTGAGCAGAGAAAGCCCCTAATGAAGATAAACTAAGTAAAGGGAAGGTGAAGTATTAAATTCAAGAAAAAAAGCCTAGGTTTAAGATGAGCATGGAACTATTACTCAAGTAGGAGAAATACTGAAACACTAAGCTCAATAAATTAATCAAATCTTATAGAAACTTCAGAAAGACCCAGAAGAAGCTCTATTGCAGGAAGAGAATGAAACTCAACTTTTGAATAATTGCAGTGGGTTGCTGAAACTCCTGATGCCAGGGTGAGAAGATGAAAAATCAGGGAAGCAGACAATGGCTATGTCCTGGACAAAATTAAGAAGCTGAGTTAATGAGACGTCTGCTAGGCATAAGTTGGAAGCACAAAGAAGTTGGAATCTGACACTTTGACACAGCATTCCATCAAAGCTCACCTGGAAAATGGATGCACAACCTCGTAGCTAACACACAAATTCTTAAAGACCTGAATAGGCAGAGACATTGCTCTAAATGAAAATGCATGAGAAGAGATAGAGTTGTAGAGGAAGTAAAAATTTATAAGCCGAGAATTTTAAATTGGAGGATGAATTACAGAAATAGAAAACAAAAATAAAAATGAGATCTAATAAAACCTAGATTGCGCTTCATGATCAGAAAATCCCTAAGAGCACATGTACCACTGGTGCTGAAGAAGGAACTTTTGTTAGAGAGAATATGCAAGGGCTGCCAGCTTAGGACAGAAATTAGGGCAAGTAAAGCCACAGAGAGTGATGTTTCAAACACCAGTGACTAACTCCAAGAAGTCATGATCATCAAATCCTTCTGTAGACAGGTTCTGTGAGCCTGGACTTCTCTTCTAGCCCACCTGCTGGAACTGGAGGTGCCCTCCACACAAGGCCAGCTACACAATTTACTGTGTCCTGTGCAAAATGAAAATGTAAGCCCTTTGTTCAAAGAGCAGGGGAAAAAAAGAGCTGTTAAAGTACAAAAATATAAAGCTTTTTCTCTCATATGCTGAATCACTGAAATTACACATTCACATATTGTGGCTCATACATACATATGTATTTTTTCTTTCTTTTTTTTTTTTAAGGTTTATTTTATTTATTTATTTCTCTCCCTCCCGCCCCCATCCCCCTTGTTGTTTCACTCACTGTCTGCTCTCTGTGTCCATTCATTGTGTGCTTGCCTTCTTTTTAGGAGGCATCAGGAACCGAACCCAGGACCTCCCATGTAGGAGAGAGGCACTCAATCACTTGAGCCATCTTCATTCCCTCCTTTGTTGTGTCTCTCATTGTGTTTCCTCTTTGTGTCTCCTTGTTGTGTCATCTTGTTGCATCAGCTCACCATGCCAGCTTGTTGGGTCAGCTTGCCGTCTTGCTCATCTTCTCTAGGAGGCACCTGGAACCAAACCCAGACCACCCATGTGGTAGGTGGGTGCCCAAATGCTTGAGCCATCCGCCTCCCCATATGTATTTTGTTGTTACCAGAACAGTGGAAATGCTGCAGAAAACTAACTCAACTGTTTTTATTTCACTTCTTGGAAAATATACATTCTACCAACATTCTTTACCTTTGGCTTACTGATGAGTAAGGAAGGACTGAAAGGAAAGGGAAATTTGAGTTACCCTGTCTTTCCCTTTCCTTCTCTGTCATCATTTTCAGCCGCAGTGGTTGGTTAACATAGGGAACTGACGCGTGTGAAAAAGGATATGATGGCTCCTTAGTCTTTTGTGTTCTTAGAATGCCATTGCCTTCCTTCTGTGATTGAACAAGTTCTTGTTGGAATGGAACGCTTGACCTCTCAGGGCTGGGACCTCTCCCACTTAGTCATAGATACGGCACTTTTCTTGTACTTGCTCTAAGTCTTTCTTAACTCCCAGGTATTGTTGATCCATGAGAATCCTGCACTCACGGGGCACAGGAGCACCCGATGCAAATGAGGCGGCAAGGAGCTTCGGACACACATATTGCACACTTCCTCTTCTCTTGCATATATGCTCCATTGTCGCATCAGACTTCACTTACAAAATACAGATTCAAAGATAAAAATTGTTAAGAATTTCAAGACAGGGACAGCCGTGCATCAGTCGAAGCGCAAGGCCCTTCTGAGACCTGTGCAACTGCCCAAGTTGCAAGTCCATCGAGGCAGCCCTTGTGCTAGCCCCCAAATAATGAAGCGCAACCTGAATGAATCCTTTTCTCTTTATCCAAGAGCTGGGTGGAGAAAGGAACCTGAGACTGTTGATCAGCCTCTACCTAGTTCTAGAGGCCTGTCCCCTTCAGCAGTGAGGGATGTCGCGGTTGCTGCTGTCCCGGGAATACTGCCAATAGGAGGATGCTCACCCCACCTGGCCAGGGGACGATCTCCTAATCTGTGGTCACTGCAGGGGCCTCGCCACCTTTTACCAGATCAGGCTTCTGCTAGGCCTTCTCTTCCAGACCCTGGACTTTCACTAGGAATAAGGGCCCTCTTTATTTCATGGATACCCGTCTTTTAGATTCTTACTTTCTTCATCTAATCATCCACTCCTTCTGGTTCCTCACCAGCCCTAGTTGCCCCCACATTTTAGCACATGCACGGCCTTCAGTTTCTAAAGATGTGCTCTGTACACAACACTCACCTCTAAGTGTCATGCACAGGACAATTCAGGGACTCCTCTCTGACTTTCAGTCCAAGCCTCTGAATTGAACTTTTGGAACATTTCATATGATTGAAAATTAAATATATATTTCCTTTGAATACTAGGTTCGTGCTTACCAATTTAGAAATTCTTTTCCTTTTCCTTTTGCCTTAGGCTGACCAAGCCAGTCAACTCTGAGTTTTACATAGGGGAAAAAAGTTATATTCTTCCAAGCAAAGAGCACCTCTTAAGCTATATCCTGCTACATACCTTTCTGAGTTTTGGTTCTTGTAACTTGGATAACTGATCACTGTCGTTTTTTTAACAAATAAGTTTTATTGATACATGTTAATAAAGCATAAATCTACCCAAAGTGTACAGTCAACAGTATTTGACACATAGTTGTGCATTCATCACCCTTAATCATTCCCAGACCATTTTCATTATTCCAGTAATACTACTACTACTACTACTAAAAAACAAAAACCAAACAAAACTCATCAACTCTCAGTTTATGCCTCCCCTGCCGTACATAGCAGCTAATCTATTTCCTTCTCTCTAGTTTATTTGTATTTATATTTTGTAAAAACAGTCTTATATATGCAATATCACCCATATTCGTATTTTACATGAGGTTTCACTATGTTATACAGTCCCATGTTACTTTTTTTTTTTTTAGCTTTCCTTCTAGTAATATAAATATCCTTAGACTTTCCCTTTCAACCCCTGTCATACCCGTGCAATAGCTCTGCTAGTCACAAACACCTTGATGTGTTTTCAATGTTTCCATTCACTTCTTTAAAGATTTAAAAACAACCTTTTAGGGAAGCGGCTGTGGCTCAATCAGTAGGGCTCCCGTTTACCATATGGGAGGCCCCGGGTTTGGTTCCCGGGGCCTCCTGTTGAAGGCAAGCCCGCCCGCACGGCGTGGTTAGCTGACCCAGCGAGCACAGGCAGCAGAGGGGGGATAAATGAATAAATAAATAAAATCTTTAAAAAAAAAACAACAAAAAAAAACATTTTAACCAATTCTGCACAGATTAACCATCAGCTTTCCATTTTTACCCTCATTCTATTTTCTGGTGACCTATATTCTAATTATTAGCTCCATGAGTTTACACAATATATTTATTTCATAATTGTGCAATCATACAGTATTTGTCCTTTTGTGTCCGACTTGCTTCACTCAACATAATGTCCTTCAGGTTCATCCATGTTGTCATATGCTTCAAGACTTCATTTCTTCTTACCACTTCATAATATTCCATCATGTGTATACACCACAGTTTGTTGTTTCCAATTTTTGTCTATCGTGAGTAATGCTGCTATGAACATCGGTGTGCAGATGTCTATTCGTGTCTCTGCTCTCAGTTCTTCTGGGTATATACCCAGTAGTGGTATTGCCGGGTCATGTGGCAAGTCTATATTCAACTTCTTTAGGAACTGCCAAACAACCCTGCCAAACAATAGTGCAGTGGCTGCACTATTCCACAGTCCCACCATTAGAGATTACTGTTTTTTAAAGTTATGAAAAGTAAAAATATTTCCCCTCAAGTTCCAATAACATGATCCCATCCTGACAGCAGAAGATAACCCCACTGGTGAATCCAGATAACAATCCCAAAGCATTTGCCAGCTGCTCACTGTGAACATGTTCCTTGAGGTGGCACCAAGGAGTAGGAAGTACAGGTCCTCTCCTCAGGGACTTGAAGAAAGGCTATAGCAACAACCAAACCTCACACCCTTGCAAGGGGTAGTTTAAGTCTCTGCTCTTCTAAGGAGCCCCCAACTCCTGGCCCACCCCCCACACCCTTCTCTAGCTCCCTCTGCTCTGTCATTTTCCCACTTGACTATCTGCCTATCACTGAATTGTTTTGGTTTTGTTTTTTTCACAGCAAAACTTTTATGTAGGGTATTTGTCCAAGAGTTTTTCAGAATGTTTCCAGACACCCTCTATCAGAATCTCCCTGAGGGCTTGTTAAAGTTTGTAGCTTCCTCGGAAGACGTTTTGAAGTAGAATCTCTGGGAATGAAGCTCAGGCATCTGCAGGTCTAAGAAGTTTCTCAGAGAATTCTAATGCACAGTGAAGTTTTAAACCCACTGACCTAGTCCCACTGCCCCATTTTACAGTTGAGGTTATTGAGGCCCTGAGGTCACCCGGCTTAGAAGCAGTGGAGTGGGAACTAGAACCCAGGTCTTTTCACTCTTAGCTCATCTCGAGTCTCTACACCAAGATGCCTCATTTCCCACAGTTTCTTTTTGTTTCGTTTTTTAAGATTTTGCCTTAGGCAAAATTATTTATAAAATAAAAATTATTTATTTATTTCTCCCCACCCCCTTGTTGTTTTTCACTTGCTGTGTCTGTTCGTTTTCCTTGTTTCTTTAGGAGGCACCGGGAACCGAACCCGGGACCTCTGATGTGGGAGAGAGGTGCCTAATCACTTGAGTCACCTCTGCTCCCTGCTTTGTTGTGTCTCTCATTATGTTTTTCCTCCCTGTGTCTCTTGTTGCATCAGCTCGCTGTGCCTGCCAGTCGCGTCAATTCACTGTCTTCTTTAGGAGGCACTGGGAACCTCTGCTCCCTGCTTTGTTGTGTCTCTCATTACGTTTTTTCTTCTTGTGTCTCTCGTGTCAGCTCGCCACGCTTGCCCATTGCGCCAGCTCGCTGTCTTCTTTCAGAGGCACCGGGATCCGAACCAGCAACCTCCCACGTGGTGGGCGGGAACCCAGTCGCCTGAGCCACATCCGCTTCCCTCCCACAGTTTCTTAATATACATATTGGTCCTCAATGACCTTGCGAACTCCTAAACAACAGGGGCCATTTGAATCAAGCTCTGTACCCAGCACAATGCTGGATGTAGGGTAGTGAAATGTTATTTCAGCAAGTAGATGAATAAATGAGTGAATGAATGAATGACGACTCTTTACAGTGAGGCTTTAAAACTTTCCAGCTCATTTTAAGTTTACTTTTAGGTGTCTTTATTGCAAGTCACTGTGAATCCTCTTTGTCAAAAGGCTGAGTTTAAAATAAATAAACTTAAATAAAGTTTAAAAATAAATAAATCAGGCGGTTGAAAGCAAGGTGTTCTAACGGAGCTGAAACTCCCTGGCCTGCCTGCTCGAGTGTCTGGGTCGGACATCCCAGAAGAATGACTTACCCAGCTGAGACCTCTCCCATTTCCTGTTCCAGTACTCCTTCAGCGTTTTAAATTCCTTGGCTGTGGCCCTATGCCCTCTCCATGCTCCCAAGGTCAGTTTGTTCCTATATTTATAATTGCCTGTTGCCTCCCATTTGGGCTGCTGGTGCTTTGATTATAAAAACACCCAGCACCCCTCATGGGGTCAGACCCTGGGGGGGAGAAGTTCATGAGTCTCTAAGGCTGTGTTAATATTTCATGTTGAGGCAGCAGGTGGATTGGCCTTTGCATGCTTCAGCCTCTCTGTGCTGCCTGGCTGGCTGTGGGCACTGACTTTATTGATTGTATCTATAATGAGATGAAGGCTGCTCTCTGGAGTGGGACATGTAAATACCTTGCCTCTCAGATGGGGAGGGAAAGGATCTTTGTCCAGGGCAGAAATTTGTCCTCAGATAACATGAGAGTTACTGTGCTGGAAAAGACTTCACCACGGGGCACCTTTTTCCTAGCTCACCATAACCCCACTCCTCCCCCTTGGAATCCATTGTTGCTGGATTTTCTCTAGGTTCTTGGCTATGTTACAAAAAAGAATTTAAGTACATGCCAGTTTAGGTAGGCCAATAGCTTATTAAGAAAAGGAGAGAAGAGAAATGGGAGAAAATAACAGATTATGGGTTCCAGGTATGCTTGCAGGTTGGTCCAGGAAGAGAGAGGAAAGGGCCTTAAAAGGGCTGATTTACAGATTTACAATTCCCATTACAGAATACAACTTCCCAGGTGTACTTGGCTGCTGGTCCAGGCAGAGCAGGAAAGGGCAAAAACTGGGCCATTTAGGCTCCATGCTTGCTTTTGAAACCATTCATTACCCCACCCCTTGTTAATGTTCAGGGAAGGAGTCCCAGCTGTTTGCTGTTTTGAATGGTTACCCCACCCGTCAGTTCCCCCAGGGGGCCCAATGGCAAGGCCCCTTGAGAATATCCGGGGCTTTTCCTTGATCCCGGAGGAAATCCTGTACCAAATGGGGAATTCTCTCAAGGTTCTTCCAGCAGTCATCTTGTGGGGTCTTTCCCTCAGGGCTAGTTCCCACGGCCACGTGTTTCACAGCCGTGGTTTTCTGCCAGGTCCCAGATTCGTCTTTTTTTTCCCTAAACTCACCATACTCTTGGAATGGCCAGGTGGCTGACTGGCTGCCTGAGTGGAATCCTCCAATAAAGTTGACAAGTAATAGTGCTAGAATGTCTGAAGTGAAAGGGCCCCTACACATCTTTGAGTCCAACACCCTCCTTATCCAGATGAGGAAATTGAGACTCAGAAGGAAGGGCTTTTTCAGGGACCTGAATATCCAGAACCAAACCTGGGTTTCTGGACTCCCAGTTTAATGTCCAGGATATTGATATGCCTTGATTCTAGTAAATAACAACTCTGTGCTAGGAGGAAGGCTACTTATAGCCCATATGGTGCATTTTTACAAATAAGGGAAAGGAGCCCCTTCCTCCAGCAGACACAGCCCTGCACCAGGGTGTGGGGTTTGGCAAGCAAAGTGGCACCTGGATTTCAGCTCCTGCTGGCTCCTCAGCCACTGAACAACATGCATAATTGTCTGTGGAGCCTTTGGCTAGGGAAATTGCCAAGTTTGCTTCTGAGGATAGGGCCTGAACGTTATTTACCCCTATAATCCCACCTCATCTAAGATGGTGCCTGATCCAACACAGGAAGAAGAGAAATATTTATGTCCAAAGAGAAGAGGGGAAGGGGGAGGAGCAATATCCAGTATCCTTGGGAACTTCATAAGTGAAATTTTGTAGACAAGTAAAACCCAAACAACCGATTATTAGGAATAGTGCAGAAAAATAAAGCAAAATGAAATAGAGTCCAATTAGTTTGCTTAAACAATATTAAACTCCAGAGGAAAATGGAAAGATAGTCCTGCTGACATTACTGCAAGCCACAGAGAGGGGCCAGGCAATTATATTAGGGAAAACAGATAAGTTTGTGAGTTGCCAAATAAAGAAGCAATCACAGAGATAAAAGCAAGCACTTTCCCCAAATGGAAAACATAACTAAATCAATTATCAGCTTCCCATGCAGAGCTCAGGCACCTGATCTGAAGACAAATAAGGGGGTTGTTTTTTTAAAGGTGTTATCTTCAATAGCCTGATTCCTTTGCCTCGAGCTAATTTGGATTAATCTATCTCCCCAGGAGACTATAAAATTTTTCCTTTCCTCCATAAACCTCTGAAAGGACAGATGGTCACTCATCTGCAAGCAAAGTTTGATTCCCTCCTTTCTCCCACGAAAGTGGAGGGGGTGGAGAGAAGGAGTCTGGGGGAGAGAAGGGTGTCAAGAGCAGGAGAGCAGAGAAAAGAGAGCTTAAATCTTTATCGTATTCAGAAGTTCAATAACGACTTCTCTGTTTCTCTGTCTCATTTAGACAATAACCCCCTGTTCTCCTTTTAGAGCCAGTTTTGGCCCATGTTACCCCAGAACAGGGATGTTTTAGTCTTTATGGAGTTGCAGATCCCTTTGAGAATCTGCTCAAAAGATGTGTGGCTCTTCTCCCCAGAAAAGATGTGCATATGCACATGTTCACCCACATTAGCAAACAATTTCAAAGATTCATGGACCCCTGAAGCCTGTCTTTGGCTCTCAAGTTAAAACACCTATTCTAGAGCCTGGAATGAAAGCCATTTTGGAGAGAGCTCTCAAAGATTAAATAACACCTAACGCTGTCCGTCTTGCATTTTAAGTGACTTTGAAGGCCTTGCACATTAGGATTAGCTGCTTGGAAACAGTCTATTTTAAAGGCATTTGTAGAGGTCCAATTAGCTGAAACCTTAGGGGAAAGGGAGAAAGACTGGCAAAGAAGTGCCTGTACAATCTTTGCAAGGGTTTCTGAAATCAAAACAATAATTTTCCACTCACTTTTTCTTTTTTTTTTTTCTTTTGTCTTTTTGTCTCCACTTACCTTTTAAGAGAGATTTTTTAAATTAGAGAAGTCGTAGGTTTATGGAAAAATAATGCAGAAAATACAGAGTTTCCATATACCCCCCTCACATGCATAATTTTCCCTATTATTAATAATTTGCCTTAGTGTGGTACCTTTGTTACAACTGATGACACAATATTATTGTAATTATATTATTAACTATGGTCTATAGTTTACATTAGGGCCCCCTGTTGTACAGTTCTATGGTTTTGTTTGGTTTTTTAAAATTTATTCTAATAATGCCTATAATCTAAAATTTCTCCTTTCAACCACATTCAAATGTAAAATTCAGTGGTTTAATTACATTTGCAATGCCTGGCTACCATTCCCACCATCCATTAACAAAACTTTTCTATCACACATAGAACTATTTTTTTAGACTGCTGGGAGGCAGATTTGCTTCTGTGAGGAATCTGATTTTGGGTTAGGAATTGAAGGAAACTTTCTCTGGTTATCCCTCAAAGTATTTGTCTTCCTTTCTTTGAATTCCCAAGCTCTTATGATCTGGCATTTAGAATAAACTACCTGGCATTTTAGCTACTTGTGTACATATCGTTTATCAGCTTTCTAAATTCCTGCAGGACAGGATTGTGTTTGCATCTGCCAGGGCATCTTTGGTAAAAATGCTCAGTAAGTAAACATGGGTTGAATGTACCCAGCAGCAGGATGTGAATAGTCAGAGAAGAGCTGGGAGAGAATGCTGAACAGAAGGATTTGCACATGCAAGGAAACCCAGGCAGGACTCCCCAAGCCCAGAGTCGAGGATGACTCCACCCAATATGACAAGAGGAAGGTATCATGAGGGTGGAGGAAGAGAAGGCTGGAAGGGTGGGGAGCAGTCCGACCGAAACTGGAGTCGGTAGGCAAAGGGGAAGTCTATGAATGGTTCAGGGAAAGAAGAGCCATGAGAGAAGGAGAGTTTCAAAAAAGATGCAGAAAGGGCAGCGAGGGGTAAACAAGGACCAGTAGGAGCCCACTACAGGCATAACTTGTTTTTTTGTGTGTGTGCTTTTCTTTATTGTTCATACCAGATTCTGCGTTTTTTTGCAAATTGAAGGTTTGTGGCAACCCTGCGTCGAGCAAGTCTATCGGTACCATTTTTCCAACAGCATGTATTCACTTTGTGTCTCTGTATCACATTTTAATTAAGGTATGTACACTTTAAAAGAAAACATAATGCTATTGTACAACGAATAAACTACAGTATAAAGCCTATAGAGCGATGGGATGCTAGATTTGGGGCCAAGACCTTATTTATGAGTGTGAAATGCAAACATCTGATGTTATCTCCAAGTGAATTGACAAACAATTACAGACACAAGCAAACAGGATTCTTTATAGAGACAGGCAAGTTGATTCCAAAAGTTTTATAGAAAGTTTAAGGAACTTGAATAGCCAAAGCAATTTTGAAAAAGAAAAACAAAATTGAAGGACTCCTGCTGCTTGGTTTAAAGACATAGTATAAACTTCAGTAATTGTGATAACGTAGTACTGGGGAAAGGATGGACATATAGCTCAATGGAACAGACTAAAGAGTCCAGAAGCAGATTTACATCAATATACTTAGTTTCTTTTTGACAAATGTACAAAGGCAATTCAATGGAGAAAACACAGTGTTTTCAATGACTGGTGCTGGTACATCTGGATATCCATATATTAAAAAATGACGTTCAACCCATACAAAAATTAACTCAAAATGGACCATAGACTTAAATGTAAATTATAAAAACAATAATACTCTTTGAAGAAAACATCAGAGAAAATCTTTGTGAACTACTTGAGTTTGGCAAAGAATGATTAGATATGGCACTAAAAGTTTGATTCATAAAAGGAAAAAAGAGATAAACTAGATTTCATCAAAATTAAAAAATTTGCTCTGCTAAGGACACATTTAAGAAAATGAAAATTCAAGTCACAGACTGGGAGAAAGTATTTGCAACTCATATATCTTGCACAGGACATGTATTCAGAATATAGAAAGAACTCTCAAAACTCAACAATAAGAAAAAAAATAACTTAATAAAAAAATAGTCAAAAGTTTGAACTGACACTTCACCAAAGAATTTTATAGATGGCAAATACGCACATTAAAAGATGTTTAACATTCTTAGTCATTAAGAAATGCAAAATTAAAACCACAATGACATATACATTACACACCTATGAGAATAGCTAAAATTTAAAAGTATTCTTACTGACAGTAGTAAGTGTTGACAAGGGTTTGGAACAACTGGAACACTCTTAAATTGCTGGAGGGAATGACATATGGTACAGCCACTATGAACAATGGTTTGTCAGTTTCTTATCAAAGTTAAACAGACACTTGCCATATGATCTAGCAATCCTACTCCCAGATATTTACTCTAGAGAAATGAAAACTGATGTTCATACAAAAACCTGTACACAAATGTTTATAACATCACCATTTATAATCACCTCAAATTGGAAACAATCCATGTGTTCTTCAACTCATGAATGGGTAAACAAACCGTGATACATGCATATGATGGAATGAATACTACTCAAGAGTAAGAAGCAACAAACTACTGAGGCATACAGCATCTTGGATGAATCTCAAGGCATGCCGAGTGACAGAAAACAGTCTCAAAAGATTACATACTAAATGTACAAAATAAAGTTTAAAAATGTTTACTAAAGAAAAAAAAGATTACATACTAGATATGATTCCATTTATATGACCTTCAGAAAAGGTGATAGAGACATGCAGTCATCTGACTAATGGCCCCAAAGTGATATCAATGTCCCAACCCCTGGAACCTGTGACTGTTACTTTATATGGTAAAAGGGGATTGGGCAGAAGTGATTAAATTAAGGATCTTGAGATAGAGAGCTTATCTTGAATTAGCCCAGTGGGCTATAATCTTATAAAAGGGAGGCAGAAGAAGAAAGCATAGAGGAGAAGGTAATGTGGAGAAGGAGCAGAGAGAGAGAGATTTGAAGATGCTGGCCTTGGAGACTGGAGTAGAGCGGCCACGAGCCAAGCAATGCCGGCTGCCACCAGAAGCGGGAAGTGATGAGGAACAGATTCCACCTGGCGTCTCCAGTGGAGCACGGTCCTGCTGACACCTTGATTTCAGCCCAACGATACTGACTTTAGACTTCTGGCCTCCCCAGTTGGAGCGAATATATCTATGTTGTTTTAAGCCACCAAGTTTGTGGTCATTTGTTCCTGCAGCCACAGGAAAATAATGGACAGAAAGCCCTGGTTTCCAGGGGTTAATATTCTTTAGGGCATTGAAATTGTTCTGTATCCTGTTTGTGGTGGTGATTACAGGAAACTATGCATGTGTTAAAGCTCAGAAAAATTATACTCTGAAAAGAAGTGAATACTACTGCATTTAAATTTTAAAATAAAGTTAAAAATTTTTAAATAAAAATTTTAAAAAATACTGAGGCCTGAAAAAGGAGATGTGGCTCCAGTCTCTCTTGACCCCTGGGAGGCCCCCGAGCAAGGCTGAGGGGAAGCCAAGTCTCCAGCCCTGGTGACTCGGAGGCAATAGCAGGAAGTGGAGGGAGAAGTTGGTGTGTGTATATGTGTGTGTGTATGTGTGTGGGAGAACCATCAAGTGTGTAGTAGGCACATTGAACTTAAAGAGCCCTCAAGCTATCCAGGTGGAAATGTATTGGCTGTTGGAAATGGTGACAGAGAGAGACCGGACAGAGTGTGGGAGCCGTGGTTATGAGCACAGACTTTCAAGTAAGACAAACCTGGGCCACATTCCAGCTGTCTGACTTTGGCAAGTAGTTTAACCTCTCTAAGCTCAGTTTCCTCTATATAGTGATCAGACTTAAGAGGATTCAATGAGAGAATGCCAGTACAGCACCTAACCTCGTGTCTGGCCCATGATAAGGCTCGGAAATGTGAGCTATGACAATTATTGTTCAGGCAGCGATCTTGAGATGGGGTGTCACAAGGGGCCTGGGAATCTGATTTGGGCTCTTTGCAGTGATGCAAGGGTGGACATCATGGTAGCACATGGGGCCAACTGGAGGGATTGAAGAATGGAGGGCAGGGGGCAGGGACAGAACCTGATGGGGATGTCCTAAAAGCAGGAGCAGAACCAGGTGGCTGAAAGAGGATGAAATGGTGAAAGGGAGTGGGGAAGCTGGAGAAGAGTGTTTCCCACTGTAAAGAGTTCAGGGCCTCTATTGCTTCCCCTTCTGTACCTCCGAGCTGCCAGGAGAATAAACATGGTGGTCCTTGTGCATCAAATGTTCAACAGACATGATGGCTCTGGTGTCAGTTTGTGGTGTCTCACCACGGGGTCAGGGTGAGACTCAAAGGAGGAGGGTCTGGAGGAACATGGGCTCCCAGCCCTGGTGGGGAACTGCTGGGGTATAGGGAGCTCTGCAGACAAGGCAAGGGGTGAGAATCCTGGGGGCCTGTCTCTGGGGTCTCCCCTCCATGAGTTCCTTTTTCCATTTGCCTTTTCACTTTTGTCTTCTGTGAGCGCCTCCCCTCCCCACACCCCCAGTGCTGCTTTCTCCAGCTGGTGCCTTCCAACCCTGTCCCCTCCTGGAAATCCCTCAGTGTTGTGACCCTTTGTACCTGCCGGGGGACTTGGAGAACTTTATGCAAAGGGAGTTTCACAAGCCCTCGGCTGGATAGAACTGTTAGTCCCATTTTATAAATGAGGACTGTGCGGCCCAGAAAGGTTATCTAACTTATCCCGGACACACAGCATGTTGGAGGCAGCACTGGTCTTGACTCCCAGTCTGAAGCTGGGCATGCAATGTTACATGGCTTTGGTTTCTGGTGGTTCCTGTTCTGGGAGGCTTAGTCTGAGGAAGGAAGTGGAGTCAGAAGCAGACACTTTCAGTTCCTGCGTCCTGGTCCCACTCAGAGAGCATCTGGACTGGGGAGGGGGCGCAGAGAGAGAGGTCTTCATCCTGCCCCCTGTACTTTGAGCCTCCCGGCGACCTCACGAAGTTTCAGCATTGCTTACAATTTACCACAAGGGGGCAGCAGTGCCCCATGTGAGGTCACCCCTCACCCCACTGATCTCGCAGAGAAAGGGACAGGACGGCGCTTGAGATCTGCAGAGGTGGGGTGGGGGTCTCTGCTTACCAGGGAAAGTCTCAGAGTTCCCTGCTGCCGGGACCCTGCCCAGGCCCCTCCACTTCCACAGAGGGGGCTCTTCAGCTTTCGGGGTTTATGAATTTGGCTCAAATTGACCTTCCTCAGCTGGGGCCTTCCTGAGTTGTGTGCCCCCCACACACACACACCACACACAGTCACCCCCAGTTCAGAATCACTGAAGCTCCCTTCACGCCAGCCTCCCTGGAAAACCCCGTTACGGTGAAATCCACCCTGACCGCCGCCTCCACTGAGCCCTGGGCAGTGTGGGTAGAAAGGATCTGCTCCATGCTTTTCTGCTTCCTCCTTCTCTCTCCTACCTCAGGATCTTAGAATTCTAAAAACAGCTCCTCCCTGGATTCTCAAACTAAGCTCCCCGGGGAACCCCTGGGAGTGAGGTGGGTGAGGAGATAGCAGGACAGGACTCCAGCCCCATCCTTCCACTCCCCTTCTAGAGACCCTCTAGTATCAACTGTTTTGTATTTCAAGCTTCTTCATAAGATTTTCTTTGAAGAAAGGGCTCTACTGCTTGGGGGCAAATAGAAAGTCTTTGCCAGCCACTAAACTAATCCATTCTCATTTCACAGAGGAGAAAACTAAGACCCAGAGGGTCTGATCACATTCCTAGGGAGGGGCAGAGCTGACCCTGGAACCCAGGTCTCCAGGCAGTCAGGCCCACCCCACACAGTCCTGGGGGCAAACAAGGTGTGTGAGAGGGGGCAGAGGTAAGCAGAGGAAACTCTTGAAACAGTCAGAAAAACGATAGAGAAGTCTAAAAGAACTCGAAATCATACCAGTTGAGACTCTGTCACTTGTTCAACCAATTAATTGAGCACTTACTATGTGGCAGACTCTAGGCACCTGGGTTGCAACAGTGAACAAAACAAAGATCCCAGCCTTCAAGAAGTTTGCATTCCAGTGGGTGGTCTGTTTGTTCTGTGACAGAGTAAAAACAGCAAAAAAGATCATAAAACCTGACCTCAATTTAGAGTTGTCATGCCTTTGCTGCCCCCTCATGATGTCCCTCCTTTCTTTGGTGCTCCACGTTCTTCCCTTCCATATCTTTCCTGCCTCCTGCCCCCTCTTCCTCCTCCTCCGAGGCATCTCGATAGGCAAGAAGGGGCCTGCCCTCCTGAATCAACACGGGTCCAAGGGATGACCAGGGAGAAAGCTATTCACAGGAGTGGCCCGGCAGGGAGGAAGCCAGAGGTCCTGCATGTGCCAAGCCTGGAGCAGGCTGTCCCTTGGCCCACCGCCCACGCTGTGAATCAGGTTTGCCGACGCCAGGGGTCTCCTCGCTGACCCTGGGGAGCCAAGAAGGATTACTGTGTTGGTGAGTGAACAGGGCCCCACCCCTCAGATTCCAACTCCCTCTGCCCATTGAGGGGAAGAGCTAAGGACAAGGAGGGAGGGGGCCGGAGTCAGCTCTCCAGGGAGTCCCAGGCCCACGAGTTCATCTGAATAATCTCTGTCAACCACAGACCCCACCTGCACCTCTCTAAATTCCAGGCCAGGGTTTCTACAGAAGCCCCCTGGAGACGGGGCGTTTGGGCTCGTCATGCACTATGACACTCAGCTGCAGTGCCTTGTGGTTTGAAAGTGTTCCTCACTCCCAGATAAATCTCCCCCAGCCTGATGGGGAGACGCAGCCCTGCCTTCAGGGAGCCCCGGTCTGAGGAGAGAGTTTCTGGTCTCAGGGGATCTGATAGGCTATTCCTGTCTCCCTGCCAGTCTTGCTGCCTCTCTATTTGTTCCTGTCTCTCTGCCTCTCACTCTTTCTCTCTCATACACATGCACCTGTGCACACACATGGTGCAGGCATTCAGGAAGAAATTGGAAAACTACTCACGACCAAACCTCCATAAACGCCACAGAACACAGTTCAAACTCCAAGCACTATGGAGACACAGACTCAGTGGCGAGTCGGGGAAGACACTGCAGTGGAGCCACCAGAGACGTGGCTCAGACCTCGGTGAACTCAGGAACTGGAACCTCCGCTTGGCCCTCTGGAACCCTGGGGATGATTGCCTTCGCCAGCTGTCCTCTTCTCCAGAGTACCCACCCTTCCCCTTAGGAGCTGTTTCCTCGCAGACTCAGAGCCCTGACGCTCAGGCTGACCACAGGGGAACGGGGGAACAAGATGGGATGGGAGGAATGGGGCTCAACCCCCAGCTGTCTAAGGCAGCCCCTGCCCCCAGCTGCCTGCTTTGGCTCTCAGAGCCCAGTGGGGAGAGGGCAGACCTTCACATCTTTCCGCGATGCGCCCCTCTCCATGCTGGGGAGGGTCAGGTAGGTGGGCAGCAAGGGATCTGAATGGGGTTCAATTCCAATAAAATTTGGAAACCATTCTGTCACATCCATGACCCGGGTCACTTTCTGTCCCAAGACAAGGGATACCCAACCCATTCGTATTCATTGACACCAGGGGCTATGCCCTGGAATTAATACCGCCTAGATGAGAGCTGGAGGAAAGGAAGAAGTCGTGCGTGACCTGGGGATGGAGAGAAGCCATGAGGTCAACTTTACTAGGACCCTTTAAACCTAGAACTGAGGCTCTTCTTTACAGTCCAGCCTAGATGTGGGAGTGAAGAGTTTGACACTTATAACCACAGAAGCTGAAAGTGGCAAGATGCTCCATCACCCTGCCTCAGCCCACTCTGGTAGGTGCTCTCTGCTTGCATACCTCCAGTGATGGGGAACTCACTCTGTTTTAAAGGTGACCATTACTTTTGCTAGACGGCTCTGACTGGTGGGAAGTTCTTCCTTCTAAGGTCTTGCATTGTGAGGCTGCTAGGGCCCTTCCCTTCCACCTGGCCACAGCAGGTTCTGGCAAAGAAGTGGAGTTACCTTTTCCAGGGAGCCCCAGAGGCTTCCTGACTGAGTCTGGGAACTCCTCCCGGGAGGACAGATTTCATGGTTGAGCTTCTGCTCTGAAATAGCCCGGTCGAGCTCCAGGGTGGCACCTGGGAGGTGGGGGTGGTATAGTAGGAACACCACGTTCTGAGCTGTGGGGTGTGAGGAAGGGTACACACTGTCTTTGTCCCATCAATGGGGTGGGGGGTAGGCAACTGGCACCCAGGCCTGGCACGGTGCCCCCCTGCCTTGACATTTCCCACGCCAAGATGAGGGTTCAGTCAGATCCTGTGCAGGTCTGGCCAGTCCTGAGCCCTGGGGCAGTGGGGGGAGGAGTGTATGCCCCATGGCTACTTTGACTATTTGGTGGACAGACAAGATGTTTATTCAGTGAAGGCGAAAGGGGAGCCAAGGATGAAGCTGTTGGTTCCTGGGCCCTTCCTTCCTGCCTTCCCCTCCCCACACAACACCAACCCAGAACCCAGAGCTCAGAGCACAGTACTAGAGAAGCCCAGGCACACCCAAATATCAACACCAAAGGGCCCCCTTGACACCTACTCATGCAACATGCAACCAAGGCCCTCCTGTGGACAAGCCTGTGTTCCCTGTTTGATATAATGTTCCTACACACTGAGCCTTTGTGCTGTAGAGGCAATTAATCCTGGCAAAACACAGGTAAAAGTGTGGCTCTGATCCAAGAGTGTCATAGCAGCTAGCTGCCACTGCCAAGATGGAGAATTGGCCTTGAGAGAGCAGGAGGTGGTAGCTGGCAGGTAGGAGCAGGGCATGCAGGGTGCAATTGCCAAGTTCGTGGCGTGGAGCCTCTGGGGTGGACAGACTGGGACTTGATCTTGAATGCTGTCCTGGGAGGCTGAGAGGACAAAGGACCTGATTTCCTGGACTAATGAGCCAGGCTCTGGGGCCCCAGCCAGAGAAAGACAGAACAGGAAAATGAACAGATGCACAGATGGACTCACAGAGGGGATCCGAGGCCCTCTAGAGTCTTCCTGCTCAAATACGGTCCATGGACCAGCAGCATCAGCATGGTATGGGAGGTTAGAAATACAGACCTTCAGGTCTGGTCTAGACCTGCTGAATCAGAACCTGGTTATTCATGTACATATTAAAGTTTGTTTGAGAGAAGCTTCCTGGACCATGGTTAGGTGAGTCAAGACTTATAACATCACTCATAGGAGACTCTGCTCTTCAGGATGGAAGGTACCTTGTGGGGTCAGCCCAGCCACTTACCAGCCTCCAGGTGGGACTACACACGTGGATCTATTCATTGTTTCACAAATATTTATTGAGGCACCAAGCTAGGCATTAGGGGTACACTGATAATAATAATAAAATTTTTAAAACCCAGAGACATGGCCCTGCCTTTTTAGAACTCTCAGGCAATTGGGACTGACAGTTATGGCTTTTCTGAAGAAGCATCTCTCCAGCTGCATTTTGAATAGGTTACCTTGATGAAAAGGGGAGAGAAGCATACCACAGGCAGAACAGCATACGCAAAGGTCCTGTGCATGGCTTGGTTGAGGAATTGAAAGATCAGTGTGCCTGGAGGGCAGAGAGTGGGGAGAACATTGTGTCAGATGAAATGGAGCACAAAAGTCTCCAGTAAGCTGGAATTCCATGGTGCAGCCCCATCCTCCCCTTAATTAATAGGTTTTAGAGAATCTTAGAATGTCAGAAATGGAGGCATCCTTGGGCATCATCCATTCCAATGGTTTGAACCTGGTTTCAAGCCTCAACGTCACAATGAATTAACTGTAAATATAACCTTGGGCACCAGTTTCCTCCTCTGAAAAGTGCTGGGGTTTCAAGGAGTTGACATCCATTTTGCCTAAGTTGTGATCTGGCCATGTAAGGCTTCACGAAGAAGCTATTTTAGTTAGGATGTAGGTTAGGCTGCTATGAAAAAAAGAGACTAAAAAATATAGTGATTTACATAAGAAACAATTTTGTTCCTCTCTTGTGTGAAAGTCTGAGTAGATAGTAGAGTTAGTGTGGCAGCTCCATGGTGGTGGGGAGCCAGGAGCCTTCTACATTGTTCCTCTGCTACCCTCAACATATAACTTCCATTTCATATGGTCTGAGATGGTTGCTCTAGCTCCTGACATCCCATTTGCACCTTCTTTTCCCTTCAAAGGCATGACTCAGATGTTGCACATGTCACTTCTGCTCATCTCATTGACCAAAACTTAGTCACATGGCCATACCTAGCTGCAAGAGAATCTGAGAACTATAGTCTTTGCTGAACAACCATATGCCCAGATTAAAAAAAATCTCTTCTTATAGAAGAATGGAAAAATGGATATTGTGTGGAAACACTCAGCCTCTGCCAGAGGGGTGACACAGGGTCTGAAGGTAAAGTTGGAGATCTTCTGTAAGGTAGCTGCCTCTGATCCCGGGCCAGGACACCCAGGTCTTGCCAGTGGATTCCTCTTGAGTTTGGACTTGCGCTGGCCTCCTTCATTGAATTTCATCAGGGCCAGGTTCCATCCTGCTCCACAATCCACCTCCATTCCTACCGACTCCAGGGAGTCGACTCAGCCTGTGGAGGCTTTGGTGATATTGATTTGGGGTTGTAGTCATGGACGACCAGCCAGGCCCTTACCTTGTCCCGCATCACATCGCATGCTGAGTCCAAGGAGGGATTCCAGCAGGTTGCAGGACAGGCTTGAGAAGAGGGAAGCTCCCACTGCTCACACTTGTCAGAGGCTACTGCTTCCACCCACACAGGGGCAAGAGAGGCCAGGCAGGGGTTGGAGGTGGGCCAGCTATATTTTCATTCCCAGCTCCTGAGCCAGGGCCAGGGGTGGTCCCCACAGCCAGGTAAACAGCTAGCAGCCTCACTCCATGTAGCTAAGGAGCTCTTTCCCACCAGATCGCCTGACCCTTAGCAAGCCAAAACCAACACCAGCAGATTCCGGAGGCTTGTGTCTCGCCCTCTGTCTGGCTACTCATCCCAGCTGGCTGCTGGCAGTAGCTCCCTTTCTGGGCCTCTGCTCTGCACTCTTGTTTTCTCTGGGAAGGAGTGAGGCAGTGTGTATGAAGTAGGGGTTACAGAGGATCAGGGTTTCTTAACCCCATAACTGTTGATATTTGGAGCTGGATAGTTCTTGGTTGTTGGGGGCTGTCTAGTGCCATATGGGACTGTAGCAGCCTCCCTGGCCTCCAGCCACACCCATCCACCCACTTGTGGAATCCAAAATGTCTCTGGACATTGTCAAATGTCTCTTGGAAGGCATAATTGGCCCCAAGTCAAAACTACTGGTATAGATTGAAAAGGCCCTGATTTACCAAAGGAAGAAGTCAGGGATGGAGAGAGAAGGAGAGTAGGAAGAGGGAAGGAGAAAAACATATGGAGAGACAAAAAAGGAGAGATACTGAGAGGGAAAAAATGAGATAAAAGGAGAAAAGAAATAAAAGAAGCCAAGCAGAGAAGCAAGTTTAGACAGACAAGACAGAGTGAAGGCAAGGTCCGGGAAAGCAGGGGAGGACAAGGAGGTAGTTAGAGCACAAGGATCATGCTGGAATCTAAGGGGCAGTGCAGGGAAAGTGGACGTGGCTCAAGCGATTGGGCTCCTGTCTACCATATAGGAGGTCCAGGGTTTGATTCCCGGGGCCTCCTGGTAAAAGGCGAGCTGGCCCTAGTAGAGAGCTGGCCTGCATGGAGTACTAGCCCGCACAGAGAGCTGGCGCAGCAAGATGACTCAACAAAAAGAGACACAGAAGAGAGACAATAAGAGCCGCAGCAAAATCAGGGAGCTGAGGTGGTACAAGAGATTGAGCAGCCTCTCTCCACTCCTGAAGGTCCCAGGATCGGTTACTGTGCCGCCTAAAGAGAAGATAAGCAGACACAGAAGAATACACAGAGAGCAGACAGCAAGCACAAAACAATGGGGTGGGGGGGATAAATAAATAAATTAATTAATATTAAAAAGTGTGGGGGTGGACAGTGCAGTAGCTGGCTTGGGAACAAAGGGCTATTTCGGAACTCCAGTGTTATGGTCAAAGCCCTGGCATCCCTGACCCCAGGAGTCAGCTGGGCTACGAAGCAGAGCTTTTAGCGCTCATTCCTAAAAAGGGGTCAACAGGCCAGGCTCTCCCAAGCCCCTCTCACATCTCTAAGCCATGTTACTTTCCTAGTTGAGATTGGAATTTGGATGTGAGATCTCCTCAAAATTTCTTTAGCTTCAATTTTCACCTCCAGAGAATGGGCGATTACTGAAGAAAAAGCGGGGAGAATTGACTGCTTTTATCTCTGCTGTCTCCTAAAACGCAAGGTGATAAGGCAAAAACCACCAGGATGAAAAGAATGAAGTTGTGTAGTCATCAGCAAAATTCTGAAAGCTGAAAAGTGGATGGTCAAGTTATTTAGCCCAGCAAATGAAGCTGAAACCTAACTTCCGGGATTGGGGTTAGGGTTGGTAGTAGTCAGAGTGACAGTAAGAAGGGAAGCGGATGTGGCTCAAGTGATTGGGCTCCCGTCTACCATATAGCAATTCCCGGGGCCCCCTGGTGAAAAGCAAGCTGGCCCACGTGGAGAGCTGGCGCAGCAGGATGACGCAACAAAAAGAGACACAGAAGAGAGACAATGAGAGACATAGCAGATCAGGGAGCTGAGGTGGTGCAAGAGATTGAGCAGCCTCTCTCCACTCCGGAAGCTCCCAGGATTGGTTCCCGGTGCCACCTAAAGAGAAGACAAGCAGATATAGAAGAATACACAGAGAGTAGACAGTGAGCGCAAAACGACCAGGGGGTGGGAACAAATAAATAAATAAATAAATAAACCTGCAAGGTGGGGGGGGGCGGGGGGGAATCCCTTGAAAGGCTCAGCTCTTGGAAATACCACTTACCTCTGCAGTTGGATTGCAGGGAGTAGCTGAAAGGGACTGGTTGAAAGTGGATAAAGGAGCAGCAGCAGCCCCAGATCCCCTCCCACTTCTTGCATAACTGGAAACTGCCTTTCCCCAGAAGAAAATGAGCTGACTTGCTTGCCAAAGAGCCAAAGAGGCTTCTGCTGATGCCAGCGGGATTCTGCACAGTGAAGGATACATTTTCCTGAGCCATTCCCCAATCAGCATCATAATGTGGGGAGCCAGGGTTATAACATCCCTACCTCTCTCCGCCCAGCAAATTCAGGGCATTCTCTCTGGGGCAAGACAAAAGATCTACAGATACTGACATTAAGGGTTTTGCTATTAAAAAGTTAGTTTGCCACTTCTCACTCTAGAGGGAAGTCTTCCAGGCTCATACCCTGCTCATGCCCTGCTCATACAATTAGAGCCTCAGTCTTAAATATGAACAGTCAAGAATCATTAGATATTTGCAGAGACTTCACTATGAAAAAAAGCAAGTAAGAAAAAAGAAAGGACTCAGAGAAGATGCAGAAAGCACAATTAATATATATCCTTTTGTCTCCTTGAGGTAATATCAGATAAGAAAAATACTGAAATCTTTGAAACAAGAATAGGATGCTATAAAAGAAGTAACATTCACAGAATAAGAAATAGTTCTCAAAAATTAAAAATATGATAAGAAATGGCCAAAAGGCACTCAAAAAAAATGTTCAACATCACTAGCTATTAGAGAAATGCAGATTAAAACTACAATGAGATACCATTTCATACCTACTAGACTGGCCACTATGAAAAAAATCAGAAAACTGTAAATGTTGGAGAGGATGAGGAGAGATAGGAACACTTATTCACTGTTGGTGGGAATGTAGAATGGTACAGCTACTGTGGAGGACTGTTTGGCAGTTCCTAAGGAAGTTGAATATAGACTTGCCATGGAACCCAGCAATACCATTGCTAGGTATATACCCAGAAGAACTGAGAGCAGTGAACGTACAGATATCTGCACACCTATGTTCACAGCAGCATTATTCACGATAGCCAAAAGTTGAAAACAAGCACAGATGTCCATCAACTGATGAATGGATAAACAAATTGTGGAGTATACACACAATGGAATACTATGCAGCAGAAATGAAGAAGAAATGAAGTCACAAAACATATGACAACATGGATGAACCTGGAGAACATTATTTTGAGTGAAGTAAGCCAGACACACATTCTAATATTGACTGAGGTGATGACAGCACAACTCTGTGATGAAAATGAGAGCCACTGAGTGTACGCTTTGAATGAAGTGTACAAAGTACGGGACTTATGTATAACACTGGGAATCCAATGGTGGAAGATGGAATGTGGTTAACAGAACAAATATGAGAATGTTCTCTTATGAACTATCACAAATACATAATACTAATACAAGGTGGTAATAATCAGGTGGGTTGGGGGGAAAATACACCAAATGTAAGACCTTGGCTATAGTAGTAATATTTTGATAATGCTCTTTCATAGTTTGTAACAAATTTTTCACAATAATGCAAGGGTTGGTGGTGGGGTGATGTATGGGAGCCTGTGTGATGCTGTGCATGTTTATTTTATAAGTTCACAACTTTATACATTTATTGTTTATGTATGTTCATGTATGAATATTTCAATAAATTTTTTTAAAATAAAAAAAAAACAACTATAACAACCTTTGTAGTATCCTTGTCAAAAATATTAAACCTGAATCTAACCATGCCTTTAGATCTAACTTGCAGTCACCAGTATACACAGGGGGAAGAGGGATGAATTAAACAACATCGTGAGGAAACAATCAGACAAATTCAGAGTGTAAAACATTTGACATGACAATTTTCCTAGACCCTTAGAATGTCATTGTGGGGGAATAAAGCATAGGAAGATTGTTATAGATTTTAAAAAGAATGAAGAGACATAACAACCAAGGGAAACTAGATAGGATCCTGTTCAAATAGAAAAAGTATAGGGAGGCGGCTGTGGCTCAATCAGTAGGGCTCCCGTTTACCATATGGGAGGCCCCGGGTTCGGTTCCCGGGGCCTCCTGGTGAAGGCAAGCCTGCCTGCATGGCGTGGTTAGCTGACCCAGTGAGCACAAGCAGCAAGGAGGGGATAAATGAATAAATAAAATAAAAATCTTTAAAAAAAAAAAAAAAAAAAAAAAGTATAAAAGACATTTTGGGCACAATTGAGGAAATTCAAATATAGACAGTATATTATAATCAATAGAGAATCATTGTATTCTTAGGTGTCAATGGTGGTGTGATTATGCAGCAGAATGCCTTAATTTTAGGAACTGCATGCTAAAATATTTAGAAATCAAATATAATGTGATTTATGAATTTCTTTCCAATGATTCTGCCAAAAATATACAGGCAGGACATAGATATGTAATTAACAATTATCCATTCTAGCTATTCATTGTTCAATAAAGTAGCTACTAGCCACATGTGGCTAATAGGCACTTGACATGTGATTAATCTGAATTGAGATATGCTGTGAATATAAAAACTCACACCAGATATCAAAGAGTTAGTGTGAAAAAAAGAATGTAAAATATTTCATTAAAAATTTTTACATTATTGCATGTAGAAATGTTTTGCATTAAATAAAATGCATTATTAAAATTAATCTTACCTATTTCTTTTTATTTATTTTTTAATATGGCTACTGGAAAGGTTAAAATTACACATGTAGTTCTCATTGTATTTCTATTTTTAAAGCACCAACGCAGATAGAGGGGAACAGGATGTTAAATATACAGTTTTTCAACTATTCTGTATATATTAAATTTTCATGATAAAAAGAGGATAAAAAGAAACAAAATAAAAATAAAATAGAAGAGTTTATTTTTAATCAGTAAGAGTGATGAATGATGAAGTTTATAAAATCCCCCTAAAAATAGGATAAGATGATAAAGAGTAAAGATTAGAAAATCAGAGGACCAATCTAAGAGTCCCAACTCAAAAAGATAGAACATAATAAGCACAAGAAGGAGCCAAAGGACATGAGCTTCCAGATTGAAGAGAAGCTCTGAGGGTCCAGTATGGTACATTTAAAAATGCTCTACTGGTTCCAGTCATCAGGATGGTGGAGTGAGATGCTTCAGGGCTCTGTCCCCCCCACCCCCCCACCCCCAGAAGTTTTAAATAACAAACAAGAGCTGGCAGAACCATTTTCTTCAAAGCGCCATAAAAGTTAAAGGGTTGCAGGAATAGGGCAAGCACCAAATCAAGAAAAAAGCCACTTAAAACTGGTAGCATCTTGTGGCACCCTGGCTGGCAGCACCCCCACCCCCTTACCAGCTCATAGTGAAGCTGGCCTATGCACCTAGTGCAGGTGCCTGGTCCCAGGTCTGAAGGGAGCAGAGTAACCCTTGTGCATATGGTGGGAGCAGGCATATCTGTGCCAATCTATCAGGTGGCAATAGGAAAGACTGACCTTGCCCTGTGTGTAAAGGCAGACAGAGCTATCCTACAAAACAACTCTATGGGGGAACAAATTCATCTGCCTGGGTAAAATTTGTTGGGACCATGAGGAAACACTGTACCCTAGAGAAAGGGGAAATTAGGGTCTGTGTAAATGGGAGAATTCCTACAGCCATGTGTGTATGTCCAGGACAAGACACATGTGCAAAAAAGACCAGGGAGGACCCTACACTTGTCCCTCAGGATATTCTCTAAACTTATTGGTAAGACAGCTAAGCAGTAAAGGAGCACACTCACACATGCCAAACTGCAAAGACTGAGGAAGGTTGTTTTTCCTATTTCTTCTTCTCCTTTCTCCTTTCTCCTTTCTTCTTGTTCTTCTTCTTTTTGTTAGTGCCCACATTCAGGGATATCTCTGTTAACACACAAGCTGGATACATGATTAAGGTACAGGGGATTCAATGTCTGAATTTCAGAGATGGAACATTAAAATATCAAAATGTCCAGATTGCAATAAAAATTACAAAGCATATAAAGAAAAGGAAATGATGGCTCATGAAAGGAAAAGGACAAAGAATTCAAATCCAGGAAGACCAGAGCTTGGATATACCAAAGATATTTTTTTAATGGTCCAACTGTGGTTAACAGAACAAACATGAGAACATTCTCTCATGAACTATAACAAATATATAATGCTAATACATCGTGCTAACAATAGGGCAGTTTGTGGGAAAAATACACCAAATATAAGCTATGGACTATAGATAGCAGTAATATTATGACGATGTTCTTTCATCATTTGTAACAAATGTGCCACAGCAATGTAAGGTGTTGGTGGTGGGGTGAGGTATGGGAATCCTGTATGTTATGCATGATTGTTCTGTTAACTCACAACTTCTAAAAAAAAAAAAAAAAAAATTTCAAGAAGTGGTCCTAAATATGCTCAAAGAGCTAAAGGAAAACATGTACAAAGCATTAAAGGAAATCAGGAAAATGAGAGATGAACACAAAGAGAACATGACTAAAGAGAAAGCATGAAAAGGAACAAAACAAAGCTGAAGATCACAGTAACAGAAATTAATAATTCACTACAAGTGTTCAATAACAGGTTGGAACTAGCAGAAGAAAGAATCAGTGAACTTAAAGATAAGACCATCAAAACTATTCAGTCTGAGGAGCAGAAGGAAAAAAGGATGAAGAAAGGAGCGGATGTGGCTCAAGCAGTTGAGTGCCTGCTTCCCACATGGGAGTCACAGGTTCAGTTCCTGGTGCCTCCTGAAAACAGACAAACAAAAACCAAACAAATGAAAAAACCAACTCAGGGGAGCCGGTGTGGCTCAGTGCTTGAGCTCTGGCTTCTCACTTACTGGGCTCAATCCCTGGCCCTGTGGAGAAGGAGAAGAAGGAGGAGGAGAAGGAGGAGGAGAAGGAGGAGGAGAAGGAGGAG
>JAKSZT010018658.1:15302568-15372242 GCA_026826555.1 Tolypeutes matacus | reverse complement strand
AGATAGATAGATAGATAGATAGATAGATAGATAGATAGATAGATAGATAAAGAAATGTGGCAAAATGTTAAAAGCTGGAGGATCTGCAAAGCATGAGCAACAAAAGAAAAAATAGATAAATGGTACTTTATCAGAGTTGAAAACTTTTGTGCATCATAGAACCTTATCATGCAAGTAAAACAACTTACAAAATGGGAGAAGTATTTGGAAATCACATCCCTGATAAGGGTTTAATATCCAGAATATATAAAGAAATACCTCAACACCAAAATTTTTAAAATGTGAAAAAACTTGAATTGACATTTCTTCAAAGAAGATACACATATGACCAATAAGCACATGAAAAGATGCTCACCATCCTTAGCCATTAGAGAAATGCAAATCGAACCACAATGAGATACCATTTCACACTCACTAGAATGGCTACTATTAAAAAATGAAAACAGAAGAAACAAGTATTGGAGAGGATGTGGAGAACTGGGAACATTTGTTCATTGTAATGGGAATGTTAAATGGTGTAGCTGCTGTGGAAAACAGTTTGGAGGCTCCTCTCAAAGTTAAGTATAGAAATACCACATGACCTGGCAATCCCACTTCTAGGTATATACCTAAAAGAGTTGAAAGTAGGGACTTGAACAGATATTTGTACACCAATGTTCATAGCGGCATTATTCATGATTGCCAAACAATGGAAGCAACCCAAGTGTACACCAATAGATGAATGGATAAATAAAATGTAGTATATACACACACAATAAAATATTATTCAGCCATAAAAAGAAATGAGATTCTGATACATGTGACAACATGGATGAACACTGAAGATATATTGAGTGAAATAAGCCAGACACAAAAGGACAAACATTGCGTGATCTCACTGATATGAAACAATTAGAATAAGCTAATTCCTAGAGTCAGAAACTAGAATACAGATAACCAGGGGCTGGGGTGGGGATAGGGAATGGGGAGTTAACGTTTAATCAGTACAGAGTTTCTTTTTGGGGTGATGGAAAGGTTTGGTAACGGACGGCACAATATTATGAATGTAATTAACACCACTGAATTATATATTTGAATGTGATGAAGGGGGCAATTTTAGGTTGTATATATGTTACTGGAATAAAAAATAAAAAAATAAATAGGACTGTACAATACAAACAGTGCAACCTAATGTAAACTATGGACTATAATTAATAGCATAATTATAATAATATCATTTCATCAATTGTAACAAAAGTACACTAATGCAAAGTGTTAACAATAGGGAAAACCGTGTGTGTGAAGGCAGGTTATATGGGAACTCTGTATTTTCTGCATGATTTTTCTGTAAACCTACAACTTCTCTAATTAAAAAAAGAGTTTGGCAAACTCTTTTTTTTTTACCAAACTCTTTTTTTGGCTTCTTTGGGAGTTGGAGGTTGTCCTGAGTACTGTTGTGGCAACGGATGTAGGCCATTTTAAATCAGCACACACCACTTAGAACTGAGTGGGAAAGAGTGTGGTCTACAGTGTGAACTGTGGTCTATGGTTGGTGGCAAGGCTCCAGGATGTGTAAGTTCATTGAGGGTGGTGGGCCACACTGTGGGAGATGTTTGTGTGGGATGTGATGGGAGGTGTGGGAGGTGGGCAACATGGGAATCCCAGTGGGTTCTGTGTAATATTTTGGGTAATCTAAGCACCTCTTAAAATATATGTATATATATATATAAACAACATTTTTGTAAGCACATACACATATATGCATATATATTTATATATCATTTTGCAAATGTTTGTATGTATTTTGAGAATTTTGATTTTTACCCATAATAAAAAAAAATAATAATAAATAAATTAAAAAAAAAAAAAAAGAGTTTGTGTATCTGGGTATCTGGGTGGGGTATATGTTATAGTTCTTTCTATGGGGTTTGTGTAATTTTCACAACTGCCCTGTAAATTAGAAATTATTTCAAAATAAAAATGTTAGAAGAGTACACTAACTAATGCACAGGGAAATAAAGAGATTTTAGAAGTTTTTACAGAGAAAAAAACATGTCATATACAAAGGCCCAGAAATTAGAATATCACTGAACTTCTGCACAGCCCCATGGGAAGCTAGAAGACAAAGGCAAAAACTCTCAAAATTCTGAAGGGGAAAAAATTTTTTTTTCTAATCTAAGAGTATACCCAGCCAAACTATCAACCAAGCCTCAGGGTAGAATATTTTTTCAGACATACAGGATCTCAAAAATATTACCTGCCTTGCACTATTTCTCAGGAAGCTATTGGGAGAAGTGCTCCAGCAAAAATAGGAAATAACAAAGAAAACGGAAGGCATTGGATTCAGAAAATGGAGGCTACAATGCAGGAAAGCGGCAAAAGGAATTTCCAATCAATGGTGCAGAGATGCTCCGGGATGCTTGCAAGGTAACAGGCCTAGAGGGCAGCCATCCAGCCAGGAGCAGAAGGACAGCTGGCTCTGGAAGGGATGTCACCAAGACAAAAAACAAAGGGGACTGATAAATCGTCCTTTTGAGCAGAGTTTTACATATCTATAGCAGGGAGTTTGGGTATGAACTAGTGATAGAAACACAAGAGTACAGGACAAGAAGTTTGTGTGTTTGGGGGGTTGAGGAGTGTTATCCTCATCTTTTATTTATTTATTTTGGAGATACGGGGCTGGGGATTGAACCGGGGACCTTACATGTAGGAAGCTGGCTTTCAACCACTGAGCTACACGGCTCCCTTATCTTCGTCTTTTGTAGTAGGAAGATAATCTCTAGTAACTAAAACGAGATAACAAAAATAATAATGGGATAATAAAAAATAGATGTATGCTATTTAGAAGAGTAGAGGGAAAAAGAGTAAGAAATAGCTAGAAAGTCTAAAAGAAGTTGCCTCTGGGGGTTGGGAATAAGGAAGAGTGAGTCAGACAACTGCCGTTTTCCATTATAATCTGTGTAGTAGTATTTGATTTTTTTAAAAAGTATTTATATATATATACATCACTTTGCTAAAAATAAGAGTTGAATTAAAAGATAAAAAGAAAACCCAGGTCATCCAGGGTAGGACAAGTGACGGTCCAGAATTAGGAGTCATTCCAGGTGCCACTGCCTGCCAACTGCCTACGTCAGCTCCTCCGGACATGGAGCGGGAACCTTTGAGAGAAACATTATCCTGCCTACCCCTGTGACTCACAGGGCCCCATTGTTTCCCACCCCCTTCCCCACCACCACCATGGGTATGTGTGGGCTGAGGTGGGGAGGGGGGCAGAAGGAACTTTCCTGTGCTCTTTGTTTATTATGCTTCCCCACTCCCACCCCCAAGGGGTACAGGCTTCCTTGCCAGGGACCAGACGTCAGGCATGGGGTTAACAGGTACCTAGAAGGATAAACAATCTTAAAATACCCCTCTCCCCACCCACTATGGAAAATCAGAATCACAGGCAGAGCAAGACCTTTCAGATCTACTTGCCAATATCTCCAAGAGGTGGATACCTACTCCTTGCCTGTGCACTTCTAATGACAAGGAACTCAATACTTCGATAGGACAGAGCTGGGGGTTGGGAGCAAAGTGTGGGGCACAAAAGGGACCTCTGCATGGGCTGCTCTCTCTGTCTGCACTGGCCACAGCCCTTTGAGTGTCAAGGACCTCACTCTAGTTTATAAAAGGCGAGGGTCAATGTAAGGACACAAATGTCATGGGAACAAAGACCTGCCTGGTCCCTTGTCTCTGCCTCTCTTGCCAAGTATCTGCTTTATCTTCCTACTTCTCTCCGCACACCTTCTTCTTCCCCATACTCACAGGTAATCACAGGATTGCCCATGACCCCAGAAAACTGCCACAACCCCTAAATCTCCATGACCTCACTACTCAGCTTCTCACAGCTCACTGGCTCAGTGTCTCAATATCCAGATTCCAAATGCCTGGAGAGTCATCTCATTGGTCCAACTTGGTTCAAGTTTCCTCTCCCCTAGTCCAATAAGCTCTGCCAAGCTGGGTCACGTGTTTCGAGGCTTCTTATTCAGCAGGCGCTGTGAGTAAGGAAAGCATCTCAAGTGTATCCTTTACACTCTCCACCTTTCTCTCCCTACTACTCCACATTCATTTACAGATACCTTCAACAAATATTTACCAAGTGTCTCCAGGAAGGAGGTCTAGAAAGAGTTTGAAGACCAAGGTCTGTAACTTTGGGCAAGGTTGTGGCCTTCTCTGGGCCATAGTTTCCCCCTCTGTAACATGAAGGGGTTATGTTTCAGTGAGAGCACTGGTTCTCAACCCTATGAAAACATCAGTGTCATCGACACAGTTTTTTTTTTTTTTTTTAAACAATTTATTAAGTACATCATTCATACATGAACATACCTAAACTATAAGTGTTCAGTAAACATCGTGAACTTACAAAACAAACATGCATAACATCATACAGGGCTCCCAGACATCACCCCCGCTCCCAAACACCCTGCATTGTTGATGAAACATTTGTTAACAAACCATGAAAGAGCATCGTCAAAGTATCACTACCAACTATAGTCCGTATCTTCCTCCCCTATACATTTTTTAAAGGATTTGTTTATTTATTTATTTACTCTCATCCATTTTTTACCCCACCCCCCAGTTTCTGTGTCCATTCGTTGGGCAATTCTCTGTGTCCGTTTCCTGCCCTCTCTTCTCATTCTTCTCCTCCTGTCTTCACTGAGATTTGATTCATGGAATCTCTGATGTGGGAGAGAGGCGTCCTACCACCTGTGCCACCTTAGTTCCTGGTTTTTCGGTGCGTCTCGTCTTGGCTCTCCCTTGTGTCACTCTCCTGTTACGTCATCATCTTTCTGTGTGGCTCATGGGGCCTGATGGCTCATCTGCTTGTAGGGCCTGGCGGCTCACCCGCGCACAGGGCCTGGTGGCCCATGCACCTTCTATATTTTTCTTTTTTTACTTTTTACCAGGAGGTCCTGGTGCTCGAACGCAGGTCCCTCCAAATGGGAGATGGACGTCCAATCACCTGAGCCACATCTGTCCCCCTGCTTTATCACTCAAGGTTGACCAAAGATACCCAGAGTTACAGTCTTTTCCCATACAGGATGGTCATGTAATAAATCAGGCTTAGTTTATCACCAGCATTCCAAAAACCAGACCTGGGGAGAAAAACTAGATCTGGGGATACATGCATTGTATCTAATATAGCGAATGTTTAGCCTACCCTGAATATCACAAAATCAGGACAACGAGAATATTTGCATCATCTAGACAGTTTTAAAATCAAATTCTAATAGCTGGCCCCATCCTCCAAAGATTCTGATTTGATTGGCTGGAATAGAGTTTGGATAACAGATTTTTTAAAGCCCCCAGGTGATTCTAATATACAGCCAGGGTTAAGAACCATCTTATTACACTCTAATCATTCGATTATTGCTAATATTTGGTGGTTAAAATGGTGCTTGGTTTGCAATAGGTACTCAATGGATGCTCCTTGAATCAATTCCCTCCAGCTGTAACATTCAGTTCTGAGGTGGGAGGTAGGATTTAGGGTACTGGGGAGATCCAGCTGGATCCAAAAGAAGGGTTTGCTCAGAAACAGGGGCAGAAAGACACAGGGTAGGGGACACTGCCGGTTAAGGGAGAATCTCTCCCTACTCTCCTGGAGCTTAAAGTCAGTTTGGAAAGATGGGACAGGAATCCATGAAACAGCATGAGGACAAGCCTGCAGCCTACGGATGTGGAGTTACCTGGCAGGTATGAGTCAAGAGGAAGCCCTGGGAGGGGTGGAGACTACAAGACAATCTTCCTGGAAGGTTAGTGTAGAACTAGGCCACCTGCAGAGGAGAGGCACAGAGAAATGACTTCTCATTAAAGTCTTGGGATGTCTCTCCTGGGAAGACAGGTCAGGAGTTTTGGAGTGGAAAATTGGGGGCTTTAGTGAGGCATCTTTCCATGGTGAGGATCAGAGACCCACTTTAGCCAGCTCAAGGAAAGAAGAGCTTGTGGTCAGGATATAGAAGGAAACTCAAGGAAATCCAGGGGTGGGGACTGCTTGGAGAGAGACCTGCAGCTTGGGGCTAGAAAGGGGTCTTCTCTGTGGTGTTCACTCTTCTCTGTGTGTCCCTCTGACTCTTTCTGCTTCCCTCAGTCTCTCTCCCGATCTCCCTTGATCTCTCTCTGACTTCACGTAGCGTGCGCATATGCACACACACACACACACACACACACACACACCTCTGCCTTTCTCTTTCTACTCCATTCTCCTCTTTGTGATGTCTGCTGCTGAGTGAACATGCTTTCTGCTCCCCCATAACTGTGTGCAATGGCCATGAAAACGTATGTACATACCTCCAGCTACAGGGGGCATAATGACCAGAGGCCCCAGTTCCTGCCTCTGAAACCCATTGTTGAGGCCCCTGGCTGCTCCCAGGCAGCACAGCGAGGATCCAAAGGCAAGGGGAGACTCAGGACTTCCTGATGGCCACCTTGGCTTGGGGCCTTCCTTGCAGTCTATGGTGCTTGCACTCATCCTCCCTGCTTCTCACTGTCACTTGGGAGCAGACTTGCCTCATGGTCAGGTGACACTCCCAGCCTCTCCTGGCTCCCTCCCCCTTCATTTCTCTCATAGGTGGCTCCCTGTAATAAAATCTTTTCCAACCATGGCATCTGCTTCTTGGAGAACCCAGACTAAGATGTTGCGGTTCATGTGGTTCATGAAGGATCTTCCCCCCATTCCAACCCCCTAAGAGTTCTCCATCTCCTGCCACTGACACAACAAAGTGGGAGAGTGGAAGAACACAAAGAAAGAAGACCCTCCTTCCTGGGTCCCCTTATAAAGTGCCCAGCACAGAACACAGTAAGTGATCAATAAAATGCTGTTGTTATTAGAGGGACAGCACCTCTCCTAGCTCACGAGCTCAGAGGATCACCAATGCCCACAGATGCCTTCCCTAATCAGAAGGTGGGACCCGTGCTGTGGCTGGTGCCTGAGGAAGCTGCTGGGGGGATCCTGGGGTGGGCTGAGGGGCTGGCCTTGGCAGTACCCACTTCTGCCTGGCACCGTGGATGTCCTGCGTGAGCCCTCCCTTCCTATGCACTGGGAGGGGAGCTTCTGGAAGGCTCCCTCCTGTGTCGACTTGCATCAGGCACAGGACCCCGTGTGCCAGCTGGGTGTTTAGACTCAGCAATATGATCCCTGCAGAGCCTTAATCTGGATTGCAACCCACCCAATATTCCTAGCTCGGTTCCCAGGACCTAGCCTTTGCCAAGAGGGTCTCCCCTTTAACTTCAGAGACATCAGGAGGTGCAGACTTAGCTGAAGCTGCAGTTGGGCAGAGGGTAAGGCTGCTTCTGGACTGGGCGTTGGGCAGTTTCAGAACTCCAGCAGAAGGCAGAAATAGCTTCAACGCCAGGCCTCTGTGCTTCTTTGTGTCTCCATTTTGGACCATGACTGGAGATCTCCCTGTCCTTGCATACATTCGTGGGGCAGGTACCTGTGTAACCTGCTCACACGCTACCTTCACGGTGGGCTCTCATGGGCTGTGAGTGCCCCCCTCTGATCAGCGATGAACTGTGGAGTCCAAGAGAATGCAAGTGACAGCTTTATAAACCAGAGACTGCCATCTTCCTTTCCAGGGTGGGCAAAACCTCACTGCCCACCACCCACCCAGCCTGCACAGCCAGACCAGAAGCAGGTCAGGGCAGTGAGGAGCTGGCACAAGTCTAACAGATGCCTATCTGGGGTGTTTGCTCATTTCCATGGTGTAAATACTCTCAACGGCTGATTTTTTTCACCAACGTGAAGCCACTGAATGCAGGGTTGGAAAGATATGCAGTAGCAACTCATTATATAGTATTTCCACCATATATCTACAAGAGATGTAAACGCCAAGAACAGGCATACTGGTAACATGTAGCCAAATAATTAGGAAGTGATGAGTTTTTAGTATGTATTACCCAAATATAATTTTAATAGACTTGTTTTAAAATAATTTAATTGTATGTTTATATAATTTAATTTTTAGCAGTGGTTGGATTTAATGAGCAGCTTGCAAAATTACTGAAAAATTTTAACCATCTCTCACGAGCTAGTCTGAACTAAGTCAGAACCTTTCCTCTGAAGTGAAACGTTGAGGTTGGGAATCAGCAGCTGGAAGCCCAGAGAGAGGTGAAGACCTGCCCACCTGTTAGATAACTGTTTTCTGTTTTACCTTCCTCAGTCACCAGCATCAGGTGTCCTGGACAATCTAAGAGAGATTCATTGGATACAGGTCACTTGAATTGAATGGAGTGTGATGGCAACACCCTAAACACAGCAGCTCAGCTGGCCAGAGCTGCAGGTGAAGGAATCAAAGAATGGGGAGGACGTTCTTACGTAACTGGAGGTAAACACAGATTTCAAGGCAGAATGAAAACACAGGCAGGGACGGATTGGCAGGGAATGCCAAAACAACAGAGCTGACCTGATCTCTCAGGTCTCTAGCAGGTAGAATTCTGAATCAGAACCTTCAGAGGCAGAAACCAGGAATCCCCTAGTGATTTTTGGGAGTCATTGTGGGGCTGGCACCCACTGATTGGTCCACCACATTTGTCTTGCAGACGAGGAGGGCAGGCTCTGTCTGCACCCTCTCTGGGTGCCCTGACCTGTGAGCAGGACTGCCTCGCCCTGGCAGATTCATTTGGTGGTGAAGAGCAAAGTCTCAAGGCCAGGTGAGAACCCAGGCTCTACCACTAGCTGTGTGACCTCAAGCAAGTTACATACATAACCACTCTGAACCTCAGCTTCCAAATGAGGATAATAAATAAACCATGAGCATAAAATATCCTGACCTGTACATAGTAAGCCCCCCATAAATGAAAGATGTGACCATTAAGGTCATATGGCTCGACAGACGGTAGCAGACCCCTGGCCTCCCAATACTGTTTAAACAAAGCAGAGAGGATTGGAGACCCAGAATTAAGAGAGACTTTCATTTCTTGAACGTAAGAAACTCTGATCTAGCTTGGAGTAGAGTCCTGGGTGAGGAGTTGGAAGACCTAGGTGGCATTTGGTCTCAGCTCTGCCCCTTATTGTGTCCAGTGGGCAGAGTTTTGGTCTCAGAGTAGTAGATATTGTTGGTGCCCTATGTCCCAGTCCCTTGGCCCACCTCTGATTTCAGCGCAGCTGCAGCGGACAGTTCCAGGCATGCTGGCCCCATCCTGATTCAGAGTGCCTTGGCACCTCTTTGCTGTCCACCTCGAAGCTTTCTGGGGCAAGCCCAGCCAGAGTTTCAGTTATTCATTTCTGCATAACAAACCATGCCAAAACGTAGAGGCTAAAACAACAGCAATAATTTAATTGCTCACGATTCTGCAATTTGGGGGATGGATGGTCTGTGCTCCATATGGTGTCAGCTGGGGCTGGAATGTCCAAGATGGTGCCTCAGCTGGGCAGATTCTTTCCAAGTGGCCTCCCCAGGTAGCTAGTTTGGGCTTCTTCATAGCATGGCTCTCAAGGTATTTGGATTTCTTACATGGTTGCTGGCTTCCCCAAGGATGCAGAAGCTGCCAGACCCGGGCTCAAAAATCCCAGAAGGTCACTTCCACCATATCCCATTGATCAAAAACAGTCCCAGGGCCAGTGCAGATTCAGGGAGAATGGACTTTTACCTTTTGCTGGGGAAGTGGCAAGGTCCATTGCAACAAGAATGTGGGTTGGGAGATATTGCTGTGGCCATGTTTGGAAAACTCAGTCTACCAGCCAGCACACATGGGACATTTTAATAAAATAAAAAAATTTTTTTAAATTTTTTTAAAGAAAAATTTTTTTTTCAGGAGGTACTGGGGATTGAACCCAGGACCTGGTACATGGGAAGCAGGTGCTCAACCACTGAGCTACATCCGCTCCCCCCTAAAGAATTTTGGATGTCCTGGGTCTCAGCCTGTGCTAGGGCTGCTGCCCCACCCTCCCACTTCCACCTGGGACCATCCTTAACTAGTGGGAGTGGGAATTGGTGGATAAATGCAGAAGTCCCCTGTCCTTCAGAGGGACATTTCTGAGGCATATTCTACAGGTACATCAAAGGATCCTCAGTCCCACTTGTTCACAGTGGAACTAGCTCAATAAAGCACATATTACTGGCCCTCTCCTCCTTTCCTATTTTTCTCTATCCTTCCCTTTCTGCTATTTCCTCTATCTCCCAGTTCTTGCCTTAGGCCTTGCTTTCCCGGGAAACCAAACTAACATACTCCATTTCCTCACTTAAAAAAGCCCCTTCAGTTGGGCTATAGAATATTGCCCCAGCCTCTCAGGGCTGTTGAGTAATCCCACACAGGGACGGATGTGAAAACGTTTTGTTAACAGGGGCTGGTGGGTGGGGTTACCGGGAACAGAGGTATTCCTGTGGGGAGCATGGCAACCGGGAGGCTGCTAGATGGGAGGCCGGGAGAGAAGCTGTTGCCTTGGGAATGGTGAGAAGTGAGGAAAGGGAGTTCTGGGGAAATGTGAGAGTGGGTGTAAACAGGTGCTTTGGTCAAGTGCTGAGTCCCTGTCCCGCCCATAACAGATTCAGGTGACTTGGTACAGGGCGAGATGACTCACCAGCCACCACAGACTGTGACAAGGTCCGTCAGGATCATCCACCCTCTTTGCCAGGACTCGTCCCCGTGGAGTAAGCCTTGCCGCCTGATTTGGCCTCCAGCCGGGGACAGAGTGTGACAGATGAAGCCGGAGAGAGAGGTGGAGGCCAGGAGAGTAGTGGGGAGCCCCTGAAGATTTAAAGCAGGAGAGAAAAGGGGTCCGGTTGGAGTTCAGGCTAAATCTGTCTGGTTGCACGGATGGCTGGTTTGGAAGGGGGTCTGCATCAGAGACAGGGAGGCCAGCTAAGGGGGCTCATTCAGTCATTCAATAAATATCTGAGTCCCTACCAGGTTCCAGGCCCTGGGCTGTTTTCAAGATCCAGGTGAGGGACCGAGTGGCCTGGTCCAAGTTCACCGTGGTGATTGATGGACAGAAGAGGCAGAGATTTTAGGGAGGCTGCTCCCTCTGTAACATAAACACATCCTGGCAATTCACAGACTGGCATCCAGCTCCTGGACTAATTTTGTGTGGATTTGGAAATTAGAGGCCAGTTATTTTAGGTCAGAGAGCTGATCATCAGGGTGGAGCCCAAACCTCAGGGGCCCCACAGAGAGGCAATCACATCCTGAGACCCTGCCTGCCTTCTCCTCCCCCATTCCTCTGTCCCCGGCTCAAGAAAGCTTCAGATGCAATCGTGGCTGGCTGTTCACAACCTCGACCAGCCCTTTCCTGGAAGAGGGTGAAACCCAATCGTCCTGGTTTCTTTTTATCAATCCTGGCAGGGAGCTAAATACTCCTCCAGGATTGCATAAGGAGCCAGACGCCCAGCTGGGAGGGTAGAATGAATGAAGACCTGGGAGTGGACGTCAGGGAAGCTGTTTTGCTGTCATTGAACAGCTGTCTGAACTTGGGGAAAGTCCTAAATTTGCATCAATTTCCTCATTTGTAAAATGGGGGTTAATAATACCTGTTGTGAAGATTAAAATGCATAGCAATTAAAGTAGGCAAGATTAAAAGACAGTCTCACAGGGGTGATGGGCAGGCCCAGATGGTGAAACAGGCCCAGAAACAATAGCAAAGGGGAGCAGACTGTCAGCTCCATGAATGCATGGGTCTTTGTCCATTTTACACCCTGCTGTACTTCAACAGAGCCTGGTACATAGTAGGTGCTTAGTAAACCTCTGTTGAACAAATGAATGGAGAGTCCAGGTGGGGATGGTGGAGAGCAGATGGCATTTGTCAGGGAGGCTCCCAGGAGGATGAGACACTGGGGAGGTTGCTGGGAATGGGCAGGGGCTGGGTCCATCTACTGGAATAGGGGTGTCCACCTTAGAACCTCTGGGGACCTCCAGAGATTGAACAATCCACCCTCGTGAGTCTGCAGACACCAGATCCAGATGTCACTGCCCTGGGTCATAAGTCAGTGGCTCCAACAGGAGCATTTCCCTGCCTGGCTTATCACCTATGACTTCTGCAACCACCTTCAGCTACCTGCTTCTTCCACCTCCTCTACCGTCCGTCCACCCTCCGAATCCCCAGCACTGGGTCTCACCACACCCCTCACAGGGTACCGCTGCAGTGCTCAAGATCCCTAAAGAATTTTTATTTTATTTTATTTTCAGGAGGTATTGGGGATTGAATCCAGGACCTGGTACATGGGAAGCAGGTGCTCAACCACAAAGCTACATCCGCTCCCTGCCTAAAGAATTTTGGGTGTCCTGGGTCTCAGCCTGTGCTAGGGCTGCTGCCCCACCCTCCCACTTCCACCTTTCATTCAGAAAATTCCTTCGTCAGTGGCCCCACCTCCACTTCATTTGAAGTGTACAATTTAGTTTGTTCTTTAAAACAAGATTTGAAGAGTATGATTCTTGGACCTTGTGCCCCAATGTACTGCGTGGACTGAGAGAGTCACTCCCCAACCCTTCATTTCTTCAACTGCAAATGGAGCCGATAACCTGTGCCATGGGGGATCGGAGTTTGCGAAAGGGCTTTGTGAAATTGTCAAGTGCTAAGGAAAAAATAGGGCTTAAGGTGTTATGGAATTGTTACTTTGCGACTGAAGAGGCTTTAGAGCAAAACCAGAGACCCTTATACACACAATGCCTGTGAGTGAGGGGGGTGGGGGGGGATGTGTTGGCAGCAAGGGAGGGGTGGTGCAAAGTTATAGAACTGGCTGGTGTTTTAAACACATACAACTCTATTTTTTTTCCAAAACATATTGGTGCCCTCGAGAAAAATGAGATTCATTCAGTAGTCCCAAAATTACAGAACTTCTCAAACGGATTTAAAATTGTAACTACTGTCCTGTGTGGTGTTGGGTAGGGGCCAGTCTCAAAACAATTGAGGCAATGAAGCCTGACAAACCCTCCTTTTAAACAGATGGGGCTTCCTCCACCTTCTTTCCAATCCTTAGCCCATCCATCCCAGGCTCTGTGTGCCAGGCTCAGAAAGCCTGGTCTTCTCCAGAGTTCTTTATTCTCGGGTCATCTTCCCTAACTCCTGTTTGCAGACGGGAGTGGTTTCAGAGGTCAAAATCACAGGCTCTCTTACCTCCACAGTGGTTAAGGGAAGATTCGGGAGCTGGGCTGTCTAGGTTTGAATCCAGGCTCACCATTTACTAACAGCGAGATCTTGCAAGTGTCAACCTGTGACTCAGTTTCCCCCATCTACAAAGTGGGCATATAATACCCACCTCATAGGGTTATTGGAAGATAACATGAGTTCATCCATATATTGAGTGTAAAGCATTTACAGCAGTGCCTGGCAAACAGGTAAGTGCTGTGAATTTGCCATTATCGCCCCCTACCTCTCTCCCCTTGCCCCTTTGACTCCTTGACTTTTGAACCCTTTCTGCAGTGCTCCCGACTCATTTCATTCAGGCCTATTCCTGACCACTTCATCATTTCTTCAGCCCTCCTTGTTTTCTTTTCTCCCTTCCAGCTCCACCAAATTTTCCTCTTGGCCCTCAGGCTGTCCTTCCTCCCTGGTGCCCTCCACCCATGGTTCCTCCCCCTTCCCTCGGAGACCACAAACCAGCCCCTTCCTCCCCCCACCCCCAGCACACACCAAGCTGGCCTGTCCACCTGTTTTATTGTAAAAAAAAAAAAAAAAAAAGAGTTCAAATAAATTACACTTGACATCAGTGCTAGAATGTACATAGTGATTCCAGGACTGCCACCGGGCCAGGTGGGCTGAGGAGCTTTACAAACAAGCTTAACACAGTTCACAGAAAAAGACGAGGCTGCTTCTTCACACCCCCGCCACCCCCAGCCTGACACACACACCGTCGTTTCGAGGCTGAATGGGAATGTGGACACAAGCCCATCACTCTCTTCACAGAGGGCTTGGGGGCCCCGGCCCATTTGTCCCCACAGCAGAGGGGCAGAGGTATAGAATAGGGGGTGAATAAGAGGAGAGGGGAAGTTTGGGCTGAGGGAGATGAGGGGCCCCCTGCCCAGCATCTAGTCGCCTGCGATGGATCCCCCCGCCCCTGCTGCCCAGTGCCCCCTGCCCCATCTGCAAAGGGCCTTGGCTCTTGACCTTATGACCTTGGCTGAGGTGACTGAGAAAAGTCCCAAGTGGGTGGGGGTGTGGGTGAACACTGGGCAACCCAGCTCCTCAGGACCCTGTTCTTTAAACTTCTCTTCTCTCCACTGGCTCTGAAGCCAACAACAGATTCCAGGTATATTAAAAACAGCAGTTTATTAAAAATAATAACAAAACAGAATCCTCAGGGCAGGGTGGACCAGCCCTGGGGCACGTCACAGAGAACCCAAGAACTTAGTAGCAGCGAGTTCTGCCAGCCCCTTACCAGAGTCCACGTGCAGTTTCACATTATCTTTTGTTCCACTCCCCCCTCCAAATACTTTCCTTTCTTAAAAAAACAAATGCCACCCCCCCCCCCCCCGCCAAAGTAGCTAGGGGAGGGGCTTGATTCACAGATCTGGCCACTTCCATTTGTGAGCCAAGAGCAACATGGCCTGGCCGTGAGATCCTCCTTCTGGGCATAGGAAATGGGGTGGCCGGCTGGGTCCAGGGCGTGGGTGTGCACGTTTACAGGGAGACAGAAGGTTGGGGGCAGAATTAGCCTCACGCTGGCAGCAGCCTGGCTACCAGCCCCAGGAGTCCCAGCCTCCAGTGGCCCATGCTTTGTGACCTTCTCTTCATTCCACCATTTCCCGGGGAGGGGAGGAAGTCTTGCATCTGCCATTGCTTGGCCAAAGGGTGTCTGAGATGGGGTGTGGGGTGATGGGGCACAGTGACTCTGCAAGCTACGGGCTGGGCTCAGTCTGAGTGAACCAACAAGAAGGGGATTCACACGCTAGGCCCCCAACTCTGAGCTTGCTCCAGGTCCCATGTATCGGGAGTGTTTCAGCACCTGCCTGATGTTGCCTAACTCCCTTCCCCCAGGCCGCCTCTTTCCTACTGAAGTTTGCAGTCATGAGCCATGGGGCAGATGAGGTGATGTTGGGGGCAGTTAAATGTTGCCCTAGCCCTGGACCCTACCACTCCAGTGGTACTGAAATGCCCCAGCTCCCCCACACCATAGTGGCACCTCCCCAAATACTTTAGAGCTCACAAAGGCAGGAACCAGGTCGTAAGCTCCCCTCCTGCCTGCTCAGAAATGCCTAGTTCAGTTCTAGGCACTTGTAAGGAGCTCACTGAATATTCATGAGCGTCTATGACCATGGTGCCCAACCCAGGAGAACCATGTGAAGTTCTCAACCGACTCTCATGAGACCAGTCCTGCTGGTCCCCCCAGATGTCTCTGATCCACTGAGCGAGCCAGCCATGCTCAGGACAGATGCCTCCCATTGCCGGAGCACCCGTCCAGCGGGAGAACAGGGCCGTGTCCTGGGCCTGCCATGTTTGATCGGTACTATCAAGCTGGGGGGGATGGAAGGTAAGGAAGGCCCCTGGCCCCCCACTCCGAGTTCCAGGGCCGCACCCCCCACCAGGGGCCAGGGGTCCCAGGCATCACGGGACACCCCAGGGTGAGGGGAGAAAGAAGCCATGGAAGGTGGGGTGGGGAGCCGGCCCCCCTCACGTGCCTTTGGGGCCATCGGCCTTATTGTACTCATTCAGAAGCTGTTCGTAAGGCACGGAGAGCTCAGACTCGGTGCTGGTGAAGGTGGACTCATCCGAGGAGGGGATCTCGCTCATGTTCAGGGGTGCCTCGGCCTCGGCCCGCTCCTGGGGCCTCTCTTCCTCAGCCAGGTTGTCTTCCAGGGAAGACTTGGAGGTGTCCTCATCTGAGAGGCCAGCCTCCTCATTAGCAAAGGTGATGTTGGCGTTGTGGAAGATGAGCGGGTGGTAGTCCTGAGCGTCCCACGGCTCACCCTCCTCGCTGATGCGGTCCAGCTGGTTGATGAACACCTCGGGGGTGGGGGGAGCGTCCGTGGAGACCTCCGCCCCAGCCTCCTCACCGGGGGGTCTCGACACGTGGCCTTTGGTCCTCAGTGTCTGGGACACCTCTTCCAAGCTGGGCACCCGGTTCTTAGAATAGACCACCAGGGGGTCCAGGGAGGCAGGGAGGGCCGGCAGCCTACTGCCTTGAGGCCCCAGCCTCGGTCCGGGTCCTGGAACCCTCTCCCCACCCCCACCCCCACTCGTCTTCATGGCCTTCTTCCCAATCTGCTTGATGAGGTCGTTGTAGGTCTCCTCCTTTTTGGACAGGAAGCTGAAGATGTTGACGTCCTTGGAGGCAGCGCCCCCCGCCATCTGCAGGGCCTTTTTGGAGTGTGGGGAGCTCTCAAAGGATTCCTTCCGCCGCCGCCGCCGCTTCTTAATGGCCTTGTGGACTTCCACAAACATGCTCACCTTCCAGTTGACAAAGAGGGACAGCCAGGCCAGCCCCAGATAGATCCAGAGCTCCACAAAGTAGCGGTACAGGGCGTGGTAGTTGGCATCGGGGTTCACACCTGCAGGAGGACAGGAAGCCCAGAGGGTCGAGACAGGGTCAGCGGGGACCCAGAAACACACGAAGGCCAAAGCTGTGCTACACAAGAGCAGGCATAGTGCCAGAATATAAAGCAGGAGGGGGCACAGCATGACAGAAAGGCCTTTTCTACACCTTGCACTACCTCACCTTCCTGAAGGACCTGGGCTTGGTGACTTCTTGTCTGAGCCTCAGTTTCTTCAACTATAAAAAGTCAGGATACAAATATTCTCACTGTCCTGATTTTGTGATAATCAGGGTAAGCTAAACATTTGCTATATTAGAAACCATGCATGTGTCCCCAGACTTAGTTTTTTCTCCCTAGGTCTGGTTTTTAGAATGCTGGTGATAAACTAAGCCTGTTTATTATATGACCATCCTGTATGGGAAAAGACTGTAACTTTGGGTATCTTTGGTCAACCTTAAGAAATATAGCAGGGGGATGGATGTGGCTCAAATGGTTGGGCATCCATCTCCCATATAGAGGGACCTAGGTTCGATCCCCGGGACCTCCTGGCAAAATTTTAAAAAAAGAAAAATATAGAAGGCACGTGGGCCACCAGGTCCTGAGCGCGGGTGCGCTGCCAGGTCCCATGTGCGGGTGAGCTGCCAGGCCAGGCGAGCCACACAGCAAGATGATGACATAACAAGAGAGTGACACAAGGGAGAGCCAAGATGAGACGCACCGAAAAACCAGGAACCAAGGTGGCGCAGGCATTAGGACACCTTTTTCCCACATCGGAGGTTCCAAGGATTGAATCCCAGTGAAGACAGGAGGAGAAGGATGATAAGAGAGGGCAGGAAACAGACAGAGAGTTACCCAGTGAATGGACACAGAAACAACAAAAATGGGGGTGGGGGTGTGGTAAAAATGGATATAAAAAGGGAAACGGATGTGGCTCAAGAGGTTCGGTGTCCGTCTACCATATGGAGATACCGTGGTTCAATCCCCGGTACCTCCCGGTAAAAAAAAAAAAAAAAGGATATAGAAATAAATAAATAAGTAATGTATAGGGGAGCAAGATACAGACTATAGTTAGTAGCAATACTTTGACGATGCTCTTTCATAATTTTTTAACAAATGTTTCACAACAATGAGGGGTGTTTGTTGGGGGGTGATGTGTGGGGGCCCTGCATGATGTTATGCATGTTTGTTTTTTAAGTTCACAATGTTTACTGAACACTTACAGTTTATGTATGCTCATGTATGAATGATAGACTTCAATAAATTGTTTTAAATAAATAAATAAATAAATGCATGGAGGGGGGATGGAGAGCGCGGCAGCACCAGGCACCTGTCAATCTCGGCCTTGGCCCCTGCCCCCTCTCCCAGAGACAGGTAATTCTCTCTCTTTCCCAGCCTGACAAAATAACTAATGCTAACTCAACAAAATCCCCCTTGAAGGTTAAAGGGAAAAAAAAAAAAGTCAGGAGAGTGGTTACCTCGAGGAAGGTACCGGGAAGGGTCTCTGAGGAGGTTTTAGTAATGTAACCAGCACACAGGTGAGGAAACAGATCCCCTAGCAGCTTTGTGCACCGGTTTCTGCATGTATATTATGCACAAACAGGAGAATTAAGTGAGGCATGCCACCGGCCTGCTCAAAGCTGGGGATGGACTCACTGGTTTGGCATGAATGAGGCTGGTGGTTGGGGGAGCTGAATGCCTCCCCCATGGTGGACCCTGGTTGTGGTCTCCTCCCAGTGTGACCCTATCAGTGAATAGGGAGGGGGCAACCACGGTAGGAGGTGCCCCTTCCTTCCTCCTTCCCGTCTGAGAAGGGGAGCTTCCAGATAGGACAAGCCACCAAGACCAAGCAGAGAGGTCGGGATGATCTGCCAACACGTGAGCAGTGATTCTGTCAGGAAGTATCCAGAACCACTTTTATCCTCCATGAAGGTCTAGTCTGCGCAGCCCCCCCCCCCGGACTTCCTGTTTCTACCCCTGGCTCTTCTCTTGGCCTGGAGGGCCCTGCCCACCCTATGTCTCTCCTCCTAGGCCTGCTCTAGGGAGTCTTCCCAGGTTAGCCCCACCCTACAGCACCCCTCGCTCTGTACACTCTAGGGTTATTGGAGGTTTCTTTTATGACTTCACACTTACAGGCATGTCAATCTGTATTATGATGTCCCTTTGTAAATGTGTATACTGTCTCCCTGCTCAGGCTGGAGGCCCTCAGGGCAGGGACTGCACCTCCCTCATCAGGCTAGAGTTTCCTGAAGGCAGGAGACACTCGGTCACTCTTGCTCGGGGCTCTTGGCCAGCAGCAGGGCATGATGACAAAGACCAGCACACACAGTCACACAGCCAGGCCCTTCCCTCAGCACTCACTGAATTTCCCACCATTTTACAAATGAGGAAACTGAGGCACAGGGGTTTGGTGTCTTACTGGAGTTGGGATGGTATCACTAAATGCACTGCTCTACTCTCCCCAAGCAAAACGCTTCTCATCGTGCTCTGGGCCTCCAGGGCTGGACAATGGCAAGGTCAGGTCGTACCTCAGTCTGAATTTATCTCCCAGGACAAGCAGGCCTGGATTTGCCACATCGGTGGCGTGTCCGCAGGCCTCTTTCCCCTTCCTCCCACATTCCTCAGTCTCCTCGGGCACTGGTACAGCAGGGTAGTGTAAGGTAGTGCAAGGGGGTGGTGGGTGGAGGCCAGAGGCCTCTGGAGCAGAGTAGACATCAAACGGGCAGGGACAAACAAACGCCAGATCAATGCCAGATCAATGCAGCCAGCGTGTCCAGAAGATGACCAAGATGCTGTGCAGGCCCCAGGCATTCAGACAAAGGGGCCAAAGACTCTTATCACCCCCCTGGATTAAGCAGGGGAGGCGTGGGAGGGAGCGGCTTGGGAGCGTCCAAGGCCGAGGGGGCAGGGCAGGGCAGCGGGGGCAGGGCAGGGCAGTGCAGGAGAAGGCCTGCCTTGTCTTTAAGCTGCCTGGGGCAAGAGCAGTTTCCGGCCTCTAAGCCAAGCCTCCAGGACAGATCCCTCAACTCCCATGAAAGAGGGAAGGCGGCTCTATGACAGCGAGGGGGCCTTGGGGCTTGCGGCTTGGGGCCCCTCTGGGTACCGTGCACACACCCTACAGGCAGGGCACTGACTCGAGCCCCAGCCTCCAGCCCTAAGTGATTCCAAGCTGGGGAGACAGGAGAGAAGACGGGGGGATGGGACGGGACGACACAGATGAGAGAATAATCACCAAGCCAGGAAAGCGGAAGGGGGGATGCCATGTCCCAAGAAAGGGAAACAAAGAGAAAGGGCAGTTTCAATAACTCTATGCCTCGGTTTCCTCTGCAACCAGCAGGGTGAGTTGAGGATCCCACTGGGTGAAGGAATTGCCCAGGACACCAAATAGCTATGAGGAGCTCCCCAGTAAAGGTCAACTGCATTGGAATTAGAAGAGAAAAGGTGGGGGGGCCAGTGCAGAGGCAAGGGGAGAGGGGCCTGGACTCACCAGCCACAAAGTCGCCGAAGCCGATGGTGGAGATGGTGATAAAGGAGTAGTAGAGGCCCTCGATGTAGTCCCACTCCTCGGTCACCATGAAGACGAAGGGTGGGATCACCAGGTGGACCAGGACGCCCCACACGATGAAGATGGCTGTGCACGTGATCTGTGCCTTCCGCTGAGGGGTTGGCAGGGAGCCCAAGTTAGGCAACAGCGAGCAGACACTTGGAGAGTGTCCCAAGGGCTGGGAGGCACCCAGAGGGGAGGCCAGCTGGGAACCAAGCCTGGGAGGCTCAACACCCAGGAAATGGGGTAGAGGGAGGCGCCCAGCCTGACCCAGGGGTGCTGAAGACCTCCAAACCACCACTGCCCTTCCTAATGCCCCTGCCTAATTCCTGGATCCTTCCCATCCTCCCATCCCCTGCCAGGGCCCCACCCCCACCCCCACCCGGACCTCTTCCCTGCACCTAGGATTGGGGGGCATACCAAGCTCACTCCTCTCTTGGTGAGGAACTGGCCCAGCCTCTTGGCACGTCCCCCGAAGAACTTGCCCAGGGCACTGATCCACGTCAGGCAGAGTGGCACCCCAAAGAGACCGTAGAAGATGCAGAAGAGACGCCCGGCAGGAGTCTTGGGAGCCACGTTGCCATAGCCTGAGGAGAGAGGAGGACGCAACTGAGGCCAGGAAGAAGTGTCCTTGCAGGAGGGAAATGCAGTGGGAGGCAGGTAGGGGGAAGAACAGACCACAGCAGGGGTGATGGAGCCAGGCTTGGAGTGGTCTTTTGCCCCCACCACTCTCTCTCTCTCCCTTTCTGGCCATTAGGCTGTGTTGTGGGTCTGCTCAAGGAGCTCGGGTCAGGCCTCATGGAAACGGTCTCCCAGGCATGGCCAGTCATGGTTTAGTTACGACAATGTAATTAAAAGCCCCACGAAGAGGGTCAAAGGAAAGACTGCAACTGGCCTGCCAGAGGTGGTCTCCTAGAAGGTTCCTAAGATAGAGCATGGGGTGCGCATCCTCAAGGTCCCAAGAGACAGGGACTTTTTAGGGGGACCCTGACCATAATATGTGCCTCTCAGAAGCAGAGCCACCTGGACAGACACAGACAGACTTACCAATGGTAGTGATGACAGTGGCTGCAAAAATGACAGCATTGGGCCAGTTCCAGTTGTTGAAGGTCTGGTTCCCTGTGATGGCCACACCCTGTCCTGCAGCATCAGATACTACCTGGAAACAGAGAGAGAATGGTGGTCAGACTGAGGCCACACTTTCTAGATGCTTTTAATGTACCAAACTCCTTATAAGCATTCTTATTTAATCATCCCAATCACAGTGTGGCAGTTATTGGTGGTACTTATTGTCTCTATTTCATAGATGATGAAACTGAGGGTCAGAGAGGTTAAATGATTTGCCTAAGGTCACACAGATAGTAAAGCTATAGCTCCGAAGCCCATCCTTCTACAGAACCAATGCTTCTCAAGCTTATTTGCATGCATCGGAATCATCTGAGAGGCTTGTTAGACTTCTGGGTCCCAACCCCAGAGTTTCTGACTCAGTAGGTCTGGGGAGGGGCCTGCTAATGTGCATTTCTAACACGTTCCCAGGTGATGTCTACGCTGTAGGTCCTAGAACACACTCTGAGAACCACTGCACTAGACTATTCTGTCCCTCAAAGAAGGCAGCCATCACACAGACATACGGAGGCCCCCTACGCCCCCCACCAGACTCTCATAAAGAAAGTGTTCTGCCTGGAAGGGGTCCCCAGACCCACTGCACCCTGTCAGGATACCTGCTGAGGTCAGCTCAGTGCCCTCTTGGGTCTGTCCTCTGAGAGTTTTCAAACCAGCTGGTCCTCATGATTCCCATACCGGGGACACTAACCTACAGTCTCCCCCTGCACGCTCCCCACCCCCTTCTCTGGATCCCCTCCTCCCTCTGCCCTGGGCTTATTTCATGGTCTGGAGAGGGACAGAGAGTGGTGTGTACATTTCAGGGTGACTCAAAATCATGCTATCAGTCCCAACAAAGCTCCCAGGAACTCCCAGTTCTCACCCAGCAGGTGAGAGGCCACCTAGCGAAGTCCACTGGGAGGCCGCTGGAGGCCCAGGGACACAGAGTGACCAAACCTGTTCCCATGTGACCAGCCTCTGCTTTGACCTGACCCTTTGGCTCAGCCCACCATCCACTCTCAACCCCATGAGCATGGCTGTATCAGCGGCCCTGAAGCCCCCTAAGAAGGACCCCAGGATGGGCCCTCAATCCAGAGGCCAGACAGTCAGGGAGAAGAGACAGGAGTGAGGGACAGAAGTGGAAAGGAGGCAGATAGACCATATTTCTAACCCACCTGAAGCCTGACTGAGGTTTGGTGGGAAAGAAGGAAAAGGGTGAGTTGTCCTGATGGAATGTGCAGTTTGCAGAAGCAGTAGTGGGGTCCGTGTAAATGGATATGCATACTCTATAAAGAATTTTCCATGATGACACACTCTTGTCTGACAGGCCATCAATCCACACCACTCATTCCCCTGCCACCTCACGGCACTTCCGGAACGTTTCTCTGAGGGCTGTGCCGTGTTTTAGTAGGAAGTGGCAAAGGTTGGATTAAACTCTGGCCAAGACGTGCCCTGCCCTCAGCAAGCTCATTGTCTAGCAGGTCAGGCCATTTAAGTGTGAAATCACCAGGGCATGGAGATACCGACAGGAGCAGGAGAGCTGAAACAAAAACTAAGGATCATCCAAAACGCTGCTTAAAACTTAAATCTACGTTCAAAGCAAGAGAATGAGGAAGTACAAGGGCCCTGTCTGTTAATGTTAAACAGATGGCAGGTAATGCACAGCCACTCAGCTCCCCTTTGACTTCTACCCTTTTATCACAAATATCAACCTTAAGCTGGAAATAAATGTCAGGAGACTGAAGCCCAAGGTAAATGAAAAAATCCATCAAGGACACCTTGAAGCAGGAGCTGCATCTCCGAGAAAGAAAGAACCTAGAGATGAGATTGTGGCACTACTGGCAGTCATCTCCATGGAATCCTGGAGGACAGGAAAGATGTCAGAAGACAAACTGTTCCTACTTTCACAAAAAGAAAAAGGGTGGATTCTAGAACTCAGAGAGCAAACCTGAGCTCTTGCAGACTTCTAAATGGGGACCGCAGAATGTTTGGAACATTAAGAAAGAAAAGGAAGTGGTGGGCACTAGAAGCTAGCATAGGTTCACCAAGAACAAGTCATGCTCGGCTAAATGCATCTCCTCTCCCAAAGGGAGAGCCTTGAAGTTTTATGGAATGCAGTCAACTAGATTTCAGCAAGACAGTTAACAGATGGGCTTGAAGATATTCACATGGACAAGACAGAGAAATATGGGGTGAAGCTGGAATTAATTGGACAGACAAATAACCCTAAGGAGTACTGATCATTATCAACCTGGACCAAGGTCTCCATTATCATGCCAAAGCCCTGGCTCCTTCAATATTTTAATCAACACCACAGTGAGGACATAGATGGTTTACTGACCGAATGTGCTGAGGATGCACAATTAGGGACAAGGATGAGATGGGAAGATAGGGAACACATTGCAATTGGCAGTGCCAGGACTCAAAGTCATCTGGACTGGACAATGGGCCAAAACTAACATGACATAGGTGTCCTTTTAAATTCCAAAGTCTTACGCTTTGGATTGGAAAAGATAGGTATAGGATCCAAGGGAAAAGTCCTTGAGTTTCAGCTGACCATGAACCAACAAACGCTAGGGTGGCTGCCAAAAGAAAAGTAAATACAATCTCAGGCAGGTGTGGTCTGACCCGCAGAGAACAATGGAATCATTACCTCCCCAGCCCTGCTCCATTCTGGGTGCTGGACTTCTCACGGTATGTTAACTAACAGGCTAAGTTCCAAGAGGGGACAAACGTTTTTGGATAAGCTACCTCGGAACGAACTGCCCTTTGCAATAATAAATTTCTGAGAATGGGAAGTGTGTAGATCAGGGGTGACCACCACTAATCAGAGATGGTGAAGGGGCTGTTGAAGAGTGTTGGACAGACTTTGGAAATGCCGCTCGAGGGCAGTTTTTTATTGTCACGCAATTCATTCAGCAGCGCTGTACGTGCTAGGCACCGTTCTTGGCACCGTGGATACAGCAGTGAAGAGGCAGAATCTCTGCCTGCGCCATATTTTTCTTCTAATGGATGATGGGGGTGGATTTGCTGGCAACCAGTGGGCACAGGTCAGGGGTGCTCAATGCCCTGAGATTCACAGGACTATTCTGTGCACAATGCCAATGTCACTCCCACTGGGAAACGCTGGCTTAACAAAAGCAGTCTGAGATTTAGGAGTTGATTTAGGATGCGCTAAGGAGACACCAAATGTAAGAGCTTGCCAAAAGGGTCATCAGAGAGGGCAGAAAGATTGGGGGCTTTGAGAAGTGAAGCAGGCTGGACTTCCTGCCCCTTAGGTGACAGCCGTGCAGCCTCAGCCTCAGGCCCTGGGTGAGCAGGGTGCCACAGCCTCACCCACCTTCCCCAGGGCCTCCGTTTTTTCCATGGCCACCCAGAGAGGGCAGGCAGAGGGAGTGTCCCAAAGGGTCCCCTCATCGTGTACCCCCCCCCAGGGCTGCAAACATTGCTAATCCTCACCCAGCGGCAGTAGTTATGCCCACTGGTCAGGTCGGGAAACTGAGGCTGAGAGAGATGCAATGGCAGGACTGGGCTAGGTAGATGGCTTTCAATCTGCGCCACTCCCCACCTCCCTCCCTCCACTGCTCCCCCTCAGCGCCCCTGGCTGATACCCACTCTGCCCACGGTTCCCCCCAAGCAGCCGGCCTGGAAACCAGCCTAGCTCCATTGGGCGCTAAGGGGCAAGAACTAGTGTCTCCGTGCCACTGTATGTCAGACACCCTTGCTGGGGTCTTCTACATACTACCGCACTGGCTCTGCCTTTGACTTGGCAGGCATCAATTGACAGGTGAGGAAAGCTAAGCTCAGGGAGCAGGGGTCTGGAGGGGAACTCGGAATGGCTGCCCCTTGATGTAGCCACGTGTAGCTGCGGCCCTGGTCAACTCCCTTGGGAAGACAAGACGGAGGCTGGTCTCCCAGAGAAGAGGGGCTGACCCAGGACGGAGGTCACCCCTGGGTGAAGGGGAGGGACATGGCAGAGCCAAGCAAATACCCTGTCAGACGAGGTGTCCTGTCCTCAGGGTTAGAGAAACAGCTTTCGCAGGAGGAGGCGGCCCCTGTTCCCTCCCAGGATTCTTTAACTTGGCTCCCAAAGTCACACAAGACAATATTTTCATTTTCCATATAAGCCTGGAGAGTGATGGGAGCAGGGAGCCTGCTCCCAGCCCAGGCCCGGCCTGGGGATGGAGGAGTTTGCCACCCCCAGCTCCCTCCTAAGAAAGCAGCTGGGGTTTGCTGGGGTTTACTGGGGCTGCCCGTAGACCAAGGGTCATGCTGAGTACTTTACATGCCTTTAGTTCATTGCATAGGAAGGAACCCTGCTGGGAGATCCTATTTTACTTTATTTTTTTAAGCAAAGGAGAATTTAAGGCTTAGAGAGGTTAAGTAAGTGGCCCAAGGGCACAGTGCTAAAAGCAATGAAGCAAGGAGCAGAATGTAACTCAAGTGGTTGAGTACCTGCTTTCCAGGTATGAGGTCCCGGGTTTGATTCCCAATACCTCCTAAAAACAAAACAAAACAAATGAAAAAACCAACTCTCATTGAGAAGCGGATATAGTTCAGTGGTCGAGCATCTGCTTCCCATGTACGAGGTCCTGGGTTCAATCCCTGGTACCTCCTAAAATAACAATAATAATAAAAATAAAATAAAAGCAATGAAGCCAGGACTGGAATCCAGACCCAACTGGGTCCCCATTGCTGATATTCTACCCTTTTTTCCCCAGAAAGGCACAGGAAGGAGGCCTGTGCAGACTTCCACCCCTTCCCACCAGCTGAAAAAACAGTGCCCTAAAACCAGTCCATCCACTCTGACCCAGGCTCGGCATTTCTAGCCAGCCCTCCTGGGAGCCAAGAGCCACCCCTGACTCCACGCAGCCCAGGTTCCCAGTCATCCCCTCACCCAGGTTACAGATGGTCCAAGGCCTCAGGGCAGCGGCGGCTGCCTGGGGACCCCTTCTAGGACAAGTGGGCGAGCCCTACTTTGGGGCACCCGCCTGCACACACAGCAAGGAAGGCTGAGGCGGGGTCTTTCCCATCTGGATCAGGGCGGGGAAGCCCAAGTCGAGGTGATCTGGCACCCACAGAGCTACACCATCCACCTCCAGCTCCCACAGCTGACCTTACTTCCGGACCACAGAGCTCTTTCCTGCTACTCAGGATACAGCCTTAAGAACCCTCCTTGGTTCTAGCTGCCACTGGACCTGTGGCCTCTTGGTGGTGCATGAGCTAAGCTACTTTGCCATCCCCGGCCTGCATCAATCCTTAATTCATTCCATCTAAACTCACTTGGCCCTGGTGAAATAGGGCGAATCCTCATATGTGCATGATCCTTGGCAGTATAGGAAAAAACCGGTCATTCCTCTCACCTAGCCCTTCCAGCCACCTTCTGAGGTGGGTGGGGCACAGCTTACTAATCCTTTTTTTTTTTTTTTACCGGGAGGTACCGGGGATCAAACCCCGGTCTCTCCGTATGGTAGACGGACGCCGAACCTCTTGAGCCACATCCGTTTCCCCTTACTAATCCTTATTTCATGATAATGATGGTTGATATTGGAGCACCTATATGATAGGCACTGCTCTAAGCATGGGTACGATTAATATCCCCATTTTACAGATAAGGACACTGAGGGGTGGAAGGTGATTAACACGACCAAGTTCGCACAGCTAGTCAGTGGTGGAGCTGGGATGTGAACCCAGGATGGTCTTCTTACTACTAGGAGTCAAGTCAGGTCTAGAACCTGACTTCCTAGGCAACTGCAAGGGGACTATCTGCAAGAATGTAGACCTTCCCCTAGAATGAAAGCTCCATGAGGGCAGGGACTTCTGGGTTTTTTTCCTACTGCTGTAGTCCCAAAACCTCGAACACTGCCTGGCACATATAGATGCTCAACAAATAATTGTTAAATAGATGAAGTTGAACTAATGAGGGTACATTCTCTGGCTTCAGCTACCTCTGGGGACTACTGTGGAAAAGAGACAAAAGCCCTTCCCCTCCACAGCCAACACCATTCCAACATGGTTCTGCAGTCTGGGTTGGCTAAAGTCATCAGCACCAAAGGAGAAAGGAAAGTGGCAGATCTCAACCTTTTGGCCACAGCGGGGCTGGCAGTCAAGGGATGGAAGCAGGGGCTGCTGGCACCACCAGCACCCAGCTGGCATCAGGGGGCAGTGGGAGGGCACCAGGCTGAGAGGACAGAGAGGGCAGGGAGCTGGGGAAGGGGTCCAAGACGACAGAGCAAGTGACAGTGAGGCGGGGAGAAGACCCTGGGGATGGGAGGGGTGGTCCCCTGAAGTCTCTAGAGGCTCTCCAAGAGGGAAGGGCAAGGGCCGAGAGCAGGGAAAGCCAAAATGGATTGAAATAGGCACTACCAGCCAGTCACTTTGCTTTCTGAGGACATCTAATCAGTCCCACTTTCCAGCAAGGCCCCTGAGGCTCAGTGGAGCTGTGGACCTGGAGTCAATCACGAGGCTGTGATAGAGCCTCTCAGAATCCACAGCCTGTGCTCCTTCCTGCACAGAAAGTGCGCAGAAGCAGGGAGATCAACCTGGGTTTGAATCAGAGACAGTCTGGTAGCCAATTGCTAGCTGCAGGACCCTCAGTAAATTACTCAGCCTCTCAGCCTCAGTTTCCCTATCTGCCAGAAATAACGCCTACCCTGAATATATATGAAAAGTGCTTCGGCCATAATAAATACAGAATAAATGTATCTGCAATTGGTGTTAAGATTTGTGTGTGGGGGGCGGATGTGGCTCAAATGGTTGGGCGTCCATCTGCCATATGGAGGGACCTGGGTTCGATCCCTGGGACCTCCTGGTAAAATAAAAAATATATATATAGAAGGCGCATGGGCTGCCAGGCTCTGTGTGCTGGTGAGCCACCAGGCCCCGGGAGCCATGCAGCAAGATGATGACGTAAGAGGGGAGAGACAAGACGAGATGCTCTGAAAGCTCTGAAAACCAGGAACTGGGGTGGTACAGATGGCAGAACACCTCTCTCCTACATCGGAGGTCTCCAGGATCAAATCCTGGTGAAGACTGGAGGAGGAGGATGAGAAGAGATGGCAGGAAACAGACACAGAGAATTGCCCAGTGAGTGGACACAAAACAGCAAATGGGGAAGGGGAGGTTTAAAATGGATAAAGTAAATAAATAAACCTTTAAAAAATAAATAAATAAATAAAAGATTCGTGTGTGTGTGTGTGTGTGTGTGTGTGTGGTGGGGGGGGTGTGTCAGGGAACCAAACCCTGCAGAAAGACTGCTTGGCCCCAAGGCTATGTCAGAGACAATGTCATGCCCTGGACAAGGGCAGAGGAAGAGCAGGGCTTTGCTTCCCTGCAGGAGGAGGATAGGACTGGCTGGGAGAGAATGGAAGACAGGTCCCCAATTTTCTGTACACCTCCTGCCTTGGCTTCCCATCTCGCTCCATTTTAACAATGAAAGCCTTCCATCCCAAATCAGATCTGCTTCCTCGGCCACACGGTGCCTTCTCCAGTGGAAGGTTCTAAACAACTTCACTGTGGGAGTTGAGGCGGGGGAGCTGTGGCTTAGCAAGTGTTCCCTGCCATTGGCTACCAGAGCTGGAGTCAGGGGCAGGGAGGGTGTGGGGGGAGATGGGGGGCAGAGGGTGGGGGGTGGGGGGGCATTAAAGCTCTTTGCTGAAGGCATGAAGGACAGGGCACGTCCAGGAAGCCCTGCCCCATCCCCCAGAAAGCCCATCTCTCCTGACCACCTAGAGGCCACCCAGAGGCTCCCAGCTACACCGACCAGTTCCCCACCCAGCCGAGCGAGCCAGGTGGGCAGCAGAGGGGAGGCAATGTCTCGCACTGGTCCCTCCGCTGCCCTCCTCCAGCTTCAGTAGTCTCAATGCCCCTCCCAGCTGCCTCTAGCCACAACATGGGCCAGTTTCACGATGGAGCCAACCACCCAACCACGGGCCCTGGCCACTGCTCTCCCTGTGTCCACGTCTATCTACGTCCATCTAGATTCTAACAAGAAACTCCTCAGGGCAGGGGGCCACGGGTGGGGTTGAGGCCCCACAGGGGTAGGGCAGCTCTGGGCAGGACAGAGGGAAACAGATTAGCAAATGAGATTAGCCAATGCATCACAGGTACTTTCCAGGTAAGCAGTTGCAGCTTGGGCTTGTTTAGAATGGTTTCTCACATTTTTAAAAGCCATGAACAAAGGGAGGAGGGGAGGACCCCAGAATCTGTGTGTTCATTGCCCTGCAGCACAGTTTGAGAACCAGGGGTCTGGTGGGCAGTGCTTGTTTGCCCCCTGCTCTCAATCTCAACTCTCTTATTCCCAAAACAAATTAGAGAGTTTAAAACCGCATTAGCTAAGCCCACCATCACCTTCACTCTCTCACTCTCCATCTCTCAGATTGATCCAACTTCCCAAACTATTTCCTTAAGGTTTATTGGGGGTAGGGACAGGGAGAGGGGGAAGTTAGAGACTTTCAGATGAAGAAATTGAGGCTCAGGGACCTTAGATAACACATGGCCAGCTAGGCAATCACCTGGGAATGTAATACTGATGCCTGGGCCCCACCCCCAGATAAGCTGTTACACTGATCTAGGATTTTAAAAAGTTCCACAGGCAATTCTAATGTGCAGCCAATGCCTTCCGGGTGGGTGATGGAGGTAGAGGGAGGTAGAGGGAGGACGGGGCTGAGCACAGACCTTCCAACTTCCTGTCCAAGGCACTCTACAGGAGGGAGAATGGGAGCACTAGCAGAAGGAATTCTTGGTATTTTCTCTCTACCCTTTCACCCTGCCAGGTGACCAGGGTATGGCTTAGAGGGCAGCCGCAGTTTATGGGCCCAATGAGTGCCACCCTGAGATCTGTGTGGGCTGCAGATCCAGTTCTCCCTGGTTCTGTCTGTCTCTCCCTGGGGAGGAATGGGTGTCTCTGGGCGTAGGACAATACCAAGTCTCAGCTGAGACCAGAGCTGGTAACTTCTTGTTTGCTCATCTGCATTTTCAGATTTGCTCCAATAGTTACATGTAGTATTTATAATTGGGGGGAGGGGGGTTAGGGGGAATAAAAGAAGGAAAGACAACTGTTGAACACTTGGTGTGGGAGGAGGTCAGCATAGGGTCTGAAGTCCAAGTTCTAGCTCAATTCTGCCACTTGTTAATTTACCAAGAATGTCTCATCTCTCTGCCCACTTCCTTCTCCTTAAATTGATGAGCTTGGTCAAAGACCCCTATGGTCCCTGCCTGGGTGGGTGGCACCTCCCTAAAAGTGCACTCAGAGCCATGACCCCGGGCTCAGTTCAGCACACACTCTGCTTCTCCCTATCTCCCATCCTTCCACACAGCATTCCAGAAAACACAGCTTTGCCTCATTTTCTGGGAATCAGCTCACTGGCCACGAGTCACCTGTGCCAGAAGCCCCATTCCCAGGCCCACTCCTGCTTCTTTCCGTTTCTCTCAGGTGCTGCTGCCGGCAGAGCATACCTCTTTGGTCCTTAAAAATACTGTGCCCTCTCTCCCGGGGCAGCCCAGAGGGGAAGCTGGCAGCCAGCTGCACCCCATGGCGTCACCGGTGGGCCTTTGTGCAAAACAAAACCCCCCAACCCACTCTCCCATTGTGACCCTGCATCTAAATTACGTCCCTAGATCCAAGAAACCCAGGCAACCAACCCCCATTAGGGAAGGAGAAAAGTGCGACACTCCCCCCACCCTCACTGCACACTTGAGGGTTCACCATACCACTTCTCAACCTTGACTTGAGATTCATCTGAGTGGGCTTGAAAAATAACTCATGCTTGGGTCACGGGAGAAAGAATTCGTCCCGGGTGTGGCCCGGGACCTGGGAGATTTACAAGCCACCAAGTGATGCTATATACCATACAACAAAGCTTGGAAACCATTGCCATAGACTCACACCAGCCTCCTTGTTAGGGGGCAGGCCTCAGTCCCTACCCTGCCCGCTGCCGCGTCCCTCCCAACCCTGTGTCCTGCAGTCAGTCGGCAGCCCCATGCACATGCCTGTCCTCCCGTACACCTTTGGGTTTCCTTTCTCCACTTCCCCCATGCCCTCCCTCCTAGGCCATCTCTCAGCAGCCTTTTCAGAGCCCAGAGGCTCACAGGGCACGCCTGTGCCAGATGTGAGCACGTTTGCAGCAGAAACCTCTGGGTTTCCGACTTTCACAGGACCGGGAGCCCTGTCCGTGCTCTGGAGGGATAAAGAAAACAAGGCAGGTGACCCTGCCCCCATTGTTCTCAGGGTGGGACAGTAACCCCCAGCGGCGGGGCATCCCCTCCCGCGAGAGTCGAGCCCAGGGCAGAGCTTTGGGGGGACAGGCTGGCCTGGGAGGGCTGCAGAGTTGGCTAAAACCAACAGCGAAGGGGCTCAGGATGGGATGTCATCAAGTCCCCCAGGCACCTGCAGGGCTGAGCTGATGAGTTAAGACTGGAAATCCCCGTGTATGTGGACACACAGACGGGAGCTGGCCCTGGAGTGGGAAAGAGCCCCCCTTCTCCCTGCCACCCCCCAAAACACACACCAGATGACTCTCAAGAGACATGTTCTCAAAAATCCACTACCCCTCCTATCTTCTAAATGGCTCAGGTAAGGGGGGTTCCCAGTGAGTCTTAAGCGACAAGAGCAAAATGGCCAGCTCACAAGCACTGCCCTGCCCAGGGGTGGCTGTGGCTCGGCCCCCTAGTCCTATGATGGCATCTGTTCCTTATCTGGGGTGCTGGGCCTCCCCTTCCCCCAGAATCCAGGTCCTGGGAAGGTCTGGCATCTCCCTGCCCTGACTGATGCCAGGGTGTGGGCTGACAACTCAAGGGAGGGAAGCTGTTTCAGCAAGGACCCCCGAGCAAGCCAGGCAAGGTGGGGCAGCCTCCCCTGCCCCCCGTGGGGGTATGGGTTCTAGAGGGAGTTGCTCTCCAGGGTGGGTTAGGGAGCTGAGAGGTCACTGCATGGGATTCAGCTCCTGGCTTGCTATGATTTTCAGGAAGCCAGCAAACCTCTCTGGACCCCGCTTTCCTCCTCCATGACAAGGTTAATGAAAAACTTGAGTCAGCACCTTCCTCTTCCCGGCCATACCCCACATCCATCAAGTACCTCTCCTGCCCACAACTCCCCTGGCCACAATCCCATTTAAGACACAAGCACCTGTAAGGAGGACAGACTAAAATGGATAGGATTCTCATTTTACAGGAAACCAATCGCAGAGGGCCAGTGACGTGGTTGAAGTAAACAGCAAGCTGATGACAAAGCACAGAGGAGAACTAGCCGGAAGCCCCCTGACCCCCGGCCGACAGCCTTTACCATTGAGTGACCAGACCATTCATTCCCGATCCTGGGACTGGCCTGAGAAATGCCAACCAAAGCAAAGAAGGAAAGCTGACAGGTAGACACAGGTGACAGGTGAGCTATAGAGGGCTGTACAGTCACATCCACAGATCTAATCTCTGCTATGTAATTTAGGATTAGAAGCATACGCTTATGTTCCCCCGCCTCCCACCCCCAAGTCTGGTGATGCCTCCTAGATTTACACCAACCTTGCGGTGGGGTAAGGAGCAAACATGGGAAATCTCCAGCCACTCAAGGGTTCTAAAAATAGTCTCTGAGCAGTCCATAAAGGAGGGCACAGGAACTGCTGACGGGCCATCTCTCCATCCCCAGCTGATGACCCGAGGGAGAGCTAGTTCATCCTCAGCCCAGCTTCCCTACCTCCGCCTGGATGTTGGCCTGGACAACCCAGGCTGGGATAGTCAACCTAGTTTTTTCTTTTTTTAAAAGATTTATTTTTATTTATCTCTCCCCACCCCCTCATTGTTTGCACTTGCTGTGTCTGTTCCTCTTCTTTGTTTCTTTAGGAGGCACGGGGAACTGAACCCGGGACCTCCGATGTGGGAGGAAGGCATCTAATTGCTTAAGCCACCTCTGTTTTCTGCTTTGTCGTGTCTCTTGTTGCATCATCTTGTTCTGTCAGCTTGCTGTGCCTGCCCGTCACGCCAGCTCGCCATCCTGCTTGTTCTCTTTAGGAGGCTTCGGAAACCTCTAATCCCTGCTTTGTTGTGTTTCTTATTATGTTTTTCTTCTTGTGTCTCTTGTTGCTGTCACCTTGTTGTGTCAGCTTGCTATGCCTGCCCATTGCGCCAGCTCACTGTCTTCTTTAGGGGGCACCGGGAACCAAAGCATGGACCTCCCATGTGGTAGGCAGGAGCCCAATCGCTTGAGCCACATTCGCTTCCCTGGTCAACCCATTTCAAAATAGGATCAACAGAAGTGATAAACATCAAGTTTGAGACCCTCCGTGAGCAGCACGAAGGCAGAGAGGGAAAGGCCCTGGCTTTGGAGCACAGACACTTGGGGTAGGTCCCATCACCTCTCTGAGACTCACTTTCTGTATCTGGCAAATGGGGGCACCACAACTCCATTGGGCTGTAGTACAGATTACACAGGGCATGCTCCAACCAGGCACCAGATAGGAAAGTCAAAGTGGATGTCATCGCTTCAAGTGCACAACAAGGGGCCTAGGGAGGTGTCTCCATTCTGAGGTTTTGTGCCTGCTGCACGTGGTCTCCAGAGGTGTAAAAAAAAGGGAAAGCTCGGGTAGTTGTCAATAGCAATGCCTCACCTTCAGTATCTACCAACACTTAGGAAGATCAGGGACAGAATCCATTGTGGCTCTGCAGTCCTCCTCCACTCCCCTATGCTAGGAACCAGCAGAGCCCCTGCATAAGCCTTCCCTTTGCTTGGGACACTCCCTCCCACCCCCATTCATATGGTTTACTATTCATTTCCCTAGACTGGATCGTGAGCTCTGACCCTTAACCTTGAAACCCCGGAGCAGAACCCAGCAGTAGAAGGTGATCCAGTAATATTCACTGAATGAATGAACGAATGTGTCTTCAAGATGCATGCCTTCACCAACCAGTCTTTCCAGGGCACCCCAGCACTCCAAAGTCTTCCCTTTTTTACTTCCAAATTGGGGGCACGAGACACGGCAGTGGGTGCCAGTGTTGGGTTTACCATGGACTCTGCCTCTGCTAGAGAAGGCAGGCAACCCTGGAAATGCAGGGCTGGTGACTTTGTGCTTTCCCTGTCCCAGTGCCTTTGCCCCTCCCCACCCCGCCCATCTGCAAGGTCCTCGCCCCCAGACGTTCTAGCCCCTGGTGAGTCAGCTCCTAAGTGGACTTTAGAACCATTCGAATTCCAGAGGAAGAAGGAAAGCAGGTGGGTAGGGATGGGGAGTGAGGGAGGTCAGCATTGAAGCCACGGGTCTTCTGATACCTGCCCCTGCTTTCTTGCTTTCCCCAGCAGTGAGATGGAAGAGCGCTGTTCCTCAAAGCTCTCCTTTGTGCCCTGGTGGCTCCCAGCTCTGCTGCCCTGGACACAGCTGCCTACCCTGGGACAAGGCACCCCCCCACACCAACACCTCAGCTTCTGCCTCCATGGGGCAAAACCTGCCACTCCCCTGCTACATGCTTCCCTCCAGGCTATACCTGTGCCCTTGGGAAGGGCTGTGCTGACACCCTCATCCCACCTCTTGCCCCTCAGAATGCCCCAAGCCACCTGCAACTCTCCCCTACTCAGGGGCCTCAAGAAAGCACCTCCCCACCTCTTTCCTCCTTTCCCCTCTCCCTTCGCCTGTGGCTGGCAGCTCAGGGTAATAAGTAATCCCAAACTGTATACTTGAATTACATACTTGAAAGCAGCTAAAATGGGAAATTTTATGTTATAGGGGAACGGGTGTAGCTCAGTGGTTGAGCACATGGTGTCACGTACGAGGTCCCAAGTTCAATCCCCCGTACCTCTTTAAAAAAAAAAACAAAAAAATAAAAAACTGTTGTATAAGCTACTAAAATTGAAAAAAAAAAAAAGGAACCACCCATCCTTGAGGGCTGGGGTTCCAATGATAAGCCTACCTAAGTATTATAATTTGTTTAAGACCAGGTGGTTAGACTGTAAACCTCTTCATTAATTTAAATAATAATAACAAAAAGCTCTAAGGGGCTCTGCACTAGGGGTGGGACGGCTGACTTTCTCTGCTCCTGTGAAATAAGGTCACTGCCTGTTTACAAACTATCCCTTCCTACCCAAACCTGGTACAGGAGGGATTTGTCCAAGAATGTCTTCTCATCTCCCCGATCATGATCTTGCCCCAATTCCTCTCAAAGCTCCCTGCAGGATTCTCCTGAGGGCCAACCACCTGTTACGAAATCCTTCCTTATTGCCTGACTCTAACCTAAGTCCCTCCGGCTGCAGTCCAAACCCATTTCCTTTGGTTCGATCTCCGGCTGGAGACGGACAACAGCTGGCTTCCATCCTCTCTGGAATAAATTGCACATGAAACCACCAGCAAACCAGCATGGGCATCTTGGGATGGATGGTCTTCTCTGTGGGGTAGGAAGCCTTCAACCTCAACAGCCCCCAAATCTCAGACTCAAATCCCACAGGAAAAATGAACCACAATTAGGACCCATAGCCGAGAACAATTCCCCACAGACATGCCCCAGTTGCCCAGACACAGGCACAAATCTCGCACCAGTTATTCCAGGGGCTAAGGTCCCTCCTCAAATCCCCGTTTGGGCATCACAGGGATAAAATATAAAGAGGATCCCCAAACAGTGTGAAAAAGGTTGGGGGGAGGGGGCGGGAATTGATAGAAGAGTCTGGCGTCCCACAATTGCTCGGCTCCCCTGTCATTGCTACCCATCGTCAGGAAAGCAGAGGGCAGACCAGGTACAGCCGCCTCTGCCTTTCCCACCCCGCAGGGATGGCCCCTGCCGCCGCCGCCCCTGCCCAGCCCCCTCCCCAGCAGACCGGAGAGCGCGACGTGACCAGGGTTAAGAAACACAGCCCTTTTGTGCTGAAGGTATGGAAAAGTACAGCCAAGCCTTCCTAGCGCAGAAAGGCTGGGCTGAGGTGAGGGGGTGGGGGGAGCACCTCCCACCCCACTCCACCCCCAACGTGGGGGCCTGGGACCAAGGCAGGCTAGGCCACAGGAAATGGAAACTCTCCCGACACACTCGAGAGAATCTTGACTCTGAGACTCAACCCACTGCTAAAACACAGAAGGCAGGAAAAAAACGAGGGCCATGCCTTATAGACACATTCTCCAGTTTCTTCACAAGGGCTGTGATTTTGTTGTTGTTTTTATTTTTTTTTTTATTAGAGAAGCTGTGAGCTTACAACAGAATCACGCATAATGTGCGGGATTCCCACAGAGCAGTCCTCCACCTGGCATTACTGTGGAATATTTGTTCCAGATTATGAAGGAACATCATCAGACTATTACCACTAACTATGGTCCATAGTGTACATTTGGTGTATTTTTGCCATACACCCATTATTAACACTATGTGTTAGTATTGTCCATTTGTTATAGTTCATGAACACTCTCGTATTTGTACTGTTAACCACAGTCCATCCTCCACCACAGGGTCCTCTGTTATACAGTCCCACGCCTCATACATTCTATCCAAAGTGTACACTCAGTGGCTCTCACTTTTGTCAATAGTTCTTGAGCTTGCAAGTTTCCCAGTGGGTGGGACACGGAAACCCTCCTCCTGTGGGTTTTCCTATTACCCTCCCCTAAGCCCATGCGTCCCTAACCTTGCTCACTCTGAGGCTACTGCACCAGTTCTCCCCTCTCCCACCCTAGAGCAGGATTGGAATCTGACTAGGGACAGGTGTGACATTACAAACCAACAGATTCCTACCCGAGACTCCTGTGCTGTCCAGCAAAACTCTCTGCAAGTTCTGCGTCTGCGCAGTCCAACATGGCAGCCGCAAGCCAAGCGGGGCTGCTCTGAGCACTTGGACTGTGTGCTAGTGTTGACGGAGGAACTGAATTTTCATTTTAGCAAATTTAATTTAAAATTCAACAGCCACAATAACTAGTAATATATTTAACAGTGTAAAATTAAATCGCCACATGTGGGTACGTAGTGGAACAGAGTCCATGGCAACCATATCCTATCCAAATACTGCTTCAGGAGGGGTCTGGCTCCCCTGGACCCTTAGCTCATCCAAACCTGGGGCCACTTGTCTACGGCACCTTCCTAATTCTGAATTAGACACAGTCCTGGGCTGTTCCAAATCTTGCCTGTTTGTGTCTGTTGTTAATCTGGAAGGCTGGGCCAGGCACACAGTGGGGCCAAGACAATCCTTGTCCACAGGCCTCTGGAGAACCCCTTTCTTGCAGAGGACACTAATTCTAACACGGGAACAGCTGGCTGGGGCTCTATCAGGCTTCTTCCAGGGAACTACACTCTCTTTCGGTGACTGTCAGCCTGTGTGTTCACGCTAGACTCCTGTGTGCAGACAAAAGGCTCACCTGATTTCCCCAGTCTCTGAAGCCCTTCCCTTCAAAGTGTTCAATAGCACTGCTGCCCAGGAAGTTACTACTCTGGTAGCTAAATCAGAAAACAGCAACAACAAGAATATTCTAATTTAGTGATCAAAGAATTCATACTAGTTTCAGAGCATGCTCTGCCAAAAATGTCTTTATTTGTGCTTTGTGTACCTCATAGTAAAAATAAGCAGTATAGAAGGGGCTAATGATATATGCATATATTTTATCCTTAATTTAAAAAAAAAATTTCTTTGTTATAGCAACAATACAACTGCGTTATAGAAAATTTAGGAGGCAGAGAAAGAAAAAGTAATCGATAATTCTCCCTTCCCATCTCAGGTCTGCCTAGCTTCTGTTTTTAAATTGAGATTCTATAACTCGATGCTAACAGCAAGAACATACTCTCTCACTTGAGCCTCTCTGCTTTCTTCACCCTCAGTCTTGTTCTTTGTTACGTGAATTCTGGCTCATACCTCAAATTCACTTCGAGGAACACCAGACTGAAGCACCATGAAACCCCACCCCCACCGTGGGCCTGGGGCAGCCCACCTGTCTGGGGTCCCTGCTCCAGTCTGCCTATGGGTTTCCCACTCCACAGGCTGGAGCCCATCAAGTCAATCAACAAGCAATAATTACATTGTTGTGTACAGAGCAGGCAGAAGGTGTGTAGGAGTGGGCACACAAAGATGGGGGAGTATTTTCAGGAAGTTTAGAGTGTAGGGGACATTCTAAGACATGCATACAATGACCCCAACACATAGCAGATGGAGATGGGGACTTTCTGAAAACAGAGGCTGTGCCAAACCTGAGCTCCGTGAACTCTGAATCCCCAACACGGATCCTTCTAGAGCTACACCCCATGACCCCAAAGCTGCCAAGACACCACCCCAGGGAGCTGGCCCTGGGTCTAGACAGACACACAGCTAGAGAGGCTGATGCACCTATCGACCTGTCCAAGCAGGATAGAATGTCTCCCACCAGAAGGGTACCGCACAGATGAGGGGCAGAGGTAGGGGAGAGTCCTAGAGAATATCCTAGGGGGAGAATCTGGCCAGGCAGGGCCCCCACTTGGAGGGCTAGGGATAGAAGTGTATCTCAGACCGGAGGGCCCATCTGAAAGGCAAAGGAAGGCTGCCTTTGGTTTTGGAGACTGGTGGGAGAGAGGCTGAAGAGAAAAATACAGCTTTGCATTTCAGGGCATTCATTAATAATTACCCTATTACATGGTGCTAGGTTTGGGATCCAATGGGGCACAAGTTGAGGGCCTTGACCTCAAGAAACTGCAGGGGGAGTGATGGGGCTGGTTTGCAGACAAATCAATGTCAACTGATGTCCCTATGTGCTGGCAGAGGGGTGGGAGTAGAGCCCAGGGAACGATGGGGCTCAAAGGAGGCACCTTCCCAGTCCTAAGGTCAGGGGAACCTCCCTGGACAGCTCCAGCCTACACAACTTTTCTTCCTTAGGCACCTGAGGAAATGCTCAGCACCCCCCACTGAAATCTTTAACATACACTACCTTGTGACACCCCGTTTGCTCCCAATTTGCTATGGCCCCCAGCCCACCTCAAAGGCAGAGATCATGCCTCCATTTCTCCTTAGTTCCACAACCCTTCAGCAGTCACTGGGCACTCAGTGGCCCTCCTAAGTGTGTACTGCAAATCCTTGCCTCAGGGAGAAAGACCTGGCCCTGGCCCAGTGACACAGCACGTGGGCATGGCCAGGCCCAGAACCCAGCACTGTCTTTAGTCCTTCAAATGGGCAAGGCCAACTCACTGGGCCATTCATTGGAGTAGATCCCGGGGAACTGGGAGATGGGGGAGGTGAGGCGCTGAAGAGCTGATAATCAGGACACCCTCCCTTTTCCTGCTGCCCCAGGGGGTGCTGACAAGACACTCCAGCTTCAGCCTGCCCCACTTAGTCCACTCAGCGCTTATCCCCCTGCTCCGGCGGGGGGGGGGGGGAGGGATGCTGAGTAGGGAAGGGCTCCCTTCCAAAGCTAACACTGTCAGGATGCATTCCACGACCCGGGAGGCGAGTTTTATTTGAACAGGAGCGATAGGGAAAGGACGGGACTGACGAACAGGTGCCCACCTCCACCCCGCACCCAGGGGGCATGGGAGGAACGAGAACCTTGCATTTGACATGAGGGACACCCAAGCCAAGATAAACGTCCAATTTCATAAAGGGCCCGCCCCGGGGGCCTTACATGCTGCAAAATAACCTCTCTCTGTCCCCAGCACGCAGGCACTATCTGAGCTGTCCTTAGGACCTAGGATAAAGAACGTCTAAAGCTACTTTCTCCCAAGGTGCAGAACAGAATCCTACAAGGACTGGGAAGCCAAGTGGGGGACCTGTCACAAGTATAGGTTAAACCTAAGGGGAGATGGCAGAAACCCCACAGCTCAGAGGAAACTCTACCCCCACCCCCCCACCGCCGAGTTCCTTGATTCTGTCTTGGGGCCTCCCAGTCTGGGTCTTCAGACCACAAACTTGCCGAGGGGCGAGGGGGTAGGAGCGGTGAACAAGGATCGGGGGCCTGTGAGGTCTTCAAGGATGGGGAGATGGGGGACCGGGACAGGCCAAATTCTGAGCTGTGGCACCCAATGACATAACCCAGGCTTTCCTGTTTTAAAGCCTCTCATGCTCAAAATGGCAACAACCCTATATGTGGTCAATGTGGTCAGGAAGCAGTGGTACTTTGGTGTCAGGGCCCACGAGGCTGCATGGAGCAATGCCCAGCAAAAAGCACCAGCAAGCAGGCACGGAGGGCTTACTGGATGCTGTTCAGTGCACAAGAAGTAGAAAGCACAGTTCCAAGCCGAGTGGCTTATGGCCCGGCAAGATCAATGAGTCTGGCGCTAATTGAGGACACTTCTTGAGGGTCCAAATATAAGGCAATTCTGCAGAGCTCTGACTCTGGACCCAGAAGGTCTGGCTTCAAACCCCCTACTAGCTGTGCAACCCAAAGTTATGTAACCTCTCTCTGCTCAGCTGCCTTATCCGCTAAATGGGGTTCCCCACAGTCCTGACCTCTTGTGATTGTTGGGCAGTCAAAGAAACGGCTCTTGTAAAGCGTCTAGCACGTGCCTGGCACATGGCGGGCTTTCAGCAAGTCTCAGCTGCGGTGACTTCTGCTCTTTCTGGCTCTTACTATGTCTCCCCTTCTCACCACTTCCCAAAGCAGTTTATAAGTGGTTATAAGCCTCTACCATCTTTGTTAAAAAGTTGAATTCTCGCTAGGATGTGTAGGGTTACAGAATGCCCCTCCTCCCAGATTAAGAGATGATTTCTGAAGTTCCTGTCTGCATTGAGGCTGGCTGGGAGCAAGGGTAAGGGTCCAGGAACAGGCGAGGTTAGAGTCCAAATCCCTTGGGAACACACCATGAGGACTTAGGCTCTTACTCTGAGGGCAAAGAGAAGCTGCACGAGGGTTTTCTGCATTGGAGGTCCAGGACACGATCTGACCTTGACTGCTCCAACTGCTGCCTGGAGGTGACAAGGAAGTGCTGTCCCTGCTTCCAAGAAGCTGTCCCTAATTGTCACATTTAACTCTTAGTTGCTCCTGTATTGCATTTCCCCACCTAAAATGAACAGAGTGACCTTGGGCAAGTTACATAACCTTCCAAAGTCTGGGCCTGGGCTCCAGGGCTGTAAAGGGAAGCCAGTAAGACACCCACTAAGCTCCCTCCAGCCTCTCATTTCACAATTCACTGCCAGGAGAGCTGCCCAGAGCATGACCCTCCTCTCTCATCAGCCACCTCCCCCCAAATCCCACCTCCAACACATGCTCTGGAGTAACCAACCAGTAGCTCCTGGGGTGCAGACACATGGGAAATGGAGTCCTATGATGGGGAGTCTCCTTGAGGAGCAGGGAGGCATCAGATCAGTTCTGCCCGAAGCTGTGGACGACCCCAGAAATCATCCTCCTTTCTGAACATCCGGTTTGCCAATTTCAATGTTTGCCTCTTATCCCAGAAAAATTCACTAGCAAGTTGCAGGAACAGGAAACCAGGCAGGCCAAACAGTTTCCTATAAGTAAAATAAGTGCTCTGCACCTCAAAACCCTAGAAGAAAGGCGTTGGGGACAAGCAGCGTGGAATCAGTCGGACCTGGGTTCTAGAGACAGCTCCTGTGCCAGTTTACTGAGTCCTCTGCACCGGGCCTTAGTTTTCCCACTTAGCAAATGGGACGGCTAGACCTCAGAGCTACACTCAGAGACTTATAGAAGGCACGTCTTCAGATGAAAAGCTGTAGAGGTCCAAGGGCAGGGAGCATGCAGGGGTACAAAGTCTGGGCTCCTGCAAACTTCTTAGAGGACTGGGTGGTGTCACCCATGTGCTACAGGAACACCCTGCAAACACCCCTGCCCCCTCCCTTGGGGAGGGCCAATGGTGGAAAAAGCCCAAGGCAGGCTCTGGCCAGGCCAGAGGAGGCATCAGCTAGGAAGGCGCCCTTCTCCCCTGCAAACAGCCCGACCTTCCGCCTGCCCCTCCTGCTCTGAAGATTAAACAACCGTTTCCAAAAGGAAGGGGCAGTAGGGGGTGGTGTTTCCCTCCCCCAGCACATCCACTTGCCCTCTTGGTTTCCGCGGTACGTGGTCCGGGGACATTCCTTAAGAGGCAGGCCTGGGGCTCCTTCACTTAGCAGCAGTCCTCAGACAGGCCTGGGCACAAAGTACATGCTTAGTAAATATCTCCTGAATGAGAAACTGGATGTTTGTTCTGTCTCAAGTTCCTTGAAAGCAGAAACCATGGCTTCCCGGCAGCCTGGTTCCCCCCCCCCCAGTGCCAGCACTGACCTGCCACACACCCTCTGTGCCCAATGGGCCTTAATAACTACAGGGGAAAGGAGTATGGGGTAGTGAAGGGAGCTCCCGGAGATAAAGAGACCCAGATATAGAGAGACCTTTATTCTGCAAAGTCGCTCATCAAAGGGGAGAAGATAATAACAAGCTGGTCTTTGAGATCAACTGGGAGCTGGAAGCTGCACTGAGCTTTCCACACACCCATGTTCTCCTGTGAACTGTCCTCCCCCATGAGGTTGGTATACTCAGTCCCATTTTCAGATGAGAGAATCTGTAAAGGCAGGAACTGGTGGCACTTGACCCCAAGAGTGACCTAAAAGCCTGTCCTTGACCACCGGGCAACAGGGTCTCACCTCACTAGGCTTGAAGGGGAACGTTAAGGGTAAATTTTGACAACGGAAGTCTCCCTGCCCCCCAATCAGAGCCTACAAGACGGCAGGCCAGATTCGTGGGATGGCTTAATTCGCCCAAGCAACAGCTGTGACCTTGCAAGAGGCTGGGTGGCCGGCCCCAATTGACTGGGACTTCCAACCCTAAGTGGCTCCCTGACCCCTTCACCAGCACACAGGCCTGGCACAGGGGCCCAAGGGACACGCTCTGAGCAAGTCAGAGGTCGACTAAAACCCACACGTTTAACTGAGCACTGGTTGTGGGTGAGGCCTGGTGACAGGGTGCCTGGGGTGGGGAGACATGGCCCCAGCCCACGTGTGGCTCGCAGTGTCCACCTGGGCATAATTTAATAGACACTCCAAGCCTTCCTGAATGAGTGGCTGAATTTACTAGAAGGAAGATGAGTCCAGAGAAGTAAAATCTGGCTAGGCTCACACAGCACAAACCAGCACTGTGAGGGAACCAGAACCCAGGTTCAAAGTCGCTCTTGGCCTTCACGGTGGTCTGGATGAGGGTCTCTCATCCCCAGCCCCCAGCACTGGTCCACACAAATGGAGGGGCTCTCCCGCGTACTCCTCCCCACCTGATGTGACCCACGAGGCCCCCGGCAGCTCACAGGGCCAGCCACCCGCCTACACCACTGAGCAAAGCAGACCCTGCCACCCAACACCCCACTCGCTTCTCACCCAGACCCTGGGTGAGCATCCCCCTTGTAAGATGGGCCCAGCCATGCAGCTGCAGACAGGCTTCAGTGGGCCGTGGGATGTGACATCGGCAGAAGCACGGTCTGCCTAAATATTTCGGCAGGAAACCCAAATATTTGACTGGAGGAAAAGAAAAGGGAATATACATTTCAAAACCAATCAAAAAGACCTGGCCACCATGCCCATCCCACCCCCTTTTGGGGGTGGTGGTGGATGGTATCCCTAAGGAGGACCCAGATTCTGCATGACCACCATCCAAGGAAGATAGCCATGAGGCTGCCTGGACCCAGGAACCCTCCGGAATGAAAAAGGTTTAACCAAGAATGAACAGAGAAAGCCTCTCCCTTTTTCAGAGAGCGAGGTCCATCTGGAAGGGAAGAAGAAATAAACTTTCTTATCACAAAGATTTTGAAGGCAAAGATGGAAGCCCCTGCCCCTCTCGAAACTGAAGCCAAAGCAAAGGCATTGAAGACCAAGGAAAAGAAGATCCAGACTTTCCAGCGGCTCAAGTCACTATGTCTCCGAAGACGGCCCAAATATCCTTGGAAGTGTGCCCCCAGGAGGAGCAAGCCTGGCCCCTGACCACTGAGTCAGCCGTGAAGAAATCGAAGGCACCAACACACTTGTGTTCACCGTGGATGTGTCAAGGCCAGCAGGCACCTGATTAAGGCTATAAAGAAGCCCGATGATACTGACCTGGCCAAGGTCAACACCCTGCCAGGCCTGATGGAGAGAAGACTCCTGACTGTGCCTTGGAGGTTGCCAATAAAATTAGGCTCCTCTCAAGTGCATCCAGGTGACTAATTCCTATTTATAAATTTTTCACCATTCAAAAATTTTTTAAAAAGTAAACCTTCCATATTTTCAGGTGCTGACCCTTAACTCTTTTGAGGGAAGGGTTGTGGATTAATTTTAGAGGAATGGAGAACTGTGGGTGACTCCACTGGGTCTGCAGGGAGGCAAGGAGATGACATGAGAAAATTGTATAGGCAGGAATTTGGAAGGTTTATCATCTTTCCTTGTCCTGTCCCCAGGCTTAGGAGCTCGGTGTATGGCGGGACGTGGAGAGTGTCAGGAACAGGTCACCCACGGCCGAGGGGGGGTCCAGAAACAGCAGGTAATACACAGCAAGGCATCTGTTATGTGCTTACATGGATTCAGTGCTGTGAGCACAAGGGAGAGAGTTTACTGTTACTATCCCATTTCATAGATGAGGAGCCCCCGGTTCATGGACAGGACCAAAGGCTCTGAAGTCAGAATCTCAGCCTCTACCTCGCAGTGGAGACCTGGGGTAAGTCACCTGGCCTCTAGTTTCCTGTAAACACCTAACCTGCAGGACTGGTTCAATGAGATGCAGGTAGAGCCCCAGCCCAGTGCCTGGCACTGAGTAGCACTCAACAGACTCCCACAGCTGCTACCCCCACCACTCAGCCTTCAAGACTGGCCTGGAATTCCCCTTCTTTAAAGCCCGAGAGCAAAAAGTCATCTCCCTCCAAGTGCACTTACCATCCCCAGGTGAGGCCTCCTTATCTTCCTCCTGGCTAGATCTGGGCCAGCCTGAGGGCAGGGACTGTGTTTTGCTCTAAGCCTGATCCCCCACAAGCAAGGGGTTCTCTAGGCCTCAGGAAACAGGAACTGAATACTTCAAGGCCCTCTGACCTTTGTCTAATTCCCCAGCCTCTGCCATCTGCAACCCATCACTCAGCACTCAGGACCGTATTTCCCCTCATTTCGTCACCACGGTCCTGTTTTCTCTCCACAGCTAGCCTGAGCTCCCCAGGACTAAGGCCCTGTTCTGGCTTCTGAGGCTTTATCACAGATATGGCAGCCAGCAGGGACAGCCCCTTCTGTGCCCCCATCCCCATTTTGCCCCAGGAGTCCAAGAGCTTTGGGGAACTGAGGAACTCCTCCCAAGGAAGCTAGTGGCCTTGGCTAGCTGGGAGCACAGCACCCCCACCTTCACATAAAGGAGAAACTAAGGCAGAATCTGGAGGGCCATCAAACCAGAGCAGGGAGATGTCTGTCTTTGGCAGGGCAAGCAGCCCAGATCGGGTTCATGGTGGGAAGAGGTGCCCTAACTGAAAGCTCGGTATGAGGGAAGGTGGGGGCATCCTCTGAGGGCCTCTGAGCTCTAAGAGCTTTGGTGGAAAAACCCACAGGCCACACAGCAGGGGAAGGCAAAAGGCGACATCCCCATGAGGTGAAGGGATCAGCCCACAGAAATGCTATTAATATTCCACTTCTTTTAAGTTGCAAACAGCTGTGAAGCAAGAGGGAACTTTTTTGAAATGCTGTTCACTCCCCTCCTTGAAAATTGCAAAAATTTGATTTGAGTTCAAATTCCTTGGCTAATCCCAGAAGGGCTTCATCATCTGACCCTCCCCTCCCTGTCCTCGGCCCCACCCAGCAGGACCATCCTGCGGTTTTACACCTCCCTGACAGCAAGAAAGGTCTCTTTCTAGCTCGTCTTTTGCAATCCGGTTGCCATTCTCTCTCCTCTAGGAAGGGTCCCCAGTTTCTCTGCAATCACTTAGCTGCCCATTCGCACTTGTGCTCAGATGGTCCCCAGCACATGGTTGGGGTGTCTAGGAGAAGTAGGAGTGGTGGCAGCAGCTAAGACTTAATAAATGAGTACTTCCTATGTGTCAAGCACTGTTTGAAGCAACCTATGAAGCCGAAACTATTACTAGCCCTATGTTACAAAAGAGGCATGTCTGTGCGTGAGGCATACAGACCCTGGATAATTTGTCCAAAGTCAACAAGCAGTGTGCCTTCAGAGGCCAGTCCTGTACCCACTGCTGCTTGCTGGTGATTGGGTCAGTCACAGCAAAGGGCCTGCAGTGGATGAGACAAGTGGCACTTGGAGAAAGCTGCTTGCTGAGGGTAATGTATTCTCTATCCATTCAGGTCACTCTACATCCTTGGGGAAGACAGACAGATCAGGGTTCCTCTCCCTTACTCCAGGTGTCCGAGGGGACTTTTCATTGAGATTCTCCAAGGAGAGTCCCTCTACTTTCTCCACTCCCCAAAAGGAACTTATGAGAGCAAATCCAATAATCACCTACCTGCTTTCCAATAATCACCTACCTCACCTCTCTGTATCACCCCAGTTCTGGGTCATTGGCTCTTCTAGCACCACTCAGATAGAGGACCCCCGTTTTTTTGTACAAAGACTCTCCTGGGGTTCCATCTCAGGAGACCCATTCCTCTGAAGCCTTGTACTTCCCGCCTCCCCTATCCCCCAACCACCACTACCACCACACACACGAGTTCAGAGGCTAAACCCAATCTGACAGCAAACAGCCAAGTTCAAGATGAAAGCCGCTGGCCTCAGGTCAGGGCGAGCCAAGCACAGCATTCAAAACCGGAGGATTGTGTTTCTTTTAAATGCCAAACTATAAATAGGGCAAAACCCCAGGAAAATACTTAGGAGCAGCCATCATCACCTCCCTTGCACCCCACACCCCCAACCTTTCAACACTTGCTAATTTATGCCCTCAGTAATTCTCTTCTCCATCACCGTGCCTTCTGTAATCATCCTAAGGGCTCTAGTAAAACTCTCAAATCAATTTAATAAAAATTCACTTTAGCTGTTAAAGCTCTAAGCAGAGTCGTTAACTAAGGTGGATTTATCCATCTTGGAGGGTTTGTTTTTTTTTTCCTTGGGTGGGGAGGGCACCTGCAACTTTGAGAAGAACATAAATAAGAAAATGAGCCATTAGAAAGGGACTTCTTTCTTCCATTTCCTCTCAAAAACCCAACTTTTTTTTCCATTTCTGCAGCCCTAAATGGTGAGAATTCAAGCTTGAACTAATGACTCGGGGGGCTCCGGAGATCCTCCGTGCTCAAGAGATCTACTGTGTTTCCCTCTAGTTACAAAGGCGGTGAAATGGACCAGTGTGTTTTACAATTTCCAACAAGGCTTAAAACAAAGGAGGTTTTCATGTTAACCCTCCATTCTCCAGAAAATTCAATTAATGCTCCCCCCTCCCACCTCACCACTCCCATGCTAAGCATTTTGGTCACATGTAATTTTACCACATGGTTTTATTTTTCAAAATTTGGGAGGACTGGTGTTAATAACAGATGTCAGGACTTCAAAATAATGGGAATTAGCTTTACTACTGTAGACTGGAATATGATATGCATACAGCAGTTTGAAGGGTCCAGAAAATGAAAGGAGAGGGGTATGGCACGCGCTGACAACCTCGGAATGTGATAATGCAGTTTGGAGTTTAGGAAGGAGAGAGAAAAGAGGCCAGTGGGATCTGAGAGGCTTCTGGGAAGGGACCAGCTATGTGAGCAGTCTGTGAAAACCCAGTTAGGTTTGGGGTGCCAGAGCAGATGGGGAGCTTACAGGGGGGGAGGAACCTGGGTTCACCCTACCCCCAGCCCCAGATGTGGGAATCTCAGGAGCCTCTGGCTAAGAGAAAGCGCAATAAGGAACTCTCTGCTAGGGCCCTCTTTCTTTCCCCTTCTTTTCCCTGTCAAGTCCTCCTAATTCTAAGACTCAGCTCTGGTTTGAGGTCATCTCCTGAGAGCCCTCCCTGACCCCTCAGGTGGGACCTGGGGCCCACATTAGGACTCCCTCCTGAACATCTCTCTACTGTGGCCCTAGCCCACTGTCTTGTTCCCGTGGGTTCATACACTCAGCCTGAGCCCAGCCCTTGTCTAACTCATCTTTGCATTCCCTTGCCCAATGTCTGGCACATAGCAGGTGCTTAATAAATGCTTGTCAACTAACACACATGTGCTTTGGAATATGGCACTGTTTGGATTTTAAACATGACCCTGCACCATCTGGTCCTGGGCAAGTTACATCCTTTTTGAGCCTCATTTTCCTCATCTGTAAAATGGGAGCAACATGGTCAAGATTAAATTAAAATGAGAATGTATGTAAAGTTCTTATTCCAAGTGCCCGGCCCATGGTGAGCTCCCACATCCTTCCTGATCACTTCACACCAGAGGCAGAAGGCTGAGAGGGGAGGAACCCTTCAATCCAACGCTCAGATTTTTTTGTGCTTCTAAAGGAGAAGCAGAGTGGGGTGGACTGGTACACTATTTCAGTGGTTGGGTGGAGGAGGTGTTGGGTCAGCCAAACAAGAACACTGGAGAAGCCTGTGTGCCGAAGCCTGTTCTAGGGGAAATAGAAAATAAAATTTCCCAGCAGACCAGAGTCCAGCCTGAACCAATTTACTAAGCTCACTTACAGAGCAAATTCAACAGCTTTGCGTGCCCAAGAGGGAGGGCAGGGGCGAGCACGGGTGCGGGCTCTAGAGCCAAACTGCCTGGTTGTCTGAACCCCAGGCTCTGCCTCCTGCTCTGTCACTGTGGCCACTTGGAACTTCCCTGGGTTTCCGTTTCTTTACCCAGAAACATAAGGTTGCTGCAAGGAGTACATGAAATACTTCCGGAAAAGCACAGCAAGTTTCTTGCTCAACAGGCATACTAAAACACTAGCAGCAGCAGCAGACCTGATTGCTTTCATAAGATGTCAAGATGCTGATACCCATCTTGCCTAATATAGCTAATGTTGAGTCTCACCAAATTCTCATTTTGCAGGAGAGGAAAGGGAGGTGGTGGTAGATTAAATGACTTGATGGGTAAATGGCAAAACCACATGGCAAAACCAGTCTGTGCCCTCTCAAAAAATGTGACTACTACGACTCACAATGCCTGACACACAGAAGGTACCCTGTAAGTGCACACTTCATTGTGGGAGCCTCTCCAAGTTAGAAGAGGCTGGGGGAAGGGGTCACCAAAAGCCTGACGGAGCAACCTCTTGACTGCAAGTCCGCAAGATGGTTCTGAAGACAGGAAAGAGGGCAACCACGTGGTCTGCAGCTAGCAGGCAACAGGCACTTGAAAGTCAGACCCCACTTGCTTCAACTCAGTCCAACCACAGTACAAGCAGGGAAGGAAGCACCTGACAGCTCCGGGAGTAATTTCTCAAGAAAGGTGCATTAACTCCCTTTCTCACACATTTGAAAGTGCACACACAAGTTCCATAAAAACTCCAACCCAGACTGCACCCCCCACTTCCAATGACCCCCTTCTCACCTCCGCCCCAGGAATTCCTAGCTAGGGACTCCATGATGATGTCAACGTGATTCAGAACCAGCTAAAACCCAGAACCTCAGGTGGAAAATGCCCAAGCAGCCAGATGGAAGATTTTTGAATTTTCAATCTTCCTTAAACCAATTTCCTAAGGCCTCAGATCTAGAAAGCAGGGCAAAGCAGATTTCTGTAGACGAAAATGGAAACTGGCAAAATGCTTCCATTGGTCAGTTTTCATGTCTTGGGTTTTTCCTATGAAAGGAGGGGACTTGCCTGGTTGTAATTGGTTTGAGTTTGCTGGCCAGGGATGGGGTCGGGATTGTCCTCTTCCACGAACTTGCTCATGCTCGCCTCCAAATCCAAGTTTCTCTAAAAGTAACTTGCCCACCTTTGGGTGGGATAATCATTTATGGATTTAGCAGGACCTCAAAATAAGAGGCACTGAGTTTGTTCAAACACCTTAAGGAAGCCGTCTGGTCTCCAAAGCCACCTCCACCAGCTGCACCCAGCTGCCTAACCCCTCGACCCCCCTCCTCTTCCCTTCTCCTCGTGTTTTGAAGTTTATTTTCCCACATTTAGCCTTGAATTCTTTCCTTCCTTCCCTTGCAGCAGTAGAGGAGCAAAGAAGAGGGAAACACTTCGAGGGCAGCTCAAGGCTTTATCATACCCGCCTGCCCTCTTCCCCCTCTAAACAAAGCCCTGGAACAAACTAAACAAAAACTTGTTCTCCAGAGGAATTGTTTCCTCAAGGGAAATTATCAAGTGACCCCCTTCCCCCAACACACACACACAGATGCACATGGATCAGAAGGAACCCAAATCAACCCAGCACTCCTGCCATGTCAGGAGCTAAACCAGCCTCCTTCTGAAACATCCTCCCACCCATCCCCAACCTGGAACCGGATACAGGACAGGAGACTCTCCCAACTAAAATTCAAACCCTGCTGGACTAAACCTCTCCTTCCACCAGGCTATTTGGAGGACAAGTCTCTACTCACCCACTACCGGTAAGCACCTATATGTTCAACAGTGTGAATGTCCATTGACTTGGAAACCAAAAAAAGTATTACTAACAAGACAGCTTTGTGTTTTCCAAATGCTTTCAACCTCACAACAGTCCAGGACAGGAAAGAGGGATGACCATGGGCTGGTTCCCATTCTACATATGGGGAAACTGAGGCCAGAAAAATGATAAAACTAGTATAGGCGTAAAGTATTAGGGGGCTGCTGTAGATTACATACTGTTCCTTCTCAGACTTCCCTATTGACATCTTTCACCCCAAGAGAAATATAACACCCTAAACGATGGGTTTTTAACATTTTTTGTTCCACGGACCTCTTTGCCAGTCAGGTGAAAACCATGGAGCTCTTACTAAGTCCACACTATCCTGTGTATTATTTAATAAATATATCACACCCGCACCAACACGTCCCTACAAGAATAATGATTTTTGAATTTTAATTCCAGCTCACGGACGTCTTGTTAAGAACCTCTGCCCTCTAGACCAACTGCCCCCACTCCACCCTCTCACCCAGGTCCTGGCTGTTCCAGTGGGGGAACCATTAGTGAAGCCAGAGAAAGTAGGGTGGGTGGTTAAGGCCAAGCCCCGTCCAGAAACTGGAAGAGCCAGGGAGGGGTGGGGGCCTGGCACAGGGCCCCAGCCAGAACAGTCAGCCCAGTTTTATCTGAGCAAGGTCAAGGCCATTCATGAGGCTGGGCGCCCTAAGAAGATAAAAGGCTCCCAATGCCAACGAGGAGGAGAAACGCCCCCCACCACCTCCCATTCCGAACACCTTTCTCCTCCCCCCTTGAAAAGGGACTTACCGGGGTTTTGGCCATTTATTTAACCAGCTACTTTCACGAAGTTTAACTCCAAGCCCTAGGGGGATGTCTCTGCAAGATAAGCCTTCCCGGAAGCCTGGACACGTCCCTCAGCATTCCAGCCACCAACTCTTAACCCGTGGGCCCGAGAGGGCCTCGCGAGTCTTGAGGGGATGGGGGGAGAGAGGGGCTTAGCTTACGATTGGGTTGGGGGACCCTTCCGCAGCAACGCTGGATTCCTGGCTTTTCGGAAGAAAAGTCAGGCGGGCGATGCATGGCCCCGGGGCCGGGAGGGTAGAACCTCGAGAGGGAGGCACCCGGCTCCGCTCTGGAATCCGGAGCCTCTCCAAGGGAAGATAAGAGCCTCTTTATCCGCCCCACAGCCTGCCTCCAAGCGGCGAGATACCTGCACACCCCAACCACGCCGCCGCAGGGGGCCCGACCCAGCTCGCCTCTGGGCAACCCCAAGTTTCCTCCGGGCTAGGTGGGCTCCAACGAGTCTCCGCGCGTGGGTGACAGTTGTCCCCGGAGCAGCGACAGACCCCCGCAGCCTAACCCGTGGTGGGGCACCCCCTCCCCGTCACTCCAAGAACTTCCCCCAGGAATCCTAAAGCTTCAGCCAGCGGTACTCACCTGCAGGATCCTGTCCAGGCCCTCCTGGCCCAGGCACGGGTAGTCCTTGAGCAGCTGCAGCTTCTGAGTGTAGTAGTTTTTCTTGGCCTCCTTCCAGTGCGGCTCCTCGAGCACCTCGAAGATCGCCGCGCCGATGGACAGGTAGAAGATGATGGCCGAGGTGAGCAGGGGGCCCCGGTCCACCATGGCTCCCGAGCGGTCGCCGCGGGCAGAAAGCCTCCCCTAGCCCCCGCGGCTGCCTGTCCGCCCGCCCTCCCGGCCGCTGCAAACAGCTGTTTGAATTTGGAGCTCCGCATGCGCAGTGCCCCCTCGCCCCAGCGCGGCTCCCGGGACAAAGTTGCTCGGCCAACTTGGCCCGCAGCACGCGCGGAGCTGCGAGGGGCCGCGCTCACGTGGACCGCTTACTGGACGGGCAGAAGTGGGCCCAGGCGTGGCCTGACCCGCGGGGTCGGTAAGTAGCGGGGAAAACTCAGGGTCCGACCCGGAGGAGACACGTGGACCGCTCTTGGGCGCGCCACGAGCAGACTGCACCGCACCCGCCTCCACGCGCCTCTTTAACTATCGCCCGGCGGGCTCTGCTCTCCCGCCCCAGACCCAGGCGTGGGCGGGACCGCCGAGGCCGCGCCCCCCTGCGGGCCCCGCCCCGCGCAGGCCGCGCGGTCCGCTCCGCAGCCACCGCGAGGTGCGCGCTGGAAGGAGCCGGGCGAGCCCTGCGTTCTCGGTGGCTGCAGACGCTGCTCCTGCGCACCGCGCTGGTCTCGCGCGCTCCTCCATGCGCCCTGGGGCTCGGATTGTTACTAATGTCGGTGTAGTAACTAAAATGATTGTGTACCGAAGGAATGTATTGCTATTGTTATTTTTATTTACTGTAAACTCAATTTCCATTGACCGATGTTTTTTCCAAGAAGGCTTGATTCCCAGTCTTTTTCTTTGTCTCTAACCCCTGCCGACCTCCTACCTATCCAGGCTGTGGTCTGAACCCCAGCACTGAAGTCCCTCTCTTTAGCTCTCAGCCCTTCCCCGGGCTTCTCCCCTGAATCCTGCCCTCAGGATGGAGTGGTCTCCAACGTGAGAAAGTCGGGGAGCAGTGTCAACAGTTCGCCCAGCGTGGGGCAGGGGGTTAGTTTGAGAGACCACAGCTTTCTCTTCGTTTGGAAAATGTTACCTACCCTTGCTTTCCCGTCTCCTGCCTGTCTGTGTTCACTTCCCAAGAAAATAAAGAGGCTCTTCCTATTTCAGCCTCGCTGCCTCAAGAAAACACTGTGTATATTCTGGGATGAATTGGTTTTTATTCAAAATTGTAATGATTTCTAGTTTTTCTGTCTTTATACTTAGCCTGTTTCTCCCTGGATCCTCTCCCTTTCTCTCGCAATGTAATGGTCTGTCTTCATTCTGTCCTGCCGCCCCATCTCTTACCTTCTGGTATTTTCCCAATCCTCTTTACTGTGCTCTGTTCCCCGTACTCCTGCCTCTTTACTTTTTCTCCTTCCAAATTGAATGTGCTTCTGCTTTCCCCACCCTCCTGGCCCCAAACCACACATTTGAATCAACAATTTCTGATGAAGATTAGGGCACACACACTAACATGTGTTATACCCATTCTCTGCACAACAGCAAGTGGAGGCTTTTAAAATACTGAAACCAATTTAGACAACATGAGCCTCAAGGATGGAAAAGAAAAAAAAATGTGTATATTCAGTCATGAGAGGTAGGGGTGTGCATTTTCTAACATTGCCATTAAATAAATCCATTCCAATGATGAACCTGGGACCTCCTATGTAGGAAGCAGGCACTCAATCGCTTCAGCCAGGTCCACTCTTTATATTGTCTTATTCTGTTTAGGATCAAAGGAGGCATATAAAAAGCCATCAAGAACATAGTGTCATTCAATAACATAATCACCTAAAAACCTTGTTTTCCTTAAAAAAAAAAAAAAAGGCTTCTCTCTCTCCTTGAAAGATTAAAAGGTATTATTACTATTTTTTTGTAGGGGGTACGGGGAATGAACCCAGGACCTCATACAAAGAGGTACTATTTTTATTTTTGTTCTTGTCATGTTGCTTGAAAGAAAGACAATATTAAATGCCTTATAAAATAGCTTGCCTTCTAAAAGATTACCAATTATTTTATAAGCTTGCTCTATTTCTAATGGATCAGTTGGAGACATGGGGGAAATATTTGTTAAATTTCCAGGTCTACAACACCTCCATTTATTAAAATTAGAAAGGTTTCTGAGTGTAAATTCTTTATATCTAATAAGGTCACTTTCATGTTTTATACCAGGAAAAACAAAATAAAACCATAGAACATTGAATTATAAACTTGCAGTAAAAGATGTAGTAAAAAATTAGAACTTGTAAATTAGAGTAAAGATATTTGAAGTTACAAGAATTAGCTTGGCATTAAAGAAGGAGGAGATATGTCTCAGGGACAATAATTAAGCCAGGTAAGCATTATCTTGGCAGGTTTTCATTTCCTTTTAATGCCCAGACTACGTGCCCTTCACTCCAAGAGCCAGTTAAAATATCGAGAAAAGTGTCCTTGTAGGTTAAGCACCGAGCTCAAGTACAAGTTCTTTTTTTTTTTTTAAAAAAGATTTTATTTATTTATTCATTTATCCCCCCCTTGCTGCTTGTGCTCGCCGGGTCAGCTAACCACGCCATGCGGGCGGGCTTGCCTTCACCAGGAGGCCCTGGGAACCGAACCCGGGGCCTCCCATATGGTAAACAGGAGCCCTACTGATTGAGCCACAGCCGCTTCCCTCAAGTACAAGTTGTGAACTATTTGTATTTGAAGATTTCAGATAGTTCATTGTTGCCATTTCAAACTCTTTTCCCTGAAAAGGAAATATGATCATATCAGAATTTTACTACTGTGCAACAGCAGCTAAAATTTCTACTGCTAGGGAAAACAACTTAGTAACAAGAGAGACCCTAACTCTGACTAGTTCAAAGATTACCTGTACCTACTCCTCAGACCTGGTCACTTTTAGAATAACACAAGAGGGTGGGATTTATAGGACCCACTCAAAACTTGTCTCCCTGCTTGTCATTGACCCCTGAAATTCCACCATTTGAGAGCCATTCCTCTGTGGTAAGCCTTGCCCTCTCTGCAAGACCTCTTTTAACATCCATGGAAGGGGGAGGGCACCAAGACCCAACACTTTTCTTCTGTGGATCCAAACTGGTTTTGTGTGTGTTTTGGTCACTACTTTAAGTATCTAATGAACACTACGGACTTTTCCCCAGAATAATACACCCATGCACTTACCCACCAATTTTACGCTAGTTCCAACCCCTCCCAAAGGCTGTTCCTGGCTGGAAGACTGTACTGTCACATCACCTCGGGCAGGGAGGTTTGAGGGGGTGCTGGTGGGTGAGGTGAATGTTGGAGGGAAAAGGTGAATGACAAAGTTGGAAGGCACTAGAGCAAATTTGGCCAACTTTACAAATTTGCCAGTAGCAATATTAATGAGGCACTTTTAAAAAATATTTATTTATTTATTTATTTCTCCCCACCCCCTTGTCTGTTTCTTGTGTGCTTGTCTTTTTTTTTTTTTTTTTTTTAGAAGGCACCGGGAACCAAATCTGGGACTTCTGCTGTGGAAAGGAGGTGCCTAATTGCTTAAGCCACCTGTGCTTCCTGCTTTGTTGTGTCTGTCATTATGTTTTCCTCCTTGTGTCTCTTGTTGTGCCATCTTGTTGCATCAGCTCACCGCGCCTGCCTATTGCGTCAGTTCACTGTCTTGCTTGTCTTCTTCAGGAGGCACTGGGAACTGAACCCGGGACCTCCCATGTGGTAGGCGGGAGCTCAATCACTTGAGCCACATCCACTTCCCATGAGGCACTTTTTTAAGTGCTCATGGCATGCTAGATGTAGATAAATACTAAAGGAGATAGTGCAGATAAGAAAAGCTGATACCCTGGGAATTATTAGCCCATTTTACAGAAGAGGAAGCTGAGGTTCAGGGAGGTGAAGTAACCTGAGCCTAGAGTCCATGGCTCTTCTCATTACACTTTTCCTGAGCTCCTGCTGTCACCAGCCCCCTCCCCCATGAGCTCTTCTGGCTTCCCCAAAGCCTCCTGGTTTCCTTCTATGCTAAGAATCCTCCCTGTACGGGGCCTGCCCCACCCCCACTTGTGGTTGTGACTGGGTTCACAGGACAGTCCTACCAGGGGTACCTCCCTTGTCTGTCTGTCCTGTGGTGAGCAGCTTCCTCCATAGCCTGGGGTATCTCTTTGGGAGACCTGGCCTGTCTCCACTAGTCTCTTCCAGTGGTTCTCTTTGCTGGTCACCTGCAGTGCAGATAGAGGCACTGGGGATAAGAAGAATGGCCTGTGGGGACAATTCCTCTTTGTATGTAAAGATGACCGGCAAAGTGACACTGCTATTGTCTTTGGGTGGCTTCGAAATGCCTCATATTTATTTATTATTCATTCCTTCAATGTATTTTTGCCTTTTTTTTTTTTAGGTACTGGGGCCAGAAAGTGAACCCTGGACCTCGTATGTGGGAAACCATCGCTCAACCACTGAGCCACATCGGTTCCCCTGTGTTGTTGTTTTTTTTCTTTTGTTTGCTTGTTGTTTGTGGGGTTTTTGTTTTTTTTTTGTTTTGTTTTGTTTTTAGGAGGTACTGGGACCTCCCATGTGGGAAGCAGGCGCTTTACCGCTTGAGCCACATCCACTTCCCCAATGTATTTTTTGGGTACCTACTATGTGCTAGGCTCTGGGCCAAACACTGGGGGTGCAGCATAAAACAACACTATCCTTGTCCCAAAGGGCTTTTGAATGGCTAGAAGACAAAGGGACAGTAAGCGTCTATCCAGAACTGGGGTCAGAGTGGGGGAGTGGTTCATTCTATCTGAGAGTCAGGAATGAAACCAAAGAGAAGCTGACTTTCATTTTCATCTTGGAAGCCAGGTAAGCATTCACCAGGTAGATTGGGTCGGGAAAGTCTCAGCCTGATTAAGTCATGAAGGAGGTGAATTCAGCGATTGCAAGAGATTCAACAGTGCTGGAGGGCACGGCCAGAGTTTAGGCTCAAAATGAACAGAGGGACCAGGGGTGGCAGGGGGAGGGAGATAGGGTGGGGGGATGTCTTCAGTGCCATGCTAAGGGCACTAACCTGGAGTCACCAAGAATTCCATGGATAGAATTCAGGGGCTCCATGAACTTGGATGCAAAACATTTTTTTTTTTATTTGCACTAACCCCTATCTGAAATTTAGCATGGCCTTCAATAACAAATGTAGGGAAGCAGATGTGGCTTAGGCAGTTGGGTACCTGCCTCCCACATGGGAGGTCCCGGGTTCGGTTCCTGATGCTCCTAAAGAAGACAAGCAGAGACAACGAGCAGACACAGCAAGCAGACAACGAGCAGACAGGCGAGGCAGCTGTCTCAAGGGGGAAGAATATAACAAATGTACACAATGACCCACAATAATATTAGCAGCACCTGTGACATTGTTACCAACATGGTCCTTTTCATATTGCATGAAAATGGCAACAGATACCTCAAAATATTGTTTCAAAATTACTTCAAAGTTATGGCAGTTATTAGAGCCACTGCTACATGGTATAATGTGTTAATTTTAAAAGCATATTTATTACTCTATATAGATTTTTAAAATATGTTTATAATTGTGTTTCATTGTAAATTGGTTGTCTTTGTAATACAATGTATTTTATTTTATGCATGCATTTTTACATTTAAAAGCATTATATTAAGAAGGTATCCATTGGCTTCACCGGACTGCCAGAGGGGTCCATGAAACAAAAATAAGGTGAAGCAATCCTGCTGGACTAGTTCAGCAGAGAAATGGCCTGATCACTGTAGCATTTTCAAGAGTTCACCTAGGCAGCTATGTCCTTTAGGCAATAGTCCAGAGGAGACACAATGGCGCCCAGAAGGAACAGTGGTAATGAGAGGCAGGGACAACCCAGGAGATGTTTAAGAGCTAGCAGCATCATGATTTGGAGACTGTCACATTTCAGAACTTCTCTATTTTATGCTGAAGTTTGCAAAACCTGCTGCATTCTGGAATTTGGCACCAATGATAATCTGCCCCTCTCTCCATTGCCTGCATACTTTGCTCACACACTGACCCTCTCCCCTAGCCTCCCTCACCCCTGGCTGCAGTGAGCAACTCCAGCAAGCCTTGTTCAGACTCACTGTTTAATGCCCACGGCTGCCCCATCTGGCCCCAGCCTGGCTGCTCCTTGAGGGACATAAAGATCCCAGAAGACAATTGACCACTGTGTACCAAATGGGAGAGGGGCCTGAGGATTGGTTGAGAGAGGGGTGGGGAGGGGAGGCGGATGAGGAGGATGCCAAGGGGACCAAGATTCCTGGAATTTCTGCCTCCTGAGCCAATGTCCAAGAGTGAGCTGGGCAATAAACAGAACTTGAGTACAGGCAGGACTTTGACCTTGGAGTCCTAACAGTGCGTTTTGGGGCAACAGCTCACAAGGCACTGGGCCTCCACAGACTTGGAGCCCCATAAGTTATTATGGGTCTCATAACACAAACAATTCATTTAATATCATAAGAGACTGGAATCCCTATCCCTGGTCACTAAGCACCTCCCTCCTCAAACCAGCCACCCATATTCTTGTCCCTGTGTTAGGGACCCAAGCTGGCCTGGCTGGGGGAAAAAAATTATTGACTGGGGTCCAGCTCAAGGACTTCACCCAGGATGAACATATTGGGGTGCACGGTTCAGCCCCGTCCCTCTCTCAGCCTTACTGCCAGGGCAAAGAAGGGACTAGTTATGGATGATAATCGCTGTCACTGCAATAGGCTGCTCATGCGCCAGGCACTGCGCCAAGCTCCTTACATATGTTACTGCATTTGACCTCACAGCCATCCTCTAAGTCAGGACCCATTATTGTGCCCCAGTTTACATGTGAGGAAGCTGAGGCTCAGGGAGGGGATGTAACTTGTCTGATCTGGCATGTGGGGAAGCCAGGATGGGAAGCCAGGCAGCTCTGATGGCAGAGGCCTCCAGGCACAAAGGGCGGGGCCGAGTCCGCTCTCCCTTGAGCGCCCATTCCCAGCCCCTCCTGCCCAGGCTTTTACCCGCTGGGGCACGGCAGTGCTGGCGCCGCTGCTGATTTCAAAACTAAAAACTTAAGGCACAAGGAAAGCCTGGGTAAGACTTCTTCATTTGCCAAGAGTGGCTTCATGCACAGGAGGAGTTTTCTACCAAGGCTAGAGACTGTCATTGCTCAGAGATGGAGGAGAGAAAAAGAGCCCACAAATCACTGGCTGCCGCTTCCTCCACCAGCAAGTCCTGCCCTGGATGACCAACAAGATGCCCTTAATACCACTACTGGGTATATACCCAGGAGAACTGAGAGCAGTGACATGAACAGACATCTGCACACCAATGTTCATAGCCACATTATTCACCATTGCCAAAAGCTGGAAACAACCCAGGTGTCCATCAACAGACGAATGGATAAACAAACTGTGGTCTATTCATACGATGGAATATTATGCAGCTGTAAGAAGAAATGAAGTCATAAAGCATATGGCAACATGGATGAACCTGGAGGACATTATGTTGAGTGAAGCAAGCCAGACACAAAAGGACAAATACTGTATGAATGTGTTACTATGAACCAAATATATTATGTAACATATTGTTTGATTCAAAAAAAATTTCATTTGTATCCAGTACATTTAATTGAGAAATGCATGTGTTTGTTCATCTGTGTTTACTTTTTAGTTTTTAATTGTTATATTTTCAATTATTAAATGTATAAAATAAAGTTTAAAAAATGAGAAAAAAAAAAACAAAACAAGAAGAAGATGCCCTTGCCTACCCAAGCCTCCAAACTGCTCTTCCCTTCCACCTGGTGCTGGAGCACCTCGAACCCTGAGGGACTGATATCCTAGACAATGATCACTAATGACTGTCAACATCCCCCAGAAAGACACTAGCAGACTTCCCATGCCTCCCGAAGAAAGTTACACTTGAGTCTGATCTGGCCTCTAGATCCAACTACTGCTTCATAGGCAATACAAAGGACAGAGGAATGTGTTAAATTAGCCTCAGGGACATAGTAGGCAAAATACAGGACAAACAACCTGGTTTTTTCAACAACTAAATTGCAAGGAAACAAAGGGGCATGCGAGAGAAAGGTGGAATAGAAACTGATGGATTATAAGAGACATGAAAGAGAGCAAGTACATGTACGGGCCTCATTTGGCTCTTGAATCAAACAGTGAAAGATGCAAAAGCAGAGCAACTTAAAAATTTATGTTTGTGAGACAACTGAAATGTGAATGCTGAATGGCTATTGGATGTTATTAAGGAATTTTTTGTTAATCTTTGCCAGGTATTATAAGGTATTGTGGTTTTTAAAAACATGTTTTCTTTTTAGAGCTGAAATAAAATGTTCAAAGAATCTTGTCACTTCTCGGTTTTCCTGTTGCTCAGAGGCTAGAGTCCTGAATTCTCACTGTGGCTTACATGCCCAGCCTCTGCCCACCTGTGTGATTTCATCTCCCACCCTCTTCTCAGTGCTCTCTAGGCTTCAGCTACCCAGGGCCTTCACATCAGGACAGCATTAAGACTTTCATGGGCCCCTTCCTCGATAAACTATATTTTATGACTGTGTTGATATAAAGATGAATATGTTAATATTATATATTAAAATGTTCTTTGATCTAAAAAAAGTTTTTCCCTTCTTATTTAAAAAGAAACTGGTGCTGGGAAGCGGCTGTGGCTCAATCAGTAGGGCTCCCGTTTACCATGTGGGAGGCCCCGGGTTCGGTTCCTGGGGCCTCCTGGTGGGGGCGGGCCCGCCCGCACGGCGTGGTTGGCTGATCCAGCGAGCACAAGCAGCAAGGGGGGGATAAATGAATAAATAAATAAAATCTTTAAAAAAAAAAAAAAAAAAAAAGAAACTGGTGAGTGGATGTGGCTCAAGCAGTTGTGCACCTGCCTCCCACATGGGAGGTCCCAAGTTTCGGTTCCCGGTGCCTCCTAAAGAAAAAACAAGCAGACAATGAGCAAAAAATAATGAACAGACAATGAAAAGGAAAAAAACAAAAAACAAACAATGAGCAGACAATGAGTGCAAAGAAGGAGCAAAAACAACTAGCAAACAGGGGAGGGAGCCGTCTTGGGGTGGGGGGAGGAGGTAAAGAAACTAAACTGTCTTCATGGACTCCTTTTAATATTGTGGACCCTGGGCACTGTGTACTGCACCTAATGGATAAGCCAGCCTGCTTCATGAATTCAGTTTCTACCTCCTCTTAACCCCTTCATCTTGGAAAACCATACACTTGCTTGGAGAAGCCTTCTCTGACCTCTCCAAGCCCCCATAGTGAGCTGATGCCCTCATCGTGTGCTTTATAAGTATCGCAGTTGAGAATCATGTATTAATTTGGGCGATTGTTGGCATAATGTGTGTCTCCTCCACTGGATTGTCCATCTTTATAACCCCAGCACCTAGCCCAGCGCCTGGCATATGCTGGCACTTAATAAATATTTGTTGAATAAATAAATAAATTAGGGGTGGGAACAGATGCCAGTGGTGTTTTAAAACATTTAAATAGGAAAAAGAAAAATATCAGGAAAGAAGCACACCACAATATTAACAGTGTTTTGTTGTTTGTTTTTTGTGTTTTGGGCAGGGGGCAAAGAGAGTGGTAGGGATCTGAGTGCTTTTTGGTTTCTTGATTATGCTTATGTGCACCTTTCAGCTTTTTCTCATTGCACATCAATTGCTGTGTGGTGCAAATATTAAAAATCAAACCCAGCAGAGAAGCATTCTTTGCAGCCAGGCACTAAAACAAAGGCCTTACTAAGAGTTCCTTGCAACCACACTGGTGTCTTGTTCTCTGTACTATCCCTTGTGGTTAGCACCTTACAGGTGCTCAGGAAGTATTTGTCGACAGGTTGAATGTGGTCCCGGGGCCCTGGATTGGAGACGGGAGCTGGTCATGGCAGGGAGAGCAGCAAAGAGGCTGCTCTCCTTGTCCTGGTGAACGATGAGATGAGGGTACTGGACAGTCAGGCAGAAAGTGGGGAGTTAGGGACCTTTCAGAGGAAAGAGTATCAGGGTTTAGAGAGAAAGGGTTCATCTAACCTGGACAGCTGGGCAGATGGCAAAGCAGGGAATAAGGCAGAGAGAGCACAGTGGGGAGGGAAGGATGAGTTCACTTGTGACTTTTTTTTTTAAAGATTTATTTTATTTATTTATTTCTCCCCACTCCCTTCCCGCCATTGTTTGCACTCGCTGTCTGCTCTCTGTTCATCTTCTTTTTAGGAGGCACCAGGGACTGAACCCAGGACCTCCCATATGGGAGGGAGACACCCAATCACTTGAGCCACCTCCACTCCACCTTGGGACTTTTTAAGTAGAAGGTTCTGTTGGGACACCTGGGTAAAAAAGTTGAGAGGGCAGTGGGGACAATGGACCAGGAATTCAGGGGTAAGGTTTGGAATGAAGAGACAGTCTCAGGACTCACATCATACAGGTGGCAGTTGTCTTCTTCCAAGTGGATCAAACGGCCCCCTCCTCCCAGGCTGGAAAACCAAGACGTTAGGAGTGGTGGTGGCACACCTCAGTCTTGGTTGGGGAGGAAGAAAAAGAGTCTCTGAAACAAAAAAACAAACTGGTCTGGGGTGAGACTGAAACTGGGGAGAACTGGACCAGCCCTCTGAACTGAGGCCTGGGACCAAAACAGCCGTCAAGTACGTGTCCTAGATCAGAGTCCAAGCTGAAGTTTCAAAACACAGACACAAAGAGGCAGATTGAACTAGATGCAAACCTTTCTGTTCACTAAATGTTACTGGCTTGGACCAACCCAATCATCCTTCAGTTCATGCCTAGACTGAAACCACTTCTCATTCCAGGTGCATCTGTGCGCTGAAATGGGCATATGAGTCACTGGGAAAATGCGATTCGATTAACAAAGATTCAATCAGACTACAGCTGTTGCCAGAAAGTGGGGCACGCCTGCAGGACAAGCCTTCCCCCTTGGCAGCCAGAGTTGCCATGCACCCAGGTCATCCCTGCTACCCTTGGCCACTATGTCTCACACTTCGCCATCAGGGGCTTGTCTTTGGGTGAAGGCAGGGCTTCCTCCAAGGTTCTCATTCCCAAACTGTGAATATCCCTTCTATGGCAGCACATTCCAGGGGCTAAGAACTTGTTGCAAATTTGTTTTTCAGTTCCCTTTTCTCCTTGAGGGCTAGCTAGGATCAGGACTCTGAGACGAAAGGGTTTGAATGAGGGAAGGGTAGAGGTAGTTGTGTAATTTGCTATACTGGGGATGGGGTGGGGGGGCTTGGGTGGGAATGGGATATGGCATGAGAAGGATCAACAGGAAGGAGAGCTGTGCTGCTCCAGATGGGTTTGGAGAAAGGACACTAGGGAAGCCCAGATGGGCTGATGCTGCAAGTAACACATCCTCCTACAACCTGTGTGCCCACCTGGATTGTTCTCAGGGTGGTCTATGTATGCTCACATTTGTTGCCCCAATTGTATGGAGAAACCTCTGCTAGGCAGGGGCCTTTCTTTATACTTCTGTGTCTTGCAAAGCTCCGCACTGGACACAGTCTGCACCTAAGATATGCCCGTTGTTAGCTCAGGGAGAAAAGCCCGGCTAGAAGCCAAGCATCCGACAGGCATACTGGTCGACTGCAACAGGTTTTTGCACTGTGGCACCTGCAAACAATGAAGAGCTCTGCAAACAGCCACTGTCTCTGCAAACAGTTATAGGCTCTGCAACCACTTGCAAGTTCTTCAAATAGCTGCATGTTTATAAACAATAGGCCCATTATAAAAATGTAAAATCCAAACTAGAGCTTTGCAAATGGTGATAGGCTCTGCAAACAGAGAAGGGCTCTCTGAAAAGGCTTTTTCAAAAAGTTGCATGCTCTATAAACACCTGCAGTCCGCAAGCAACTGCAGGTTCTGCAAAGAGCAAACGGTTTGACAATAGGCTATAAAAATATCCACTACTGGCCCAAACCTAAGAACGCTATTAAAGCTTTAGAAACTGAATATTACCTACCCTTTCCACCAGAAATAATATCTTAGGATAAGGATGGGAAGGAATGGGAGAAGGACAAGTAAATGTGATAAATAAAGAAGGTTAGAGGCTCTGGTTGAATTGGAAAAGGGTCAGAGTCGTTCAACAGTTTTTGACCCAGCCATTTTTATGGGTTAAGAACTGTGCCAGGCACAATGGAGAATATGGAGAACTAGGTGCTCTCTTTGTTCAAATATTCCCTGAGCCCTTTCTGGTGGCTGTTGGGAATACTTGCACACAGCCCAGATTTTATTTCCTTCTGAGAGAGTTATGATTAGTGCACTTGGCAAATGTCCCTGGTTACCAACCTGAGTAATAAAAACCCATCGTAATCTACCTGAATCCTGCACTCAAAGGTGATTGCTACCTTTGCTGATGGCACTGGCATCAGGGCTGAGACAGCCTTGTCTCTGGGGACATGGATACTCTAAGGGCAAAGAGTCAACCAGGACTAGGAGCAGGACTCCATGTATGGCACTGCCCCAGCCCATGATCCCCACGTGCTCCTGTGTGCCCTTGACAGCCTGAGGGGCATGGGGATGATGCTGACACTTCTGCTTAAGCAAAGCAGGCTTCCGGTAGCAGGAGACCAGCACTGTTTACATACACACCCACTGGGGGGAGAAAGGTGGCTGTTAAGGAGAGGGGAAAGGAGCAGCCCCAGGGCAATGTTGAGGCCAATGCTTAGATTCTTTCTGGCTGTGTGGCCTTGGGAAGATGACTTCACATTTCTGAGCTTTGGTTTCCTTTTCTGTGGAAAATGGGGATAATAAAAGTACCTACCTCTTAAGTTTCTTGTGAGGATTAAATGAGTTAATCTAAGTAAAGTGCTCAGAAAGATGATTGGCATATAGTTAGCTCCATCCAAGTTAGATAGATGACAAGGTTTTTGTTTTTTTTTTTCTTGGTTTGTTTTATTATTTTTATCTCCCCTCCTGCCCTGTGAAGATGGATTCCTTGTCTGCTCTTGTCTGCTCCTCTTCTTTAGGAGGCACTGGGAACTGAACCCGGGACCTCCCATGTGGGAGGCGGACACCCAATTGCTTGAGCCACATCTGCTCCCCCAGATGATAAGGTTGATGGCAGTGGTGGTGGTGGTGATAACGAGGTGATTTTATGGTGATAATGGCGATGATGATGCTAATGATGGTGATGGGGGAAAAGAAGGAGAATATTCTCCAAGGTGGAACTCCTTTATCTTCAACTTGAATCTTTTTATTTCCAAGGTAGAAGGGATCTTAGGGACCTCCTGCCTGGAACATTTACACCACAACCACCATTTTGCACAGTTTGCTTCTCCACCTTCTCCTTCAGGTTGAGGTTCAATGTCACCTCCTCAGAGAGGTCCTCCAAGACCACCCACCTAAAACAGTCACCCCTGTTCTTCTGACCTACAACTCCATTTCCTTCACAGCCCGCTTCACAATTGTGACTATACATCAACTTGTTGCTTTGCAGGTGCTGTGCCTGTCCTCCTTACCAGACCCTGCCATGAGGCAAGGACCTTGTCTGTTTTCTTTCTTTCTTTTTTTTTTTTTAATTTTTCAAGATTTATTTATCCCCCTCCCCCCCCCCTTGCTGCTTGTGCTCACTGTGTCCATTTGCTGTGTGTTTCTCTGTGTCTGCTTGTCTTTGCTACATCACCTTTCTGCACCAGCTCAGCATGCCCAGCTCACCGCGCCACACGGGCCGGCTTTGCCTTCACCAGGAGGCCCACAGGAATCGAACTCGGGGCCTGCCATATAGTAAACGGGAACCCAACCACTTGAACCAAGCTGCTTCCCCCTTGTCTGTTTTGATCACCAAAGTATATCTAGCCATTAGCCCTGTGGGTAGCATAGAGGAGAGGCTTAATAAATATCTGTTACATTAATGAGCGAGGGAATTAATGAATAAACAAATGAGACCAAAAGGGCCTTGTGGTCAGCCATACTCATGTCCTTCCTTTTTCTCACTTCCCTAGGCCTGGTGGTGGGTTCCAACCACAGGAAGCTTTGAAGAAAGACCTGTTCATGGCTTGGCTGGGTGACTTTGGGCTCCTGATTCCCTTCTCTGTGTCTGGTTCCCCTTTCAATCTGAGACAGAGGCCCACTTGGGGCAGTACTAGTCAGCCGGGAAGGCAGAAAACAAGTTGTTTCAGCCGGCAGCACTTTATCCATATTCCCAAGGCTCCAAGCAAGCAAAGCACAAGATCTGTTGTTTTATAAGTGGCTGTGTAAACAGATGGCAGGGGAGCACTCTGTGACTGCAAGGGATGATAAGGCACGAGGAGATGTAAAACTCCGGTCACAGCCTCATCCCAGCTGAGCTAGGAGTGTTTGGTGTTTTCTCAGGTGTGGCATTTCCCTTGCCTCAACTCGGATTGTGTCACCTGTTGCCCCGGGGGAGAAGGGGTTAAATCTGGGGGGGGGCGGAAGATAAATAAGCAACATTCCATGGCAACACCCCCATACACACACAGTATACCCTCTCATAACAAGCCCACATGTTTAAAAAAGCACAACAATCTCCTTCTGTATGATTCAAAAAAGCACTTGGGCAAACTTTTAAAAAGATATTTTGAAATAATTTCAAATTTACAGAACCATTGCAAGAACAGACTTAGAACTCCCTTATCCCCTTCACCCAGAGTCTGTTAACATTTTGCCACCTTTGCTTTATCACCCGCTCTCTTATATATATGCCCATTAATCTTTTTTTCTGAATTTAAGAGCAAGTTGCAGGGAAGCGGATGTGGCTCAGGCAACTGAGCTCCCGCCTACCACATGGGAGATCCAGTTTCGGTTCCCAGTGCCTCCTGCAGAAGACACTCAAGACAGCGAGCTGATGCGATGGGCTGGCATGGCGAGCTGATGCAGCAAGATGACACAATCAAGAGACACAGCAGGAAACACAATGAGAGATGTAATAAAGCAGGGAGCGGATGTGGCTCAGGTGATTAGGCATCTCCCTCCCTCATGGGAGGTCCCGGGTTTGGTTCTGGTGCCTCCCAAACAGAGAAGACCAGAGCACAACAAACAGACACAGTGAATGCAAACAATGAGAAGAGGTGGGGAGAAATAAATAAATAAAATAAACCTTTTTTTAAAAAAAAATAGCAAGTTGCAGACATGGTGCCTATCACCCCTAAATTTCCAGTGTGTATTTCCTTAAAACAAGGAGGGATTACAAAGAGACACGAGGAAATTTGAAGATGATGGCCATGCTCATTATCTTGATTGTGGAGGAGCACTCAGATGTTAAAATGTATCAAATTGCACACTTTAAATATATGTGCAGTGGAGGTCAATTATACCTCAATAAAGCTGTTTTTAAAATACCACATGCATGAAAGAATAATCTATATAATCACTAGGCCACTCTCCAAGTTAGGGAATTGACATTGACACATGACAACTGTAGTGGTTTGAAGCTGTGTGTATCCCAGAAAAACTTGTTCTTTTTTTTTTTTTTTTTTTTGGGTACCAAATTACTTTATTTGAAGGAATGGTACCAATGAAAGAACTTGGTGGACGTTGATACAACTTATAGAAAAGGTAAACCCAACACGCATGCACTGCCCTGTGGCTCTGGGGAAACCGGCATAAGGTTTAGCTCTCATCATCACTGCTTCCCAGAGTGTGCTTGTCAAAGAGATACTCTGCCAAGCCAGAATCCGGCGCCCCCATCTTGCGCAAGTTGGTTACGTAGTCACCCAATTCTTTGATGGACTTCACCTGCTCATTCAGGTAATGGGTCTCAATGAAGTCACACAAATGGGGGTCATTTTTCTCAGTGGCCAATTTGTGCAGTTCCAGTAGTGACTGATTCACCCTTTTTTCCAAGTGTAATGCACACTCCATTGCATTCAGCCCGCTCTCCCAGTCATCTCGTTCTGGTTTCTTGATATCCTGAAGGAAGATTCGGCCGCCTCATTGGTTCTGCAGCTTCATTAGTTTCTCAGCATGTTCCCTCTCCTCATGAGATTGGTGAAGAAAATATTTGGCAAAGTTCTTCAAAGCCACATCATCACGGTCAAAGTAGTAAGACATCGACAGGTAGACGTAGGAGGCGTAGAGCTCCAGGTTGATCTGGCGGTTGATGGCGGCCTCTGAGTCCTGGTTGTAGTTCTGGCGCACCTGCGACGGGGATGTGGTCGTCATGGCGGGCGGCTGGGGAGAGGCGGCGGCGGCTGCGCGACACTGGGAGGCAGCTGGGAGCGGCTGGCCGACGGGGCGAGCGCCGGGTTCCGTTCAAGCACTGTTGAAGCAGGAAACCACGGCGGCTCTCCGCGAAGACGTCTGGCCGAAAAACTTGTTCTTAAACTTAATCCATTCCTGTGGGTTTGAACCCATTTTAAGTAGGACCTTTTGATGAGGTTACTTCAGTTAAGGTGTGGCCCACCGCAATCAGGATGGGTCTTAGTCCTGTTTCTGGAATCCTTTATAAGAGAATGAAATTCAAACAGAGAGAAAGCCACAGGAAGCAAGAAGCTGAAACAGAACCTGGAAGATATGGAAGAGACCAGGAGAGACCACCATGTGCCTTGCCATGTGGCAGAGCAGCCGGGATCGCCAGCAGCGAGCCCCAGAAAGCCGGTCTTCAAGGTGAAAGCATTGCCCTGATGATGCCTTGATGTAGACATTTTCCTGGCCTCAAAACCATGAGTGAATGAGTTCCCACTGTTTAAGCTAACCCATTTCATGGGATTTGCCTGAGCAGCCTGAGACACTAAAACAACTACCATCCAATCTGCAGACTTCATTCAAATTTTGTTAATTGTCCCACCAATGTCTCTTTTCTCTTATGTGATCCTGGATCCAATCTAGCAACATGTGCTACATTGAGTTATGTCTCAGTCACTCCTTTAATCAGTTTCTCAGCCTTTCCCTGTCTTTTGTGTCCTTAGCGGTCTTCAAGAGTTCAGGGTTTTATTTTGTTGGATGACCTCAACTCAAGTCCATCTGATGTTCCCGCATGAGCATACTCAAAGCAGGCAATCTCGACAGGATTGCAACCGAAATGATGCTGTGCCCTTCTCGGTGTCTCAATTGCTTGGTCACATTGGTGTCTGCCAGACTTCTCCACCATAAAGTCACCATTTTCCCCTTTGTAAATCATAAGTATTTTGTGGGGAGATATTAAAGATTACGCCAAACTTCTACTCACCAGTTTTAACATCTTTTGACAACTCCTAACTGAATCAAGCACCATTTTGGTGGTTGCCAAATGGTGATTTTTCTATTTCCATCATTCCTTCTACCATCCATCCATTCATTCATTCATTCATTCATTCATGAGGTACCAGAGATTGAACCCAGGACCTCTTACATGCAAAGCAGGCGCTCAACCACTGAGCTACACTGTCTCTCCCTTCTATCATTTATTAATTGGCATTCTACTATAAGAAAAACTTTCCCTTACCCCCCATTGTTTATATCAGTATGGACTCAGGCACTTTTATTTTATTTAATTGGTTGAAGTCCATTAATGCTATTATTTATTTTGGTGTTTGAATAGTCCCAGATTGGGCCAGAGGGTATCTTCAAGCTGCCTCCTTGTGTCTTTTTGATATATCCCCATCATTGTTTGAACATTTCCTTACTTTCTGTCACAATAAAAATGTTCTAGGCTCATTTCCTTTCCCTGCTCTAGCCCTGGAATCAGCCATTTCTGCAAGCAGTGTTGGTTCCTTTAAGCAGAGGATAGTATTTAGAAACCAAGGTCTGGGTGCTTGATGTGTTCATTGTTACTGGGGTGTCATTACTTCCAGGCCCTCTCAGAAGACAGAGGTAGGATATAGACCTATCTATCTATCTATCTATCTATCTATCTATCTATCTATCTATCTA
>JAKSZT010018658.1:15178714-15302558 GCA_026826555.1 Tolypeutes matacus | reverse complement strand
CTATCTATCTATCTATCTATCTATCTATCTATCTATCTATCTATCTATCTGTCTATCTATACATATACACATGTACATACATACGGCACACACATATCTATAACCATTTAAATGTCTTAAATGTCTATTGTGTGTGTATATATATAGATAGATAGATAGATATGTGTTTTTTGTTTGTTTGTTTTTGTTTTTTAGTTAGGCCAGTAAAAAGAATTTATTGGGAAATGGGGGAAAAGAACAGAGCTTGCTGAGAAATGAGAGAGAAGGACAGAAATACGCACCAAGATTTGGTACGGGATCCTCTAGGCAGAGAGAGCAAACTCTGCCTTGTGTGGTCACCTTTTTTTTTTTTTTTTTTTTTTTTTATGTGAATCCTATTTTATGCATGAGAGTTCTGTGAACCCACAACATCTCTAAAATAAAGAAACAAACCAAAAAGAGTTCCACTTTAACGTGACTGAATCTGACTAGTGAAATGTGGGGTAGAAGAAGTCTAATGGAAAAGAGCTCATAAGCTATGATTCAATTTTCCTGAAGTTCAACAACACGCAGAACTAATCAGTGATGACAGGACAAAATGGATGTTCCTCCTGGGGAGATAAAGATGACTTATGAAAACACATTAGAAAATTATTGTGGTAGCATACATACAACATTTTTCCTATTTTGAACACTCTCAGGTACGTGTACACAATTCAGCGGTGTTAGCTACATTCATAGGGCTGTGCTGCCATCACCATCTATCACCAGAACTTTTCCATCATCCCAAACAGAAATTCTGCACCCATTAAACCTTTCTTTTTTTTAAAGGAGGTACCGGGGATTGAACCTGGGACATTGTACATGGGAGGCAGGCGCTCAACCACTGAGCATCCCCATTAAGCTTTTTGCCTTCCAAAGTGTGGTCACCTTTTAAACCATTAATTATTCCTCCCCCTTGCTAATGCTAAGAGGAAGGGCCTGAGCAGTTATTGGTTACCCCACCAATGGTGTGGGCCAATGGTGAGGCCTTTTTGGAATATCTGGAACCAAGGGGAGGTCCTGGAAAGAGAAACTGGGACCTCAAGGTTAAACTCAAGGTCTTAATGGGGTATTGCAGCCATGTTGTCTGTCAGCCAGGTTGTCTGTCGGCCATGTTGTGGCTCATCTTCTCCTCGTTTCCCTGGCTAACCTGCCTCAACTCCCTCCTCAGAGAGTTAACGCCCTTATTCTTAAGAGGGTAAGGGCCAATGATCATTCTTCTGTAGTTACTTCCTATTGTTTAGGGCAGTAGTCCCTGCCTGACAGGGTGTAAATCTCTCTGGCTATTCTATTGAGGTGGAGGAACTGGCTGAAATCCCTGCATGACTAATTTCTTCCTCTGGAAGACATTGATTGTGGAAGAAATAAACTTAGTTAGAATTTTGAAGATACATAGCCCCACTAAAAGGATAAAGAAGATGGTGGTAAGTGGGCCCACAAAGGGGGCCAGCTATGACATACTGGACCATGAGAGTGAGAAAGGCCAGGTGCCTTCAGAGGCTGAATCCTCCCAAAGTTGATGGGAAACATCATTCTTCCTTGAGTTTTTATGCTGTTGGTTAACTCTAGGAGGAGATTATGGTAGAGCTGCTGGGTTTGGGTATAAACTGCCAACACCAATTTCCACAACAGTGGTTATGCTTAGGACAGCTAGAAGTATGAAGAGAGGCACTGCCCTAGACATAAACTCACAAAGACAGTATAGGCAATAAGATAGGCATATGGCAAGCAAAATAAAGACAGTATTTAACAGCCATTCTTTTGTGTTATAGGCACATTCATTAATTACTTAAGAAAATGAATTAAATTTACCAGGACTTTTAACATGTTCAATATCCCTCTGTGTATGATTTAGACTAGAAGAGATATAGGTAGAGTACTTAATACTAATTAATGTACTAATCAATGCATAAACTTCTCTTTGAGCTGCAGTTAATAGATCTAAGCTCCAGGTTTGCAATACCATACATGTTATCTCTCCATGGGAGCAGGCTGTAATGCCAATTGTGTTTAAGTTCTACTTACATCACTCTGGTTATCATTGCTCCAATTGGTATGTCCTTCACACAGCCAGCATGCTGCAGCACAGTTGATCCTAGAGAGAGACAGGAAGGTAAGGCTCCAGTATTTCACTGGCCTGGTGCATAACGCCCTTTGGCATTATGAAACAGAGCCAGTCTGGAGACAAAGTCCATTGTACATCTGGCCATATCGAGCCATTGCCGGCTACTGCAGGAGTCTGAAACTGCAACATACTCTCCATCCACTTCAGGAGCATAACCAGAGATGTAGTAGATACCGTTATTGTTTTAGGGCTCAGTGACCAATCTAGCCAATAACCCAAATGGGGAGGCAACATGCAGTGTATTGAAGGCCTGGTTTGAATGTACAGGAGAGTTTGATGATACTGAAGTCTATCTCTTGATTTTTATACACTTTCTAAACACTTCCAATGCAGCTTATAGCATATCAGATGGACTTAAATATTTTGGTACTTTGTTTTTTACTTCTACATCTTTACCATGGCGATGTTAATTAACAGGTATTTTATTTTAGCAGTACAGGAAAAACTACTTTCTCAATTATTTTATTTTTTTTAATTGTTTTTTTATTTATTTTTTTTTTTAAAGATTTTTTTAATTTATTTATCCATTTATCGCCCCCTTGCTGCTTGTGCTCACTGGGTCAGCTAACCACGCCATGCGGGCGGGCTTGCCTTTACCGGGAGGCCCCGGGAACCAAACCCGGGGCCTCCCATATGGTAAACGGGAGCCCTACTGATTGAGCCACAGCCGCTTCCCTCAATTATTTTATGAAAACTGAAGATTCCCAATGGAATCAAGATTATCTTTCCTTACCACCACTTTAACATGCAGATTGAGGTGGCCTCTGACAGGTTTCCTTATTATGAATTTACTTTTTATTAATATTAATTTAAGTTTCTAATTAAAAATGGCTTCCTGGAATTAGCCATTTAAATGCTCCAGTTTAGAAGATGCTTTCACAAACTCCTTATAATTAACCATAATCACATAGACTAGTTACCTTACATTTAAATGAGCTTATTAAATCACAATTACCAACCAATGAGGTTTACTTTATCCATTTAAGAGAGGGCAGATCTACATTTCCTTCTTTAACTTAATTTCATTAAACAACTTTCATCATCTTAAAGATTTAATACATATAATGTTAATTTATTTAATGGGTATTCTGTAAACCTAGGGAGATTATCCCCAAGCTAAATAAAATTGAAACCATTATAGTTTATGCAAGGAATGTTCTTTTTCCTTCCTCTACAGGAGGCTAAAACCTCTTTTCTTTAATAAAATTCTGAAACTGTGAATAATTTTAACAGCAGACTGACTGCTAGGTTCTGGAACATATTACAATTGTTTAATTTGCTTTAATCATAATTTAGAAAAGATCTTTCTAAAGCTTTCAAGGACTTTTCTGTTACTTACTGAAATTTGGTATAGTATTTTAAGGCCGTTAAAAGGTTTAAATTGGGGAATTACAGGACAACCTATGATTCTTAATTCCCCAGTCTAGATGATCGAGTTTTAATCTACCACACCTAGCCCCTCCCTCAGAGCTCTTGCAAAGAGAAGGCCCTGGGGGCCGGGAAGGACAAAGAGCTCAGGAAAATCTTTTTCCCTTTCCCAATAGTACCTATATTCAGATTTCTATATACCCCTTCCATCCTACTCAGTGTAATTTGGGGTCCAGGAATACCTATTCCCATATATAAGTACATATTTCATTTTACAATTTGAATAGAGCTCTTTTAAGAATTTTCATTTGTTAATTTGATATTACCATCTCGATGTATGAAGATATACATTGAGCAAATAGGCAGACACAAAAACACAACTCACTAAAGTTACTTAAAACTTTCATTCTTTTACAAAATAAGTTTAACTGTAAAATAACATTTAAAAGGTTTCTTTGAAGGCTATTTTTAATTAATCGAATTTGCACTGTAACCATGCAGTTTTGCATAAGAATTTCATTCTTTAATTATTTGCTTATAACCAAAATATCCCCAATACTTTAAAACACAATTTTCCTTTGCTTCAGAACTTTGCTTATTTTCCATTTTGACTTTGGCAGACCTTGGATGAGCAAGACTAATTCTAGTATATACTCACTGAGGTCATTGAAGCCTCAGGGAAAGTGGTTTCTCTCATCAACTGCTGCTTTTAGGAACCTCAACACTTGAGGTGGGAGGCCCTCCTCCCCAGTCTTCGGCCGCTGGACTGGAAGAGTGGACACCCAACCCCCAGGGTCAAGAATTCTACCAGGTAACATACACCTAGAGTCCCGAGAAAAAGCAGGGTCACTAATACCAGTGGAAGGACAGGAGACGGATGTCTCAGGTTTGCTTTCCCCTGAGCCAAGGGAGGCAAAAGTTGTCATGAAATAACCACAAGCAAAGGCAAGGGGTGAGGCTAGACCTGAGGTAACCATAAACAAAGGCAAACGTAGTTTATAATTACCATCACAATAGCTGAAGTCTAAGGGCTAAGAAGCTAGTTACAAAATAACCATAATCAAAGGTAAGCTTGGTTTATAATTACCATTATTATAGCAAGCACAAGCTAGACCTGAAGTAGCCATAAACAAGGGTAAATTATTTTAAGGTTACCATTACAAAAGCTGAAGTCTAGGCTACATCCACCCAGTTATAATAATTTCAGTTACTACCCTTCTGCTGTTTCATAATATAAAGGCATCTATATAATGATCTTAGAAGAGGCGGGAATAAACATATAAGACGAGAAGACCCTGCAGAGCTTAAATTAATCAGCTCAACAACAATCACCTCTTTTTTTTTTTTTAAAGATTTTATTTATTTATTTATCCCTCCCTTGCTGCTTGTGCTTGCTGTGTCCATTTGCTGTGCGTTTTTCTGTGTCTGCTTGTCTCCCTTTGTTGGGTTGTCTTGCTGCGTCAGCTCACCAGGCCGCGCGGGCTGGCTTGCCTTCACCAGGAGGCCCCGGGAATCGAACCCGGGGCGTCCCATATGGTAAATGGGAGCCCTCTCGATTGAGCCACATCCGCTTCCCAATAATCACCTCTTGGTTACAGTTTCTAGTAAGTTTCCACTTAAAAACAATTTGGGCCCTTTCCTTTGTGTGTGTGTGTGTGTGTGTGTGTGTGATCTGATACATTTATTGGCATGGGGAACTCAAGATTGAGAAGACAAATTGGTCATGCTAATGTCATCCCTTTGGAATTGCAAACCTGTTTTGCCATTGATTTCTATATCCTTCTCATGAAATAGGCATTACAAACAAAATATATGTTATAAAATTAATCATATTAGAGTTAGTTATTGAAATGAGGTACAAAAATGACTTTCTTGATTGAATAAATGGAAAACTATTCAATTTCATTGTATACAGTATGTGTCCACTTCTGAATTTTCCAACATCCATCCTTCGGCAATGCTGATGGAATGACATTTCGAGGGAAAGAGTCTTTACACAACCCCAAGGACCACTCCCCTGTGCCTCTCCCTTCTACCTGCCAGAAATGCCTGGTGCAATCAAATCCTTCAGAATTTAGTACAGCTGGGTGGAAATTAAATCTCTTTGGACTGTAAAGAAAGTTTCTTTCCTCCTTTGCAGAAGTCACACTTTTTCTGTCTTCTGAGATGTGTTTGGGGTGAGCAGTTTCAGTATCTATCTTAAACATGTTGATAATTTTCTGCATGCCAAAATATTGTGGAGGAAGAGAGCAACTCTCTTTCTTAACTCATGAATACATTGCTGGGGTTTTTAGATTTCCATAGGTTTTGTAGATATTGTCAATATCTCTCAGTAACTTGAGTTTAGACTGCACATACTTTTCTGTTATTTCATTAAGCATGTTTTTTAGTATGGAAATGTGCTCAGAAATTTGCATATTATTTTCTATCAGTTTTTCTTGAATATCCTTCTCTTCCTTCATTAATCCCAAAATAATGGCATCCTTTTCCTTTCTCAGTGACTGCATAAATTGTTCAAGATCAGCATGTAAATCAAGCCTCTGATTTTCTACCTTCAACTTAAATTTAAATGATTTTAAGACTTGTGTTTCCAAGTCATTCTCAGCTTTTTCAACTTCCTTCTTCAGCAGCTCTATGTAGCTCTTGAGCTTCCTCCTTTTGTTACCCGATTTTGTCTAGGTTCTTTGACTATGCTGCAGAAATGAATTTCAAAAGCACTTCGGGTTAGTCAGGCCAGTAATTTATTAAGGTAGGGAGGGAAGAGAAATGGGAGAAAATTACAGATCGCGGGTCCCAGCAGAGAGGAAGGGGCTGAAGAGAGATAAAGAGGGCTGGTTTATAGACTATAATTTCCCATTATAGATTATAAATGCCCAGGTTTTACTTGCATGTTGTTCCATGCAGGGGGGACACGGCGAGAGCAGGGCACAGAAGCCAAGAGAGAGCAAGAGTGAGAGCGGGAGAGTGTCCAGCCTTTGTGCTTGCTATTTAAACCATTAATTATTCCGCCCCTTTGCTAATGGCACAGGAGAAGTTCCAGCTGTTTGCTGTTTTGATCGATTACCCCACCCATCAATCCCCCAGGCCCGATGATGATAATGTCCCTGAAGAATATTTGGGGCTTCTCCTGGCTTCGGGAGGGAACCTCATTCGTGAGGGTCTTTCAGCAGCCATCTTGGGGGTATTGATATCCACGTGAACTTCTTGCCAGGTTCCAGATCCATCTATTGGTTTCCTATCTAGCTTGTTTCACTCTCATTAGCTGCAGTGTTCTCAAGGGACTTCAGGTGGTGATCATGGTAGACAGAGGGGCCTCTGCACTGAGGACACAACAGCTCCAGGTCCTTCTCAAGTTCGCCCTGATGGGAAGGTGCTTCACAATTTCAGTCATTTGACATAATTGGATGTTCCTCTTGAAGTTCCCATGAAGGCAGTGCTGGAGGCAGACCAGACAGGGGAGGGTGTCCTGCAGATCCTCCCAACACGGGGTAATGCAGGAGCAACAGAAGTTGTGGCCACAGTCTATGGCCACTGGGTCTCTCAGATAATCCAGGCAGATGGGGCAGCTGCCTCTGCTTGGAGGTCAGTAAAGGAGGCTGCAAAAGCCATTGTGCACTGATGATTTCCTAGAAGGGTTCCCTTCTAGGAAGGGGAAACAGTGAGATGCTGTGACCACAATCCTCGCTCTTCTTCCTGAAAGTCAGTACTGAGTAAGCTACTGCTTACAAAGCTTCTGCTTCCTGCTCTCCAGTTAATGATCTTCCTGTGAATTTCTCCTCTAGTATTCAGTGGCCCAACCAACTTGAAGATCAGCAATAACATCCTGTGCTCTGCTGTGGTCCTGGTTCGGTGCTGAGTAGAAAGATGCTCTTGCACCCATGGACGTCAAGGTAAAGCCGCAAGCGCTGCTGGGACTGAGGGCTCTTCCCTTCCACACAGAGCAGACTTGTTCCTTAGTAGGTCAGGATCCAAAGACACAACAGGGTACAACTTCTGAGTTCACTGTTAGGATCGGTATGGGCCCTGGTGCGGTTTTATAAGCCTGTTGGAATTTCCCCTCCCTTTCTCTCATTTTACAGAATCAAGATGCAATCACCATTCTTGTCCAGCTCATTCATTCATATATTCATTCAACAACGTTGAGTGCCTGCCTCCTAGGCACTGGTCCTGGGTTCAATCCAGGTAGCCCATAGAAGGCTATTGGAAGAGCTCAGGTGGAGATGCTGCTAATGTGAAGTTGTGTGGTACCATTGAGAGGGGGGTTAGATCCCATGGGGGCAGATGGGTGGAACTTTCTCGCTAACAGTTATAGATACTATCTGTGTTTTGGGATGGGTGTTGCCCATCATTATCATTTTGGTAGTTGTCCTGTCCTGGGTAGTCTGATGAACTAGAGAGTACATGTTGGCTGCAACCCAGTCTCTGGTGGGGTCGGGGAGCATGACTCACTTAACTTTCTCTAGGCAATGGCTCACCAAATGAACACGGAGAAGCGCTGGATTCCTCTAAGTTCTTGGCTGTGTTGCATAAATGAATTTAAGAACACGCCAGTTTAGTTAAGCCCGTAAAAAGAATTTATTTGGGAAATGAGGGAAAGAACAGAGCTTGCTGAGAAATGGGAGAGAAAGATGGAAGTACACAGCAAGATTTGGTGCAGGCTCCTCTAGGCAGGAGAGCCCTTTCCCTTTATTAACTAAGCAACTAACGCAATTTTATTAGTAACAACTTTGCTAAGTTTTTCTGCTTTCCCTGCAGTTGAATTAATTCCACTTGTGATTTCTTTATACATCAAATTCAATTGTAAGATAGCATTGACATTTAAAGACTCAGTTTTTTTTGGTTACCTTTCACTGTTATCCAATTTGTAACAGGTGAACCCCAAATCTGATTTACGAGTTCCTAGGTATGAGCAGACTAAAAAGTTAAAGCAAGCATAGATTAGAAGAGAAGAGAGAATTTTACAAGGGAAAGACTTGATTTTAGAATTACCTGGATGCAAAGCTCCCAGTGTCTGTCCAAGGCAGAGACTTCATCCAGGACCTTCCAGCTTAGTTCCCTCCAGCTTAGTTCCTCCAGGGAAATCCCTCAGCAGCTGCTAAGTATGGAGCTAAGGGGTCCAAAGAAGCCCTGCCCCTGAGGAGACACAAATTGGGCTGCATCCCTTTAGTTACCTCCTGCCAGCGGTAAAACCCTGCAAGCCTTTTTCAATGGCAGGATTGGTGTGTTACAAGGAACTAGGTAGAGAGCTAGGAAAGTGAGGAAACTTTTGATCTTAATTGACGGCACATGAGGAGGTTCCTTATTCTACACAGGAGCGGTTTAATAAATAGGGTGCATTTCCTCATCCCTTTAAAGCAGGGGTTATTAGCCTTTATTGTTCTACAGACCCCTTGTTAAGACCCCCTGCTTTAGGGAGACACGAGCACATGGTCTTTGGCCCTCATAGCCATCTGTCCTCTCCTTCCCTCCCACACAGGTTCAGGGTCCCATACAGAGCCCACTCTCAGCCATACTGCGGCCACGTGGTGTGGCAGGAAAAGATTAGACTAGGTAGGCTGTCCCAATTTAAGAGCCGCCCATTATCCTAGGGGAGGATAAAATGTGTTTGTCAGTCTGGATGGCATCCTACTGCTAGATCTGACTGAATAGATGGTTTGCCGAGCCAGCGTCCTGGAAATTGGGGAGCACTGCCCCCTGTCCCATGTTCCGGGCATCAGGAGCTTTGTCTCTGGGCATGCCCAGAGCCTTAGAGGTCTTAGGGGCATCTGGGTCTGGTTCCCAGACCGAACACCCAAGCTGGGCTGACCCTAGGAAAGGGGCTGGCGAGGGACCTTTCTTTTGCCTACTGTGCAGCCGTCTTAGGAGCTGGCTATGAGTGAGCTCACCTTATAGCCACTCCCAGGGGAAACCCGACCTTTAAAGCCCATAAAAAGCCAGAGACTAATTGTCCTGTGACTTGTGGGCAAACACCCTCAGCAACCCCCCCCCCCCAGAGGAGTAAAGCCTCAGGGCACTGCTGAGGGTGGGGCTTATGACTTGCTAATAAATGCATTTTCAGTTTCTAAGGCATCCAGAAACATCTTTAATCTAAAGCTTCTTTTTAAAAAATTACCTCTCTCAAATATTCAATCTTTTCCTGCAGGTTTTTTTTTTTTTTTTTTTTACCGGGAGGTCGGGGATCGAACCCGGGTCCCTCCATATGGGAGACGGACGCCCAACCAGTTGAGCTACATCCGACCCCTTTTTTTTTTTTTTTAAGGTGGCGGGGGCTGGGGAGGGGGCGGAGATTATACCTGGAATCTCATTTGTGGGAAGCTGGCGCTCAACCACTGAGCCACATCGGATTGCCTGAGTTGGTTTTTTCATTTAGGTTTTGTTTGTTGTTTGTTTCTGTTTTTCCCAGGAGGCATCGGGGACCAAACCAGGGACCTTCTGTATGGAAGGCAGGTGCTCAACTGCTTGAGCCACATGTGCTCCCTCCTGCAGTATTTTCATGTCATGAACATCATGAACCTGAAGGTATCCTCTCAGCTATCAACCCCTGTGAGTCTCAAGACTCTTATCTCACCATCCATCTGGTCCAAGAGAGGACATCAGACTTATCCCTTTTGGGTTCCTGTCACTCCCAACCTACCTTCCATCACAGTGCTTTTACTTCTCTCATGTCCACATTTTTCCAGACCTTTTCAAATGTCACTTCCTCCAAGTAGCCCTCCTAAATTGAATGAGCTCCCACTATTTCCTGCTCCTGGGCCACATTTTCTAAGAAGAGGCCATAAGTTAGGCTGTTTTTAGGTAATTTCCCATGTAAATTTTAGTCTCCTCTGAGGTCAAAGCTGTATTGTAATTATATGATTGCATTACTTTGAACCAAATATATCATGTAACATATTGTTTGATTAAAAAAAGAAATTTAGGGAAGCGGCTGTGGCTCAATCAGTAGGGCTCCCGTTTACCATATGGGAGGCCCCGGGTTCGGTTCCCGGGGCCTCCTGGTGAAGGCTAGTCCGCCCGCACGGCGTGGTTAGCTGACCCAGTGAGCACAAGCAGCAAGGGGGGGATAAATGAATAAATAAATCTTTATGAGTAAAAAAAAAAAAAAAGAAATTTATATTGTTCCAGTGGGAAAAAAAAAAAAAAAAAAGCTGTATTGTAAACTTCTCCCATGCTTCTCAGTGCTGTCTGGCAGGACTCTGTTGATTGACTGACCGTGACGTTTAGGCGGTGAGGGAAGGTTGACATGCTGATCACAGGTCATGTCCGGGGCTGGTCCCTGACAACCAGATAGATTCCCGGGCCCATTTCTATGTTGAGGGAGATTTGAGAGAAGTGGAATAAGGCAACCTGAACCCCAGGACTGGAACTCCCCACTCCCACTCTTGATTTGGAGTCTCAATAAGAAAGACATATATTTCTGTGTTTTTATCAAGGCTCCTACCTTGCAATATGAACTCTGTTTGGTATGGTCTTAATTTGGCTATCTTGATTAATTATCAATGCCCCCTGCACGTTCCTACCTGGCAGGCTGGAACACACCTGCATACATTTGCTCCTGCAGTTCTCCCTTCCTAGAGTGCCCTTTCTCTAGCATCCAGTTCTCCCTTCCTAGAGTGCCCTTTCTCTAGCATCCCCTCTGGCTGCCTGCTACTCCTTCTCCAAGGCTAGTGTCACCTCCTCCAGGAAGCCTGCCTGACCCCTGAATCTTCTTTAGTTGCCCTTCTGTGTTCCCGGAGCATTCTGCACTTACTGCATTTTGGCACTTCATGGATTTCTAATGGCTGGTTCAATTCTGGTCTCCCCTCACTTCCTGCTCAACACCCCATATAGGGCATGTACTGAAGGCCTTTCTTCCTTGTACTTCTAGCCTGTGGCATAGTGCCTAGCTCCCAGCAGGCCCTGCATAAATACCTGTGGAATAAATGAATGACTATATGACAGATCTCTGCATTTGATATCTAACTTATTTTTGTTGTTGTTGTTGTTGTTTTGTTTTTTTAGGTACCAGGGGCCAGGGAATGAACTTGGGACCCTGTATTTGGGAAGCCAGTGCTCAACCACTGAGCCACATCGGCTCCCCGAAATTTTTTTTTTTTTTTCATTAGTTTTGCTTGTTGTTTGTTTTTGTTTTTTTCAGGAGGCACTGGGAACCAAACCCGGGACCTCCCACATGGGAGGAGCTCCACCACTTCAGCCACATCCACTTCCACTTGTTTTTATTGTATTTTTGAAGTGGCAATACATTTACATGATTCAAAAGTCAAGAAATAAAAAAAAAAACAACTGTATCCAGTACAGTCTCTCTCTCACCCTTGTGCTTGGCCACCCACTTCCCCTCTCCGTTTCACCCTTTTCTGTTCCTTATTTTTTCCACTGACCAATATATCTTGAAGATAGTTCTATAATCAAATAAAGAGCTTCCCCATTCTTTTATGCTGCTGTGTAATGTTGCACTGTTTGGATATACCATAATTTCTTGAACCAGTGCCCTGTTGATGGACATTTAGGTTGTTTCCAATTGTCTCAATCTCCCAGCTGCTGAAACAAATGCCATACAAGGCATTGGCTTAAACAATGGGAATTTATTAGCCCATGGTTTTGAGGTTAGGACAAGTACAAAATCAAGGCATTGACAAGGTGATGCTTTCTCCCTGAAGACAGTGGTTTCCTGGGGCTGCCTACAATCCTTGGATCCTTGGCTTTTCTGTCAGGTGACAATGCACATGGCAATGTCCTCTCCTTTCTCTTCCAGTTCCACTGACTTCCAGCTTCTGCCTCCTCTCTGTGGCTTTCTCTCCATGGCCTTCTCTATCAGCCCTCCAGGAGAAGGCTTAAGACCCCTCATGATCCAGTGGGACCTTAACTAAAAATAATGACTTCAAAAAGTCCTATTTACAATAGGTTTGCACCTACACGAATGGATTAAGAGCATGTTTTTTTCTGGGGTACATGAACCTACCATATTGCAAGCTAACTCCAGCAAGACTTCCATGGATAATCTTATACATGCAGCATTTTGTACATATGTAACCTGTGGGACAAAATTCAGTGAAATTGCTTGGTAAAAGAGGATGAGAATGTACAATTTTGAATGTGACGGGTGGTTGCTCTCCATAGAGGTTTTTAATTGCTATTTAAAGCTCTGGTTATTTGGATTGTTTGCCCCCAGGATTCTCCTCTAGGAACTTTGTCAGCAGGATCTGTATCAGCCTTACCATCACCGTAGCATTAGCACTACCCTCTAACAGCCCTTGAAAATGGATTCACCAACACCCTGCCTACAGTGTTGTGAAACATCTGTTAACAAATCATGAAAGAGCATCGTCAAAGTATTACTACTAACTATAGTCCGTATCTTCCTCCCCTATACATTTTTTAAGGATTTATTTATTTATTTTTTAATTTACTTTTATCCATTTTTACATCCCCTGCCCCGTTTTTGCCGTTTCTATGTCCATTCACTGGGCAACTCTGTGTATGCATGTTTGTTTTGTAAGTTCACGATGTTCACTGCACACTTTATAGTTTATGTATGTTCATGTATGAATGATATACTTTAATAAATTGTTTAAAAAAAAAAAACAAAAAACAAAAAATAAATGGATTCAGCAGTCCACAATCTACTGGGCTCTATACTCAACAGGTACCATGCCCACTCTGACATGAGTTAGGAAACATGACGTTTTCTGCCAGATGTTCCATCAGGACCAGGTTGAATGAGGTGGTGAAAGGCGGTCATCATTTAGGTTCTCCTGACACAAAAATCTGGGATGTAGTTTATTTGGGAGGTGGTCCCAGGATGCAGGAGGAAGGGAATGAAAAAGTGAGACAGGGAAAGAGGAAGAGCCCATTATAAAGTTGTGGAATCAAATTCACTGCTGTAGGCTGGGACCTCCTGAGAAGTGTAAAGGATACCTCCCAGGGAGTCTGCCCAAAGGAGAAGGGGCACCCATCTCCCACTGACTGAGGGTGCCTCAGAGCTGTAACTCCCTTGTACTTCCAGGCTGTGTGCTGGATCAAACAGGCTCCTGAGATGTTGGGGAAGGTCTTGAGACAGAGTACTGCCAGTTTGAGGAGTGCTTGAGGACCTTACATGGAATTGTCCATCATGACAGTAGCTGAAATCAGACATGTGCCAAGGGGATGTGATACAGGGAACCAGGGGCATCTGCTTCAGACAGAGAATGACAGTGCTCTGGGCACCAGGAAGACTTTCAGCTCTTCTCTGATTAGTCCAGAGACTTCTGTAAAGGGGAGCAGGCGGAAGATGTTGAGATATGTGGATCTGGGATTGGAAGTTCATCCTGGCTCCAAGGCCTTTTTTTTTTTTCCCCCAGGGTTTTATTTTATATATATATGTGTGTGTGTGTGTGTGTGTGTGTATTTTTTATTTCTTCTCTTTCTTTTCCCCAGGGTTTTAGACAGCAAGTTTTATTTTAAGTCAATAGTCTAAAATTCCAGAACTATAAAAGCTGTAGCAGATTATAATTTACACTGAGGTCTCTGAGGGTCTCATCTACATACAAGCATTGATCATTATCATGGCTTGGCTTCAAGAGGAAAAGATATAAACCCTAGAAAACCTGTCCTTTAGGGATTTCCCAATTTTCTCCACTAGATATATTTTTGACTAGAAGAAAAAACTACTAATTCTAGATTCTGCTTAAAAGTAGAACAGTTTTTTCCAAGATAAGGGACCCAGGAAGAGACCCTTAAGGCTTGGGAATTTAGCCCTATAGAACTGTCCCAACACTATCACTCTGTCCCTCTGCAGAGGGAGCCCATTGAAACTGAGCCTTCTCTCTCTCTTTTTTTTTCTTTTCTTTTTATTGACTATTTTTTCTTTTTTGGTATACAGTTCTATGAGTGTGTCCCTCCCTCTCCCCCCGCTTGCTGTCTGTGATCATTTGCTGGGTGATCCTCTGTGTCTGTTTCTTGCCTTCTCTTCTCATTTTTCTCCTCCTGGCTTCACCGGGATTCCATCTTAGGGACCACCAACGTGGGAGAGAGGCACCCTGTCACTTGCACCATCTCAGTTCCTGGTTTCTGGCGCGTCTCACCTTGGCTCTCCCCTGTGTCCCTCTTCTGTTGCATCATTGTCTTGCTGTGTGGCTCGTTGCGCGCAGGCCTGGCTCGCCTGCTCACCTTTGTTTTTTGCCAGGAGGTCCTGGGGATCAAACCCGGGTCCCTCTGTATGGTAGATGGATGCCCAACCATCTGAGCCACATCCACTTCCCTGAGTCTTCTCTTTTGATCCCCATGGACCAGATAAGGGTACTTTCTCCCACCCACTGTAAACAAGGCCAATGGGTGTTCAACTAGAATTATCAACAGGTTATCATTCTTATAGAGGAAAATAAGGTTCAAGTTTGCTAATTGGCTAAGGCCTCCACGTTCTCTGTCCTGGAACCTGTATGGTGGGTTCCTGATGCTGACTGAGCTTACTGTTAGCTGCACAGATAGGAATATAGAGGGACCATCAGAGTCTACACTCAGACTACAAGGAAAAGCATGTTAGCATTTAATGACCCTCCCTCCATATGGCTTCAAGCTACCAAGGACACAGGCTCCCCCCACTCCCTACATCTTCTCCTGAGCTCGTCTGCTGAAGAATTTGGCCTTTACGATGACAGTCTGCTTTGGGACCTTTCCCTTCCCCAGGACTTTGTGGTAGCCCGATCACACCACATCAGTGCTGGGAGCAGCTCCAGTCTTGTTTTTGGCAGCATTTATCCATGTCTGCTCCCTGACCAAAGTCCACCTTTATCAAGGTTTACAGTTGGACAGAAGCTCTGGTACCTCTTCAAGTGGTAATGTCTCATACCAACCTTCCCAATGTAACTTGGGTGGCATTTATCAAAGTTGATCCTGTGGTGATGCATGCCACCAGCATTATCCCGGCCTCCTGGATGCTTCCTCTGCTTGCTGATATGGCCCGTGGCTCATGTGGCCCTGGAGTTTCTGTGTCTTTCTCAATCTGGACTGCATGTTGGTGGCCGAGATGAAAGAAAGAGCCAAGGCCTTTTGTGTTATCCCTGATAGCATAGAGAGGAGAAATCTCCCCCTCTGTTGTTGCCTTCATGGTAGATGGTGTCTTGGGTTCGAGGATGTGGACCACACCCTCCACTGCTCCTACCTCATGTCCTCCTACCCATTGAGAGTGACATGTGATGTCATCCCCTAGTGATTGAGATCATCATGGGATGAGGCCCTCTTAGGGGAAAAAGAAATTTTAGGGAAGCTCAATGTTTCAGTTAGAAATTGCATTTATTTGCTAGGTTTAAGAGATTCAAAATAGCAATAGCTTAATAAGATAGAGCTTCATTTTCTCCTAAGTAAAGTCTGCAGATAGGCTAGTTCAGAGTTGCAGTGACTGTTCTAGAATGGCATTAGTGGCCCAGATTCCTCCCAGCTTTCTGCCTTTCCATTCTTCCCATCTTCAGGGTTGCCTTGTGGTTGGAAGCTGGAGCTTCAGCGAGAACATCCAAGTTTGCAGAGGGAAGAAGGAATATGGGAGATAGGGCAAAAGGGCACCTCCCAGCTAAATCAGGACGTCTTAATGGATTTTCCCTGAAGCACACAACAACATTCCACTGCACTCTTCTCTCTGAAGGGAAGTCTGGGAAATGCTTGTTGTTGTTTTTTCTTAAAGCTAGATATCTTGCCACCTCCAACAAACAACAATAAGGAAGAAGGGGTGGTTAGATAGGAGTTGGCAGCCAGCAGCCTCAGCATAGGGCTTAGAGCTCTCCTGGCCCCCAAAGGAACAGGTTCAACTCCAGGGTAGACAGAGTATTTGGAATGAAATTCCATCTTTACATCATGCGGACAGGCCTGCAGATGGGGGTACTGATGAAATGGATGGTAATGAAGGGGGTCCTGGTGGTTTAAACTCAGTGTTCGTAGCTGACAGCAAGCCCGGTGGCCCTGGCTGAGGGGAGAGCAGGCCTTGGACATTGGTCCACTTTGGATGCCTTCTCACATGAGTCAGTCACACTGACTCTTGCTATTTTCCACTTGTCCAGGCCAAGGGACATTGTGGACCTGCAGAGATCAGTGTTTACATGTCCAAGGGAGGAATCTGAGCGAATTGGGAGGGCCAAGGTCTGTGGAAGGGCCCTGGTAGGAGGTGGTAAAGGGATGTGTGTGTGTGTGTGTTTGTGTGTGTGTGTAGACCTGAGGTCAGATAGCTGCACTCAGAAGATTGTAACCTTGAAAAAGGAACCAGTCAAGCCCCAGTCCCATGCCCAGTCCAGACCTAACTGATCTTGAGTAGGATGAGGGACGGGTGAGGGGCTCCAGGGTTGAGGAGTGCCTCCACCCTTCTCCTTGCTTGGAATGGCCTAGAGTGTGACGTCTGAGGCAGGAGGCCAGGCTGACTCGGGCACGTCCTTCCTGGACTCTGAGGAACACAGTAAGGGGAGCAAGTGGGGTGGGGGACTACCCACCCCTGGGCTTAAAGTCTCCTTTTCCATCCTTCTTGCACCTGAATATCCCTCTGTCAAAGTGTTACCCTAATGCTTAAACATTTATCAAAGCCTGGTCAGGTGGTTTCCAGGGCCTTCAGCCTGGTCAGGGGCTGATGACCACAGAGGGTCACTCAGTGGTCCATGGAGCAGAATCGCTGATGCTGGTGTCAGTGCCCCCTGCCCAGACCCTCTGCCCAGCCCACCCCTAGTCCCACACCTCCCAAACTCTATCCACCATTGCTTCTGAACCACCTTTATCACAAAGGCACCAGGTGTGTCCTTAGAAAACAAGGGGCATGGGGAGGTAGCCATGGAGACAGCCACCTGTTTACTATGAGTAACATGTCATAGAAGTCATCGACTTGGGTTTCAAACTCGTGTGACCTTTGGCAAGTGATGTGAACCTCTCTGGGTTCAGAGTTCTTATCTTTAAAGTGGTCACAACAAAAATGAATGAATGATTACCGGAAGTTTGTGAAGCTCAAATGAGATCATGAATATTTATAAATTGCTGAAGACATAGGGATTATCTACAAAAAAATGTTTACCTCCCCCACCCCCATCCCCACCCCCATCCCCACCCCCCATCCCAGCTCCATAGCCTGAGAGATGAGCTCTCTGGCTGGGAAGTCTTAGACCCCAAGAATGTCAGGGCTTAGCGTTTCTCAGTTATTTAAATTCAGACATTTTAAATACTGATAGAAAATATTGGGAATTGCCTAAAGAAATTTTTTTTTTTTTTTTAAAGATCTTATTTATTTATTCATTTATCCCCCCCTTGCTGCTTGTGCTCACTGGGTCAGCTAACCACGCCGTGCGGGCGGGCTTGCCTTCACCAGGAGGCCCCGGGAACCGAACCTGGGCCCTTCCATATGGTAAACGGGAGCCCTACTGATTGAGCCACAGCCGCTTCCCTATTTCAGCATTTTTTGTAAATGACAAACAGGTGTTTTTTTCAGTTAAAAATGGATCTTAGAGGGAAGCAGGTGTAGCTCAGTGGTTGAGCTCCTGCTTCCCAGGTACAAGGTCCCAGATTCAATCCCTGGTACTTCCTAATAAAAAAAATGTATCTTAGAAGTGAATTATTAAAGATTATATAACAGAGTTCGTTTTAATTAAACATTTATAATGTATAAAGACAACTTTAGAGTTTCCCCAATATAACAGCCATTTTTTATTTAAAGAGAATCATGACCTGTGGAACCAATTCAAAATGAGAAATTACATCATGCTTAGCATAGGGACTGAATGTATTTGGAAGTCGATTGATGTTACTTCACATGTTAGATCATCAGCAATTGTCAAAAACAGTTCCAGGACCTGATGTGTATAATCCTTGCATTTTTGCATCATGAAAAATCACCTGGTTCATTGACATACATTTCAAGTTTGGTTTTGACAAGAAGGTTTCCCGCTGCTCATTCTAAGTGTTCTCCACACATAACACATTGTGGCCGTATTTAGTCTCCGTTTCTAATAAAAGCAAAGCCTGATTGGAAAGAAGCAGCTCTTTATTGTTTCTCCTCAATTTTGGCTTTTTTTTTTTTTTTTGATAGGCTTTATTTTTTAGAGCAGTTACACGTTTACAAAAAAATTCCACAGAAAGTATAGAGTTCCCATATACCTCCCCTCCGCATACACACACAGTTTTCCCTTGTATTAACATTTTGCATTGGTGAGGTACATTTGTTATAATTGATGAGGCAATATTATTATAATTATATTATGAACTATAAAACTATAGTTTACATTAGGGTTCACTCTTTTTGTTCTAAGGTTGTTTTTTTTTTTAATTTTATGGTGGTAACATATATTCAACATAAAATTCCCATTTTAACCACTTTCAAGTGTACAATTCAGTGGTTTTTAACTGCATTCACAATGCTGTGCTACCATCACCACCATCCATTGCCAAAACGTTTCCATCACCCCGTCTTAATATTCTATTTGAAGAACCCAAGACGTCTTGTGTGCTTTAAAATAATTTTGAGCACATGAATGCAAAGTATGGGTCTGGTGATGAGCACCTTGAGGCAAACTTGCAAGAACGATTTTCCTTTTGGACGCTCCTTGGTAGGCTGTTATGCTTCAGTCTCAGTGTTTCTTCCCATTACTATTCCTAACTGGCAAGCCATTGTGGATAGACATAAACTAATAGATGACAAATCTACAAACTACTTAAAGCTGTTTAATGGTTAAACACACACACACACACAAGCAAAAACCTACAGCAACTATCGTGTGTGGATGAGTAAGAAGTTGTCCAAGAGACTGAGTCACTAGCACCCCACGTGCTCACTTAGTCAGTTTTCACATTGTTCCAGGGGCAAGTTTTCTACATTTTTAAAATTTACTTTTAAATAGAGAATATGGTTAGGTGTTTCAAAATGCAAAGAGCACAAAAGCAAAGTAGAATTTCTGGATCAAAGTGGATGTGTATTTATAATTTTGATAGCTGTTGCCAAATTGTTCTGCAGAGGGTTTGTTCCAATTCATATGCTCAGCGGAAAGATCTGAGTGTTATTTCTACACATCTTTGCCAACTCAATGTACTGGCAAACATTGGATCTTTGCTAATCCGACAGCTGAAAATGCTGTGTTAGTGGTAGTTTAAATGTATATTTCTCTTACTGCAGGTAAGGTTAGGCATCTTTTCAAATGCTTATGAGTAATCTGATTTCCTTTTCTGTGAATTGTCTGTTCATGTCCCTTGCTCTTTTTTTTTTCCCCATTGAGGATTGTCGGTCTTTTTCTTATTGGTTTGTGGGAACTCTTTCTATATTAGGGAAATTAGCTGCATGTTTTTGACATTGGTCACAAATATTTTTCCAAGTTTGTTTTTTGTCCTTTGATTTTAGTTATGTAGCTTTAGGCATGCAGAAATTTAAAAACAATTTGCTTGGAGTTGAATTATTAAGCTTTCATTTTATTGCGTCATAGTTAGAAATGCCTTCATGGTGAAAAAAGTAATCGTTTAACTTATTAAAATTTTAAGAAACTGGAATGGAAATAGACGTCATTATCTCCATATCATATGTTTAACTATACAAACCCCTGGCAAGGAAGATCTTGGGAGAAACTGGGCTTTCATAAACCATTGGTCAATAACAGCTGATTTACCCCAACCACCATGCTGAACCATAGTAAGAAGTCCACACAGGGTTGATGCAGAACCAATCCACCCACCTACCCTTTGGGGACATTGCTCTCTCTTTTTGAGGCAACCCCAGTGGAGGGAAAGCTCAAACAGAGTCACATTTCTGCATGCTGTGCCCGCTCCCCGATTATCCTGGGAGAGCGGCTCCTGTTGGTTAAAGGAGGGCAGTGGGGAGCAGGGGAAGAGCAGCCAGATGGCAGAGAAGCCTTCGAGGTCTTCCCTTTCCTCCAACTTCTCTGATCCGCAGCCCCTCCTGTCAGAATGCCCACTCTTGGTGCTCAGCATCATGCCCATGAACCTTTTCCTAAGGACTGGTTCCCTACCATTAATGTCTACACTTCTGAGAAGCAGGGCCTCAGTCTACAGAAAGCTGGATTTACAGAGAAACTAATGAAGCTCAAGCTTCAGGGCCTCTCATTGCCATGGACCTTTCCAAGGCCCTGAGATGTGTTCCTGTGGTTAAATGTTTTTGTAAAATCTGTACGTTTAAACTCTTTCTCTAAAAGTGTCCCCTCTCAAATTGTTTGAGCTTTGGATTTCACAATCCACCTCTGATTTACAGTTAGCCAACTATAATGGTGGACTTAGAGGCAACCTAGAGGAAGAGTTTCATTTGGGAAGGTGTTATGGGGTAGGAGGGAAGATCTTCCTGATGTCTCCAAAACCACATCAAGCCAGTGAACCTGTCTCTGCCATAAGCTCCAGGAGAGCAATGTCTGTCTTCTTTACCACTTTATAACCAGCATCCACTGCATGCTTTGCTGAATGGATGAATGAGTGAGTGTGTAAATGAATGAATGGTGTATTGGTCAGCCAAAGGAATGCTGACACAAAGTACCAGAAATCTATTGGCTTTTTTTGTTTTTTTTTTTTTTGTTTGTTTGTTTGTTTGTTTTTTTACTTTTTAAGATTTATTTATGGGAAGCGGCTGTGGCTCAATCAGTGGGGCTCCCGTTTACCATATGGGAGGCCCTGGGTTCGGTTCCCGGGGCCTCCTGGTGAAGGCAAGCCCGCCCGCACGGCGTGGTTGGCTGACCCAGTGAGCACAAGCAGCAAGGGGGGGATAAATGAATGAATAAATAAATAAATAATCTTTAAAAAAAAAAAAAAAAAAAAGATTTATTTATTTACTTACTTACTTTTATCCATTTTTAAACCCCCCCCCATTTTTTTTTTTTTTTTTTGTGTTGTTGTTGTTGTTTTCTGTTTTTTGTTCCATTTGCTGGGCAATTCTCTGTGTCAGTTTCCTGCCCTCTCTACTCATCCTTCTCCTCCTGTCTTCACGGGGATTTGATCCTGGGAACCTCCGATGTGGGAGAGAGGTGTCCTACCACCTGTGCCACCTTAGTTCCTGTTTTTTTTGGCGTGTCTCGTCTTGGTTCTCCCTTGTGTCACTCTCCTGTTGTGTCATCATCTTGCTGCATGGCTCAGTGGGGTCTGATGGCACACCCACTTGCAGGGACTGGCAGCCCGTGTGTCTTCTGTATTTTTCTTTATTTTTACTGGAGGTCCCAGGGATTGAACCCAGGTCCCTCCATATGGGAGACGGACGCCCAACCATTTAAGCCACATCCGTCCCCATGTTGGCTTTTATAAAGGGTATTTATTTGTGGTAGAAGCTTACAGTTACAAGGTCCTAAAGAGTCCAATGCGAGGTACCATAAGAGGTAATTCCTTACCAAATTCTGTTGCCATGTGTTGTAGCAAGATGGTGGGTGACCTCTGTGAGGGTTCAGCCTTCCTCTTCCCTCTTAAGGCTCCATGGGTCCAGATTCTTCTGATCTCAGCTGTGGGCTGGCATAGGGCTCGTCTCTCTTCCCAGGGCTCATTTCTTTCTGGGTTCAGTTGCTCTGTTGTCTTCACAAGGTCAGCTGTAAACTCTCAGGCGACTGGCTCATCTCTCTTTCTAGGGCCTCTGCTTTGTCTATGGAGTTCTCTTCCTCTGTGTATCTTCTCTGTGTATCTACTTCTGTGTATCTACTTGATTGAGTGTCTGTTTATATAGCCCACGGTGGGGGGTGGGGACTCAAACTGAGTTGACCTAATGATCTGGTCGAATCAAAGACTTAATCTTACCATAATTTAATCAAAGGCATCTCTGCTGAATCTAATACCATCAAAGGGTATCACACCCAGAAGAACAGAGCAGTTTACAAATATAATTAATTTCTCTTTTTGGAATTCATAAATAATATCAAACTGCCACAAGTGGCAGGTCCCAACTCTGCCAAATTTCAAACTGACCCTGAGAGCAGATTCTTCACTGCTTGGCAGTGACATTTCACCAGCTGCCATCTCCCTTTCTCAGCCTTCTCAAGAGGCTTCACGTTGAGGGAAGCAGGTGCAGCCAGAGGCTGTAGATTCCTGCCTCCAGGCCTGGCTCAGCAGCCACCACTTCCCCCTGGCTCCATTAGAGGTCAGATGCCCCCCTGGCCATGTGGTGGGAGTGGGTGGGGTAGGAGGTAGGCCAGGGGCCATCTCTGTTTATTCCCCTTGGCCTGGCCTGGCCGGCAGCTGAATGGGTAGGTGGTGCTGGTGGTGGAGTATCTTTGAACGAGAAGGGTCCGACATTCTTCAGGTCAGGATGGTGTGCGCTTAGAGAGAAGGTGTGGCATGAGTTTGGAGGGGGGAGGAGAGAGAAGAGGTGTAACGCCCCAGGGTCCACAAATACTCACACCTCACCTCCCACACCTATGGATTTGAGTGGCGCCTCCCATGCTTCCCCTTTCTTCCATCATCTCTAGGCTTCAAACTTTCCTAACTAGCAAATCTTTCCAGATTTTCTCCCATGAACTCCGGCCACACCTTCATTCTGGGTCTGCTCAGAATTTATGGATGTGTTTAGTTTGTGTTTATTGTCCCACCCCTGTTGTCCTCTTTCCTCTGTTCCTCCAAGGCTTAATTCGGATGCCCCCTCCCCCATGTCATACTGTATCTCCTCCCTCAGACTAGCAGCCCTGTGTTCCCTGGTGAGAATTGTTGGCATTTTTGTTAGCTTTAAGAATGGGGGCTGGGGGAGGGGAGTGTCACTCTCAGACAGGGATCTGGGGTTGGCAGGAAACCCGAAGGGGCTGCTTAATGCTCTAAGACAGGGGTTCTTAACCTTTTTTGTTCCACGGACTCCTGTACCAGTCAGGTGAAAACCACAGACCCCTTACTAAGTCCACACTATCCTGTGTATTATTTAATAACTACATCACACTTGCACCAACACATCCTCACAAGAATAACGTGTTTTTTTTTTTTTTTTTTTTTTGAATTTCAATTCAAGCTCTAATGACCCCGTGTTAAGAACTCCTGCTCTAAGAAAATGTCTAGAAAGCACATTGGCTTCCCTTCTGCCGCCTACTTCCCCCACCCCCGATTTTTTTTGCAGGTGAAACAATTTTATTTCACAGTTGAGTTTAAAACCACAAAGACACGAGGTTCTTCAGATAAAAATAGTAGTAACAGCAGTACAGACACCCTATACTTTCTAGAAAATGATTTTATAGACCCTCTCAAAGATAAAAGGCACCCCATTATATGGTTTCAGTTAGGTTACTTGGAAAAAACTCACTTCTGGACTGATTCCTAAAATGTATCAGTCTGCATCTTTTGATTCAAAGTATGGCTTATTGTCATTCAGGTACTGTTCCTGCATTGTTACATATCTGACAAGATACATATAGTCTGGCTTATCACTTTATGTCCCAGTGGTTCATCAGTCTTTCCTGCAGGTTCATCAGAAGGTCGAGCAGGCTGTGCCTTTCTCTGTGGTCTTTCTTCAAGACATTCTAGAAATGGAGACACATCCTTATCATAGTTTGTAAACTCCAAGTCTTTACCAACAATTCCAATGGAAACATTCTTTGTAGTTAGGCTCTGCTCTGCAGGAAGTGTCTATCTAGGCATGCAGACCAGATTTAACCAGTTCATTCAAAGCACACTCCATAAAATCAGACATATGGCTCCCCAAGTAAGTACCAGCTGACTGAGAACTGGCTCCAATGGACATAGCCCTGCAGTCAAAATAGACAGCAGATGGACAGGCTTGGAAAACGTAAGGGCTCATATTATCATAACCAGCAATGAGCAGTCCCACACCATATGCTCTTTGGTCATATCAGTATGCTGGTATTTGGGTCTTGCTTCCAATTAGAGATTCAAGACAAGACCTGGGAAGAGGTCTGTCAAATACAAATCTGAGGGGAGCAGATGTAGCTCAAGTGGTTGAGCACCTGCTTCCCATGCACAAGGTCCCGGGTTTGATCCCTGGTACCTCCTAAAAACAAAAAACAAACGAACAAATGAAAAAAACCAACTCTCATTGGGGAGCCAATGTAGTTCAGTAGTTAAGTGCCTGATTCGCAAGTATGAGGTCCTGGGTTCAATCCCTGGTACCTCCTAAAAAAGATAAATAAATACAAATCTGGAATCCAAACACTCCTGGTACATGAAATTACTTAACAGCCTAGCATCAGCAGTAAGCCCTGCAACTGAGATTCCAATACGGTTGTCAACATGGAGAATTTTTTTTGGATGGGCTGCAAGCTCTGATTGTGTTCTCTTGATGCGGCATAAACTGCACAGGTTTTCGATTTCAGACCAACTGTGGCAGAACCTTGCTTGACAGCTTCCACTGCATATTCAACTTGATGAATCCTGCCCTGAGGGCTCCAAACAGTGACATCATTGTCATACTGGTTGGAAAACATGGTTGGGGAAGTGGAGGGAGGACTGGCTGTGGCCTCCTGCAAAGCTGTGGATCAAAGTCACCTTCTTTTTTTTTTTTATAACAAATCAATTTTCTTGATACATATTAATAAAGCATACAATTCATGTACAATCAATGGTATTTGGTATAATCAATTGTTGTGCATTCATCACTTCATCACTTCAATCATTATTAGAGCATTTTTATTATTTCAGTAATAATAAACACACAAAAAACAGACAAATAAGAAAATTAATTAATTAAAAATATTTTTGTTTCTAAGTTATATGTTAACATGCTTCAAAATTCCAAAGGTCCCTAAGAGTGTAGAGTGAAAATTGTTTCCCTCCCAGAACTATCCTCCAACCACCTAGTTCCCCTTCTCAGAGACAAGTACAATTACCAGTTTCCCATTTTTTACAAAATGCAGGGAACATATATGTTTATACATGCATAGATATTAATTTTTGTTTTTTTTTAAAAGATGTGCAACCACTTTAGAAACTGTTGGGCAATATCTTTCAAGCTGAACATATGCTTTAAACCCTCTGACTCAACAAATTCCTTTCCTAGGTTTATTTTGCAACAGAAATGCATGCCTGCCCCTGTAAGACTGTTCAAGAATGTCTATAACAGCATCCTGTACAAGAGTCAAAAAATGGGAAACATCCAAAATGCCCCTCGACAGTAGGATGGATGAATAAGTTATGGTATATTCTTATACTGGAATATTATACAACAATGAAAATAAACACAGGACTGCTTTGTGTAATAACATGAACATATTTTACAAACATGCTGTTGAGTGAAAGAATCCAGATTCCACAAAGGGCATACTGTTTATGCAAAGTTCAAAAACAGCACAAAATGAATCTACAGTGTTAGGTGTCAGGACAGTGGCTAACTCTGGGGAGAGGGAGGCTGTGATGATGGGGGCATCTGGGAGAGAGGCTTCTGGAGTACTGGTTGTCCCTTCTTGACTCAAGTCCCAAAGACCCACAAGAAAAATGGGGGTGGGGATGACATCAAGGCAGAGGGAGAACCTCATGTCTGAGAAATGTGACGAGCCCCACAGGGGCTGAGCTGGCTGGACAGTCACCCCTCCAGCTCGTCTTAGCAGCACATTGATCTGAGTGGGTCAGGGAAGCCAATGAGGCCGTGAATAAAGCATAGCATTCGAGTCATAAGTTAAGGGTTGAGTCAAGGGAGCCGAGGCTTAAAATGTTCCTACTTGGAAAGCTAGAAATGTTTTGTTGGAGCCAGTGTCGCTCAAGTGGTTGAGTGCCTGCATACCACAAACGAGGTCCTGGGTTCAATCCCTGGCCCTGGCACCTAAAAAAAAAAAAGTTTTGTTAATGGTTGGTGGTGATGGTAGCACACAACACTGAGTATAATTAACAGCACTGAAATATATTATCATATATATGGTTAAAAGGGGAAATGTTAGGTTGTATATATGGTAAAAGAATAAAATAAAATAGAAAAATCCATTAAACTGCATTCCACAAGCAGTGAACCCTAAATTAAACCATGGACCATAGTTAATAGTTCACTTATAAAAATGTGTTGTCATCAGTTGTAACAGATGTACCGTGCTAATGCAAGGTGTTAATAATAAGCTGGGGGGGTCGGATGTGGCTCAACTGGTTGGGCGTCCGTCTCCCATATGGAGGGACCCGGGTTCGATCCCTGGGACCTCCCGGTAAAAAAAAAAAAAAATAATAATAATAATAAGCTGGTATGTAGCAATCCCGTATTTTATGCACGATTGTTCTGCAAATCCACAATTTCTCTAATTAAAAAAAAATTTTTTTAAAGACTTTCCTTTAATTTCAACAGACATCAAGGGTGCTCGGCGACAGGCACAGGTCTAGGCTCTAGAGATGAATACGGCTTTGTTTCTCTCCCCGTGATGCAGTCCGAAGCCTGTGGGAAAAAGATGCATCACGCAGATCAATGACGAGGATGCTGCATGAAAAATGCCGGCAGGGCGTTCTGTATCCACACTGTCTGAACCCGGGAGGGGAGCCTCTGTTGCCCGTCAGGGCAAAGACTCTAGAGAGCTGAGTCCTGAAGGGCAGGAACTTGAAATTGCCGGCAAAGGCTGTGTAGGCAGGGGCACTGGAATTTCAAAGGCTCAGAAGTGGGGAAGTGCTTGGCACTTTGGGGAATTGCATTTTCTCTGGAACAGAAAGGTCTTGCTGAAAAGTAGAAAGATGTGGGGCAAGAAACTTTGGCAGGGCAGGGCCCGAAAGGTGAAGGGCTTGATTTACCCCACTCAGGACTTCAGACAGTAGGAAGCTGGGAAGAGATTTTTTCTTTCTTTTCATCTTTCTTTCTTTCCTTCCTTCCTTCCTTCTTCTCTCCCTTCCTCCCTCTCTTTATCTTTTCTTTTCTCTCTCTCCCTCTCTTCCTTCCTTCCCTTTGCCCCACTTTTCTCTTTCCCATGATAAAACAGATACATGTACATTATGCTTTGGAATATGCAAAAAGCAAGACAAGAAATGTACTAATTACCCATAATTTCCTCAGGACCTATTGTGGTGCCTACATTTGACAGATGCTCAGAAAATATTTTTTGATGGCATGGTACCCCTGAGGGTACAACGTGGGCAAGACAAATATGGGATTGTCCCTCCATGACGTGCTAGACTTGACCAGTGACAATAACGTGGCTAATGCCATGGCAGTGGCTCGTGGCCAAAATCTTGGGGTAGGAATGGAGAGCACAGGAAGTGCTTCCTGAAGTGAGCTTCACGGGAGCTGAGACCTGGAGGTTGAGGCAGGAATTAGTCAAAGAGAGAGAGTATTTCAGGCCCCAGCAGTGGGAAAGCCCCAGAGGCAAAGGCGCCTGGGTTTGCGGATGAAAGGGCTGCAGTGTGCAATGAGCAGACAGGGAGGGGAGGTGGCTGGAGAAGGGAGCAGGGTCAGCTCTTGAAGGACTGGAGAGCCAATGTAAGCACTTGGGGCTCTGCCTTGAGGACAGTGTGTTTAGGCAAGAGAGTAAGGTGATGGATTTTATAGCAAAGAGAATGGATCAGAGCAGGCAGGGAGATGAGAGACAGGCAGGCAATACCAGGGAACAGAGAGGGCCCAGGTTAGGGCAGAGGCGTGGGATGGGGAGAAGAGCCAGGTTCCTAGAGTCTTAAACAAGGTAGAAGTTATTTGGGGATTGATGGGGCCAAGGAGAGAGAAGAGTCTAGGGCAGGGCTTCTTAACCTTTCTTGTTCCACGGACCCCTTTGCCAGTCAGGTGAAAACCACGGACCCCTTACTAAGCCCACACTATCCTGTGTATTATTTAATAAATATATCACACCCTCACCAACACGTCCCCACAAGAATAATGTTCTTTTAAATTTCAGTGCAAGCTCACAGACCCCTTGTTAAGAACCCCTGGTCTAGTGTGACTCCCAGAGATCTGGCCTGGACAGAAGAGTCACTTGGGGCCTGCGGGAGGAGAGGAGGTTAAGAACATTATGTAAAGAGCTATACAAATGTTACCACTTCTTATTCAAATGCTTCAAATGCACAGTTTGCACATGGCTCTCAGTCAATGGTAACTGACAGAAGAGCTCTCAGCTGGCTCCCATCCCATCCTCTCCCTGCCAGGCCATACCTTCCCCCGTGAAGGGCTCCCCCCCCCCCCCCCCGCCCTGGGTCTTGGTCTTAGGGCTGTGGCGTTGCGCCCCCCCCCCCTCCCATGGCTGCCCATCCTCTCCGCCCCCTCTTCTTAGTTCCTAAGGAAGCAGCACATTTTCCTCTCTGGCTTGCATCCAGCTGCCCAGCCCAGGGTTGCCTGAGTCCTCTCCACTGTCACCCGGCTCCTGACTCATTGGTGAATGAAAATATCCCACCACACTTGGCTTCCTTCCCCTGACTTGCTTTCCCTTTCTTCTGCCTGGGGTTTTTATGCTCACTGGTCAGACCATTTGCCCCAGCAGCCTCCACCTTCCCTTCCAGTTCTCTCACTTTTCTTCGGAAGCTGCAGCTTCTTTGAAAGTCTACCCAACCCTTCAAGGGCCCCTTGGTTTTGAGTGAGCATGGGTGCCTCGCGTGTGCACACACACAGGCAGGCACGAGCAGAGCAATGGGTCTGCTGCAATGTGGGCAGTTGGAGGCAGGCAAGTCAAACCCTCACACAGACACATGGACATTGAGGCACATACACAAACGTGAACAGGGAGATGATCTAGGCTGGAAGCTCTAGAGGGCAGAGCTGGAGTCTGATTTGCTCACTATCATATCCCCGAAGCCTGGCATGCAGGAGGTGCTCAATAAATATTTGTTGAATGAAAGAATGTGGCAAACAGAGATGTGCCACTTAGATCTCCCAGTTGCAAGGAGTGTGGTGACAGTTCCAGCTGCTAGCCTCGACAGGGACCCCAGGATTGGGACTAGGGTGAGGAGAGTAAGGCGCAGAGGACATGAAGTTTAAGGAGGTGCTCACTGTCAGGGTCGTGCAAGTATCTCCTTATATTTTGTGCCCTAGAAGCCTCACTTGCCTCTCTCTAGTCCTGGCCCTGAAGGCCAATGGCCAAGTACAGTGGAGGTCATGTCTACCCAACTGAAGTCTCCTCCAATAAGTGAGCTTTGCTCTGGAGCTTCCCCTCGGGCTGGTAGAGAAGGGTCAGCCCTGCATGGTGCTCTGATGTCTTCCCTGTCCAAACTCTTTTCCTTTCATGGGAACTGATCCCCAGAGAACTTTTTGCATGCTGAACTTCACCTCAGGAGCTGTGCTTCCCAGAGAACACGACCTTGACAATTAGTGAATAGGTACACAGAGATCTGCAAAGAAAATGCACACACACACACACATTTTCCACCTTCTGATAGCATTTGTCACTTTCACTGTCATCTGTCTACCTGGCCTCTCCTGTTCTCTCCAGGGCAATTTAGAATACACACACATACACCTGTGAGTGCCTGAGGGTAGGGGCTGAGTCTTAACCATATTTGACACTCAGTGCTGAAGCCAGTGCCTGGCATATACTAGATGCTCAATAAATCACCAATGGGTGGCCGAATGGGGAGATCACCAAGGTGTTTGACCACCTGATGCGAGGCCAGTGGCTGGATCTGCTGACCTTGCTACCTGTTCCCAAATGGGTTTCCAAGGTACCTTTGAAGGCAGTAATAGAGGTGTTTCAAATAGCCTCATGGAATTTACACTTTTAGCTGAGATTAGGCCCCTGAGGTGAACTCAAAGGCCTGACCCTTTGCTTTTGGTGGGGATGACATCAGGGGAGCATGGTAACATGGGGCTCTCTTGGGGTGAGCCACTGTTCTAATTGACACTTGCATAGCAACATAGTTTCCACTGGACATAATGGAGGCAATGAGGAGCAAGGTGGCCAATGGCTTTGGATGGGGCTTTGAAACTGGTCTCTGCCATTTACCAGCCATGTGTCCTTACACAAATCCCCTTTACTTATCTGTAAAGTGGGATCTAGGAATCCTCTCCAACGTACAGAGCCCACTATAGTACCTGCCTTGGAGTAAATGACAGTTACTATTATCATGAAACAACATCCATAGTTTGCCCATCAAAACCTTTCAAAACATGGAGTTGCTGGGCAGAAGAGCCATGAGGCGAGTTTGGCGTCAATTGGCCTAACTGCCAGGCCCGGGCAAAGAGTGTGCATTTAGACAAGAGAGTACTTCAACTTGAGGTCATGGCAAACAGGGCCCTGAACTCAGCCAGGCTTCTCTGGAGCCGGACAGGCTGGCCAAGTGAAGTGCACAGAGGATTCCAAATTCCCAGGCCCCAGGCTGCCCTAGGGCAGAGCTTGGCGCAGAATGGGGCAAGTGGAGAGTAGGTGCCGGTTTAGTCAGTGCCCCAGTGATGTTCATGTAAGTCAGCCTGAAAGATCAATACATGCCAAGGATTTGGTACCTGGTTCCACCAGAAAGATCCAAGGGCCTGCCTCTCTGCGGATGTCTGACGGCTTATCAGAAAGATGGCTGACCCCTCCCTTCTTAGGAGGCAGGGAGTTGGACGGGAAAGTTTTATGCAGGCCAGCAGGTGCTCCGTGAAATACGCATGTATATGTATAAATACCCCAAAATGTTAGCCAGTTTTTCATTTAGGGAGTGGGATAATGAAAAAGGTTTTTCTTCTTTATACTTTTTCTGTTTTCTCCAAATACATTGGGGGGCGAGGGGGGAGGGGAGAGAAGATAAACAAGAAAAAAAGACTATTATCCTCAGAATCCAGTTAACTTGGGGGTGAGGTTCTAGGCTCAGCATTTTCATGTCATGAACAAGAGTTACTGGACTTCTAGTGAACAAGGCTCTTACTCCTTTTCAGAACGGCTAGAGGAGGCCCAGGAAGCCTGGACGGTCATCAGTTCGGTTGCCTGGTTTTTAAAATTTTATTTGTTTTATTTTAATCAGGTCGCAAAATACTTTCCCCTCCATTATCTCCTCTGATCTTCACATCAATCCTGTGGTTACCTGGGCAGGGAGCCTTATTCTGACATGCTCTTCAAAGCCCAGCTCCGATAAGCCCCTCCCTCCCTCCACGTTAATCATTCCATCCTCTCATCTGGGCAGCCTCTGAATCTTGCACTGGCCCGTTCGTTGCACTGGGCAGCGAACACTCATTGTCCCTTGGGGCCCCCAGGACCTGGGGCTGGGTAGAGACTCAATGGTTGTCTTAGGAGCGCTGAACATACCGGCTTATCCCTCCCGGGTGGATTGTTACCTGTGCTCTGCCTCCCTTGCTGTTAGTCACTGTGCATACCCTTCTCTAGAAACTTAGCGGCTGCACATTTGTGTCCTCACCCTGGTCTCTAATTACAGTATTGGGTAAGAAAGACCTAAGGGCAGCGCCTGGGCTCCTGGGTAGAGGCCGCTCCAGCAGTTCCCCAGCCCAGCAAACAGCTGGCTCAATACATGGACAAGTTTACAAATTACCTGCCCTGCCCTGGATCAAATGTCATCATCTTCCAGTGCCCAGTCTGGGCCTGGCACCCAGTAAGTAAGCGCTTACCTGAAGGATGCTAGTTCCTGCCCTTCTACCTTCCCTACAGGGTGAAGGCAAGCACAGGGGAGACTCCAAGTGAGTTTCCAATAGACACTCTATTATGGGGGGTGGGGGTTCCACAACAACCCCGCCTCCAGCACCTGCAGCCACTTTGCAATTTATCCAGAGGCCTGTTTCCTGCTCCCAGGTGTCCTGGGTGTCCTTGGGAGGAGGTTGAAAGGATTGGATGGACGTGGCAGAAGCTGGATCATGGCCGTGATAAAGATCAAGGATTTGAAACTGGGCAGTCCCAGCGCTACCACTTACCATCTGTGCCACCTGGACAAGCCACTACATGTTTTGGGGCCCCCCTTTAATTCCTCATCCTGTAAAATGAGTCTAATAACAGTTGCTACCTCATTGGGTTGGTGAGAGAGTTAGATAGAAAAAAAATATTTAAGTGCCAGGCAGAGTAACCTGGAATAATAATCTGTATGATCATCTCTAAGCACTGTCGCTGTTGGAGGGTAGCTGGAGAAACTGAGCAGCCCAGGCCAGGACCCCCAGCCTAGAGCCCAAGAGCTGCCCTGGCAGATGAAGTGTACCCAGGTGGCCCTGCCCTCACTGCCAGCAGGGGCTGAAATATCCTGGGTGCTTGCATAAGAGCAAGGATGGGGATCCAGGTGGCTCGGTATTTGCAAAGCGCAGCTTTCCCTGGGCTGCAGAGGCTACAGGTCCTGGCCAGGCCTTCTGGGGATGAAATGTGCCGGCCCCTGGGGTGGAGCCGGTTGGCCGCTGCCCTGGCATCCTGCAGCAAGGACAGAACGGCCAGTCTTCTTACTTCTGTATATCTCCCTGGCCCAGGGCCCAGGGCCCAGGGTCCAGGGTCCAGGTACAAGGGGGAGGGTCAAGCAAGAAGAGGAAGACAGGGGACCCTGCTTGGTGTGAGCCCTGGGTGGATTCCTTGCAAGCTGCATGATCTTGGGCAGACCCCTTCCACTCCCTGGGCCTCAGGGTCAGGTGATTTCTGAAGCCTCTTTCAGCTTTGAGCGGTGTCTCCTCCCATGCTCCCAGGGAAAGGCTGGGCAGCCCCCAGGATTTCATGCTCCCCCCTCCTTGCCTGCTCAGTGCTGCTTCCAAGAAAACTGCACATGTAGGTTCTAGCTCCACACCTGCATTCATTCATTCCTTTAATTCATTCATTCATTCATTTATGTGTTCCTAAGAGCTGGGTCCACCCTGCTGCAGGAAACACCTGTTCTTGAGGGTCTGGATGGGAAGAAAAGACAAAGCCATCCAAACACTCTAAATCTGTCAGGTTTCAGCAAGTGCCCAGAGGAGCTCAGACCAAGGGTGTGATGGCAGCTCTGAGGAGGCCAGATGACCCTAAGGAGAGCAGGATATGGCACCCTGGAGGGAGGGGAGGGCGGTCCGGGTGGGGGGGCCTGTATGAGCCAATGCGGGACGTGGCATGTGCCAGGAAGGGCAGGAGTCAGAGGCCCTGGACAGTGAGTCAGTCCCTTGAACTTTCACTTCTGTGCACTGGCCCCTGCTTGCATTTAGGGCCCAGCCCTGCTGTGGGGACTCCCGGGGGGGCCAGGTATCCTCCTGGCCCCAGGCCAACCTCTGCCAGCAGCTTGGGTGGCTGGTGGTGATTGGCTCAGAGCAGCTAAACTGTGGCCAGGACAGCACAGCTGCAAAGGCTGTGTCCGCCGCTGTGATCCTTCACTCACCACTCTCTCTCCCTTTTGGTTTCATTCTGTGTTCACTGGAGCTGTGATTTTCCTACCGCTGAGTCACCCAGGGAAGGGCAACAAAGGATGGTGATTAAAAGTGTCTCAGTTCCTGGGATTTCTCATGTCTGTTTACAGGAATTCAAAGCAAACCACAGAAGAACTTGTGGCGAGTAGCTTCCAAGGGCATCAACCCCTTCCACTCCTCCCTTGCCCATGCCAGGGCACATCCCCTTGCACCCAGCCCCTTGGCTCCCTGTTTTAAGCCCAAGCTACTCTGCTACTCATTGACCAGGGGCCAAAGGTAGCAGAACCAGCGGACTGCCATGAAATCAGAGCCCAAACAGCCCGTGCAAGGGCTGCTGTCTTCCCTCTTGCCTCCTCTTCTGCCGGCGGCGCTGACTAAAGTCTAGCTGGGCTTGCTCTGGTTCCCTCCTCAGGGCTTACGGTTGGCCAGGGCCAGGGGGAACTGGTTTGTGCTGCCACCAGAAGGGTGGGTAATAGGAGTGACTTTCTGGGGTTAGGGGCCTGTGCCAGGAGAGATAAATACCGGCCAGGGAGAGATTGTGCCAACAGGTCCCTCATCTCTCACCTTGTTGGGGACTCTGGGGTCACTGCCCTGGGAGCATCATGGTGACTCCTGAGTGACTTCAGCCCATTGGACACGTGGCTGTTTCTAGCAGCAGCTACTCTTTGCAGAGCCTGTTCGTGGGATTTTGGGTGTTAAAGAGCTCTGTGGATGGTGGCGGGGGGTGAGGAGATTGGCTCAAAAGAGCTAACCCAAAGTCCCAAAAGGACCTCAAGACTTCTGTTTTATCCTAAAATCCTTGCATAAATTTTGCATTCTATGTTTAGCATAAAACTATCATTTTTCCTCGCATTCTTTGCATCAAATGTATGCTCCAGGAAGATGGGCCATATTTAATCCTATGGCTTAGCTGTCCCTGGGCACAATGGTGTCAGCAGTGGGAGCCCAGTAGCCTCAGATTTAGTCCCAGTGCAGACCCAGCTCCCTACCCCGGGTGCGCAAGAAGCCTCTCCATCCTTCTTGTCCTCCCCTTTCCCACTTATCCCAGATGAAGGCTGAGCGGGTCCCCAGTCCCCGAAGGTGCCCTGTCTGCTGGGCACACTGTGGCTCTCCCTCCTTTCCACAGCCCTCCTGTGCCCACTGGAACTCTGCTGGTTGCCTCTCTCCCTGGGAGAGGCCAGAGAGGCATCTTGCTCATTGATTAGGCTGTTTAGGAAGCCAAGGGTGGGAGGGGGTGTCCCCACCTCCTGTGCCTGGAGGCCTTGCCATGCCCATTCGCAGGCAGACAAAGAGCAGGGTGTGCCTGGCTTCTTGATCTGGGCAAACCCTGAGCAGGAGGGTGCTGTGAGAACCTGGGGGATCCTTCCTTCTCTCCTATGCCCAATCGGTCACCAAGACACAATAGTTCTGTCTCTCAAATGCTTCTCAAATCCATTTCACTAAATCCAAGGTAATCTTTAAAAAAGGCTTAAAACCCTTCCACGACTTTTCAGGAGACTCAGAGAAGCTCCAGCCAGTCTGCCCATCCCTCCTCCATCCTCATCTCTCTTCCTACCGCTTTCATCTCTGACTTTTCTCTTCACACTGCTCAGAAGTTTTACAGATGCTGTTCCCTCTCACCACGGGACACTTGTCCCCACCCCCCTCCAGCACTCCTGTCCACCTGTCTGATTCTTACTCATCCTTCAGATTTCTGCTTCCTGTGGGAGGCCCATCCTAGGAGGAGATGCTCAGCAGGGGCTGGGTGATGCTTTTGAGGTGTTAACTGAGGCTCTCATTGCCACAGGAGTGACCCTGACAAGCAGAAGGCAGAAAGGCTGCTGGTCTCTGTGTTCTAAACCCTAAGCCGTCGGGAGGGACTGAGAGGAATGAGAGACACATAAGTAAACGGGACTCCCCTCCCACCCCATGACAGATTGCATTGTCCCCAAATGGCCACAGTCTTATATTCTTTCCCACATGCTCTTGCAGAACCTTGATGCTTCCCATCAAGAGGTGGAGTCTATTTCTTCGTTTCATTGCACCTGCGTGGGACTTTGTGACTGTTTGGATGAACAGAATGTGGTGTTATTGTCACTATCTGACTTCTGAGCTAGGTCAAAAGGGGGCACCATAGCTTCTCTCTTTCTTTCTTTCTCCATGCTTGCCTTTGAAACCCAGCCACCACGTTTTGAGGAAGCTGAGGCCACACAGAGATGTGCTAAGGTCCCAGCCAATGGCCAACATCAAATACATATGAGAGACAAGTCTTCAGATGATCCAACCCCGAGCGTTCAAGCTACCCCAATTGGTGCTGGGAGAAGCAGAGCTGTCCCCACCATACCCTGCCCAAGTTGCTGATTTGTGAACAAAATAAAGGCTGTCATTTTAAGCCATTAAGTTTTGAGATAGTTTGTTATATGACCATAGTAACTGGACCACACCCTCCCCACATCCCTCCCTCAACTTGAAAAATATTTTCCTTGGAGTAGAAGAAAGGAGGAGAGACTGAAAGGAGGTGATGGGAGAAGAGAAGTTGGTAGGCTTGGAAGGAAAGAGACCTGTACCCTGCTTTGCAAGGAGAACCCCAGGGAGGGGCCAGGGCCCCAAAGAGTAAAAGGGATGTAGCTCAGTGGTTGAGCGCCTGCTTCCTATATACAAGGTCCTGGGTTCAATTCCCGGTACTTCCTGAAAAGAAAAAAAAAGAATAATAAGGAGTGTGGTGTATGTGGGTGGACATGGCTAAGATAGCCCAGCAAAGATCTCTGCAACCCAGAAAGCCCAGAGACAGAGGAGGGAGGGATGTCTCAGAAGGGGTGGGCTTCTGAGCAGATAATGCGAGTACCAGATTTCCCTGGGGACCTTCACTATGCTCAGACACAATCCCAAGGAAGGGAGCAGGGGTCCGGATCTGCTTGAGATTGCGATTTGTGGCAGCCAGCCTCCAAGATTGCGCCCAATGATCCCTGCCTCCTGGCATTCACACTTTTCTGTAGTGCCCTTTCACATCACACCAGGTTCTGACCAAGAGAACACAACAGACATGCTGCATGTAGCTGCTGAATTTAGATTATAAAAGGTATTGCAGCTTCAATTTTTGGTCACACTCTTGCTTTCTCTCTTTCTTGGGTCACTTGCTCTGGGGAAAAGCAGCTGCCATGTTGTGAGCAGGCCTGGGGAGCCTCCAGCCAACAGCCTTGTGAGGGTGCCATCTTCATTTTTTTTTTTTTAACTTTATTTTGTACATTTAATAATTGAAAACATAAACAATTAAAAACTAAAAAGTAAACACAGATGAATAAATATATACATTTCTCAATTAAATGTAATGGATACATGTAAATTTTTTTTTTTTTGAATCAAACAATATATTACACAATATATTTGGTTCATAGTAACGCATTCATACAGTATTTGTCCTTTTGTGTCTGGCTTGCTTCACTCAACATAATGTCCTCCAGATTCATCCATGTTGCCATATGCTTTATGACTTCATTTCTTCTTACTGCATAATATTCCATCGTGTGAATAGACCACAGTTTGTTTATCCATTCATCTGTTGATGGACACCTGGGCTGTTTCCAACTTTTGGCAATGATGAATAATGTGGCTATGAACATCGGTGTGCAGATGTCTGTTCGTGTCACCGCTCTCAGTTCTTCTGGGTATATACCCAGTAGTGGTATTGCCGGGTCATGTGGCAAGTCTATATTCAACTTCTTTAGGAACTGCCAAACAGTCCTCCAATGGTTGTACCATCCTGCAGTCCCACCAACAGTGAAGAAGTGTTCCTATCTCTCCACATCCTCTCCAACACTTGTAGTTCTCTGTCTTTTTCATAGTGGCCATTCTGATAGGTGTGAAATGATATCTCATGGTAGTTTTGATTTGCATTTCCCTAATCATGAGTGATGTTGAACATTTCTTCATGTGTTTTTTTGCCATTTGTATTTCTTCTTCGGAGAAATGTCTATTCAACTCTTTGGCCCATTTTTTAATTGGGTCATTTGTCTTTTTATTGTTGAGCTGTAACATCTCTTGATATATCCTGGATATTAAACCCTTATCAGATATGTGATTTCCAAATATTTTTTCCCATTGAGTTGGCTGCCTTTTCACGCTTCTGACAAAGTCCTGTGAGGTGCAAAAGTGTTTAATTTTGAGGAGGTCCCATTTATCTACTTTTTCTTTTGTTGCACGAGCTTTGGATGTGAGGTCCAAGAAACCACCACCTACTACAAGTTCTTGAAGATGTTTCCCTACATTTTCTTCTAGTAGTTTTATGGTCCTGGCTTTTATATTTAGATCTTTGATCCATTTTGAGTTGATTCTTGTATAGGGGGTGAGATAAGGGTCCACTTTCATTCTTTTGGTTATAGATATCCAGTTCTCCCAACACCATTTGTTGAAGAGACTGTTTTTTCCCATCAGCGTGGGCTTGGTAGGTTTGTCAAAAACCGGTTGACTGTATAGGTGAGGGTCTATTTCTGGATTCTCAATTCTATTCCACTGATCGATATGTCTATCTTTATGTCAGTACCATGCTGTTTTTTTTTGTTTGTTTTGTTTTGTTTTGTTTTTACTGGGAGGTACCGGGGATCGAACCCCGGTCTCTCCATATGGTAGACGGACGCCGAACCTCTTGAGCCACATCCGTTTCCCATACCATGCTGTTTTGACCACTGTAGCTTTGTAATATGTTTCAAGGTCAGGCAGTGAAATTCCTCCCACATTGCTCTTCTTTTTTAGAATACTTTTGGCTATTCGGGTGCACTTACCCTTCCAGATGAATTTGGTAAGTGCCTTCTCTAATTCTGTAAAGTAAGCTGTTGGGATTTTGATTGGTATTGCATTGAATCTATAAATCAGTTTGGGCAAGATTGACATCTTCACGATATTTATTCTTCCAATCCATGAACACGGAATGTCTTTCCATTTGTCTAGGTCTTTTTAAATTTCTTTTAGCATTGTTTTGTAGTTTTCTGCATATAGGTCCTGTACTTCCTTGGTTAAATTAACTCCTAGGTATTTGAGTCTTTTTGTTGCTATTGAAAATGGAATTTTCTTCTTGATTTCCTCCTCAGATTGTTCAGTACTAGTGTACAAAAACATTACTGATTTTTGCGTGTTGATCTTGTATCCTGCCACTTTGCTGAACTCATTTATTAATTCAAGTAGCTTTGTTGTGGATACTTCAGGATTTTCTAAATACAGGATCATGTCATCCACAAACAGTGAGAGTTTTACTTCCTCTTTTCCTATTTGGACGTGAGGACGCCATCTTGGAAGTGGATTCTCCGATCCCAATTCCAGCCGACATCTTGACTAAAATATCAGAGAGACCCTGAGCCAGAGCTGAAGCCGGGGAAGTGTTAGAGTCCTCTAGGATCTTGGCTATGTCGCAGAAAAGAAATTAAGAACATACTAGTTTAGTTAGGCCAGTAAAAAGGATTTATTGGGAAATGGGGGAAAAGAACAGAGCTTCCTGAGAAATGGGAGCGAAGGATGGAAATATGTGCTGAGATTTGATGTGGGATCCTCTAGGCAGAGAGAGTGGGTTTTGGCTTGTGTGGTCACCTTTTAAACTATTAATTATCCTTCCCCTTTGCTAATGCTAAGGAGAGGGGCCCCAGCTGTTATTGGTTATGCCACCAATGGTGGGAGCCAATGGTGAGGCCTGTTTGGAATATCTGGGGCTTCCCTTCAGCCCTGGAAAGAGTCCCACCTGGGCCCTCAAGGTTGAGGTCAAGGTCTTGGCAGGGTCCTGCAGCCTCCGTTGGCCATGTTGTCTGTCGGCCATGTTGTCCGTCAGACTAGCTTCCTTCCCCCTTTCACTGTACTAACCTACCTCAGAACCACTTAGCTAAGCTGTTCCTTCTGACTTGTAGAAACTGTGTGAGATAAATGTTTGCCATTTTAAGGTGCTAAGCTTTGGGTAATTGGTTACACAGCAATAGATAGCTAATACATCCTCCTTCTACTCCAGTTGAGGGGACACTAGAAATAAAGACTGAATTATAAAGAAATAAAGAACATTCTATTTCTTGCTGATACAAGCTTGTAGTCTGAAAGCTCCCCTGTCATACACAGAACTGGGCTTGCCTGTTGATGAGTTTTTGTCCTCAACAGGCCCCCCATTTGTCATTGTCTTGGCCGCTGTGACTCCTCAGCCCCAGAACCATTCACATTACAGAGGAGATACTCAATAAATATGTGTTGAGGAATGAATGAGTGGTAAATGAATGAAATCCAAGAGCCCTGTCCTCATGGATGTCTCATTAGGGTCCTCATCGTGTACTCACAGAATCTTTATTCAAAGTCAGGCTGAAAGGCTTGCTCTTTTTATAGGTGAGGATTCCAAAGTCCGGGGAGGGACAAGGACTGGCTCAAGGCCTCACAACCAGTTGGTGGCAGAGCCTATCTAGAGCCCAGTCTTCAGGGGCCCAGCCCATGCTCTGTCCACCCCTCCATACTGGCCTTGACCACCAGGCTGGTCATACCCTGGGAAGGATAGACTGCATGTCAAGGTGCATGGGGATGTCCCAGTCACAATCTGCCCGTGGGTCTACTGACTGGGAACAGGGTTGGCAATGGGCCTGTGGAAGAGGCTGGCTCACAGTAGACGTGCCATTACAAATTTTTGTGGTGAGTGCCATGAAAGATGGTTTCAGGACGCATGTGAGGGCATACAAGGGGGCCAGGCCTCGTTCTGGTAAGGCCTCTCCTCTGAGGAGATGGCATTTGATGTGAGCACTGTTAAGTGGTGGGGGGTGGGGTGGAGGACCTGCACAGTGCTCCAGGGAGAGGATAGTTTACACAAAGTCCTCAGGGTGGCAGAGAATGTGGCTTGTCTGAGGAACCAACAGAAAGTCCATATAACTATTGCAGCGTGAGTAAGGGGGAGATATGTCAGTGACAGAGAAGACTAGGTGGGTGAGGTAGGCAGGGTCCAGAACAAGGGGGACCTTGAGGCCATGGTGGTTTTCTTTAGCAGTTTTATTGACATATATGCACATACCATACAGTCCATCCAAAGTGTACATTGTCCTAAGAACAATGGGAAACCACTGAGGAGTTTTAAGCAGAGGCATGACATGATATGCATCTTTTTAGAAGGTTATTGTGGCAGCTGTGTGGAGAAGACCCTTCTGGAGGGGGCTGCAGTGAGATGGGAACACTACAGTCCAGGCAAGAGAAAATGGTAGTTTGGACTGGGGAGGTGGCAGTGACCTGGAATGAATTGGCTATGAGGGATAGGGGAGGGGAAGAGGCCAAGGATTCGTTTGTTTACCTATTACAAAATGTTTAATGGTTGCCACCACATGCCAGGGACAGTTAGGAACTAACAAAGTCCTCATCCTGCTAAAGTTTATCATCTAGAGAGTTTTTTTTTTTTTTTTTTTTCCTACTTTGTGCAGTCAGGTACATGGTGGTGGCGTGTGCTAAGACTTGAAACCCTGTGATGGTCCTGGTTTGGGGATAAGACCATGTTTACAATTTTGGGCATTGTGGCAGAAACTGCTAATTTCCTCCTGCTATTAGTTCTCTTATTCTTTTGTAGCATAACCCACATATCTATCTGGGTACTTTGTCACCTTGCTAAAAGTCTACATCTCCCAGCTTCGCTTGAAGTGAGATGTGGCCATGTGACTAAGTTCTAGCCAATGAAATGTAAGAAAATGTGTTAGATGACTCTTTAGGAAACCTCTTTAATTAAAATGGGGTGGGGAGCATGGAATATGTGCTTCTGCCCTTCTTCCTTCCGGACTGAAAGCAGACAAAAATGGCGGACTCAAGCAACCATCTTGAACCATGAAGGGATGTGGAAGATGATCATCCCAGATTGCTGGCCTTCAGGAGCTCAAAGGACAGGTCTGGGTTAGAGAAGAAAACCTGAGATGTTAAGTTAGAGTTGGCTGTTGAAATCTTGTCGGCCCTCGATGGCTTAGGGAGAACATGTAGAACGAGAAAGACAGCCTAAGGCTGGGCCTTGGGTAAAATCAACATTTACAAAAGATGAGCTGGGGTGGCAGGTAGGACTCCAGTTATTTGCCCTACTATGGGAGCTCCAATCTCTTTCTCTCTGCAGCTATCATGATCCTCAGGGGCTTACTCAGCCCCAAAGGACTGTAACCCAAGTCTGAGCACCACGATTGAGACTTGGAGCCTGATAGTCACATCTGTCCACAAATCTCATGGCCACAAGTCACTATTGTAAACTGGTGCAGCGCACACCTCTCCCTGAACATCTCAAAGGATGTTTGGAAAATTGATCTTCTTCCTCCTTTAGGCGCAGAACAATGGATGCCCAGTTGCCCTACAATTGCATAACTAATTCTCCACACGTGATCCTTTGCTGGAAAAAGAAGGTCAGTTGTCCTCTTGAAGAAAAAGAAAGGAAGGTAGTAAGGAAGGAAGAAGGGAAGAAGGAAAGAAGGAAGGAAGGAGAGAAGGAAAGAAGGAAGGAAGTGTTCTCAGAGCCCGTGGTCAGTGTCCAGATTCTTGGCTTCGCCATGAGAAAGAATTCAAGGATGAGACATGAATTAATTAGGCAGGCAGAGATTTTATTGGGAGGTAAAGCAAGAGAACAGAAGTACACCTTCTCAGACATGGGGGCAGGCATTCTCAAGGGAGAGAAATGAGAAGTTCTGTCCTGGGGTCCCTTGTTTTATGGGGGTACAAGACTCCAGGGTCTGCGCTGATTGGCATATTTGAGACTAAGCAAGAGAAATCTATTGGGTGGTTTGATTTGCTTGTGGGGGTTGCTGTCCGGTGGTGACGCCTCTGGTCACTGTCCACTAGATGTGAGGTAACCTGAAAGTGGGTGTGGGAGGGGGGCCTCCTGCCCCTTCCCTCTTTCCTGCCATGTACGGATGTTGCAGCTGCCTTCTGATAACACAGCCCTCGGGTGTGTGCTGTGAGCCCCTGCCTGACTTACCTGTGTGAGTCAGCAGGCCATTGCCTCAGTTTCTGTTTGTGTGGCTTAGTAGGTTCTCTGACCCTTTCCTCCTTAGGTCCCTATTCTATCCTGTCTCAGAAAGAAGGAAGGAGGAAAAGAAGAAAGAAAGAAGGAGAAAGAAGGAAGGCAAGAAGGCAGATGGAAGGAAGGAAACTACTCTGCTGTACCTGAAAAGAGTGCCTAGAGAGGTAGGAGGCAATCCAAGAGACACAGATGCCAACCTGCTGAGATAGCAAATAGGATGAGACCAGAAAGTGTCCCCTGGACTTCACAACATGTCCTTCTGTCATCCTCGAGAGCCAGATTGAAGGGGTGAGGAGGTTGGCAAGGGGAGGAAGCAGAGTTAGGGTCTGTCTTTGGAGGCATGTGGCGTGGTGTGAAAAACCAGGGCTTTAAAGTCAGGCTGGAGCCCAATTTGATCTCTGCCCCCAGCATTTACCACCTCACGAACTGAGTTTCACTTCCAGGCACATAGTAGGTATTGAAGAAGTGGTAGCTTCACTTCTTTCCCTGCTCTCTGCTAAGGGCAGTTCACTTTCTCTGAGCCTTGGTTCTTGCATCTGACATGCTCAGCTCCATATCTGTCTCTTCCTCCAGCAGGTTAGCCCAGGAAGGTTCACACAGCTATGGCAGAACTCAAGAGAGAGAGAGGACAAGCCCAGATTCAAACTTCAAGCCTTTGTGAGCATCCCATTTGCTAGCATCCCACTGGCCAAAGCAAGTCACTCAACCCAGCCTATAGTCAAAGTGGGAAGGTGTTGCAAAGCCACGTGGCACAAGGCAGGGATGCAGGGGTGGGGGAATGGAGAATTGGGGCGGTCTTTTTCAGCCTACCATAGAGCTATGGGTTGAATAGTGTTCTCCCAAAAGTTATGTAGAAGTCCTAAACCTTCAGAACCTCAGAAGATGGCTTAATTGGAAATAGGGTGGCTGCAGATGGAATTAGTTAAGATGAAGTCATACTGGAGTAACGTAATATGAAGATGTCCTTAGAAGAAGAGGAGCGGAGGGAAGATGGTCATGTGAAGGTGGACAAGGAATGCTGAGGATTGTAGGCAAACACCAGAAGCTAGAAGAGGCAAGGAAGGATTCAGAGGGAGCATGGCACTGCCAAACCTTAGTTCCAGACTCCTAGTTTCCAGGAATGTGGGAGAAAACATTTCTGTTGCTTTAAGCCACCTAGTTTGTGCTGCTTTGTTATGGCTGTCCTAGGAAACGAAGACACATGATAACACAGGGCCAAGTGCACAGCTAAAAGCTCAATGAAATATTAGAACTTCCCATGAATGCCTCCCCCCTTTTCCTAAAACATGCGAAGACTGACTTTCTGCTGGAGTGCTAAGAAGAGGGGTAGCTCCATTATCAGGGGAAGAAGAATTATCAGTTAAGATTAGATTTAGTTGCCAGTCACTGAAAATTTTAAGCCTAAATCACAGTGGCTTAAAAGAGGTAGATACTTATTTCCCTCTCCTGTAAACAAAGTCAGAGGAAAGCAGCCCAGGGCTGGTAAGGCAGCTCTATGTTCCGTTGGGACACAGGCTCTTCTACACAGTTGCTCTGCTTCCTTAGCACACAGCTTTCACCTGATTGGCCCAAGACAGCTGTTTAAGCTTCAACTATCACATCTACATTCCAGCTAACAGGAAGAAGGAAGGACTGAAAAGGGACATATCCTTCTCTTTGAAGAGAATTCCTTGAGGGTGCACACGCAAGTTCTGACTATATCCTGTCGTAGGCACTGTGTCCATTATCCCCACCTGATCTAGCAATAGTATTTTCACCTGGACATATAGCTGCTAGGCTGAGGTCAACATTTCATAGCTTTCCATGCAGCTAGATGTGGCCATGTGACTATGTTCTGGTCAATAGAATATAAGTAGAAATATATTTACAGCTACTAAGTTGCACTTTTAAAGGTAAGAATTATGACCTTCCGTGGCAGTTTGAGATTATTTATGAATCCCCTAAAGAGAAAGATTATATTTGTAAACTAATCTATTCCTCTGGGTGTGGTATTCTTTGATTGCATTAAATTCAAAGGTTTTAGGTGTACTTGATAAAATCAATTTAGGGCTTTTTTTTTTTTTTTTTTTTTTACCGGGAGGTACCGGGGATCGAACCCCGGTCTCTCCATATGGTAGACGGACGCCAAACCTCTTGAGCCACATCCGTTTCCCATAGGGCTTTTGATTCAACCATGTCGGTAAGGTGTGAAGCAGGTTGAGTCCCCACCCCCTTGGTGCGCTGACATAAATGGACACTATCTCAAGAAGACACACAAGAAGAAAGAGAGAGCTCTGTCACATTTGATTCTAGGGACCCTGGGAGAGATGAGCCATTTGCCTGATAGTTCGTAGCTGAAAAGAACACAGCAGCTGAGCAGCTATGAAGGCCTGAAAAGAAAGAAGCCCTATGCCAGAGACTGATATAGGAAGCCTTCAGAGACCAGGCAGAGATCATCAGCAACCATCTTGCTTCAACATGTGGCAAATGACTTTGGTGAGATGAGTTGGACTCTTTAGGGCCTTGTAACTGTAAGCTTCTACCCCAAATAAATACCCTTTATAAAAACCAACAGATTTCTGGTACTTTGCATCAGCACCCCTTTGGCAGACTAATACACCTTCCTTTTCGCCCCTTTTCCTTGGTTGGAATGTGGATGTGATGGCAGGAGCTGGAGCAGCCATCCTATAAGATGAGATGAAGGTCTTATGTTGGGAATGGCAGAGCAACAAGACAGAAGGTCCATAGACCACCTACCCAGGCTTTATAGGAGAAATAACTACATTTCCCCACTACTTGGGCCAATATTATTTTGGGTCTCTCTGTTTTAGTAGCTAAACCAATATCCAATTTAACACGCAACCCATTAGTCAGCACTTATCATAAAGCTAGACAAGCCTCAAGGGAGCCTGGAAAACATGATCTTTCTCCGTGTGCCCACCTCATGATTGGGGGTACATTACTGAGGAAGAGCAGATACTGGGGGACAACCTCCATCCCAGCCACAGAAAGAATAACAACAATAGTGACAGCATCTACTTACTGAAGGCCAGGCAGTGTGTGAACCACCCGTCCTCCAGGTCCCCATTGAATCCTTGAAGCCATCCAGAGGTCAGGTATTAGAATTCCAATTTTATAAGTGGGAAGAGTGAGGTCAAAGTGGTTACATAGCTCCTAGGAGTAGAGCTGGGATTTAGACAAAGCTCTGTCTAGGCTCAATCTCCTGAACAAGCGGTTCTCAAGGCGTAATTCCTGGACCAGCAGCATCAGCATGAGAACTTGTTAAAAATGCAAAATTATCCTAGAAATCAGACATTCTGGGGGTAGAGCCAGAATCTGTGTTTCAATAAGTCCTCCAGGTGATGAAACAGAACTGACAGGAGATATCTGTGAATAGTATGAGATTTTATAAAAATTCTCTCATGTGACTATGGGGATGCACAAGTCCAAATTTCACAGGGCAGGCTGCTAACCAGAGGCTCCGATGAAAGTCCTTGATGAGTTCCCAGGAGACTCTGGCTGTCTGAAGTAGAGCTGGGAATTCTCTCTCTGAATCCTGAAATCACTTCCCCTTTTGAGGCTTTCAAGTGATTGCATGAGACCTCACTCATTGCTGGCAGCAAAATCCTTAGTTGATTGTAGGTGTGACCAGCCACCTATGCAATCAACTCAGTGCCTTTGTATTACAATTAACCGAGTACTTGCCTGACCAAACAACTGGGCACCATTACCGGCTGAGTTGACACATTAGCCTAACCATCACTTCTCCTCAGACCAACCCAACCATGAAGAAAGACTTAACCCTGCCCAGATCCAATCCTCACTTGACCTGCCAGCCCCACCCCTGGGAACTTACCTTTAAATGATGCAGCTAGAACCTACTCGGGGTTGGGGAGATGGGTCTGCACAGCTGGACAAGATTTCCCTTCTCTCCAGGAGACTCCTAAAGGGGGTAGGTAGAAAGCGGTGTGGCTTGGCCTCAGCCCTTTGATGTAGTTCTAGGGGGTAAGAGGGGGTGGGTCACTCAGGAAGCCCTTTGGAATCAAGACCTCTTGGGCATCTGACATTTCCTTTGGAATGCACAGAATCACACATTCTCTCTCTCTCTCTCTCTCAACTAGTTCCAAGACTCTATTACCCCAGGAGCATGATTTTGGGGGTAATGGGATTCTATGGCAAAGACCTGAGTGGGAGGGGGGTGATCCATCATTTCTGGCTCCCCATGGGCAGGAGGTGATGAAGATGATAATGACTAACATGTCTCTAGCATTCGCTCTGAGCCAGGCCCTGTTCTAATCTCTTCACATGTGTATTGGTCAGCCAAAGGGGTGCTGATGCAAAGTACCAGAAATCTGTTGGCTTTTTAAAAGGGTATTTATTTGGGGTGGAAGCTTACAGTTACAAGACCCTAAAGAGTCCAACCCAAGAATACTTCCTTACCAAGCCCTGTTGCCATGTGTTGAAGCAAGATGGCGGGCGACGTCTGCGAGGCTTCAGCCTTCCTCTTTCCTCTTAAGGCTCCATGGGCCCAGCTTCTTGGGATCTCAACTGTAGGCTGGCACAGGGCTCAGCTGTTCTGTTCTCTTCAGCAGCAAACTATCAGGCAGATGGCTTATCTCTCTTCTGGGGCCCCAGCATCAAGTTCTTTCCTCTTCCGTGTCTATGGAGCTTTCTCTAGTCCTCTGTGTATCTTCTCCTGTGTGAGTGTCTGTTTATATAGCTCACCAAGGGGGCAGGGACTCTACCCTGCACGCCCTAATGACGTGGTCGAATCAAAACCCTAATCTTGATTTAACCAAGTAAATGTAAAGCTTTTGAATTTAAATGAAAGGGTATCATGCCTAGAGGAACAGACCAATTTACAAACATAATCTGTATCTCTTTTTGGAATTCATAAATAATATCAAACTCCTACAACATGTATTAACTCATTTAATCCTCACCTCTTGAGGGAAGTCCTATTATTATCCTTGTTTTAGAGATGGGAAACAAAGGCACAGAAAGATTAAGTGGTTTGCTCACTATTACACAGCCAGTAAGTGGAGGAGCTGAGCTTTGAGCCCAGAGTCCATGCTCTTAGATGGTGATCTACTCAGCTGCCAAATAATAGTAAACACCTTTATGGGATTTATTATATTTCAGTGCTTTCCATATAGAAAGTAGAATGCAGAAAACGGGATGCTTTTACCACTACAGCAAATTAGATAGATCCAACAGACCCTTGGTATTAGAGGACTGAATATTTGTGGTTTGGGTTAGTTTTTAGTGACTGTGTGTGCATGTGTTCGTCTCATCAGGAGAAACGGGAAAAGCGAGGCCAGAGGTTGTTGCCTCTCTCCATGGAGTCATGTTCTAAAAGGAACCTGCAAATCACACTTGTGGTTCCTGGGGAAAAAATAAAACAATCTCTACTACCAGTCAAAACAATAATATTTTTGCAGCTCTGGTCGTAACCACTGGAGCCCTCCCTGCCTCCTGGCTTGCTGACAGCACCTTGCCCTCAGGTCACTTCGACTCTCAGGGCTCATGCTGGCCTCCTGTCCACAAAGCTCATGTTTTTAGGCTCACAGCGGCCTCTCTGGGAAACCTTTCGGCATGGCTCCTGCCTCCGCTCTGGTAGGACTCAGCTTATGAGAACTCAGATGTTACCAGGTGAGCTCTCTTTTTCTTTGACTTCCATGAGGCTTCATGGTTCTCCTCTTGTGATTTGCTTCCTCCGTCTCTCTTCTCTGCCCTCCTAAGTTCAATACTTCCCTTCCCTTCCCTTGGCACTCCTTTCTACCCCACACTCATTCCTGCTTCTCTGCCTTAACTCTTTTTTTTTTATTTAAAGATTTTATTTATTTATTCATTTATCCCCCCCTTGCTGCTTGTGCTTCGCTGGGTCAGCTAACCACGCCGTGCGGGCGGGCTTGCCTTCACCAGGAGGCCCCGGGAACCGAACCCGGGGCCTCCCATATGGTAAACGGGAGCCCTACTGATTGAGCCACAGCCGCTTCCCGTCTGCCTTAACTCTTGAGCTTCTTGTACCCGGTCCACCCTCCATCCTCTTCACCTGTCCACCAGGGGCTAGCTTGGGTCTTCACACCTTGCTCCAGCCCTCCCTGATGCCGCCAGGATCAACTGCATCACTTCCTCTTCCTCTGCCTGCCTGCAGCTCTCCAGTATCTAGTCAGCCCCACGAGCTTAAAGCATTTGAATCACTCTGAACTCATTTGACTTGCATTTCATTTACACATTTATTGTGCATCCACCATGTGGAAGGCCAGCCTCCTCTTTTGCCTGCAAAACTCCTACTCATCCTCCATAGCTCACCCAGCCATTATCGTGACCTCGACTTCTCTTTCCCACTGTAAGGCAGGGGTCCCCAGCTGCAATCATCCCACCAGTAATAGTAACATTTAGCACACTCCTGGCAAATGTTGGCAGTGCCCTGCTCACCAGAATCTCTCCATTCCCATACAACCTGCAGGCCTCCAGGCCATAAGTGGTGGTGAGTTCACATCTCCCTACCCCAGGGAGCAGACCTCAGCCAATGAGATGGCAAATGGATCTTATGTGCCTCTGCTTCCTTGCCCCTCAGGTAGCACAACTTGGAAGCTGTTCCTTGCAGGCTCCCAGAAGGCCCCAGGAGGATTGAGCCTCAGTTGCCCCTTGTGTTAAACTGCTCATCAATGAACACTCCCTGGATTGGTTTCCTTTTCTCCCCTGTTTTACCTCCTACTGGTGTTTCTTGGGGTCACTTCCCAAATGAACCACTAGCAGACAAATTCTATCCTGGGATGTGCTTCTGGAAAACTCAAACAAAGAAGACAAATCACATAGCACTTACTCTGTGCCAGACACTGTTCTAAATTCTTAATGTGTATTAACTCATCTAATCCACACAGCGTATTACTATGATCATTCCTATTTTACCGATGAGGAAAGTTAGGAGGCTAAATAGGGTGGCCAACCATCCCAGGGGTTCCTGGGACTTAGCCCTTTGCATTTAAAAACCAGGGCAGTCCTGGGCAAAGTTGTTCACTCTAAGGCGAAGCAACTTGCCCAAGTTCACAGCTGGTAAGTGAAAAGACCAGGGTCCAGGAAGCTCAGGGACCTCGCTCAGGCCCGCTAGTGCAGCACGCACTACATTGCTTTGTGGGGACCTTTGCACACTTCCCCTACACTTCACTACTACATCGTGGGGATCATGTGTGGTACATTTCTGGGTCTCTAAGTTTGGCATGGAGGAGACATTTGTTATTGAGCTAGCTGTTGGGAATAATAGAAAAAAAATGTGTTAAAGACACAGCCCCTGCACTCAGGGAGCACCTAGTCAGACAGGGGAGACATAGTTTCTGATGTCATAGAGCTCCCAGTTGGATGGAACTCCATGTTGGGGACAGGGTCTGTTCCTTCCTCCCCCTTGGTCTGCAGGGCCCTTCACATGGCTTAGGGGAGAATGTCTCTCTCTGCTGCTGCTGTCCCCAACCAGGCAGGGGCAGGCAGGGGTAAAGGGTAAGAGCAGGAACTGGAGGCACTCCTGGGTCAGGATGGCTGAGGTGATTCCCCCAGGATTTTTTTTTTTTTTTAAGAGGTACCAGGGATCAAACCTGAGGTCTCATATATGGGAAGCAGGCGCTCAATCACTTGAGCTACCTCCCCTAGGGTTTTTTTGTCTGTCTGTTTTTTTCTTTGAGGTACTGGAGCTTGAGATTGAAACTGGGACCTCATTTATGGGAAGCTGGTGCTCAACCGCTGAGTCACATCAGCTCCCCTGAGTTGGTTTTTCCGTTTGTTTTGTTTGTTTGTTTTTGTTTTTTCAGGAGGCACCAGGAGCCGAACCCAGGACCTCCCATGTGGGAGGGAGGCACTCAACCACATCCACTCCCTGCCTCCCAGGTTTTAATTCAGTGCTTTGAGACCCCCAGGCCCCAGCCGGGCTGCCATTTGGCTCAGGGAGAGGGTGGGAGATTGAAGAACTGGGTGCTTGGACCAATCGTTTCCTTGCAGGGAGCAGATGGGACTTTCCAAGGGTTCACTGGAGGGAATGTGGTGAGGGAACTATGGAGTGTGGGCTAAGGGATAGTGCTGTACCCAGGGACTACCAACAGTGGGGGGTCTTTAACCTAGGCTTGAGGGGGTGAAAGGTGCCAATACAAGAACCCAGCAAATGCTGCTGCCCTGGGAGAGAGCCACCTGTTTGACAAGGAATGCAGCTGCTGCCCAAACCAGGCCTGCAGGAGGGGCAGGAGAAATTCCCTGGGCACGTTCCCCTACTGCTTCTCCCCCATTACCTGCAGTATTTCCCATTGGTCTAATCAAACTGGAAGCCGAAGACCAAGGGAGCCTGCATGACCTAGTCTGTGGGGGTCAGCCCCTGGGCTCCCTCAGGGTTCAGAGAAAGTTGGAGAGTGGATGGGGAGAGGGAACCAAGAGAGAATAGCACCTGGAGTGCTGAAGGCACATACCCCCAGCCTCTCCTCAGGGCCCAGCTCCCAGGGCAGCTGCTGGACCCTGAGACCCTGAGGGGGAGGCAGCTGCCCCTCTTGGACACACAGGCACCCTCTGGTTCTAGCGTCTGTCTCCCCACCTCCCAAAGCTTTGACAGAGAAAATGTATTCCCTTCACCTCACCTCCTCTCCTGCCCCTTCCAAGTCCACTGGAGGGTCCAGGAAGGCTTCTGGGAGGAAGGAGCACAGAAGGCCTTCATGAGCTGCCTGGTCAAAGAGGGTGCAAGAGGAGTTTGAGTCCAGGAAGAGAAGCGGGGAGAACAAATATTTCTGGGTCCCTATTATGTACCAGATCCTCCGTGGAGAGCCTTCTTGTCCATTACCCACTCCCCCACCTAGACTCATCAAAACAGTCCTGGGGAGACTGAGGCTCAGAGAGGCTATGTGACTTGCCAAATACTGCACAGCAAACAAATAATAAAGCCAGGATATAGGGTCACTTCAGTGTGAGTCTAGGGGAGAATAAATAAGGAAAAAGCTGGTCTGAAAAGACGGGTTAAGGCTGAAATGTGAGCAACGGCGGAACAGGGTCCTAGCCCCAGGGGTGGGCGTGGGGAGGGGCTCTATCAATGATGGGGTGGGGGAAAGGGATGAGCTTGAAAAATGTGTCACCCTCAGCCACTGTCTCAGGTTTTGCTTTCACACTTTTTTTTTAAAAAGATATTTTATTTATTTATTCCGTCCCCCATCCCTCCGCCGCCTCATTGTTTGCACTCACTGTCTGCTCTCTGTGTTCATTGACTGTGTGCTCTCTATGTCTGCTCATCCTCTCTTCTTGAGGCACTGGGAACGGAACCTGGGACCTCCCATGTGGGAGAGAGGCCCTCAATCATTTGAGCCACCTCAGCCCCCTGGTTTATTGTGTCTCTCATTGTCTTTCCTCTTTGTGTCTCTTTTTTGCATCATCTTGTTGCATCAGTTTGCCACTCCTGCCCGTTGTGCCAGCTCGTCTTCTCCAGGAGGCACTGGGAACCGAATCTGGGACCTCCCGTGTGGTAGGTGGGAGCTCAATTGCTTGAGCCACATCCGCTTCCCACTTTCACACTTCTGGAGAATGTGCTGGTGGGGATGAGAAGAGTTGCCCCTGACCGCCACAGGGGCCTCAGCTGCAGTGGGAGGTTTTCAGCTCTGATCAACCTTCTTGTCTCCCTGAGGGGTTGGGAGAGGTATTGTGACTGGGTAGGGGTGGGCTGGGAATTCAGGGCAAACACCCTAGGGATGGGCTGAGGAGGCCTTGGGACAGGGCTGTCTCCTTGGCCCCAAAAAACAGCTCTGACTGGAGGTGAGGTCCAGTCAGCAGAGGAGGGGGAGGGTGGCGGTGGGGGTGGGTGGGAGTAGGTGAGGGGGGGCTGGAGGGACCTGCGCTGTGTCTGTGTGGGGCCCAGCAGTGTGTGTGCAGGAGTGTGCGTGTATCCAGGGGGGGCAGAGGTGGGCAGGGGACGAGGAGGTCAGGGGGGCCCGCTGCAGGCCAGTGATCTCTGGGCCTGGAGCCCAGGGGTGGGGACCGACTGAGGTAAGGGCAAGGGGAATTGGGGACGGGGGAGTCTTAGCGTAGCAGCCGCCCTAGTCCAAGGAGCCCTGCTCCTTCCATTGAGTCAAGTCCTTCTCTGCTCCTGGCTCCTCAAATGACCGACTATCTCACCCCCAGCCAGGCCTTCAGCACGGAGGGGTCATGACAGAGGCAGCTGAGGGCCTGGTGAGCTGGCAGAGCTCCTTTTGCTGTGTCTTTAAATTCTATGTGTGTGTGAGAGAGAGTGAGAGAGAGCAAGAGAGAGCGTGCCAGCAAGTGAGAGAGCAAGTGAGCACAGAGAGCTCCTTGGATCCAAATCCTTAAGACATCTATCCTCAGGAGGAGCGAGATGGGTGGAGTATGAAGCTACCCTCCCGGAAACCTGCTTAGTAAGAGCAAGGAAGACAAAGGCTGAGAGAGTAAAAGTGAAAAGATTCAGACTCCACTGAAGCTGCCCCTCTTTGACAGGTGAAGAAACCGAGGCACAGAAGGGAATGACTGGTGGAGATCACCCAGGCCTTAAAGCAAGGTCTCCCTGCCTCCCAGTCCAGGCACACTTATCCCCCTGCCAGAGGGCCACCAGCTCTCTCATGGTCACACACACTGACGGCTGGCTATCTTTGGCCATAACATCCACTGAAAATCCCATTTTCTCCATTTTAAGCAGCATTAAAAATAACAGTTCCTCTTTCACAGAGTTGATGGGAGAAGCAAATGACTTAGAACAAGTAAAGAGCTAAGAGCAGTACCTGGCACATAGTAAGCACCCAATAAATGTTAGGAAATGATAAAAATAGTCATCATCATCATCATAAAAGATGGTACTGTTTTAAAGAGAATCACCCAGTAATGCTGGGCTGGATTTTCCCTTGACAGCACCACACAAAGCTGGGCAGCCAGGCTGCAGTGGGAGGCAGGCAGCCCCCGGTGCTAGGAGTTTGCCAGCCCCTCGGCATTGTGCACCATCCCCTAGTGGCATTTGCACACTCTATGCGCTTCCTGGTCTCTGACTTAAGGTTCCCCTCTGACTCATGTGTGTCCAGACCCCTGGTCCTGGCCAGCAATGAGATGGGATCAGCCTGGGAGCCCCCCAAGGGCAGGGCTCAGTCCTGCGTCACTGCTAGCTCAGCCCAGCCAGGCCTGGCCAGCCCCGAGAAGGGGTCAGCAGAGGCGCTGCGTGCCACGGAGCCGCCTGCCTGCAGAGGGCCGGCCCCTGTCCTTAGTCCCCAGGCCTGGCTGTGGAATGGTAGCAGCTCCTCCCGGCTGCCACTCGCCATTCTCAGTACTTTATGCACAATCACTCAGCAAATCCTGGGAGACAGGTACTGTCCTTATCTCTATTTTACAAAGGAGAAAACTGAGGCAAAGAGACAATAAGGATTTGCTCAGGGTGACTGGGGAAACCAGGATGTCAACCCAGGCAGGCTGACCCCAAACTCTGCACCCTTAATTACCACGCTTGAGGGTTAACTACTGCTCCAAGGGCGCCCCCTACCTCTTCCTCGAGGCTCTTGCAATCTCGTTGCAGGAACGAATGAATGACTTGTCTCCTGCCCCCGTCCTACGTGCAGACCCCATAATAGCATCATTGCTCCTACTTCCTCTCCGAAAAGACCACCCCTCCCTCCTAGAATGCCTTGTCCATTCTAGCCTGTGATTTCTGTCCCCAGGGCTGATGGTCTGTTCTTTTTTTTTAAAGATTTATTTATTTCTTTATCACACCCCACCCCACCCCCGCCCATTGTTTTGTGCTCGCTGTCTGCTCTCTGTGTCTGCTTGTCTTCTCCCCAGGAGGCACCAGGAACCGATCCTGGGACCTTCCAGAGTGCAGAGAGGCTGCTCAGTCTCTTGCGCCACCTCAGCTCCCTGATTTGCTGCGTCCCTTATTGTCTCTCTTCTGTGTCTTTTTGTTGTTGTTTTGCATCATCTTGCTGCGCCAGCACTCTGCATGGGCCAGCTTGCTGCACAAGCCAGCCCGCTTTTCACCAGGAGGCCCTGGGAATCGAACCCTGGACCTCCCATATGGTAGATGGGAGCCCAATCACTTGAGCCACATCTGCTTCCCTGATGCTCTGCTCTTGTGCCTTTCTCAGATCCAGACCTTTCCAGGTGGCTTCAGACCTCCCCATCACCCCACTTGCCCAACTCTCCACCCCACTGTCTCCCCACTTTCTGAATTTGGACTTTAGAGTTCCAGAAACTCTTCTCATTGGCTGTGCTGCAGGCATCTGTAAGGAACCGGCCAATCAGATGCCTTCGTCTAGGCTATACCCCCACAGCACCCTGGATTTATCTCCTCTGGGCCAGCATTTCTGAATATGAGGTAGGGGTGAGTGTGGGGGTGAAGGGCTGAATGAGGGAGTTCAGGGATGAGGAGACAGAGACCCAAGGTGAAAAAGAGTTGGGACTTCAGCAGCCAGCTCGGCATTCTGGTCTCTCCCACTCTCCCAGATTTGAATTCCCAGGTTGTCTTTCTTAAGTTGTGTTAAATGCAAAGGATGCCACTCCCAGACCTCCAGCAGCCATCTCCTCACCCCCCTTCCCCCCATCCCAGCCTGTGGGCCTCAGGAAGCGGGCCTGGGCGCTGTTGTTTACTCTCTGGGCTTGTTCCTGGGTCTGGCTGTGGTCCACCTAGGGCCAGTCCAGATGGCGTCAGCAGGATAGTGAAACAGCCCTCACTTCTTCTCTGTCCCAAAGGCTGCCCCAACCCAGTTCCAGGAGGCCCTGGAGGCTGAGGTGTTTGTCCACAGGGAGGGGCCCTCTGGAGCTCCCTGGGTCCCTGTGAGGCTGCCTTTGGGATGGTGGATGGGGGACTGGAGTCATAGGTGCCCAATGAGGCCAAGTGAGAATCCAGCTGCTGTCCTAGGTGACCCTCAGATTCTGGCTGGTAAGTCTCTGTGTGAGGTGGGGCAGAAATGCTCAGGGAAGGAGACTCTGCAAAAAGAAGTGACCTCTGCAAACTTTGCCTGGCTCCGAAAGCCTTAAAATGCATTGAGAAGGGAAGCGGATGTGGTTCAAGCTGTTGGGCACCCGCCTACCACACAGGAGGTCCCAGGGTCCATTCTTGGTGCCTCCTAAAGAAGACAAGCAAGACAGTGAGCTGATGCAACAAGATGATGCAACAAGATGATGCAATGAAGAGACTCAAAGAGAGATACAACAAGCAGGGAGCAGATGTGGCTCAAACAATTGGACATCTCCCTTCCACATGGGAAGTCCTGGGTTCGGTTCCAGGTGCCTCCTAAGAAAAGGAGAGGAGCAGACACAGAGAGCAGAGAGCGAGCGCAAACAATGAGGCAGGAGGAGAAATAAATAAAATAAAATAATAAAATAAAATAAAATAAATAAAATAAAATAAAATAAAATAAAATAAAATAAAATAAAGGATTGAGAAGACTTGGGTGCTGGGTAGTGGGGCAGGGTGAGGCAGGAGGCTAGAGCTCTCATCTGTCCCTAGCTTTTCTGCAGTGTGAATGAGCAACAGAGCCAGGATTTGGCAGCCAATCTGGGACCAGCTGTCTACTGGCTGCGTCAGCCCCAAGAGTTATCAGAACTCTATTTAGTGTGTTTACCTAGAGGGTATCTGGAGTTGTAGGGACCTGTACTCCAGCCGCCAATCCATTCCCTCCATCATTCCTGGGCAAACTCACCTGGGGAGGGGGTGGTTTCTCTCTGGGTTTGCCAGTGTCTCAGGTGCTACCTCTGTCTCTGGTGTGTGCGTGCGTGTGTCAGTCAGATTTAGGTTTGGCTGTGAGTAACAGAAAAACCAAACAATAGTGTTTTAAATAAGACTGACATTTATTCCTCTTTCATGTAAATGAAGTCTGTTGGGGTTAAGGACAGATTTGTTATAGTGGCTCCAGGATCATTGAGGATCCAGGTTTTTTCTATCTTATTTGTGCTACCCATTTCAAACATGACCTCTACCTGATGGTGCAATATGGCTGCCAGAGCTCCAGCTACCATATCAGCATTGCAGCCAAATAGAAGGAGGAAGTGGAGAAGAAGGGCTTATCCTCTTTCCCCCCTTAATAGCCACATCCCAGAGTTCACACAGGACACTTCCCTTTATATCCTATTGGGCAGAATTTGGCCATATAGCTGTACCTAGCCTCAAGGGAGGATGGAAAATGTAGTCTTCAGTCATATGCCAAGCTTAAAATCAGGGGTCTTATTACTCAGGAAGAAGAAGGAACAAACATTGGAGTGTAACTAGCTGTCCTTGTCACAGCGTGTGGCCTCCTGGGTAGAGTTCTGGATGTTGTATGATTTCCACCGGCTCCTCCAGGTGACAGTCTCACTGGGAGGAGTGGGGCTCTGGTTTCCCACCTGGGCCCTGCCTCCAGCCTTGGGGCTTGAAGTCTGTCTTGAGGTCATGGCAGTAGCAGGAACACAACTTCCTTGGGGTCTCCAGCAGAGAGAGGATCAGTTTGATGATCAAGGCCAGCCACGCCATCCCGAAGAGGATCCACAGGGACACCATGTTTTTGTACCACAGTGGGTATATCCGGTTGGTATTCATCCCTGGGGAAAGGCAGGGTCAAAGGATAAAGGCCTGGGAAATCAGACCAGTGTTCCCAAAGCACAAGCAAGGATACCTGGCTTATGCAAGGTAAGGGGTCAATAGGTTGGAAAATGGGAAGGCCAGACTGGCCTGACATTCCTGGTCTCATAGACACCTACCTAGTATGCCAGGAAGCCACCCTGGATTGGCGCCTTGGGCTTGAAAGCTAAGTTTTCTCTTTGTCCTTCCGAGGGATTCAGTTTATACCCATCTGTTATGCTTATCCCAGCAGTTCTCAAAGTGTGGCCCCCAAATCACACTTGACCTGCATCACCTGGGTGCTTGTTAAAATGCAAATTCTTAGGTCCCACCCCAGACCTACTGAATCAGAACTCTGGGAGTGGGCCCAACAATCTCTGTTTCAACAAGCTTTCCAGGAGATTCTGATGCCCTCCTGTCTGATGGGAGGAAGCTTTGGGAACAACAGGTACAACCAACGCGGCTGTATCCTGTCTTGGTTCTTACTAGCTGTGTTACCTCCATCTGTCTGAAGGCCTTCATTTGTGAAATGGGGAAAATAATTTTCCCCCTTGGCTTTCAGGATGAAGTCCCAAATCCTTACCCCAGGGACCCCTGTCTACTTCTCTAGCCTTGATTTGCACAAACTGTTCTAGTCACTCGGGTCATTCCCCCACTTGTACATGTGGTACACCATCCTTCCTGCCTCAGGGCCTTTGTACTTGCTATTCCCTCAGTTCAGAATGCTCTTCATTTCCAATTCCTCTTGGCCTGCTTGACTTCCCCTCATCCTTCATATCTCAGCTGAGCTGTCACACCCGGAGACCACATTGGGCCCCTCTATTGGGCTCTCTCACAGCCAATGTGAATTTGTTGGGTACGTTCCTTACCTACCTCCCTGAGCCTCAGCTTCCTCATTTGTAAAATGGAGACAAGAACAGTGTCCACCTCCTAAGACTGTTTTGGAGATCACATGGTTAATGGATCTACCTCCTGTCAAGGGCCTGCTTCTTCATTTAGTTCCCTCTCTCTGTTTTCTGGGGGTCTATCTGTCTTATTTCCCTCATCAAATTGGGATCATTCAAAGGGTGGAGACCTGCTGGCCTATTTCCTCAACATCCTTTTCTGTCTTAGCTCCTCGTACCCCTCCACCCACCACCTGGCCCTGTCCACGAACATCTTCATCCTGTGTTCCTTGGGCGCTAAGACAGGCTCCCTGCTCTGGCCTCCAGGCTGGGCCCACTCTCTCCCGTGCCTGGACCTCAGATCAGGGATGAGCCTGCAGCCCCAGAGCCGACCTCAGCTGCCTGGCAGGAGCCAGGATTGGATTAGGCTGATTGGGTTATGGGGCCATGATTCCGCTGGCGTTCCCAAATGAGATCAGTGGTGAGCCAGCTCTCTGCCCCTGCCACCCCCCAGCTCAGCTTGCTCCTGGCAACAGAGGGGAGGAGGTGTTCTTCGACCCTTTTATTTTGTTTTTTTAGCCGAAATCTTAAGTGGCAAGAGACCCGGCAGCTGGCAAGGCGCTCAACTGAGCCGCAAATGCAATTGGGAGAAGCAAGGGCTGTGGGGCCAGGGAGGAGCAGGCAGCTGGGCCTTGGGAGCTGCTCTGGCCACAACCTTGGGGCAAAGACAATCCCTCTTGTGGCTGCTGACACAGGGGCAGTGGAGACCATTATCCAGGTGGTGGACCTCAGCATTCTCATCAAGAAGGGGATTTGACCCTGTCCCTGAGAACAAGGAAAGCTGAGCGATATGGGGTGGGGGCTGCCCTCTTCTCAGCTTATGGAAGGTTCTGTAATGTGTGTAGTGTGAGGGGCCCAGGCTTGGGAGTTTATCCTACCCCTGCCCTTGACTTGCCTGCTCTCTGGACCTCAGTTTCCCCATTTGTGTAGAGAAGACCCCTTGCAGATGAAGCAGTTGAGGGTTTGCATGTGGCCACTTGCCATAAGGACTGAAATGGCTGCAGAGGGAGCCAGATCCAGAAACACATCTCTGGAGACATGGTGAAGGGGGCAGCTCTGCCCACTGTCCCTGGGCTGCAGTGGTCTGCCTAGGTGGCCCCTTTGGGCATCAAGGGCCCGTTCAGGTTTGGAGCAGGCCTCCTCAGTTAAGGTGTTTCAGTAGAAAGGGCTCTGAAAGGCCTATGCCCCATATATCAGCCTGCTCCCCTCTCCCTGCTGCTCCCCCGGGTACCCTGATCACCCTTCCTTGTGTCTGTAGAGATTGGCTGTGGGGGTGTCACTGCTCCATCCTTGATGTAGGCCAGGAGTCTCCACCCATTTCCACGGTGCCCATGTCTAGACAGGGCTGTCCTCACCACCCCCTGCTGTCCTCACAGGGATTCTCCCATCAGCCCCCTATGGGGTCCCCCAGGCCAGCTTTCCAGGGGACTCTGCTGTCAGCCAATCCCCACCCAGGACTAAATTTTGAGAATGGCTAAGAGAACTTAGCTGGAGGTTCTGTTCTCCAACTTCCTCACCCTTCTCCTTGTACTGGGTGCCTCAGGAGAAGCAGGCCTTCTTGGTGTGAGGCCTTCACTGGAGGTAAATTCTGAGTTTCTACTTTTGGGCACTGCAGGACTGGTGAGATGGAAGGGGAGAGCTCAGAGTGGAGAGAGGCAGGGCCGAGCCACATAGAGGGCCCTCACAGGCCTGGATCTTGGACTTCCTCCTAAGACTATGGGAAGATGCTAAAGGCTTTCAGTGGGGGAGGGCAGGTGACATGATGGGACTTAAGTAATTTTTTTTTTTTAGGAGGTACCGGGGATTGAACCCGGGACCTCGTACATGGAAAGCAGGTGCTCAACCACTTGAGCTACATCCACTCCCCACTTAAATGTTTAAACGTCAGAAGAGGTGAAAGTGAGGGGAAAAGAGGACAAATACAGTGCTGGGAGCCCATGGATGGTCTGAACTCTGGGGCATGTTATCCTCATTATGATCTGTGTAGACCATACCTCCTAGGGTTACACAGTGCCCAACCTGTGCAGCTGTACACGACAGTCCTGGTGGACTAGGGAAACAGCAGTGGGGACAGAGAGGAGAGGAAAGATCCAAAAATCATTCTCTGAGCTCTAAAGGGGCTGCTGGACTCACTCACACCTCTCTACTTTGAGGGTAAAGATGGGCGTATGACTTAGTTGGAAGAAACCTTTCAAGGATTTCCTAGCAGATTAAGAGTCACCATCCCAGGGTGGGGGAAACCAAAAAGGGGAAAGCACGAAGCCCCCAACACAGGACCACTCTTCAGGGGAAGGAGAGGCTTGGGGAAGGGGACCCTGCACACAGGATAGAAGGCATAGGCGTGTGTGTGTATATATTTTAGTGCTCGTGTAGCTCAGCCCCCTTCTTTTACAGACAGGGGCACTGAGGCCTTGAAAGGGAGCATGGGAGGTGGTCTGGAAAGAGAACAAGTTTTGGAGTCCAGTAGGTCAGAATCCGTACCTCACCTGCTGGGCAATCTCAGGCCAATGACTAGGCCTCTCTAAGCTTCAGCTTCCTCCTCAGTAAAATGGGGATGACAGTGTCACTTTGGGTTGCCTAATGAGTTAGACATTCACTACTCTCTGGGTTCCCTTCCCTTCTGTTTTCATTGAGATTGTGGTAAAACCTCGTTTCGATATTCCAGGTTGGGTTCTGTTCCTAAGGAGGGCAGAGCAAGGCCTCCTTTCCACGTTAGGGCCTTGGCATCACAGGGAGGGTGCAGAGCCCCTGGAGGCCAGCGTGGTGGTGGGGCCAGTGGGGAACCTTCACAGATGGGGAGGAGAAGGGGATGACTGGAGTCTGATCTGGGGGTCCAGCCGCCGCCCTCCCTCGCCCACCCCTGAATGTCTCTACTGAATCCTCTACTGCCACCTGTTGGGCATCTGGATGCAGTCTTATTAAGGGAATGGATTGGGGTGTGCCTTATGCAAGGCTGGTGGCTTCTGGGTCCTTCTCTTGCCATGTTGGGTGGTGACCACTGATTTAACCCTTCCTGGGGCTGTCTAGACCACACAGCCCTTTCTTGCTGGCACTGAGAATTCCAGTTGTTTTCCAACAGAAGAGGGGTAGGGGTGGGGTAGCCTCATGAGTCACGGTACTCTCCTGGACTGTGAGGTGGAATGCGTGGCCCCCAACCTGGACCATTGAAAGGCCCGGTGTTTCATTGGGGTGGGGTGAGCTGGGGCTTTAAGAACCATGGGTTGGCCTAGCAGAGATGTGAGGACCTCACAGCCCAAAGGCCTGGGTTCGAATTCCCATTGTCCCTTTTTTAGCTGGGTGACCTTGACTCCATCACTCAACCAAAGCAGGTCGAACCTGCTTTGGGGCCGTGTCTCCTGGACTTTGGGTTTCCAGGTCCTCCAGAGCCCCTGGCACACAGATCATACCCAGCAGACATTGGCTAAATGCACAAGCGAATGGGGGGACAAGGCAGCTGGATCCCCATCCCCACCCCCTGCAGGCCCACCCAGGGGCTCCTCACCAATCACATAGTCACCGAAGCCCACGGTGCTGAGGGTGACGAAAGCGAAGTAGAAACCTTCCATGTAGCTCCAGCCCTCCATGTGGGAGAAGAGCAGCGGCGGCAGCAGCAGGAAAAGCAGGAGGCCCGAGAGGAGGGCGCTGGAGCCTGCCAGCCACCAGGCCTTGGCCGGGTCCTATGGGTGCACACAACCCACCAGCCCCCATGAGGCCTCTGCCCAGTGGATGGGGTGGGGGAGGGGAGCACATGGCCGACCCTGGGGGGCACTTAGCTGAGGCAGGGCATGTGCTTTCCACCGAGACCCTCTGCCTTTGCTGTCTTGTGCCCTTCCCGTCTGCCATGTCCTGTCTCCACCACCGACAGCCCTTTATTACTAAAGACCTCCCCTCTGGGCCATGATCCCCAATCCCACTGCATCCCACCAGTGACCCCAATTCCCAGACGAAACCCCTGTTCCCACCAGTAACCCATCCCGATCGGGAACCCCCATGCCCACCACATCCCCTTATTCTAGAAACGACCTCCTCCCTCCTCCCACTCCAGAAACCCCCTCACCTGCCAGGAGCCCCCCAGCCTGCAGGCACAGTGCTGCACCCCTCTTTGCATGAGATGGCCCAGTCGGCTGAGCACCACGAGGTTGAGTGGTATCCCCACCAGAGCAAAGAAGATGAGGAAGAGGCGGGCGGCCAGTGTGCGGGGGCTCAGGTTGCCGTATCCTGAGGCAAGAGGGGGTGAGAGACCTCTCCAGCCCAGCCCTGCCCACGCGCCCACGGGCTCACAGCAGCGCCCCTCCACTGCCTGACATGGGCAGCTAATGCTTCTCGGAAATTCCTTCCACGTGGCAGGCACCATGCAGGGCCCTTTGTGCTCCCTCATTTCATCCTCATAGCCATCCTTCAAAATGGGGATTATTTCCCATATTTTAGAGATGGGAAAACCAAGGCTGTCAAGGGGCTGAACAGCAGCGTGGCCGAGCTCAGTCACTGAGATGGGGTCTCTCCTCTCTTCATTTCCTTCCTCTCTGGTGGGTAGAGTGGTGTGGGGGAGGGGCAGGGAATGGTCTCAAACCTCCAGCTGCTGCACCTGTGGGGTCTACTGTTCCAGTTGAGATAAGGCCATGCTGTCTCCTGGCTGCTTCCAGCCCGTGACTGAAAATGGTGGGGGGACTGCAGCGGGCTGTGCCTGCCAACATGGGACTCCCTCAGCCGGCGCTGCAGTCTGAGGTTCTTCCCAAGCCATCTGCCTTTCTTCCCTCTCTTACAGGTAGCAGACCTGCTTTGCACTCTGAAGCTCTCACCTTATCTTCTGGCTTCTCCTTTATCCTTCTAAGATGTTTCTCCCCCAGCAAATCTCTTGCATATTAAATTCTGTCTTGGTGTCTGATTCTGGGAGGACCCAAACTAACAGACCTGGGTTCCCTCCCAACTCCCTCGGGGCATGAAGGGCAGATGGACCCACCGACCTGGGGGAGGTAAGAGTTGGGGTCATGGGATTGAAGCCCCCTCTCAATTGGAGGTGGAGTGGACATCACCATCCCAGAATCCTCAGGATTGGGGAATGAACTATGGACTAGAGTGGACTTACTGGTGTTCTACTATAGACTTATTGTGAGTCTAGCAATGGAAGAAACTACAGCACTGATGTGGAGCCAGTGGCCCCTGGAAGCTGTGGGGGCAGGGAAAGGGAAAAACAGGTGTAATACAGGGTTTTTTTCAGGACTTGGGAATCATCCTGAGTGACGTTGCAATGACAGATATAGGCCATTTTATATCATCACATAACGTGCAGAACTGTGTGGGAGAGAGTGTAGACTACAATGTGAATTATGGTCCATGCTCAGTGGCAAAGCTCCAGGATGCGTTTATTGAATGCAATGAATGTGCCACACGAATGAAGGATGTTGTTCATGTGGGAGGGTGTGGAAGGTGTGGGGAGTGGGGCATATGGGAGTCCCTATATCTTTTGTGTAACATTTATGCAATCTAAGTATCTTTATCCAAAAAAAAAAAAAGAAAAAAGAAATAAAAGAAAGAAAGAAAGAAAAGAGAGAGAGAGGCCCTCTTAAAAAAAAAAAAAAAGTTGGGGTCTCTGGTCACGAAGGGAAGGGAAGGGGGAGGTCAGGAGAGGATGAGGTGTTGGCAAAAGGATTCCATCAGCCTGGACATTCATTTCTCCTTCACTCTTCTCCATATCTGTTCCCACCCTCCTTGCTCGCCACCACTGTCTTGTCTTTCTCAAACCTAGATCTGATTGTATCACTGCCCAGGTTATATAGCCCTTCATTACTTCTCTTGTCTGCAGGGGAAAATCCAATCTCCCACCTGGCCTATCTCCTCAAGCCTTGTCTAGTGCCCCTACTTTCCCACCTCTAGCTGGACTCCTGCCCTACCGAGTCCCCCAGACCTTCTCATGCCTTGGGGCCTTTGAACATGACTCTTCCTCCACCAAGAGTATCTATCCTTCCTTGTCCACCCACAGATGACCCTGTAAGTCCTCTATCTTTCAGTGCTGCTGTTCTTCCAGAGCTTTCCTGGCAGTCTGCCCAGGCTTTGAGGATAGCCACACTATTTGAGAATGATTGGTCACCATGTCTGCCTCTTACAAGGATTGTGAACCCCTCAAGAGCAGGGGCTGGGTCTTAATGATTTTATATTCTCAGTAACTGGCAGGGGGCCTTACACTTAGTAGTTGCACACCATATGTGTGTGAATGACTACAAGAATGAATGAATAAACAGTGAATAAATGAGTGAAGGGGTAAATACATGAATGAATGCGTTGCATCCTGCCCCACATGTCTGCCTAATGTCCCCACTCCTCCAGACTGGGTCAGCGCTCCTCCACTCACGTGCAATGTGTTGGAACCAGAGGTTTACATCCATTCCCCATCTTACTGCAGCATCTTGGCATGGTTCGAGATAGGCCAAAGTCCTTATAAGTTCTCACAGTGTGGTGTGGGGATGAAATGGGGCAAGGGAGGTATACTGTAGCCCTCAAGCATCTAGCATACAGAAGGTGCTAAATAAATGTTTGTTGAATGAATGAATAATTGAACTCCACTGAACCGGCTTATATCAGAGACCCCTCTCCAGTTCCTGCCCATCATTCCCTTAGATAAAGGAGGGAATTATCCTCTCTACTGGCATCCGGCTGGGGTGCAGGTTAACCTCCTCTTGGTATCCATCCCTCTTCTTTGCCTGACTCCTCACCTACCCCGCCATTTTCAGTTGTGGGTCCCCTGCATCCCCTACAGTCCCATCCCCTGTGCCGAGGTTCTTCTTTTTCATTCAGTTCTCATTGGTGGGATAGAAGCATTTAGAGTCTCACCTTGGGAGGAGCCCCAAGGGGACTTTCACTTCCTTATTGTCCCCCAAACACATCAGTCACATTCCTACCTCAGGGCCTTTGCACTTGCTGGAAGAAGGTTCTCTAGATAGCTGCATGGTTTGCTCCCATATTTTGTTAATATCTATGCTTCATTGTTACCTTATCAGCAAAGTCTCCTTTGGCTTCCCTATCTAAAATAGCCTTCTTATCACTACTGGACCCCCTTACTTGGCTTTACTTTTCTCTAAGCACCTACCACCACCTGAATATCACCTATATACCTGTTTGTTCATTGTGTGTCCCTTCACTCTAGATTGTCAGGTCCCTGAGGGCAAGGATTTGGACAGTTTTGCTCACCAGCACCTAGAAGAGTGTCTGCTCACAGTAAGTACTCTATTTATTGAATGAATGGATGGATAGATGAATGAACAATTGAATGAATTTGGGATGGAGTTTACAGATGATGGACGATTTCTGGGCTCAAGCCAGTCCTACTGCCTAGCAGACCCTGCATTTCATTTTGGGGTTTGGCTACCAATCCTCTTGGACCTCTCATAATAGCTCTCCCTTCCCTATTGGGGTGTCCCACACATACCCCATCTCCCACCCCTCTCTCTTTGTCCTCTCTCTGAATTCCCTCCATGCGTATGTGTCTGTGTGGTCAGAATCACGGAACCAAGAGCTTCCCTGTTGTTCACCCTAGAATGGCTCTCTCTTTCTTCCTGTTGTTTAGAATCCTCACTCTATCTCATAAAATCTCCAAGGGCAGGACTGCTGGAGAGAGCAATGCCATTCCCTAGTTGAGCTTCAAATCCCAACCCTGCTGCTTACGAGCTCTGTGGTCTTGGGCCAGCTGTGCAGCCTCCCTCTCTGTGCCTCACTTTCCTCATCTGTGACATGAAAATAATAGGGCATCCTTGGGGGTTGCTGTAGATAACATGAGACCTCCGTTGTACTAGCGGCCAGCTAGTAGACCCTTGGTATATTCTATTGCCATGCATGTGTGGTGTGGTGGGGGTCCCTTCCTCTGCCCTCATCACCCCAAGAGCTGGCTCAGATAGCTTTAGGGCAGAACTGAGTGGAGAGGAAGAGGCAAGGAGATAGTACCAGTCTGGAATGATGGGGCTGGGGAAAGACAGGCTGTAGAACTCTGAATTTGGTGAGTCAAGGTCTCCAGCCTGGGGCAGAGGGTGGAGGAGGTGTGGGGACAAGACTCCCACATACCAGGGAGGTCTAGACCAAGGTGACTCTGCTTCAAGCTCATCCACTGCTCTGGAGCTCAATAAATGCTGGACGAGTGCCTATTCATTGACTCATTAACTTGGCAGCATTCGTTGAGCACCTGCTGCATGCTGGCCCTTGTACTAGATCCCGGGGATATAAAGTTGAATTAAACACAGTCCTAACCACCCCTGGGGCTAAGAGTCCATGGAGCCTGAGGGACTTTGCAAGCATGCTTATCTGGAGGCAGAGGATTGCCTAGGCTCCCTTGCAGTCCTGAAATTTGCTTCCAAGAAGTATTGGCTGGATTTTAAATGAGATAATACATCTTCTGGATGCTTTTGCTTTGCTCCACTCTGGAGAAGGACAGAAACAGGAGTACTGGTTTTATGGGGAGGGGATCTTTGCCAGGAAAGAAGTAGACTGTGTCACTAGCAGTGTCAGCCTGCCACCTGGTGGCAAGTTCTTTTCATGCAGGGGCTGGAACGGAAAGGAGTGAGGCTGGAGCTTTGCAAGGAGGGGATGAGGTCGCTTGACTTGCATTAGTTCACGGGTTGCAGAACTGGAGAGATCTAGCCTCACAAATGCCCCCTGGTGCCCTCTTTGGACAAGTTCCACCTCAGCTCTCCTGCAGGGCAGGGCTGGAGTAAAGTCGAGGGAGATATGGCCCAGGATGCTTCACCTGTGAGGGGTGAAGGGAGCTTGGAGGTGCATTAGTAAGCTGAGGAGAGGCTTCTGGGAACAGGACACCCTTATCTAGAGGTAGGGGAATGGGTGGAATGGCCACCTTTGCCCAAGGCTGACAACAGAGTATTTCTGCCCCTCATTCCTTCCCAAATTTCCCCTCCTGCCACTCCCATACCCACCCCTGGAGCTCAGTGTTGGGTGGGCTTTACCGCAGAGACCAGGACACTTTCAGTGCCCAGAGATGGACCCCTAAAGCAGCACTCCTTAAACTCTAATACTCCAAAGAATCCCCTGGGGATCTTGGTTCAACGCAGAAACGGATGCAGCAGGTCTGCCGGGAGGTTTGTGGGGAGGTTTGTGGGGAGGTCTGTGGGGAGGACTGCAGGGAGACCCGATGTTCTCCCAGATGATGCCAGTGCAAAGCCCGGACTGCACTTTGAGTAGTGAGGCCCTAGGTGAGCCACCCCCAGAAGGCAACTGGCCCCACTGCCCCACAGGGAGAGGCTGCCCACCCCAGCCCCACCTGCCCTGCCTGCTCCGGCTCTTACCGATGGTAGTGATGGTGGACACAGAAAAGAAGAAGGAGCCCACAAGCTCCCAGCGCCCCATGCTGGTGGTGTTGCCGAGAAGGATGGCCCCGTTTCTGTAGGCTTGCACGATGCTCTGGGGGAGAGGCTGCCGTGACCACCAGGCTCTGGGTGGTGACTGCCGCCCTGCATGCTCCCCACCCCCAATGATGGGCTCATGAACAGCTCCTTCCCCTTTCTTTACCCCAGAGGAGGTCAGGATGGCATGTGTGATATTTCACTGACTGGTAGAACCACCACTCATTTTCTCCCCTGTTCACTAACTCGCTCATTCATTCATTCATTCACCCTCCCATTCTTGCAACAAGCACTAGGGCAGGCTCAGCATGTGGTGCTTTTGGGGCCCGAAGGTGAAAGAGACATGACTTCAGCCCTCAGGGGGACAGAGATAAACTTAATTAACTCTACTGCATTAAGGAGGTAGTGCAGCTGCATGGAGGAGGGGACACTTCAGCTGGGCCTTCCTTGAGGGTTGGGCGGGATTGCTCCTGGTGCCAGGGAATTTAGGTAGATGGGACAGCAGGAGCAAAGTTTGGGAGGCAGGACTGTGTCTGGGATGGAGTATAGGGCGACTGAAAGGAGGCAGAAGTCAGGTCATGCTTGTGGAATTGCCGTGCCAGGTGGTAGGCCTCATCCAAGGGAGGCAGCTCCAGGTTTGTGTGTTCTGCGGCAGCTGGGGGAGCATAGAGGAGAATTCGGAAGTCCAGGCCTCTGGCCCTGTTTGGCGTGGGCAGAGAGCGAGGCAGGCATCTGAGAGAACCGTGCGGATGGTGGCACCAACGACAGAGATTTCAAACAGGTAGAGGAGCAGGACTGGGAAGAAGAGGACGGTTGCTTTTGGCCTTGGGGAGTTTGAGGTTAGCTAGGAGCTTGAGGGCCTTGGGGAATTTGAGGACCAAATGTGGGTGGTACCTGTCTGCAACTCAAGGGGGAGATCTGGGTGGAGACCCTGAATCCTGAAGCCACAGGAGGGTTGAGAAAGCCCCAGGGGAAGTGTACAGAGATGAGAGCCCAGCTGGGAATCTTCAAACACCCACGTCTACAGTCTACCTTGGTGGTCACCAGCCCCACCCAGCCCTGTGGCTGTGTAGCCGTGTAGTCCTATTTGACCTCTCTGATCCTGCTTCTTCATCTCTAGAATGGGGATGACAATAACAATACCTACCTCTTATGTGATGATGAAATGAATTAATACATGTAAAGCACCAGGAATAGTGCTTGGCACAGTAAGTACTACACTAGAAGAAGCATTTACTATTATTATCACCACCCCTTCCTGGGTCCAGGCGGCTTGCAGTTGAAGTTCATTGCCTTTGAAAGGAGAATGGCAGAGCCTCAGCACCAGGGCCAGGCAGTTGGGCTGTTTTTGCAGAAACTTGGAGATGGGGCCGTTGGGGGTGGGGAGCGTGCCAGGTTAGGTCCTTAGCAGAGATGCCCTGCCCAGCTCCAGACCCGTCCGAATCCACCCAGTCTAAGGGCTCTGGACTCCACCTCCACTCTGTGCCTGGACCCTTCCCACCCCTTCCGCGTTTCCCTGCTATTTTGCAAGGACTGGCTTTGGACTGGAGACCCTGGGGCCTAGGCCCGGGCCGCCTCAGTGGAAGAGGCTTTGGGACTGCGGGGATTCCGGCTAGGGCGCAACTATCTGGGTCCGGGTTCAGTGCTCTTTGGGGAAGGGGTGTGGGGACCAAGCCAGGGTTCCGCAGGTTGTTAACGCATTCCCCAAATGGCAGCACCATCCAGCCCGACCGCATGTTCCTCGAGGAAGGACATCCGGGATGCCCGGCTCCAAAGAAATCCTCTTACCCCAACCCTCTCTCCCCAACCCACGCCCCCGCCGCCGCTGGGGCCCCACCTTCTGAAGTCTCTGCTCTTAGAGATCCCTGCAACCCCCTTCTCCGCCCCCGCCCCCCTCTGTTACAGCCTTTCAGGGCATTAGCTGCTGGGACCACGCGCCCTGCCTCTGGTGTCCACAGACTCGGAGTAACGGGGGCTCAGCTGAAGAGCATCCCCGAGTCCGCCTCTCCCTCGCGCAGACCCAGCTCTCCCTTTTGCCCTTGGCCCAGGAAAGCGCACCTTCGTCCCTTTCGCGCCACCCAAGCGCTCCTTGTGTCCCTTTCTTCCGCTCCGATTCCGAATTTCAAGCCCTCGCTCTTGCTCTTCCTCAGAGCTGAGCCAGCGCTCCTTGCCGTCCTCGCCCCCAGTTTGCGTGTTTGCACCCAGTGCCCCTCTGGCAGGGGCCAGGCGAGCCGGTCGCACGAGGTCTCCGACACAGCGCCGTGAGCCTCCCTATTCCCCCCAATCCCCATCCCCACCCAAGCAGGCCAGGTGCGCCCTGCCCCCAGCCTGGCCCGACCCGCTGCCCTGCTAGCTCTTAAACTGGCTAAGCGCGCCCCCTGTTGTCCCCGTGCCCAGACTCGGATGTTTGAGCCACGCATTCCTCCCGACAGGACTAGGCAAGTCCTCACGCACCTTAAAGGAGGACTCAGATCCCAGCGCCGCGCATTCCTCTCCCTAGAGAGGGGACCCGTTCCGCTGCGGTCCAGCCCCTCTTGCCCCTCACCCGGATACGCGCGCCCCGGCCGTCCTCGGACTGTCCACCCCCCACCTATCACTTGGACAAGTGCTCCCGGCATTTCTCTTTGTCTGGGGCCAGGGCGTGCCCTCCCGCCCTTTGCCCCACCCGCGCTCGCCTACCCCATCCCGCCACGCCCGGGCCGGCCCCGCTCGCCCCTGACCCGGATCAGCGAGTCCAGCGTCGGGCCGTCCAAGCACGTGAAGTTCCGCAGCATCGCCCACTTCTCTTGCTGGAAGCTGTGGCTGGAGTTCTGCGCCGCGGGGCTCTCCAGCGCCCAGAACACGCCCGTACCCAGCGCCAGGTAAGCCAGGTAGGCTAGCAGCAGGAGCACGGTGCTCGGCACCGCGCAGCGCGGAAGCCTGCTCCCCGACACGGCCCGGGCTCGCAGTCCACAATGAGCAGGAGAGGCAGGGAGGCTGAAGCAGGGAGCTGTGGACAAGAACTGAGGTGGAAAGGAAGGGCCCGGAGCCGGCATGGTTCCTTCTCTAGCAAACACCCTTCTGTGCCCAGTTTGCTCTGGAGAGAAGGGGTGCTGGGGAATGGGACAGCCCTGCCCCACCCCACACTGGGATCCAATCCCAAGGACAAAAGAGGCCCTGGGCTGTGGGTATCTGGCCCCGCCTCGAATGTCTGTGGCGTGTCCACCCCCAGGCCTAGATCAGGAGAAGGGGAGGGCTGCTGGGTGACCACAAGCACTGAGAGGGAACCAGCCCAGGGCCCCCCTGACATTTCCTGTAGCAAATATAGGAGAGACTCCTGGAAACCACATTCAGGGGGAAGAGGATGTTGAAGCCAAATTTATTGTCTTAGGTTCCCTGCCTAAATCCTTAGACCCTAGGACTATGGCCAAGGACTTGCTGCCTGTCAAGTCCTCCCTGGAGCTCTCACGCCACCAAACTTTCCTTTGTGTACTCAAAGAAGAGGGACCCCCAGATGACTGTCACTTGTCGGTGAACTTATAGAGGCAAGAGGAGCCTTAATTAGTGGGCTCGTCCAGTCTCTGCTTCCTGAGTAGGCCCTCCAATGCCAGCCTCCACTCAGGATGGAGGAAGGGTCCAGTGTTGTATGGTGTCCATGGGCGTCTTCAGTTTTCTAGGCCCCTCTTTGATGTCAGGAAGTTGTGGGGTATAACCTTGATCTCCTTGCTGCTGTAGACCCTGTCCCTGATCTCCCACCTGGAGCATCCTCTGCTCCTCAGCCTGGCCTCAGACCTGTCCAGAGGGCCTTCTCACTTATGGGCTTGTCTTGATGCTGGGGATGGTTGGAAAGGGTAGGGGTCAAGATTTCCAGTCCTTGGTGCAATTGGGCCTTGGGATAGACTGGTCTAATTCTCTCCCCTTTGTCTGACCAGAGATACTGCAATCTGGCAGGCAAAAGGCCAGGGTTGGAGAGAGCATTCCCAAGGGAGGTCAGGCCTCCATGCAGCTCATTTCCTGAAGATTCCTGGGATCTGCGGGTTCTCCAACTTCCCAGGGAACTGTTTGGAAAGGTTCTTGAGAAGACAGGTGGCCAGAGGGTGTGATGAGGCCAAGGGGTGCCCCTATGGAGGTAGGGAGGCCATGTCCAGGAAAGTGGGTGAAACACCCAAGAGGTCCTAAGCCTTGTTCTTGGACAGCTCTAGAACTCTAGGCAAGGGGAGCTGGCAAGCTTTGAGAGGCAACTTGGCTACCCCACAGGCTGAGCACTTCCTACAGGTGGGTGTCCTATTTGTACTAAGATTGTTCAGAGTCCCCGCCCAGCTCTCGCTCTCCTTGACCCTCCCTGCCAGCCACTCCCATGGACCTCCACCATACCCTGGGCTGCCCCATTTCAGACCCAATGGTGGGGTTGCCACTCTACTTGTCCAGCCTTTCCACTTGACTAAGGACTCATGGAAGGCAGGAACTTTCACTTTTCCTTCCCCAGAGCCCAGCACAGTGCCTGGCAAATAGTGGGATCTTGCCAAATGTTCATTGCACGCACATCAAATGAGGCAAAAATAAGGCCACCCTTAGTTTGCTGTCCTGTATAGGGGGTGGGGCAGGGAGGGCGATGGAGATTTGGCTACAATGTACTATGACTAGATTCAGCTTTTCCAGGTCACTCTTGAGGGGAAAAGGACAGAGGCTCTGGGCCAAGCATTCACATCTTGTTCCTTACACATCTGTTTTTGGTCCTGTCTCTGTGTTGACTCTCTGTTCTTGGACACACCAGACTCCTTTCTCTCTCCAGAGAGCTCTTGAGACCAGCCTGGGCTGGGAAGTGAGTAGGTTGAGAGAGGAGAAGGCAAAGCAGAAAATCCAGAGGGCATCTGGGGTGAGGTGGGGGAAGCTGGGAGAGGCTGTTGGGGCCTCAGGTGGAGATGGGGATCTTCTGAGGTCTGGGGAGCCCATCAGTCTCAGGGACTCCCCCTTCCTTGAGGCGGAGGCCCCTGCTGAGCAGCCAGAGCTGGGAGCACCTGTGCAGAAGCAGGGGGCCTAGCGGGAGGACCAGTGCCAGCCACGCAAGGCCCAGGAGGATCCAGATGGCCGCCAGACTCCGGTACACCGAGATGTAGTGCTTGCTGGGGTCCATGCCTGGTAGGGCAGGGGAACGGGATAAGTGCCAGGGGTCAGAGGGCATAGCCACCACCTGGGCTCCAAATGGCCCACACCAGCCAGGATGCCCTTGTTCTCCTCCCCATAGACCCTGGCTAACAAGGATCAACAATGGAGGTCCCTGGGAGAAATGGCTATGGGTCCAGACCAAAGACATCTGAGGGTGCTGCTGAGAATCCGTAGCAGCCTCAGGCATCCTTTTTCTCCCCCTGAATAACCAGGCGCTCTCTGATCCTCAACAAGTGTCCCAGCTGACATCTCCCATCCCCCTCCTTCCCCCCAAACCCCACTGGGTCCTCCACTCCGAGGTATATGACTGCCTCGTACCAACAACATAGTCCCCGAAGCCAATGGTGCTAAGAGTGATGAAAGCAAAGTAGAAGCCCTCGCCGAAGCTCCAGCCCTCCACGTGGCTGAAGATCATGGGCGGGAAGATGAGAATGACCAGCGTCCCCAGGGTCAGGAAGAGTGCCAGGCCCAGGACCTGCAGGAGCTGAGAGGGAGGGAATATGGCTCTGAGTTCCCTTGGCAGGCCCCAGGATTGTGAGAGTGGTGTCAGGGGAAACAGGAGCAGGGCCCTAGCCAGGTCCCTTCTCTGCCCCGCAGACCTTTTGGTTGGGGGACTGGACCTATGTGTGCATGATCTTGCTCAGGCCAGGGAAATATTTGAGCAGAGGGCTTGTATTACCAGTTAGAAGGGATTTGGAGACCCCTTCAGGCTTGGGAATCACATTTGTCCAGGACCCCTGGGGTCTCGGATCTGGAGTGGAGGAGTGTCACCGAACTGTCCCAGACTCCTCTGCACCCCTGCTCCTCCTAGCCTGCCTCTGACCTTGCAATGGACTGGTCAAGGGGGGATGGGCATTGGGCCATGCTGGGTGGCCCAGAGCTTGTTTTCGAACACAGGAAAGGATGTTGGCATTTGTGGTGGACGTGGAGATGCGCTGCCCACATGCCCTTCACTGAAGGATTTGTTGACCAGCTGTCAGCTCCTGTAGGGTTGACTTCAGGTGCAGAGAACTGCCTTGCTCAAGGGTATGCCCTTCCTGGGAAGGCCCACACCAGGTGCCTGGCAGAGGCAGCGGTATGAAGACCCAGCTGTTTCAGTCCCTGCAGGACCACCCACCCTGAGGCATGTACATGCCCCAGAGCTCCTTGTGGGGTTGGCCAAATCTTTGTCTGGCCTGCATCGCAGTTTGGCTTCTCCCTCTGCCCAATCCTGTGCCCGTCCCTTCTCTTCTGGAGCTGTTTATCACTGACAGCTTGCATGCCCACCTCTGTCTCAGTGACTTCTATGTGCAGCAGCTTCTGTCCCAGCAGGGCTGGAAGGGTGGGAGGGGCCCTACCTGGGAGCGCCTGGGCTGGTCCTCCCACCTGTCGAGGGCAGCCAGGTGGGCGTGCAGCCCTGTGCCCAGGTGGTTGAGGAAGACCACGTTGAGTGGGATGCCCACCAGCGCGTAGAAGACACAGAAGACCTGGCCAGCCTCCGTGCTGGGTGCCAGGTTCCCATATCCTGCAGGGGGAAGAAGAGAGAGTTCAGAACTTCCTCCCCTCTCCCCACCAGGCTCTAGCAGAGGCTGGTTTCTCACAACCTCTGGGGGGGAGGAGGGGAGCGGCCCTGTTCCCATGAACACTCTTCCTGCCCTCTGCTAGAATGATTTCTATTTATAAGAGTCCTGCTCGTCTTTGAAGGCCTGTCTCAAGTGACACTTCCTCCATGAAGCCCTTCCTGATTGCCACCTTCCTCCTCCCCACTGGGTGTGATTCTCCCTAGCGCTTTGTGTCTTTCCTATCTGATTATCTGCTTTGCCTACATTTTGGTGCATTTATCTCATCCCTCTTTATTGGACTGAAGCTCCTCGAGGGCTGAGCCTGGGTCTATCTGCTCCAGGTTTGCTTCCCCATCCCCACTCTACCACTCTGCCTGGCACCAGGACCTGAGCTCAAGGCAGGTACAAGGGGTTGGGTTTAATTGAATGGATTGGAGGAGACCTAGGTTAGCAGGGGTCTGGGAGTTTCCTTGGGGGGTGAGGTAGAGTGGGATTTCTGGCTAGGGGGTGTACCCTGGGGACATCCCTTATATCTCCTGCAGCTTTGGTGGACAGTTCCCATACACACAGATGACGTCCCTGCATCTCTACCTGAGGGTTTTTTCTGGCCACTGGCATGTGTTGTTCTGTGGGGACAGGTCCAAAAAGCTGCAGAGTTAGTGCAGGTTGGGGGTCGGCCCTCATCAGTGAGGGCAGGAGTTAGTAGTTCAACACCCCTGCTTTCTTGTCCCTCAGTGGGACTGTTCTGAGCAAAGCCCAGTTTTCCTAAATGTCAACCTCCTCTTTCAAGCAAATTTTGCTGTGATCTCCCCACTGCCCTGCCTGTACTTCCTGTACTCGTCACAGCACCTACTTTTGGAGAACCCAGATTAAAACAGGGGCTTTGGGGACACCGTTCTCTACCCAAGCCCTTTACCTATGGTAGTGACCACTGTGCCTGCAAAGAAGAAGCTGCTACCGAAGTCCCAGTTGCTGGGGTTGGTGGAATTGCCTTTGGGGTTCACGCCCTTCACCCAGGCTTCCATGATGACCTGTGTGGGGTGTGATATGGGCAGGGGAGGAAGAGGAAATTGTAGTTACTGAGCACTGGTTGTGGGCCAGTCTCTGGGCAGGGTGCTTTCATGTCATCTCATTTAATAATACTCTTATTTCTATTTCACGGGTGAAGAAACTGAGGCTCAGAGTGGCTCACTGACTTGGCCAAGGTCATTGGACCCCAAGCCTGTGCCTGTTCCACTGGTCAGGGCTGACTGCGGTGTGGGCTCTAAGCATGGTGGAGGTGCCACGGGACTAAGGAGGTGAGGTGGAGGATGCTGAGGGAGCACCTAGGTGGGAGATGCTGCAGAAGGCCCTGAGGGTGACATGCAGTGGATTGTAAGACCCATGGGAAGACTTCAGGTTGGATGATCCCGGAAGGGCTCCTGGAGCCGTGGCGATGGGGGTGGGGTGGGGGGCTATCCTCGGTGCTGCCCTCTAGTGAGTCCCAGCCCAGGCCAGTAGGAGCTAGCCCATCAGAGGCTAAGGAAGGGATGTGTGTTAAGTGTATGGTGCCGTGTGTTGCATGTGTGTTCGTGTTTTGGAGGTATGTGTGTGCTGAGCATGTGTATACAGGACCTGAGCTTTCTCTGTCCGTGCGTCCAGCCCCCCTGGAGGATGGGTAGAGCCCCCCACTCCACCTGTCCCCTAGCTGTGCATCGTCCCAGGGCAGCAGCACAAACTTACCACTTTGTAGGGTCCAAAGGCAAGGCAGGAGGGAGGCAGTGTGTGTGGGGGGGTGTTGGGGGCAGCTCCTGCCTCTAGTTCCTGTGGGAACCATTTCCCCCTGCCTGGGTGAGTGCACTCGGGCCAGGGTTGGGGTGGGCTCGGTCGGCCCAGCTGGGCGCCCTCCCACACGGCCTTCTGCTTCTCCTCATTTTGGCAGGAGCTGGCCTCTTAAAATGTGGACTTTGGCCTCCCTTTCTTTCCCACACACTCAGAGAGGCAGGGGCCAAACATCCCTAACACACCCACTCCCTGGAGACCCTTACCCTTTGTGAGCAGCCCTTGCCCTAGCCCTGGTACCCTCCAAGGCAAACCTGAGGTTCCCCAACGCCCCCGCCCAAGGAGGGCCTTGAAGTCAGCGAGGGCACTGAGTGTGGGGTGGGTAATGGGGCAGCAGTGGCGTTTTCTTCTTTAAGAATCCGCTGGTGGTGGAGGGGGAGTCAGACTTACTAGTCCTGTGAATCTGGACAAGACCTTGTTTCCTCGTGGGGTCAATTTTTAATAATATTTATAGCTTTTGTTTCCTTGTGATTTTTAACAGTAATGTGTGTTCTCCCCATAATTTTATCCCAGCCTTCTTCTGCCTCTTGGCTAGATTTCCCCTGGCAAATAAGGGTCTCTCCTGAGCCTGAAGACTTTCAGGGAAAGGGATGGCCTGGCTTCCCTGGGGAGGCCCGGGGGTTAAGCAGTGGCACTCCCCAGGGAGCCAGGAAGGACTTCTTACCCCTTACTTAGCCCCTTTGAGCTGTAGCCAGGCCTATTTCTCCCTCCTCAGTTTACCCTCTAGCTGCTGGGTTTCACTTCTGACCTGGGGCTGACGAGGAGGTAACAGGACCTCCAAGGCCGCTGCCTTCCTGCCCCTTCCTCAGCTCTGACCCTGTCAGCCGGGGTGGGGGGGGTGGGGGTGGGGAAAGAGAGAACACAAGGAAATGAAGCCTGAGGCCAGAGGCCTCATTTCCTCCAAGGGCCCGAGCAGGTCTCTTACAGTTCTAGAAAGTCCTCTCTGACCACCCAGCCCACTGGTCATCTTCTAGGCCTGCTGTTTTCAATCTTGAGGGGTGTGTGTGTGTGGGGGGGTGGAATATGTCACCTGGAGGGCTCTTTAACACAGGCTGTGGGGCCCCACCCCCGGAGTTTCTGATTCTGTAGGTCTGGGGTAGGGCTGGAGAATTTGCATTTCTAACAAGCTCCCTGCTGCTGCTGCTGGCCCAGGGGTTGCACTTTGAGAGCCGCTTCTCTGGGTTGTATCCTTTCCCCAGCACTTATGCTAAATTTATGTTGTGAAGAGCAAGGGCTCCGGAGCCAGGCGGCCTGGGTGTGAGTTCTGTCTCTACCACTAGTTGTGCAGCCTTGACCTCTCTGTGTCTCAGTTTCCATCACTGACTGGAGGTAATCATGAGAAAACGCATGCAAAATGCTGGGCCCCAGGCGATGGAGCACGCTTGGTCTAAGCTCATCATGACATCCTGCTGTCTTAGGCATGCTGGAAATGCTCAATAAATGTCAGTTAACATTATGCCTATTCTGCATTTGGGTTGCTGCTTTGCAGTAGGGACTGTCATTTGCTCGATCTCCAGGTCTTGAATGCATTCACTTTCCCCCATGGCACCTGGGTTTGCCTCGTTTTTGATAGAGTGCTGGGCCGGGAAAGCCTAGGACCTGGAGGTCCCAGGGTCTGTGCAGGGAAGCAGTAGGGACCCAGAGAGAGGGTGACCCACTCTGCCACCAGAAGGAGCACCCCACGGACTCAGCACTGGCAGAACTCAGCCACCCCGGCCACGGGACTGGGGAAGGCCAGCATGGTGGCTATTCCTGACATTTACCTGTGTCTGCCACCCACAGCCCTCAGAGCCTGCTCAGCACATGGGATAGAGATGGGGAGAAGGCAGAAGGAAGAGCGGCCCTGGAGCTGGTGTAGGGGAACTGCCGGAGTGTGGGAGAAGGAAATTTGGGCAGAGGTGATAGCATTGACACAGTTAACATTTATGCAGCAAGTGACAGTTTAGAGAGCACTTTTACATCTGCTGTCAAAATGTCTGCAGCACAGATATGATTATTCTCTTCACCTTACAGATGAGGATATCTGGGCCCAGAGAGGTCAAGTGACTTGTGCAAGGTCACACAGCCATCCAGTTATAACCTAGGACTAGGTCTCACCTGATTCCCTGTTCCTACCACACCACACTCTGCTACTAATAAGGAATCAGCCCCCTGGGTGGCTCTGGAGCCCCCCATGAGAACCCTTTTCCTGCCTACCTCCCCAAGTCTCTCTGTCCCACTCCCACATCACTCCCCTTCACCTGCACAAACTGCTCCAGGGCTTGCTGGTCCAGGCAGGTGTAGTTCTCCAGAAAGTGCAGCTTCTCAAACTGAAACTGGTCCCTGGACTGTGCCTCAGCCTGCCTCTCCAGCAGCTGGAAGACGGTGGCGCCCAGCAGCAGGTAACAGACATAGGTGAGCAGCAGGGGCAGCACCCGGCCTCCCCAGCACCTGCAGAGCCCAGCGCCAGGCATGGCGTGGCCAGGACAGGGCTGGGACCGTGGGATGAAAGGCGGGAAGCAGGCGAGGAGAAGGCGCTCAGGGCCAGCGGCCAGCTTCCTGCCCCCCTCGCCCCCCTCACACAGGTGTCTGGAGGCTGGGGAGTCTGTTTGAACAGCGCGGCTCAGCTTGGCTGCACTAAGTGCCATGAGTGCAAACAGGCATGCCACCCCCCCACACCCTGGCCTTTTTTTTTTTTTTTCCCCTTTTTTCTCTGCAGAGCAGCAGGTCAGTGGCTTGGACCCTCAGAGACACCTACTGAGTCCTCCTGAGGTCATCGTGTTTCAACTTCTGCCTCCAGGTTGGGTGGGTGTTTCCAGGCCAAAGCTGATTAGCCCATTCACTCTATCCAAGCCAAATGGGTTCCCTTGGAGCCCCTGGCTTCTCCCTTCTAAAGGCTTCAAGCCCCCAAGCTTAAGAAGTGGGAAGAAATTAGAATGGCTGTGAATAAGCCTTCTACTCAGTTTCCTTGGCTACAAAATGGGGCTAGGAGAATTGACCTGTCTATGAGGGGAACCTGAGAATGAATCTACTAGATGACAAATCAAGGCAAAGCAAATAGACAAATGACAGTTCATGCAGTAACAGCTTCAGGGTTGATGCTCCTAATAAATTGGATGCATTTGCTTCCTAATTTTTGCTGCTAATTTACCTTGCTTGAAATCCTTCAGTAGGTTTCCTTCAGAGGATAATATGATGTTGATGAGATATTAAGTGTGAATAAAAAGAAGCTGGTCCAGAGTGTTAATAGTGGCTCTTTCTGGGTGGGTGGAATTCCTTTCTTTCTCTTCTTTGCTCATATGGATGTGTGTATGTATTTGTAAAAACTTTATTGAGATGTAATTCACATACCATACAATTCACTCATTTAAAGTGTACAATTCATTGGCTTTTAGTATATTCTTAGAGTTTTGCAATCTTCATCACAATCAATTTTAGGATATTTTCATCACCTCAAAAAGATACCCTGTACCCCTTAGCAACTACCCCCTCTTTTCCACCCTCCAAACCCCTAGCAACCACTAATCTACCTCTGTCTCTGGATTTCCCTATTCTGGACATTTCATATAAATGGAATCATACACTATGTGACATTTTTTTTCATCTGGCTTCTTTCACTTAGCATAATATTTTCGAGGTTCATCTATGTCATAGTATGTATCAGTCCTTCATTCCTTTTTATGGCCAACTAATATTCCATTGAATGGATATACCACATTATCCTTTCATCACTTGATGGATATTTGTTTCTATTTTGGCGCTAATAAATAATGCTGCTGTGAGCATTTGTGTCCAGGCTTTTGTGTGGACGTTTTGTCAGATGGTAACTATATATTATATGTTTAATTTTTCAAGGAATTGCCAGACTGTTTTCCAAACTGGTTGCATCATTTTACATACCCACCAGCAGTTTAAGAGGGTTCTGATTTCTCTGCTCATGCTTTCTGATATTTCCTGTAGGAAGCTGTGGGTGGCAGGCACTGTTAGTTGCCTGCCCAATATCCTTTCCCTCCTTCCTGGCTAACAGAGTCCCAGTTTTTTTGTTACTGCTGTTGTTTTTTGTTTGTTTGTTTGTTTTTAGGATTTGTTTATTTATTTATCACCCCCACCCCCACCCCATTGTTTTTTTTTTTTTTTTAAAGATTTTATTTATTTATTCATTTATCCCCCCCTTGCTGCTTGTGCTCGCTGGGTCAGCTAACCACGCCGTGCGGGCGGGCTTGCCTTCACCAGGAGGCCCCGGGAACCGAACCCAGGGCCTCCCATATGGTAAACGGGAGCCCTACTGATTGAGCCACAGCCGCTTCCCTACCCCATTGTTTTTGTGCTTGCTGTCTGCTCTCTGTGTCCATTCGCTGTGTATTCTTCTGTGTCTGCTTGTCCTCTCTTTAGAGGCACTGGGAACTGATCCTGGGACCTTCTGGAGTGGGAGAGAGGCGCTTAATCTTTTGCGCCACCTCAGCTCCCTGGTCTGCTGCGTCTTATTGTCTCTCCTCTGTGTCTCTTTTTGTTGCGTCATCTTGCTGTGCCAGCTTTCCACACAGGCCAGCTTGCCTTTTACCAGGAGGCCCTGGAAATTGAACCCTGGACCTCCTATATGGTAGATGGGAGCCCAATTGCTTGAGTCACATCCACTTCCCTGTTTGTTTTTAACTTTATTTTGTACATTTATAATTGAAAATATAAACAATTAAAAACTAAAAAGAAAATACAATTGAATGAAAACATACATTTCTCAATTAAATATACTGGATACACATAATTTTTTTGTTTTGTTTTTTGTATTTTGTTTTTTGTTATTTGTTTAAAATCATACAATATGTTACACAATATATTTGGTACATAGTAACACAGTCATATGTATTTGTCCTTTTGTGTCTGGCTTGCTTTGCTCAACATAATGTCCTCCAGGTTCATCCATGTTGTCATATGCTTTATGACTTCATTTCTTCTTACAGCTGCATAATATTCCATCGTGTGAATAGACCACAGTTTGTTTATCCATTCATCTGTTGATGGACACCTGGGTTGTTTCCAGCTTTTGGCAATGGTGAATAATGTTGCTGTGAACATTGGTGTGCAGATGTCTGTTTGTGTCACTGTTCTCGGTTCTTCTGGGTATATACTCAGTAGTGGTATTGCAGGGTCACGTGGCAAGTCTATATTCAACTTCTTTAGGAACTGCCAAACAGTCCTCCACAGTGGCTGTACCATCCTGCATTCCCACCAACAGTGAAGAAGTGTTCCTCTCTCTCCACATCCTCTCCAACACTTGTAGTTCTCTGTCTTTTTAATAGTGGCCATTCTGATAGGTGTGAAATGATTTTTTTTTTTTTAGGTACTGGGGCTGGAGATTGAATATGGGACCTCATAGATGGGAAGCAGGTGCTCAGCCACTTGAGCCATATCCACTCCCCAGAATCCCAGTTCAGCTCCAGGCAATGGAGTGTGACTGCTCTGAGTCATTGTGACAGTACTGTTTCCTGACATCTTAGGCTGAGTTTCCCAGAAGCAGTCCCTGAGAGGGGAATTTGGGTACAAGCAGTGGAGTAAGTGCAGCCCAATGAAGGAGTGGGGCAGGCAGGGTAGGGGCAGGGGAGAAGCCCAACAAGGTGCCATAATCCCAGCCTCAGCCTGGTTCCTGGGGAGCTCCCCGGAGTTAGTCCCAACTGGAGACAGGGGAGCTGGGCTTTCATGTTCCCATGCCTGTCTGTCAGTCAGGCTTTCCTAGCTCTGGGCACCTCAGGCAAAAACGGCTCCAGTGAAGGAGAGCCCAGGTACAGGCTGGGCCATTGGAAGCAAACACACACACACACACATATACACACACACCCCCAAAGTGGGGTGGGATGCAGCAACGGTAAAGGGATCAGAAGGTTGACAGTGTCCCCTCCACCCACTTCCCCAAGCTCCCTTGCAGCTGGGGGTGGCTGCATGACCCAGTTCCGGCAGTAACCCAGGAAGAAGTTGGTCATGGAGTTTGGGGAAAGCTGCTCTATCCTGATAAAGGGCTCATCTAAGCTGGCCCCACCTTGTACCCTCTTTCTGCCTTGAATGCACTGGACCCGCAGAGCTATCCTGTGCCTGTGAGGAAAAGGTCAGGAGAATCGTAAAGGTGCTCAACTATTCCTGCACACTGATTTTTGGATTTCTTTTTAGGTTAGAAAACACACCCTATTTGTTTAAGCCACTCTGAAATATTGTTACTTTCCAGTGGTTACATGAGTACTTTTTCTTTTTTTAAAAATTGTTTAGGCTTGTTTGAGGTGAGAAGTATAGGAACACACTCATTATCTAGTTATCTCAAGTAGTCGAGAAAATTTGTTGCGGGCATCCAGCAGCAGCCAGGGTTCTGGAACGCCTCTCTCTCCACCATTACCACCACCTGGCCACCCTCCTCAGGTGTATCGTCTCTCCACTTGTCCTAGCCGGCAAATCTCTCCCTCTGCTCTGTCTTCCAGGCCCACTTCCAGGCAGCTGGTCAGCTTTCATTCCCATTGCCTTCTGCTTCTTTCGCTCTGTAATTCCTGGCTCAAATGCTCTAGGGAGAGGCTGAGTGTCCAGGTGTACCTTTTCAGGTTGGCCTCTTCACGGGTGTCTGGCCAGTTGAGGATGGGCCGGCCTTGGGCTAAGCTCCATCCTCAGCTGATCTACCAGCGCCAAGGGGTGGGGGCATCACAGGTACAAGTACTGCCTGGAAGGGGCTCTGGTGGGGCAGATACATGACCAGTGTGTCCAAGATAAGCGATGATTGTGTGTGTGTGTGTGTGTGTGTGTGTGTGAGAGAGAGAGAGAGAGAGAGAGAGAGAGAGAGACCTTACAGAAAACAAAAGCAAGGGGGAGGCTATTTTCAAGTATCTGGATAACTGAGGGGGTGGTAGTAGCACAGAATTGTTTGTTGTTCATCTGCTCGGACCAAACCCAAAACTCAAAATTACAGCAAAAAAAAAAAAAAAAAAGGGGGGGGGGGGGGGGGGGGGGGACAGGAGATGTGAAGACTGGTGTGTTAAGAACACGCCAGTGCTGTAGCAGGTGTGGAAGGAAGGCTGCAGTGTCCTCCCTGCAGCATCTCATCCATCCCATGGCTTAGATCTGGCCTCTGCCTGGGGGTGGAGCAATGGGCACACGACTCTTCTGGAATCCTGCTGGCTCTGGGTTCTGCCCAGGTCATGTGGAGGGATCTGGCAAAGGCGTCTCCTCCAAGCCCAACCTCACCTGGTGCCAGAGCGTCTCCTTGCTGGGAGGTAAGGTTGTCTTGGAGGGAGAGGAAAGTTATCTGGAGTCATGAAACTCAAACTTGCCTGGTTTTGCCTTGTGCTTTGGAGACATGGGGCCACCGAGTGCTGGCGGTCACCTCTACGACAGGCTCACTCAATCCTGGCTTTAAGCAAGGCTTGTAGCTGCACCTCAAAGGCCGTGTGGTAAATCCTATTTTATCACCCCACAGAAGCTCAATATGTGAAGAGTTCTCTCATATATCACTTAGAAAGTTTACCCATTGATGTCTGGAGGATCTCAAGGAGGACTTAGCAACCTCTTTAGCTTGATGGGTATCTTGATGGGTCAGGACACTCACTGTCCATGGGCAATGGGTGGTGGTTCTAAGGTAGAAGGAAACAAAGGCAAAGAGAATAGGCTGGGGCCAAAGGGGGAAAGCAATAGGCCAGAGGGATGCCTGCAATAGGGTGACATAGAAGAAGGTTGCCATCTGCCACCACTGGTGCCCTCCTTCCCTCCCTCAGGTCTTGAGAAGGAAGTGATACCAGATTTGCTGTGGATAAAGATGCCATTCTTTCATGGATTGCCTATCAAGTACCTATGACACGATGGTGAAGTCGGTCAGATCTGTGGCAGCCTCCTACTCTTTGTGGCTGCTCTTTCTCTCCCCTTCTGGTGTTCCTTTCTCTCTACACACTCTTCTGGTTGCATCCCTCATAATCTCCTCTTTCACGCTGGCTTTCAGCAAACCACCTAAAGCCTGGCAAGGCATCACCTAATTGGGTTTAGGGTAGAATCTTTCTCAGGGGACTTCCAATGTAACGGAGGACTTCTGAAAGTCTGGAGGCCACAAAGGCCAAAGAAATGCTAACTTAATAGTGGAATTTTGGGGGTAGGGAGCTACTCAAGAGGTCCTCAAAACACTACACCATAGAGGAAGCCCCTCTCCCACTTCCTCCCTTCTGTTATTCAGTCGGTGCCCCCTGTGTGCTGGGAACTGTTCTGGCTACTCCTGGTGGCTGTGGTCTCGTGAGGCCAATACTTGGTCAGGGTTAGGAGAGAACCTGCAAGACTACAGGGATCTCCCTGTCCATCAAATGTTCCATTTCCCTGCCCGACACCTCTTCACGTGGGCACAACTCCGCTGTGAGCAATGGATACACATGGGGCATGATTTATAATCCTTTTCAGGGAATTATTGCTGCTAATGGGCAGAGCCAATTTGTGCTTCCCAAGAAGGGAGGGCAAAATCAATTAATGGAGAATCTGACATGGCCAGGCCTGATGGCAGAGCGTGGCCTGACATCCGGGGGTGATAAGGGACTTTCTGAGGCTGAACTAATAAGGAGATTGGAGGAAAAAGAAGAAAAACAAAACCCCCCAGATCAATTTCATGTACAATTGACAGAGAATGCAGAGTAAACAGAGCGGCTGAGCACGGCCTCTTTCCAACTGAACGAGCCCTGAGATAAGAGCAGGACAGACTGCCCACCTCACCATCCAACATAGGTATTCACTTATGGATTCACTCCATAGATACATATCCGCACAAATGAAAAAGGGCGTGTTCCAAACTGGAACGAAAGGGAAAAGACAAGACCCTCCTGCCCCAGGCATGTCCCCTGTGGGGGGATGGGGCAAGTGGAGAGGAGCCCTGGTTTCAGGTCCAGCTGCCCCAGTGCAGCCCACCTCACAGAGGGCGCCAGGGGCCTGGAGCTACAAGCGCTGGATATAGTTCCCTGAGCTCCTGGAGGTCTCCTCGCAGTGAAAGATGTAGGAGGGCGTCCTCTGTGGAGATAGAGCAAGGCTTTGTCTGCCCTCGGGGCCAGAGAATCCGAACTCAGAGGAGGTCTTGACTGAGCAGCTGTGAGGATGGGGAAAGCTGAAGGCTGATTCCAGGGAAAGACTTAAAACAATAAACATACCAGCTATTGATCTCCTTCAGGTATTTTATTCTTCCTTTTTTTAAACTGCAGGATTCCTTTTCCACATAAAATCTTTTCCCAGCTTTACTCTGTAGCATAGTTAAGAGCACGGCAGCTCTGGTTGAGGTGGGGGCAGGGGACTCCCATTTTTACCAGGCACAAGAGCTTGGTTACAAGAGCTCCACACCCTTCATTCTGAAACAGATGCCCTCCTTTAATTTTGATTTCCCTCAGAACAGTCTCTGAGAAAAAAGGTAGGTTCAAGTAGTTTATCTGGGAAATGACCTCAGGAAGTGCCATTAGGGAGTGGGGAGGAGAGATGGGGAAGGGAAGGCAGACAATACAGGCATATTATTTAGCAGCTACTGTTATTGGCAACTGTTGCTCCACCCCTCTGGTTACCTCGTTGAGGCTGTGCGGAGCACACAGCAGAGTTGTTCCACAGAGGGACAAGGAAGCTGGGGTATTGAGCCACCAACTCCTCTCCTTCATTAGTTAGGGAGTGATGCAAGGGAGGTTAACTCCAGCACTGCCAGCCTGCTCTGCACATGGGCTGACAGTGCTCTTGTGGTCAAAGAGAACCTTCAGCAGAGAGATGCAGGTGCTGTTGGTATGGATGGGGACTGTCTGCTAAAGCTGCACTGACTCCCAGGGTGAGCCAGAGGATATGGGCAGGGCACTGATAGTGTCTGATTCCTAGTTCTTCACCACTTTCTCTGGATCAATGTGGTGTAACTGCTGCAGGGAAATACCTCATCTGTGAACCTTAGTGGAGGGGTGGTCTACATCAGGCAAATGCCCTTGGAAGCATGACAGGTGTGGGCTGACCATGCCCCTGTCTCTTGATGGCCACTGAAAGGCGAGGGAATTGATCAGGAATCCACTGGATGTTCCATATTAGAGAAGCTCCCCACATCCTCTTACATGTTCAGATTATGGAAAGAACCAGAACCATCAGAGGCATTGAGCAGCAGCAAGATGCCTGGGAAGACATACAGAAAGATGTAGGTGAGGAGATCTTATCTCAGCCAAGGGAGGAGTAGAGCTTTTCCTGGGCCTGGGAGAGGTAAGAACCAAGGAATTTAGAGTAGAAAGAAGGCTTGGGACACTCCTGGTTGAATGGTGCCCTAGAAAAATAATTTTTGCAGACCCATGTCTATATAAACAATTTGATTTTAAAATGTAGTACCAAATTCATGAGCCCGTGTGAGGTATGATGGTTTATTGATGAAGATTTAGAATAAAGCTAGAGAAGAGGTACTTAGGTAATTGTTTATTGTCCAGTTGTGAGAGTCACATAAAATCAGCATGTCAGCACCTTTCTGGAGGCCCAGGCTTGAGCAATGCAGTGAAATAAATACTGTACTAGCCATCAAGAACAATTCTAGAATCAGGGATTCACCAGGTCTTAAGACAACTCCATAAATATAAGCCCTGGAGCACTTTGGGGCATCTGGTCAACCCCATGCATGAGTTGGAGAGTACCTGGAAGGAAGAAGAGGGAACAAAGGCCCACATGGAGCCTGATCTGGGCTAGAGATATCCCAATGGATGGCACTGTTGGCCATGGTCAGTACCAGCAGTGGAGGAAGACAGAACATTTTAAGCAAGGCACTTCAAAGCTCAGGGCCCCCTGAGGCATGGGGCCTAGGGCAGGCGACCTGCTTTCCCTTGTATAAAGACAGTGGTAGAAAAGGCAAACCCAAAGGACATTTCAGAGAAGAGACCCCACACCTCAGTATTCCATACCCAGGGGCCAGAGGGGGAATGGGGGCAAGCCTGGGGAAGAGCTGACTTCTTGAAACAAGGAGATGAGTGAATTGGGAGGGGAGAATACTTAAGGCGTTTTCCACTTGCTCTTTGCTCTGAATTCCTGCTCAGTGTTTTAAAAACTGGCTCAGCCCTGCTGGCTGGCACTGGGCCCTGGAAACCCAAAATAAAGCAGTTAACCCTGAAGAAGGTCTCTTCCTCCTCCCTTTCCTTGGGAGAAGCATCCAGTGTCACATCCGGAGGCTTCTTTACACAGTGAGGTGGAGCCAATGTTAAACGAAATACATTTTACACATACATTTTCAATTTCCAACACTCACAGCCAACCTTTCCACATCTACTGTCCTTTAAAGCCTTGGCATTACTGGACATACTTTCTGGAACACTCTCTCCCCCCATATTCTCACATGGTCCAAATTCCCCACAAATCCCCTATTTTCCACATTCCATATTTCTGTCCCACTACTCAGCCCCATTTCTCCTCACACCTACAACACCTAACTTGCCAACCTCATCCTAAACCTTCCTTCTTGGCCTTCCTGTCCCCCGCTACTTTCACACTCTTACCTTGACAGTGAGCTCAGGCCCATCTTACCCCACTCCCTAATTCCTTCTTAGCTCAAATTCTTTTCTTCCCCATATTATCTGTCTTCCTAATTAGAATGTAAATTCCAAGAGGGCTGGCACCTTGTTTTTCTTCCAGTCACCTGTGATTCCTCAGAACTTAGTACAGTGGATGGCACATTCTTGTTAAAAGAATGACTGGATGAATGAGATGTGTACATTTAAGTAATTACAGTGGGCATCTTTCTGATTACATTTATTTATTTATTTATTTATTTATTTATTTATTTATTTATTTATTTATTTATTTATTTATTTATTTATTTTAGCAGCACACAGAGCCTGGCAGCCCATGCGCCTTCTATATATATATTTTTTATTTTACCGGGAGGTCCCGGGGATCGAACCCAGGTCCCTCCATATGGCAGACGGACGCCCAACCATTTGAGCCACATCTGCCCCCTCTGATTACATTTAAACACATACCCACTGCATTAAAAAAAATGTCCTGTCCTCTAATTCTATCATCTATGTCATTCCTGGATCTGTTTCTATTTCTATTGGTTGATTTTCTTCTTCATTATGGGCCATATTTTCCCATTTTTTTGGATGACTGATAATGTTTTTTGGATGCTAGATATTGTGAATTCCACATTGTTGGGTGTTTGATTTTTTATGTTATTTTACTTCTTTAAATATTTTTGAGCATTGCTCTGGGACTCAGTGAAGTTACTTGGAAACTTACCAGAAACCATTTGATTCTTTTGAGACTTGCTTTTTAAGCTTTGTTGGGTGGAACGGGAGCAGCCTTTTATCTAGAGCGAATCTGGCCCCACTTCTGAGGCAATACCCTCTGAGTACTTCATCCAGTGCTCCTTCTGAATTCAGTTTCTCTTTCTGGCTGTTTGGTACATGAACTATTCCCAGTCATGCATTACCTCCAAAAGTGGTTCCACCTGCTTCTTTCTGGTGGTTCTTTGAGCTTTGGGTAATTTTCTCACATGCATATGTTGGTCATGTACATGAAGACTCAAAGGTTACCCTCTTCATACCTCCAGAACTCTCTCTCTCTTCAACTCTCCCCTCTCTGAGACTTTGCTTTACAAGTTTTAGCCACCTTGGCCTCCCGGAACTCCCAGATCTAGTTCCTCAACTTGGGGAGACCACTAGGCTCCACCTGGTCTGAGGTGCAGACTGAAAACTTTCCAGGCAGTAAGTTGAGCAATCATAGGGCTTATCTCATTTGCTTCTTTTCTCTTGGGGATCAATGTTCTACACTGCCTATTATCCAATGCCTGAAAACCACTGTTTCATATATTCTATCTGGTTTTCAGTTGTTTAAAGTAGGAGGGTAAGCTCAGTGCTAACCTGTTACTCGGTCATGGTTGGAAGAGGCAATCCTACTTGCATTTCTCATATACACCCCACTCTCAAGTGCCTTTCAACAGGCAGCATGGAGAAACTGAGAAATTCTGGATCTAGTTATGTATGCTCTCTGGGTTTCAATTTCTGTTATCATCAGCTATTACCACAATTAACAGTCATACCAAACCACCTGGAATTTCAGTGGCTTATGACAATGAGCATTTATTCTCATGATAATGGGCTTTTGGATTTGTCAGGGTTTAGAAGCTTTGTTTGGCTGCAGCTATGCTGGGCTTGGCTCCAGGCTACATATTGGACTCAGTTCTGCTTTCTGCCCATTCTGGGGTGTAGGCTGAAGGCACAGTGGTTACCCAGGGTATGTTCTCAAGGGGGATCAGTGCTGAGCAAGAGGCACGCCCAACTGCACAAGCACATTTCAAGCCTCTGGTAACATCCCATTGGCCAAAGCAAATCACAAGGCCAAGACTAAATTTAAGGGTAGGGAAATATACTCTCGCCTGCACAAGGCCATGGCAAAGATTTGGATGAATTATCCTATTACAGAGGGTATTGCTTTCCTAGGGCTGCTGTCAGAAATCACCTCAGACTAGGTGGCTTAAAACAATAGAAATCTATCCTTTAACAGTCCTGGAGGTTAGAAATACAAAATCAAGGTGTCGGCAGGATCATGCTCCCCCTGAAGGCTCTAGGGAAGGACGCTTTATCTCTTCCTAGCTTCTGCTGCTGCCAAAATCGCTGGCATTCCTTAGCTTGTAGCTGCATTTGTCCACTTTCTGCCTCTATCTTCTCATGGCTGCCTCCCCTCTATGTGTCTATATGTCCTTTCCTCTTCTTCTAAAGACACATCATATGGATTTAGGGCCTGTCCTACTCCAGGATGACCTCATCTTAACCAATTCTATTTGCAAAGACCCTATTTCCAAATAAGGTCATATTCTGAGACATGAATTTTGGAGGACATTATTTAACCCAGTAAACGGGGGCTCTAGAATCAAGATTATTCAATCTACCACAGTTTTTCTATCTGCTTTCTACAATCCCTTTTTTGGCAAGATCTGAGTAGGATGCATTCCACCCTCACCCTCACCCCCACCCCCACTTCCTGAAAAGGGAATGGTAGAGCCAGTGGAATTCCAGTAGGGACTGGGCTGGAGTCACTGGCCAAGTGGCTTCCCAGAAAACATTTTGGAAAACTCCACATTTTGGCCTGGAGTGAACTCAGATCTTTCTGGACCTCCACGGCTATACTGAGCCCAGGTGGATTGCTGAAAAGAGTCTTTTCAAAAACATTTCATCCCTTTCTTCCATTGATAGAGGTCAAAAGCTTTGGGGCAGATGCACTGCAGTCAACCGTGAGCCCACACCAAGGGTCCAGCTTCCTTTGGGAGAGGACGCTTGGAGCAGAAGGCCCCCTTGAACGTTGCTACACATATTTTGCATGTGACCTTTTTAGCAGGACATCAGTGGCCCAAGGTTCCCTGGCAGTATGTTTTCTCTCTCCTTCATTTCCTCTCCTGCCTTAGTGATTACTGGGGAGGCTGGTTCACACCCTGCATGGGGCCACATTACACATCTCTATCAATAAGGCCTTTGGATCCAGGAGATAACGTCTCTGCAGGAGATCTAAAGTCAATAGACTCTAACCAGTTCTAGAGGGCCAAGGGCACTAAGGTGTGCCAGGAACCTTGCTACTGTTTCATGAGGGACCCTGGTGAACTCCATGCTGTCTTTAAGACCTCTGTGTGGTTTGTGTGAGTGTATTTATGTATGTGCTGTAAGTGTTCTGTTGTTTGTGTGCTGTAAGTCCAGTTCTATAGACTTTACTGAGGACTCACTATGTGCCATAGAACTGTGAGGACCAGACAGACTGGACCTTGCCCTGATGGGCCTTGCTTGAGCACAGAGCCAGAGGGAAGTAGTAGGAGTGACACCTGTCTGAGAAGTCAGGGATCTGGGTCTTGACTCCAGCACTTATTAGTTGAAGGAATATTTATTGAGCATTGACTGTGCTAGGAACACAGTGATGAGCAAGACAGACTGGTCCCTGCCTTATAGCCTTTTGGGGGGTATATTAGTCAGCCAAAGGGGTGCTGATGAAAAATACCAGAAATCAGTTGGCTTTTATAAAGGATATTTATTTGGGGTAGGAGCTTACAGGTACTAGGCCATAAAGCATAACTTACTTCCCCCACCAAAGTCTGTTGCCACGTGTTGGAGCAAGATGACTGTCGACGTCTGTGAGGGTTCAGGCTTCCTCTTCCTCTTAAGGCTCCATGGTCCTAGCTTCTTCCAATATCAGCTGTAGGCTGGGATAAGTCTCGTCTTTCTCCTGGGGCTCATTTCTCTCCAGGCTCACCTGCTTTGCTTGCTCCACAAGGCCAGCTGTAGACTATCAGGATAACAGCTCGTCTCTCTTCCTGGGGCCTCTGCCATGTCTAATGGAGCCTTCTCTCCTTCCTCACTTATCTGCTTCTCTGTGGGTTTACCTTCTGGGGTTTTAATTTCAAAACTCCAGCATCAAGACTCCAACCAACTCTTCTGTGTTCTTCTCCTGTGTGTTTTCTCTGTGAGTCCCCACCCACCAAGGGGGTGGGGACTCAACATCTACTGGTGTGGCCCAATCAAAGCCTTAATCATTACTTAATCAAGAAAAAGTGAAACCTCTGAATCCAATACACTCTTATACGCCCAGAGGAAAAGACCAGTTTACAAACATAATCTCTCTTTTTGGAATTCATAAACAATATCAAACTTCTACAGGAGGTGTTTTGATTCCTTTGGCTGCTCAAGCAAATATGGTGCAATGGGTTGGCTTAAACAATGGGAATTTAATGGCTCATGGTTTTGAGGCTAGGAAAAAGTCCAAATTAAGGTGTCATCAAGGTGACGCTTTCTTCCAAAAGACCAGTGTTCTGAGGCTGCCGGTGATTCCTGGTCCTGGGCTCCTCTGTCACATGGCAATGCACGTGGCGGCCTCTCCTCGCCTCACCTTGTCTTCTGGTTCTGTTGACTTTTAGCTTCTTGCTTCCCATGATTTTCTCCCTCTCTGTCTGAATTTTATGCTGCTTATAAAGGACTCTAGTAATAGGATTAAGACCCATCCTGATTGAATTAGGCACACCTTAACTGAAGTGACCTCATCCAAATGTTCTACTTACAATGTGTTCACACCCACAGGAATGGATTAAGTTTAACAACACGTTTTTCTGAGGCACATAGCTCCAAACCACTCTAGTGGCTTGCAGATTGTAAACACAAAACACAAAACAAATAGAGAAAAAGGATATGCCTGGTAGTGATGCAGAAAATAAAACAGGAGAATGGGATAGAGAGTAACTTGGGGGTGGTTTTAGATGGGGTGGTCAGGGGAAGCCCCTCTGAGGAGGGGGAGTTTGCCACTAACTAGCTGTCTAACAGCAAGCCTGGTCCTCCCCTTTGCTTCAGCTTTCCAATTATATAAACTAGGGGTGTGGATTAGAGGAGTTCTATGGGCCTTCTAGCTCTGAAATGTAAGAATTTTATCTTCTGCATGATCCTTTTACCCTGTGGTGAAGAGGGTGGGGGAGAGGGGTTAGGGAAACCAATTATACTGCATTATCTCTCTGCTCTCTCTCCCCAGGATCATGAGGTCCTGTATTTATAGAACAGAGATAACAGAAGCCGCAGACAAGCACTTTTACTGTTAGCTTCATTTTCAGGTGCCATTGGCTCCCCCTTCACTGTCTGCAGCTGGGCTGGAACCTTGCACCTACTCCCTGGCCCAGGTGTTGTCCAAGGTCTCCCCCAGGGCTGGTCCACCCTCCCTGGGATCTGTATCTCCGAGTCAGTGCCTTAAGTGTTAAGACAGCTCTCTGAAACAAGGGATAGGAGCTGGGGAGTTTCAGCCCAAATCCTGCAGGATCCTAATGGTGGCTTGTTGACGGTTATAAGGTGCCCATGCTGCCCTCTCTCAGACTGCAGAGAGGCTGTTCCACGGGAGCCACCCACTGTTCTCTGGGTGCTGTGATATGCCTTCATCCCTGCAGCATGGGTGACTTTCTGGAGACACAGCTAATTCAGGAGCTGCCCACAGGCCATCCAAGTCCAAGGGGAGTGATGGCAGAGGGTTTGTTCTGTGAGATCGAAATTAGCCCCGCCTTCCACGACCTTGCCTTTGCCTTGGACCTTCTGCCTGGCCTGCCACAGCCATTCCTGGGTTCTAAACCAGAGGGCCGGCTGGGAGAGACGGCTGATAAATAACTGATAATTATTCCCTCCACCTTCCACAGTGTGACTAAGGGAGTTTCTGAAGATTCTTGGGTGGAGTATTGCACTCAATGTTTAAAACACACTGCAGGGGGGCGGATGTGGCACAAATGGTTGGGCGTCCGTCTGCCATATGGAGGGACCTGGGTTCGATCCCCGGGACCTCCCGGTAAAAAAAAAAAAAAATATATATATATATAGAAGGTGCATGGGCTGCCAGGCTCTGTGTTCCACTGAGCTGTCGGGCCCCGGGAGCCATGCAGCAGGATGATGACGTAACAGGGGAGAGACAAGACAAGATGCTCCGAAAGCTCCAGAAGCCAGGAGCTGAGGTGGCGCAGGCGGCAGAATACCTCTCTCCTACATCAGAGGTCTCCAGGATCGAATCCTGGTGAAGACTGGAGGAGGAGGATGAGAAGAGATAGCAGGAAACAGACACGGAGAATTGCCGAGCGAATGGACACAAAACAGCAAATGGGGAAGGGGGGTTTAAAATGGATAAAGTAAATAAATAAATCTTAAAAAAAAACACACACAAAAAAACCAACACTGCAGAAATATGTTACCCCGATAAAAAATAAAAGTAAAAAAGGCATTGAACTGTAAAAAACAAAGAGTGAACCCTAATGTAAACCATGGGCTTTAGTTAATAATGTGATTGTAATAATATTGGTTCATCAATTGAAACAAATGTACCACATTAATACAGAATGTTAATAATAGTGAACACTGTGTGTGTGTGGGGGGGCGGTGTATATGTGAATTCTGTACTTTCTGTGTAATCTTTCTGTAAACCTACAACTGCTCAAAAAAAAAAAAAATCTTAAAAAAAGTGCCTGGGTCCTGGGGATGGCATCAAGCTGCTTTTGAAAATAAACAACCCTGGAGCCTCCCAACGTCCAGGCATCTTTTAAATGAAATAATAAATGTCTGCCTGATTTGATTAAAAACAACAAACGAAACCCACAAAACAACAAATTACAGTGGACAGAGAGTTTGAAGGGAAGGGCTTGGTCAGGGAACCCATGAAGCAGCAGCTGCGGCCATGTGGGCGTGGCCATGGGGACCTGGCAGGGGTTGGAAAGTGTGGGCGGGGCCAATTGATACTGCTGAGGAGGAATCGGTAATTTTTGGTTGACACATTGAATGTGAGAGGTGGCATGGAGGAAGGGGTCTAAAACAATTTGGAGCTCATTTTGTGTACGAGACTCCAGGCTGGACTCCCAATTTAATTAAATAAGGATGGTTCTTATTTTTAAATACATTTTGACCTGTCCTCATTGAATCTCAGAGCAGAAAGGAAGAATGCAGAGCTCACCAGAGCTTCTGGAGGCTCCGTGGTCCGGTCACTCTGCACCCAGGGTTTCCTGCACTGACTGCACTGGCTGCAGGGTAGAAGCCCCGGAAAGCCTCTAAAAATCTTGATGCCCAAGCCAGACCCCAGACCAATTAAAATAGAATCTCTGGGGGTGGGGCCCCAGTGACTCCAATGTGCAGCCGGGGTTGAAACCCACTGTGTTAGTCTCTCTATTCTAAGAACTGGGGAGAGGAGGACCTGGGGACCACCAGGCGTGTGGCTGCTGATCAAGTCATGGGCCAGATATTTGCACCATTTATAAGCAGCCTGGACCAGGGTGAGTGAGGGCTGCTGGTGGTAAGGAGCCCGGAGTCGGAGCTAGCTGCCACCCCAGGATTGTCACTGACCTCTAAAGACACTTGCATGCAGTGATGATGATGGCGGAAGGGGAAGAGGGGACTAGGAAGATGCTACAGAACAGGGCTCCAAGCCACAGCTCCTCACCTGCACAGACCGCAACACAAAAACAAAAGGTCCCCCTTCTGGGTCATTCTTTACTTCAGGGATCCCAGGTCATCACAGCTGACAGATGCAGCTGTCAGTCTGTGTGGGGATTCTGATTACCGTGGACACCCAGAACAGAGAGGATTATGCCATAGAAACCAGAAAACAAAACAGAAAAATCATATTCCATTGGGTTGGACCAGTTCTCATCACTGAGGCCAACTTCCCCACTGCCAATTCCTGGCTATAGGGAAGTTTGTGGGGGACTTGCGTGGACATTATCTTGGGAGAGTTCACAGCCCAGGTGGCAGGGGCATTGGGGTGGAATTTGCACTTGACACCGAGAGGGAAGCTCAGGACTTGACTTGCCCAAGGGCATACGGCAGACGAGGCAGCAGGGCCGGCCCCTGCATTTTTCTCTTCCCTCTGGGTTCTTTCCATTTCCCGAACAAAGACTCGAGCTGGCAGGTTTCTCAGAATGACGGGGAAGGGGCCAGGGAGGGTGGAGGGCACTGAGGCACCCTGGAAGACTCGCTTCTGGCACCAACTGGAGAAGATGGAATCTTGGTCCTGCGGGTCACACCAAGGCTCCTTTCCACTTGGAAATAACCTCCAAGCTCAGGGTCTAAAGACGATTAGAAAAACAAAACAAAACAACACTCTAGAAAGGGGTTAACCTCATTTTTTTTTCAGATTTAAAAAACATCTTTGGCTGTTAGAAAGGCAAATGTGACATGGAGAATGACTAACGCTCCTTAAGGGGGATATACACCTGTCCACACGTGCCCCTGGCAGGGATTTAAACCTTCGTAGGCTCTTTTGTGAATCTTAAATCATGTAGATTCAGCCTGGCCCTTGGTGAAGTCTAAAAGCCAGCAAGGTGTGTGTTAAATCGCCCTCTCTGGACTCCTGCTTCCAGGCTAATAGTCAAACTCACCGTATGATCGCTCCTGGAGAAGCCCATGACAGTGCTGCTAAATGAAGAGCCCGGGGAGCCCAGGGCCTGGGAGAAGGAAGTGTTTGCTTTGGCTGGGAAGGTGCCTGGGCCCCCGCCTGTGTGTTTGCCTGCCAGGGCGGCCTGATAAGTGGGCAGCTTATAAAGTGCTGCGTGGTGAGCGCCTGTGCCATCTGCTGCATGCCAGAGGCCCGGCCTGCTGGACCGCGGGAAGGGCGCCCTTGTCACCTCATCTTCGGCTTCCTTTGTGACCCCGTGGTCTTTAAGAAACCAGGCTTATATTTTCTTCCTTTAGAAGAACTTTTGTTTGCTTTGATGAATTACTTCCAGGCTGCTGTTTGTTTAGAGAACAAAGCTCCCCCCTTCAGGGCGGGTGGAGGTTGTAGGCCTCCCCTCCTTTTGCTGCAGGTCCCTTTTCCTGAGGCCAAAATGCAGATTCCTGACTGCAGAGGGGGCACATCTTGGTAGTGGCAGCTTTACAAGACAGCTTGGTCCTTTGGAGAGCATGCAGAAGACCTGGCTTATCCTGGCTTTGCCTTGGGCTTGAACTTGGGCAAGTTACTCCCCCTCTGTGTGCCTCAGTTTCTCCCCCTGTCAAAGGGGGATCATAATCTTGGCTCTGTCTACCTTATAGGATTGTTGAGAGCAATAAATGAAATTAAAAAAAAATGTATAAACGGTAATATTCTGTACACATTTTAATAGCAGTGTCCCCCGTTCAACGCAGGTCTTTGCACTGTGTGGGACAGTGGCAGCAGGAAGATACCATTCTGCCACAGACCTTGGCTTTATGACTCTTCTCTTTTGACAGGGTTGGGTGACAACATCTCTATTATGTGTACAAAGGCTGAGTAAACATAACTTTAAAATACTGATTGCTTGGAGGTTCCCTGAGAGGCGGAATGATGGTTTATCTACCTATGAATTTGTTACAGAAGGCCGACCCCCTCCACTCATGTCCTGGACCATCCCTCTCACTTTCTCAAGGAATTTTCTATTAGTTCTGGTCCTCTTTCCCACATCATCAAATGCCCTCTTTCTACTGGACTATTCACTTCAGTAGATAAACATGTCCTAAAGGTACCCATTTAAAACAACCACCACCCCCTGCCCGGGCCCCCTACTCCCCTGTGGTTCTGGTTCCATTTCTCTGCTCTTCTTCCCACCCCAGTTAAACTCCTGGAAGAATCGTCTCTGCTCCTGCCTCTGCTTCTTCCCCTCCCCTTCTTTCCTCAACAGCTCCAGCAGGGCTTCCGTTCCCCGTTCCGCTGCCTGAAATGGTGCTGTCCAGAACCACCATGAATGCGAAATGGCCAGCGGTCAGTGTTCTGTCCTTGCTTACTCAGCCTGTTAGCAGCATTGGACCTACTGGCCGGGCACTCCACCCTGGAACACATTCTTCTCCAGACCTGCCCGAGGCCACACTCACTCACCTGCTGGTCCTCCCCCTGCCCGGGCTGTACCTTCAGTGTCTCTGGCTGGATCTTCCACCTTTAAATGTTGGAGTGCCTTGGAGATCTGTTCTCAGCAATCAGAATGCCTCTACCTATACTGTTCTAAGGAGATGTTATCCAGTCCCATGGCTTTACACGTCATCCAGACATGATGAGCCCCACACTTATTTTTCTAGCCCAACCTCTCCCTTGAGCTGGTATGTTTAGCTCGTATGTGCAATTGCTTTCTCAACATCTTTGCTTGGATGACAAATGGGTAAGGGCCAACCAAAATTCTCGATCTCTCCAGCTCTGTACCTTGCAAATCCATTCCTCCCTGCCTTTCTTGTTTTCACTAAATGGCATCATCATCCTCTTCACCGCTCAGATCAAAAGTTGCAGAGTCATCCTGACTCTCCTCTCCCTCACATCTCAAGTCCAATCTAGCATAAGTCCAGGCCTTGCTGAACCCTGGCCTGGACCTTCGGTAGCCTCATAACTGTTCTCCTCTTGGCCCTTATAATCCATACTATCCCGGGCAACAGAATGAGCTGAAATTCCTCAGTGGGTTCCTGCTACACCTGGAATCAAACCCAAACTCCTTCCACTGACCATCACGCTAGTGTGGCCTGGCCCCCCTCTATGTTTTTCCCTGCACCCCTGCCACTCTGGCTCTCTCAGCCTGTGACCAAGGAAAGCTCTTTGGCATTCAGGGCTATTCACGTCCTGTCCCTACTTCTTGGGAAACTAGCGCCCAGAATGTTGCATGGCTGCCCTAGTCTCACCATCCAGCTATCAGTTTAAATCTCGTCTCCACAGCTTAAAAAAAGCAGCCTTCCCAGTTGCTGTTTACAACATTACATATTTTGGCGACTCTGGCGAACTTATTAGTCACTCAGATGTCTTATCTGCTTGTTGATGTGCTCATTCCTGCTCCTGTTTCTCCAGGGCTTGACTCAGTCTCACTCATTAGAAAAGCCCCAGCACGGAGCCCAGTGCCTGGCACACAGAAGTTGCCCAATAAATCCGTGTTTGTGCATTGATTGGCTGTTACTACTGCCAGTAATAAACATATCATTAGAGTATTTTGGGGCTAGAGGGGGCCTTGCCCATCATCAAATCCATTTTTCCCCCCACAGGGAAACTGAGGATGAAAGAAGGCAAGTTATGTGCTCCAGCAAACTGATGGCAGAGCTGGGGTTGCTCAGCCCTCGGAAAAGCCCTGTGAATGGTGCTGCTGTTGCTGAGCTTGGCGGTGAGGACGGAGGAGTGAGCAGGCTGGGCTCCCAGTGAGGTGCCTGCTCACTACTGGGGAGGCCTGCATGGTAAAGGCCATCATTCAGACGGGGTGCTCCATCCATGTGCAAACCTCCGACAGTCTAAACTGCAGAGAGTTTGTCATGAAGCTGTGGGCACATGAAGTCTCAGGGCAGGGTGTCAGTCATAATGTGGCCTGACTCTGCCCTTTGTGACACGTGGAAGCCTGTCTAGCAGTCTTTTTTTTTTTTTTAAGGATGTGCCAAGAATTGAACCCAGTACCTCATCCATGGGAAGCAGGTACTCACCCACTTGAGCTACATGTGCTCCCCAAAATTCTTTTTTTTTTTTTTTTTTTTTTTTTTTTTGAGGCACCAGGGCTAAGTATTGAACCCAGGACCTTGTATGTGGGAAGCCAGAGCTCAACCACTGAGCTACACCGACTCCCCTCTATCAGTCTTTGATTATTGGGAAGAGACTCAGACTAAAAGCAGGGCTGAGGTAAGGGGCCCTGTGCGTATCTAAGGAGACGAAAGGCAGGAGAAGAAGTAAGACCTGTCAGCAGCAGATGGGTGGCTACCAAGAGGAAGGAGAGGGCAGGTCTGTGACAAAGACCGGGAAGGGTCTTCTCCTTTTCTTCCTGTTGTCTAACACTCCACACATATTTCCTCTGTAACCTAAAATATCTTTGGGTCTGAACCTTCAAGTGGTGCTTATGACTGTGGTCATTGGCAAGAGCCACACTCAGATATGAAAGTGGGATTTCCAGCCAGAGATTCAACAAGTTACCAAACCATCACGCAGCCCCTTCCTGTTTGGAGAGGAATGGGCCTGGGAGAGGGCCGCCTTTGGGGACAGAGAACAAAAGGAGCCTGAGGAGCTGGAAGAGGGAGAGAGAGCAGTGTCAAGTGGGCTAGGAGCATCTGGGCCAGCCATGCCCTTGACCGTGTCGTGACTTTCCACAGGAGGAAGCAGAGGCTAAGCACATGTGAAGTGACCAGAAAGCCAGTCCTATGGTTTTGGGAACATGAAGGAAGCTTCTTGCTTCCTTCTCTCCTCGCTGCTTGCTCCAGCCTCCTCCCCTCTTGCCTTCCATCAAGTATCTGGTGAACAGGGGGCTGAGGAGGGGTGACCTGTGGCCCTAGAGGAAGAGGTGCACTTACGTTTCTTCTGCAGAATGCTCTGTCTGGCCTTGATGAATGCCAGGATGTCGGAGTCCGTCTGGCTGTCCCCGGTGAGAGGGATGGATGACGATGGCCTCTCGGGGATGCTGGGGGATAACCACGTGTCAAACTTTACTACACCTTCTGTTTGGACTCAGTGCTTACCTTTCCAGGGTGCTTTTCCACTTTTGATGACTCTGGTTCACCCAGGAAGCTCTACGACTGGACGGTTGCCTCCCTACCATTCTCTCCCACCCTCTCTGCATAGCAGCCAGGGCCATCGTTTCACAGTGCACATCAGGTCGTCACCCCCTGCTTAAAACCCTTAAGTGGCTTCTTGTCACTCTTGGAAGGAAGTTTAAACTTTGTCCCATGACTCATCAGGCCCTGTGTGATCTGGTCCTTGACCTCTCATGCCAGGTCCTTGGGGTTCACCACGCTCAGGCTGCCCTGACTTTCCTTCTGTCACTTGAATATACCAAGCGCCTTCCAGGCTCAGGATCTTTGCTTTTGCCATGTCCTCTCCCTGGACTGCTCTGCCCCCAGCCCTTTACAGAGCAGAATGTTCTTTTTCTCACTGCCTTCCCTTTTTCTCACCTCCACCCCTCTTGCCCCTCATCTCCAACTTACACAACTCTACCCTACTTTACCTGAACATGTCTTCCTCAGTACCCAGTTTAAATGTCATGTATTTTAGGAAGTCTCCCCAATGTATCCCCATTTCCCCCACCATGGCTTAGGTAGTGCCCCTCGAGGTAGAGACAACTATTCTCCTCTTTCCTTAAAAGAAGAACCATAGTATTTAGCAGAGCAGATGGCCACAGCTGAAAAAAAAATTTTTTTTTCAGGCTCCTTTGCAGCTATGTGTGACCAGGTGATCAGGTTCTGGCCAATGAAATGTGTTGTTTGGGATTTCCAGAAAATGCCCTTAAAAGGGAGGGCTATTTGTGCCCTTCTTCCTCCTTTTTCTCCACCCAGCTCTTATATATATATATGGCATGCCCCTTAAAAAAATGTTCACTGTAAGGCCCTCTTCTGGCTTCACCAATCTTCCATCCTTGCACCCAGCATCCACACAGCAGGTGACAGTACCCATTCCTGAAAGGCAGTTGGGGTTGTATATAACAAAGGGTTGTTCACTGCCACAGTAATTTTTTAGTATTCTAGCTGCAGCTCAGTGAGAAGTGCTAGAAGAATAGTCACGCAGGGAGGGCAGGAGAGCTGAGTTGGAGCCTTTCACTCTGCCTGGTGGGTTGTGGAGTGGCAATTGGTAGAATTCACCCTTGGGAGAAGAATAGGATCTGCCTGGTGACTAAGGGCAGGCAGACATCCCAGCCAGAGGACATGGGCTGTGCCAAGGCCTGGACATGCCAATTAGTGCAGTGCTGGGGACAGGCTTTATCGACATTGTACAGTCCAGAAACAAATGGTTCATGGGCCTTGAGACCAGGCTTTCCAAATCCATGCCCTCCCCTGCCAGAGACTCCGTGGTGGGGCTGGTGGGCTATGCTAGAACTGCTGCTTGGCTGGCTATTCTTTCCTTTTACTGGACCAGGTACATCAATTCACAAGGAGCCTTGGAACAGCTCTGTTCACATGGGGCCCTGGCGACTCTAGGAAAAAACTCCCTGGCTCTGGGAATTGGGCGTCTGACAGAGTTTCCAGGGGTTTCCAAGGAGTCCAAGGCAGAAGCCAGCCCTGCTTTCTGTGTGGCTACCTTGGGTTGCAGGTGAGCTAGACAGAAAATTTGGGTCCACTCTGCCCACTGCAGGGGCTGTCACAGATGCCCGAGAGAGAGGAGCCACAGACCTGCCTTCCAGGGAGGTGGTGATGCTGCCTTTCTCCTGGTTGTGAGACATGGGGAAAGGCGAGGGCAGGATTTTCCTGGCATTCACATCACTGCAAGAAACAAACCAACAAAAACAAGGGTCTGGGAGGAGATTTCAAGAAGAGAAATTCAGAATTTATATTTAGAAGCCATGCACCCTCTTTCTTGAATGGCTTATACATTAATTTTCAGTTTTGGAGCATTGCATACATTGGCTGTGGAAGCAGAACAACGAAGATAATCAAGCTGCCACTTAGAGATCCCCATCTACACTCCAAGCCCTGGGAAAGCACTCTGAAAACATCATGCCATCTAGTCTCTCAACAGCCTCCAAGGTGGATGTCATTATCCCCTTTTATAGATGAGAAAATTGAGGCTTAGACAGGTCCAAGACATTCTACAAGTTACCCAGCTGGTAAGTGGTAGAGCTTTGATTTAAACACACCTCTGAGACTTCAGAACCCATGCTTCAAGCCATGATGCTGGGCTTTCTGGGGTTTTGAGGAAGCACATGCTAGAGACATGGCCTACTGCTGACCACACTGACTGGCCCTGGGTAGTCCCGGCTGGCCAGCTGCCTGCTGCTGAGTGAAGTCAGATCCAACAGTTCATGCTGATGTAATTTTGTGCCCATTTAACTAGGCTGCCTGGTGCACCCGCCTTGCTTTGGACTCCTAGGAGGTTGCAAACAGTAGAACCCAGCAGCGCCCCTTGGGAGGTGAAGAGGCCAGCAGGCAAATCTGGCCCAAGATGTCAGTGTAGTCCACGTATCTCCAATGACATGGGGCCTTATTTAAGTCATGACTCTAAGGATTCAGTGATGGGACACTCTCCCTTGCTTTGGAATGGTCCTGCCTAGGGACAATTCAGAGATGGAAGAGACTAAAGAGTCACCTGTGAGAACAGGGGATCGCAGGCTGAGAAGTGGGTTAGGGCTAGAGACAGGAGAGCTGGCTTTGCCAGCTTTGTCTCACTCAGTCAAGGTATTCTACAGGCCTGGGTCAACCGGCTTGTCTTGCCTACGAGTCTAGCCCTTCCCTGGCTCCTGCCTTCTCCCCTGTCCCATCTCAGGGCCTCCACAGGCTCAGGACTCTGGGACAAACAAACAGGAAGGAAATCAGAGTCCAGGACTTAACCCCTCCCTGCCCTTGATGCTCATTTCCTATCAGTCCAGAGTCTCCGCTGTGCCCTCTGGAGAGCTGAAGATCTCTGGGGTGAGAGGGGATGGTGAGGACTGTTGTAGGACCGGAGACAGCCACAAGGTGGCAGACTCTGCATGCTTTTCTTTGGAAAACCATGGCCAGTTCTTGTGATGGTTTCCATCTTGCAGGTGCTTCAATTACACCTGAGTCGAGATCAATTTGGAAGCTGCAGCAAGTCTTGCAAGACCAAGTCATTGGCACACAAAATGTTCACTAATTCAATGGTTTCCCAGTGGAGCCTTTTTTCAGATTCAAGGGCTAATTCACAGGCACTGAACTCGGGGGCTGGGAGTGGGTGGAAAAAGGGAGAAATGGACTGTGGGTGGGAAGAAAGTGTTAAGGGCTGTTTCTGGAAAAAACTGATCCTCATGTGTACTGTTACGTCTACATGGTCACCTGAACAAACACTCATTCATTAATCAGCGGCTCACTGAACACGTTATCTGTGGTTTGGCAGACACTGCTAGGTGCTGGGGATACAGAGATAAGCACATCCCTGCCATGGAGGAGACAGAAAAGGAAACAGGTCGCACAGTGGGGGAGATGGCATCACGGCTGATGGGGGCATCCAGCACCTTTGCAGAGACCCAACTGCCCAGCATGGTGCCTAAACCAACTCATGCGGGACGATGGTGCAATGTGAAGGTTTGAGGCTCCCGAGGGAATGGCTCCTCCAGTTCCCAAGATGCTGGAGCGCCACAGCTGGGCTTCTCCAGCCCTCAGGGTCATACCATGAATGAACTTTGCCCTGGCTCTCTCCTGAGCAGCCAGCATTTGACACTGAACTCATTTCTCATATTAACATTCTTTTTGGAGAAAGAACACACCAGCCATCAGAATGAATTATGGGGGGTCGGATGTGGCTCAACTGGTTGGGCATCCGTCTCCCATATGGAGGGACCCGGGTTCGATCCCCGGGACCTCCCGGTAAAAAAAAAAAAAAAAAAAAAAAAAGAATGAATTATGTATTTCTTAATAAGGATGAATAGCAACATTAATAATAATTAGGTCTCCTGGGTTACCAATCAGAAGGCTGTGAATTTAATTAGTGTAATCAGCTTCCAGGACCTAAGCATCCCCGGGAAGTGATGGAATCAGGTTTCTTTCAGAACCCAAGGAGCAGAGGCCAGTCCCCTGTGACCTGCAGCCAGATTGCATCAAGAGTGGCCACTCTGGAGCTTCAGCTGAAACAGATGGGGGTTCATCTCTTGCTCCAGCTGCTCCTAAATGGCACTGGAATATTTATCCGCTCACAGAATGATAGTGTCAGAGAGACCTTGATGCATCTTATAATAAGGGAGTCCCAAAGTGGGCAGCTGACTTGCCCAAGTGCACATTTGTTGGAAGAGCTGTGGATGGAATTCATTTGATTCATGCCTTTGTAGAACTCTAAACTGAGGAGGTTCCTAGGAGGCAACCAGTTTAAGATGTAGGGATCATGTCAACATTCCAGGAATGCCCAGAGCCAGGGCAGGTGGATGGATGCTGAGGGAGGAGTGTCACTCTGACCACTGGATTCCCAGGGAGATCCCTAGGAAGGTCTTCCCAGTGGCTATTCCTCAGACCTATCCATGGTGGACACTCACTCAGTGATGCTGGCGGGTAAAAACTGGTAGCAGAATGGACACATGGACAAGCAATAGAGTGGTATCCTTGGCTGATATGGAGTGTGGGAGAAAGGGAAGGAACTGTAGAGAGAAAGGCAAAAGAAAAAAAAAAAGAAAGAGAAAGCAAATATGAGGAGGTGTATTAGTCAAAGCGGTGCTGATGCAAAGTGCCATAAATCTGTTGGCTTTTATAAGGGGTATTTATTTAGGGTAAAAACTTACAGTCACAAGGCCTTAAAGAGTCCAACTCAAGGTACCATAAGAGGTACTTGCTTACGCAAAGTCTGTTGCCATGTGTTGAAGCAAGATGGCAGGCGATGTCTGCGAGGGTTCAGCCTTCCTCTTTCCTCTTAAGTCTCTGTGGTTCCAGCTTCTTCCAATCTCAGCTGTAGGCTGGCAGAGGGCCCATCTCTTTTCCTCTGGGGCTCATTTCTTCCTGGGCTCACCTGCTCTGGTCTCTTCACAAGGTCAGCTGTAAACTATCAGGTGAATGGCTCAACTCTCTTCCCAGGGCCGCAGGATCCTCTTCCATGTCCACGGAGCTTTCTCTCTTCTGTATTCTTCTCTGTGTATCTACTTCTGTGTGAAAGTCTATTTTATCAGCCCACCAAGGGGGCTGGGACTCAACGCTGAGTCACACTATAATGACTTGGTTGAACCAAAGACCTAATCTTAACATAATTTAATCAGATGTCTTAGTGGAATCTAATACAAGTAAAGGGTTATCATGCCCAGAGGAACAGACCAGTTTATAAACAATATCTCTTTTTTTGGAAGTCATAAATAATATCAAACTGCTACAGGTGAGAAGAAAGGTAGGTAGAGCAAGAAAGTGGAAGAAAGGGGTGTGAAAAGAATGGAGTGAAGCAGCAGGCAAGGATAGGACAGGGGAGCGGAAAGAGGTGGGAAGGGAGGAATTAATTAATTAATTAATTATTAAACATGGAGTGAGAAGGTCTAGGTTTAAGACATAGTTCTTTATCTTATCTACATGAAGCTAAAAAAAAAGTCATATTCCCTTTCTAGCCTCAGTCTCCTCATTTATAAAATGAGTGGTTGGTTTGAGCTCAGGGTTTCTTAGTGGAAGTGCTATGGGGGAAACGACAGTCCATCATACATTGCAGGAGGTCCAGCAACCCTGGCCCCAACCTTAAATATCAGCAGCACCTCCTTCCCCACCCAACATCATTGTGGCCTCCAAATAATTGTCCCCAGGATCGACAGATTTAGCAAATAAAAATACAGAATAAGCAGTTAAATTTGAATTTCAGGTAAACAAATCATTCTTCAGTATAAGTATGTCCCATGTAATATTTGGGACATACTTATACTAAAAACGATTCATTGTTTACCTGTTTCCCCCACATTTCCAAATACCTCCTAGGGGGTGGTAGGTTCTCCACTAAAATGCAATGCTAGATGATCTAGCTTTGCCACTCCAGGCTTCAGTGTGTCATGGGGTGGGAGGAAATGGAGACTGAGGAGCAACACTGGGTGGCTGGGCCTCAGATGGGCCTGAGCATGGTGCTTGGCCCAGGCTCTGTGTGGGGGTGATGCAGAGGGGGTGGGACATTCAGTCCCCAACTCCCCCTACACTCAGGCGGGAACCAAATAGTCTCTCTCTGCCGGGTCACTCTGTAAGACAGAAATCTTGGCCAGGGCCTGGCAGTCAGCATTCTATTTCCCCACTCCCTCTGGGTTAAGAGAGCTACCAAAATCATGCAAGCCCCTGGATGGAGGAAGATTCTAGAAGCCCTCATTTCAGATTCAAATACTTTAGGGTTCCCTTACCACACATTGCATTGCCCTGTGCTTCAATGGAATTCTCTTCAGCTGAAGTTTCAAGGATTCCTTTTCCACAAAAACCACAAGAAAAGTCAATTCTTGAAGTTCAGAGAGGCCAGACTGCCTGGCCTGAGGCCCTGTGTGAATTCCTCAGGCATCCCCAGTTTGTGGACACACGAGGCCAGTCATTATCAGTGAGGTGTGAGCCCCTTTTGCCCTCCCTGAGCAACTCTGTGAGTCTTTATAGAGGGTGCAAGAGAAGCAAATGAAATGCTCTCTATCTTCATGGAGCTTCTCTTAAGTAGGGAGACAATAAATGCACAAACAGCCACAACACCACCATTACAGGAACCAAACGACAGGCCAGGGAGAATCCAGGCTGAGCAGTTGGACCTGGGCTCGAGTCTCAACTGTGCTAAGGATGCTGAGCTGCGTGAACCTGGCCACGCAGGTTTCCTCATCAATATGGGAATAACATTGTGGGATTAAATGATGAAAGAAAAGCTTCTACCTTCCTAGTAAGCACGTAATAAGTTGTTATTTGTGCTAGCGATCGTTTGTTCATAACCGAGAGGATGACGCCAGGGAATGCAGCAGCCTTGGCCTACAAACCAACTGCCGTGAACTGTAGCCCCTGCAGAACGCTGGGTTACAAGGGTTGGGTGGTGGGCTCACAGACAACTTCCCTGAGAAGCCCTGACACACACTGGAACACTCTGAGTTTCTCAGAGTGTCCCTTCTGTGACCCTCATTCAACACTTGCCCATTTTTTTCACTGAGGAGATGAACCCACCCACTCCTTTCGCCCAATCCTGGGGAACTGAAGACAGGGAGGGGCCAGTAGGTTCTAGAGGCAGAAATCAGACTCGAAGCTGCCGATTGCGACCCTGTGGCTCATGGATTTTCTTTTGGATTTCAAAGTGACCTCTTTCCTCACAGGCCCACTTTCCCCACGTGGGTAGGAAGGGCAGAGGGTTGGAGGCATCTGGGCATAGCAGTCCCAAGACCTTGCATATCCTCAGGAGATTGTGGCAAGATTTAAGGGGTGACAACCAGAGAGAAAAGCCAGAATCATGGCTAAAGCTCAGCCCACTGAGCCCAGCAAGCTGACACAGGGATCTGGAGACCAGAGATCATTTCAGGATGATGGGGCTTGACCAACTTTGAGCAAATCACCTGCACTGTGGTTACAGAGGTTGTCGTGACTTCCCCCCACCATGGGCTCTGAGTGCGGGAGACTCACCTATCAGGGAACCGACACTCCCAGAGAGGTCTTCCTGTGCTCCTCTGGGAACACTGCCCATTCCCTGAAGAAAACCAACCAACCATTGTACTTTTCTGCAAGCCTGGGGAAACTGAAATGGTATGGGCCAATAGCGGGAGATCCAGGTCTCACCATTTATTAGCTGTGTGACCCTGGGCAAGTTACTTAACCTCTCTGAGTTTTCTCATCTGTAAAATGGGGCAATAATAATAATTTTTTGGTACATTTCTTCAGTGCCTGGCCCAAGAGGGTCCTCCATAAATGGCAGGGCTTATTACTGTGAAAGAAGAACAACTCGAGAATTTCAGAATATCAACAACTAATCCTTCAGTTGGCTGTTCACAGAGAATGTTTGAGATGCCAGGATGCCCTGGGACATTGTCTCCTATCTGCCTCACCCCTGCTAGAGGTTTGCAGGCTCTTTACTGCCAGCATCCCAAAGCAAATGTCAGGTGATTTCTTTGTCAGGGGCAGATCTCCTAGGCCTCAGCTCTTTCTAATCTCTAGCAGGGACACTTCCTCTTACCTGTCTATTGTAAGTTTCCCACTAGCAAATCTTGGTAGGAAATCTAATCTGCTTGGAGGGCACTTGGAGGTACAGACCACTCACAGCTGAGTTGCTTTTCACGCTGTTCAGAGCACTCGATTTTTTCTGCTGAGGGTTAGTGCATTACCCAGAGCACGTTGTGAAAGGGCTGAAGAATGCCCTCCAGGGTCCACCTGACAGCCGTTTCCCCAAAGACCCTCCGTCCACCAGCCATCACAGGTGTTCGGGGTAGAGCTCCAGGAGCAGGGTTTGGGGAAAGCTCCCATGGGTCATCTGATACATACATTTAAAATCTAAGGTTCTGAACTTCAGAGTTAAGGATCTCCTGGCAAGCAGCCTACTTTCTATCTTACAGTCTTGCATGTAGTGATTCTGTTTACTGGGTCCTTTCCTGACAGCCCAGCCAACACACACACACACACACACACACATACATACACACACACACTTCATTGTCTTTGAAGCAAAAGAAAAATTAGAGATGGAGCATCCTATTCTCTGGGCAGGACATTTCCACTAGTAGGAACTACGTAAGAGATCAGAAAAGAGTCTGGGGAAATGGCAAGGGACTGCACCTCACAATTCAGAGGAGAGCTTATTTGCACATGGTGAACGTTCAGAATGGAGCCTGACTAATGACTTGGCAAAGCTCTGTTCCCTTGGTTGGCCTGGACCAGTGGTTTTCAAACATGCTCTGTAGAGTCTCCTCATTTCAGGGAGGGGCCCCTCACGGGGGAAGGGGACAGGTATACATGGCTTGCAGACTCAGGTACCTGTAGAGAATTAGCAGGTACCCATGTGTATTAGTTTTCTAGGGCGGCTATAACAAAGTATCACAAACTGGGTGGCTTAAAAAGTAGAAATTTATTTCTCTCCCTGTTTGGGAGGCCAGGAATCTGAAATCAGGGTGTTGGAAAGGTTGGGTCCTTCTGGAACCTCCGAGGAAGAATTCGTACCATGTCCTTATCCTGGCTTCTAGCGACTATTGGCAGCCCCTGGAGTCCCTTGGCTTGTAGATGCTTCACTCCAGTGTCTGCCTCTATCATCACATGGCCTTCTCTGGGTGTTGAACCTCCCTCCTTTTTCTCATAAGGACACAGGTTATTGGATTTAGGCCTCACCTAAATCCAGGATGATCTCATTTCGACATCCTTAATTACATCTACAAAGACCCTATTTCCAAGTAAGGTCACGCTCATGGTATGTGAAGGAGTTAGGCCTTGGACATATCTTTTTGGGGGACACAGTTCAACCCACTACCATTGGCCCTCTGGCTTCCTAAAATTTCATGTCTGTCCCATGTGCAAAATATATTCACCCCATTCCAACATCCCCAGAAGTCCCAACCCATTACAGCACCAACTATAAGTCCAAGATCTCATCTAAATATCATCAGTTTAGAAGTGCAAAATATCGTCATCTAAATCATCTAAGTCAGACATGGGTGGGACTTCAGTTATGATCCATTCTGGGACAAAATTCCCCTCCATCTGTGGACCTGTGGACTTGGGAACCTAGAAAACAAGTTATCTGCTTCCAAAATACAATGTTGGGACAGGTGTAGGGTAGATACTCCCATTCTAAATGGGTGAAATTAGAAGAAATAGCGGGGTCTCTGGTCCCAAGCAAATTTGAAACCCAGCAGGGGAAATTCCATGAGGTTTCAAGGCTTGAGAATAATCCTCTGTGGCTTGATGTTCTGCCCTCTGGGCTGATGGAGGCTTCATCGGTCCCTGTGTCTGGGCCCACTTCTCTGGCTTCTGCCTCTGCAGCCACAGCTCTGTCCTCAGAGTCATTCTTCCTTTTTCAAGAAGGGAAGCACGTGTTTGTAGTCAAACAGCTCTGTCAGCCTTTTTCCTGCCTGTAGAATTTTGGGAGTCTTACAGCCTTCTTTCATTTTGTCCAGTCTCTGTCCCTTTCAGTCCCTTTCAGACTAAGCTGGCAGTGTTTCTGCTTGTATAACCCTTCTCAAAAATCTTGTTGGTTTCCTGTGTAATCACAGGGTGTATGCCATTAGACAAGAGGGCTCTCCACAGATCCTTTTTGACAACCATCTCTATTCCTGACTTCTGCTGAGATGTAAGTCAAACATATAATCTGTTCAGCAAAAGGTTAATGTTGTCCAGTCACACTCCTGGCCCTCCTTCCAGAATATGTTTTTCCAAAGGTGAATTTCCTCATTTTAGCATCCTTTGCAATCTGGGTAGGCTGATAACCTCCAAAATCATCAAGTGCTGGTTCCTTTTTGCATAACAGTTCCTTCCTCAACTGATATCTTTCCTCTCACATTTTGCTATAAGAAGCAAATTTATTTATAAATAATTTATTTATTTCAGGCTGAACCTGAAGCATTTTGCTTAGAAATCTCTTCTGCTAAATATTCAAATTTATTGCTTGCAAGTTTTGCTTTCCACCCAAGATAGACCAAAATTCAGCCAAGTTTTCTGCTACTTTATAACAAGAATTGCCTTTCCTCCAGTTTTCAATAACATGTTCTTCATTTTTTTCTGAGACTCTACCAGAAGCACCTTTAAGGTTTATCTTTCTACCAACATTCCCTTCATAATGATGTATGTATTCTCTAAGACAATATAAGCTTTCTCTACCATGCTCTTCATTTTCTTCTGAGTCCCCACCAGAATCACTTTTTTTTTTTTAAAGATTTATTTTATTTATTTATTCCCCACCTTGTTTGTGCTCGCTGTCTGCTCTCTGTGTCCATTTGTTGTGTGCTCTCTGTGTCTGCTCATCTTCTCTTTAGGAAGCACCGGGAACCGAACCTGGGACCTTCCATGTGGGAGAGAGGCGCTCAATCACTTGAGCCACCTCTGCTCCTTACTTTGTTGTGTCTCTCATTGTCTTTCCTCTTTGTATCTACTTGTTGTGTCATCTTGTTGCGTCAGCTCGCTGTGCCAGCCTGTCACACCAGCCCTTCACGCCAGCTCGCTGTCTTGCTTGTCTTCTCCTGGGGCACCAGGAACTGAGTACGTGAATTTACTGCATGTGGTAGGTGGGAGCTCAATCGCTTGAGCCACATCCGCTTCCCCAGAATCACATTTTTTTTTTTTTTTTTTTTTAAGATTTTATTTATTTATTCATTTATCCCCCCCTTGCTGCCCGCGCTCGCCGGGTCAGCCAACCACGTCGCGTGGGCGGGCCCACTCCCACCAGGAGGCCCCGGGAACCGAACCCGGGGCCTCCCACATGGCAAACGGGAGCCCCACTGACTGAGCCACAGCCGCTTCCCCAGAATCACCTTTAAAATCCATATTTCTACCAACTGTCTCTTCAAGGCAATCTAGGTTTTTACTTTCATGTACTTCAACATTCTTCCAGCCTTTACCCATTATCCAACTCCAAAGCCACTTTTAGGTATTTGTTATAGCAGCACCCCACTTTCTGGTACCAAAACTGTATTAGTTTCCTAGGGTTGCTATAACAAAGTTCCACAAACTGGGTGGCTTAAAACAACAGAAATGTATTTCCCTCAGAGTTCTGGAGGCCAGGTGTCTGATAGCAAGGTGTTGGCAGGATTGGTTCATTCTGGAGGGAGAATCTATTTCATGCCTCTCTCTTAACTTCTGGAGACTACTGCAATCCTTGGTGTTCCTGCACTGTAGATGCATCACTCCAGTCTCTGCCTCTGTGTTCATATGGCCTTTCCTCCTGTGTCTCTTTGTGTCAAAACTTCTCCTCCTTTCTCTTATAAGGATGTCAATCATCGAATTTAGCGCTCACCCTAAATCCAGGATGATCTCACCTCAACGTCTTTAATTTAATTATATCTGCAAAGACTCTACTTCCCAATAAGGTACTAAGGATTAGGACTTGAGGATGTCTTTTTGGCAGACACAATATAACCCACTATACCAAGTCAACAGACAGGGTGGGCCACATTTAAGACACCAATGCTAAGCTGACTAAATTGCCCGGAGTTCTACAGCTATCTAATTACCCTGCCTTTGGAAACACCAGGTTAGCCAAACACATACACCTTGCCAGTTATTGATCCCTGATGTAGGAGCTCAGATATCACAGGCTTCCTAAAACTAGAATACAAGCCAGGACGCTGCTACTGAGGGCCAGGATGGGGGATATGGCTAAGTCCAGGGAAAATGTCAACCAGGCAAAGGAGGGCCCACTAGCTGGCCTTTTTTTTTAGTATGCTTTTATTTTACAATAGTTTTACATCTACAGAAAATTCATGAAGATAGTGCAGAAAGCTCCTATAGTCTGCACACTTTTTCCTCATTGTACATTCTTACAATATTCTGATATATTTGTCACAACTAATGAATCAATATTCATACAAAATTTATTCAGATTTCCTTAGTTTTTACTTAATATTCTTTTTTTTTTTCTATTCCAGGATCCCATCCAGGATATCACATTACACTTAATTGTCACATTCCCTTGCCCTCCTATAGTCTGTGACAGTTTCTGGACTTTCCTTGTTGTAGATGACCTTGAAGAGTACTGGTCAGGAATTTTGTAGACTATCCCTCAACTTGGACTTGTCTGATGTTTTTCTCATGATTAGAATGGGGTTTGGGCTCTTGAGAACAAGACCATAGAGGTAAAGTGTCATTCTTATCACATTATATCAAGAGTACTGTCTGTTGTTTTTTGTTTTTTTTTTAGGAGGTACTGGTGATTGAATCCAAGATCTCATACATGGGAAGCAGGCCCTCAACCACTGAGCTACATCCATTCCCCAATGAGAGTTGCTTTTCTTGTTTGTTTATTTGTTTGTTTTGTTTTTAGGAGGTACTGGGGATTGAACCTGGGACCTTGTACATGGGAAGCAGGTGCTCAACCACTTGAGCTACATCTGCTCTGTTTTTTTTTTTTTTTTTAAAAACAGCTCTATATCACATTTCCAACATGAGAGCACAGCTCCATTTCAGAGTCACAGGATAGCTGTTTGTCGATGAAGGCTGAGATCCCACTTGTGCTGCCCTGGGCTCTGGTATAAGTACCAAGACTGAGTGATGTAGGAGGGCAGGAGGCATGCATCAATGGCTCTGTCACCTGGGTTTGCATGGTTAGAAAGAGACAATAACGTGGAGGGGATGAGTGAGAACCTGCCTGCAGAAGGTGCTGTGTGGAGAAGCTGGACCTTCCCATCATTTGGGGAAACTGTCTCTGGGCTGCCCTCGTGTGGTGTTATTGGAGGCTGCTCGTCTCTCTCCTGAATTCTTGAGAGGACAAAAAGAACCTCTGACCCAAGCTCCCCTGTGTCCCAGCAGGCCTGCTACCCACTGTTCAACCACCGATATGTCTCTTTTCCCCAATCTCCCCCTTCTTCTCCCATACGTGTCCCCACATTCTGTTGTCAACCCCTTCTTCCTACACAAGTATGTGGCTTGCAGGAACAGGGCATGGGAGTTACAGTGGGAGGAGGTCTACTGGCTGTCAGGGAAAGCGGGGAGGTGCTGAGGGTGTGTTCAAATAAACTGGAAAGCCACTGGCCTGAGCAACTACAGCAAATTAGACAGTAGAAGTAGTTTGTCTTCCCTCATCATGCAGCCTATAAGGAGACATTTACAGCAGCAAAACCAGGTTGAGGAGAGAGGCTTTTCTGGGCACCCCAACATTGGTGGCAGAGTTTCCTCCTTACCTTTTGTTAGCTAGAAGCTGGGATGGTTCATGATGGGATTTGGGCGTTTGGGGCGATGGCTTCATCTGAGTACGTGAATTTACTGCTGGAGAGTTTGCCTGTTGGTCCAAGAAGGAGTTTCACAATGTTAGCTTGAATCTAATGACATGGGAAAATGTTCTTGATGTACCATTTAAGTGGGAAAAGCCAGCTCTAAAAGTTGATATATAAAATATATGTGGGAAAAAATAAATCGAGACACTGTAATGATCATAATGAAGGGCTTCAAAATATTATCTTTGGGTGGTAGGATTATGAGTGATGTTTGATTTAGCCTTTATGCTTTTCTGTGCTTCCCAAATTTTCCTAATTGAACATGTATTCCTTTTTTTTTTTTTTTTTTAAGATTTATTTATTCCCCGCCCCTCCCCTGCCACCGTTGTCTGCTCTCTGTGTCCATTTGCTGTGTGTCCCTCTGTGTCTGCTTGTCTTCGCTTTAGGCGGCACCAGGAACCGATCCTGGGACCTTCTGGAGTGGGCAAGAGGTGCTCAATCTCTTGTGCCACCACAGCTCCCTGGTCTGCTGGCATCTCTTATTGTCTCTCCTCTGTGTCTCTTTTTGTTGCGTCACCTTGCTGCACCAGCATTCTGTGCGGGCCAACACTCCTGCATGGGTCAGCTCTCTGCGTGGGCCAGCTTGCCTTCACCAGGAGGCCCCAGGAATCAAACCCTGGACCTCCTATATGGTAGACGGGAGCCCAATCGCTTGAGCCACATCTGCTTCCCATGTGTTACTTTTTATTTATTTATTTATTTATTTATTTTTATTTTTATTTTTTATTATGGGTAAAAATCAAAATTCTCACAATACATACAAACATTTGCAAAATGATATATAAATATATATGCATATATGTGTATTTGCTTACAAAAATGTTATTTATATATATATATATACATATATTTTAAGAGGTGCTTAGATTACCTAAAATATTACACGGAACCCACTGGGATTCCCATGTTGCCCACCTCCCACATATGGTAATTCTTGCAATGCAAGAAATTATAACAATGAGGTGGAGCCAGTGGCCATGTGTTACTTTTTGATGTTAGAACAAAAAGGTTTAAAATGGTATCTGACAATTCTCCAAAATCCTTTCAGGTTTTGCTTCTCCTTGTCCCAGATTTCCCTTACTGGAGTCAGAAGAAATCCACTGACCTCTTCGTGTAGGGAAACAGCATTGCCATGGCACCTGGGAAACCTTGCTTGTCTCCAGATAGGCCTCACGGGCAAGGCTTACATTTTAGCTGCTCGAAGTCTTGGCAGAATGCCCCGTGATCCTCGCAGGACATGGCAGTCTAGGTGTCTTTTGAGTATCTGCTCTAAGGATATTACCCACTATCCTCTATCTTCCTGGATGGCTATCATGAGACAACTTCTCATTGCCTCCTATGTACTGCTGAGGTCTGAGGCATTCTGCCTCGCCCCACTTAGGGTAGAGCTGCAGGCTCTAAAGCTGCTTAGCTGCAGCATGGAATTGGCTCCTCTGCAACAGGGCATCCCACCATCTGTGCTGCAGTCATCTGGTCCCTTTTGTTTTGGTGTCATCCTGAGGGACAAGGGACACATGGAGCCATACCTTTGGCTACTCCTGCTTTCACTGTCTCTGTAAGTAATAAACTATCTGAATCTAACAAGGACTGGTTGTGTCATTACCAGCCAAATCAGTCAGCCTCTCCTGGACACTGCCTGAGTCACTCTGGACTCACTGGACCTTGTCTACTGGGCAGTGGCTGAGCTCCTCTGGGCACTAGCTGTGACTGAAGAACTCACTCACTGATGAGCTTGCTAGGAAGTATTCTTAACCTGTGTCCACAGAAATAATGCAGGGGGTAAAGGGGGGTATAAACTTGGATAAGGAACAATTACATCTTTATTTTCCTTAACTTCACCTGAAATTTAGCATTTCCTTCAATGATAAATGTGGACAATGAGCCATAGTAGTTTTAGCAGTACCTTTACTTTTATCACCTAGAGAAATCACGCATGTTTACATATTGCCTTAGAGTTGTAGAAATCTTGAAATATTGTGTTTGCCATTCCTTTGAAATTATGGTAATAATTAGGTGCACCCCTAGAGCTTATTAATTAATACATTTATAAAATGGTATGTATATCACTATAGCATAACTTAGCTTTTAAAATATTGTGATAACTGTATTTCAATCTAGTTGGTTTTCCTTGCCATCCTGTGTATTTCATTTTATCCAACTAGCTTTATCAACCTGTGATCAGGCCACTTGGTAACAAACTGGTTGCTCTTTGGCTGGGTGTCCTTGGGCAAATCTCTTCTCTGGCTCTCAGTTCCCTTAGCCTTCATATTAAGGGCTCAGCCCATTAGATAATCTTTAATGTGTATTTCATCACTTTCATTCTACCATAGCCGAGGAGTTATATAACGATAATAGAAACCTATATTTTGTACTAACACTTGTTAAAAGGTTTTTTAGCCTCCATAATATTATGGAGAATGTCTAGGGATTTGCCTAGGAAATATGCAAAAATTAATCTACAAATATGTTTCAAGTGAAAAAAAACAAAAAACAAAAAACCTAGACATAACCTAAATATTCAATAGGAGAGATTGGTTAAACAGATTAAAATATGTCTATGTGTTGGAACGCTAACAGCTATTAGGTCCATATTGTAGAATAATAACATGGGAAAGTAGTCATACTACACAATTAAATAAAGAAAAAAGCCACTTATGATACTTTAAGACCAACATTGATTTCATTTTTATAGAAACATAGGGATGCATTTGCATAGAAAAAAGAAAGTAATATACTTCAATACATTAACACTGGTTATTTTTAATTGGTTGGATTATGGCAATTTTTTATTTTCTTCTTTGTGTTTTCCTGGTTTTCTAAAATTTCTATAATTAATAGGTATATATATATGACTCTGGAATAAGAAAAGCAATAAATGTTACAACTATGATATCACTGGAGAATATAACACAAAGCAATGGTGGTAAACACACTGGTTTGAAGAGCTGCACCTTCCGCTCCTCACCTTTCCATGTGTAGGGTGGTTATTTCAGGTGCTATAGCAAGGAAACAAAGAACCCCTGACCTTCTGTCTTCTTTGTTACTAAAACAAGCACTTGCTTCATTACTAAAAAGAGCCCTGGCTGAGAGCTCATGGGTCTGCGGGTTAAAGCCCCCACTCTCCTTTTGTCTCCTGTGAGCCCCCGTGAGGCCTGTGTGGCTGACACCCTCCTCAGCTTCCCAGATGTTACCTAGATGGTAGAAGGAGGGCAGCCTGCTGGGGCAGTGAGGGGCACGGCTGGCCGATACCTGCAGGTTGGTGGCCTCCTCTGCCCACCAGGATTCAAATTCTTTCTGCAGCTTCACCTTGGCTCTGTCCATGAGCAGCTGCAAGTGCTCGATCTCCACCTTCAGGGCTTTCAGGTGAGTGAACATTATTTTATACCTACAGTGAAATTAGAGGCAAGTCAGTGCAGTGCTGTTTAGCAGGGAGGGAGGGAGTAAATGGCCTGTGCCTCAGAAGTCTGGTGGCGCTGCCCTGGTACATGGGCATTGGGACCCCATAGGAAACACTGAGGCAGGATATGGTGCCAGGTTTGAGTCCACCATAGAGAAGCAGTGATGTGCTTGGTGTTTTGTGTGTGAGATGAATCACCCCTTCTCCAGTAATGATAACTACTATTTATTGAGGACTTACTGAGAGTCAGGGACTGTTCTAGGCCCTTGACATATATTAACTCATTTAATCCTCTTCACAACTCTATGAAGAAGATACTATGATTATCCTGGAGAGGGTAAATAACTTGCTTATATCACAGAACAAGTAATCAGAGGAGCCAGAATTTGAACCCAGGCCACTTGGCTCTAGAATCCACAGTCTTAACTGCCTCACCATTCTGTTGGTTGACCTTCATGCTAAGGACCATTTTGTCAATGTGTCTATGGCCTTCGAGAAGGCCAGCACCAATGAATCAGAAGTTGTCTGACAGGAAACAGCAAGAGAGCCAAGCTGAAGAGATAAGTGGGGTTCTGAAATGACTCTGAGGTGGAAAATATGGATGAAGGGGACAAGATGGGAGAGGAGTGAAGAGACAAAGAAGACTGGGTTGGAAAGAAATCGACAAAAATTAATGGAGTGAGGGAGAAAACCCAACTGGGGAGGACATCCTGGGAGGAGAGTTACAGCTGTGTGTGTGTGTGTGTGTGTGTGTGTGTGTGTGTAGGGGCAGTGTAGGGCATTCTGGGAGGAGGATGCAGGCAGGAGGAGACACAGCATGCAGTTATCAGGAGTGACCTGGAGACCAGCCGAGAAGGGATCTGTTTTCCTCGAGATTTGGGGGTGTGTGAGTGGGGGTGAAAGGGGCTGCTCAGGGTGCATGCCTAGACAGCTCAGGGCTGGAGTGTGTGTGATGCGGGCAGGGGAGGTGACTTGTTTGGTCTCTCCACATATGCATGGCATGGAGGAGACAGCAAACACGTTGTGTGCATAGATGAACGAGTGAACTAAGAAGCTTGACTGGGGTGTTAAACGAGATTGGGTGGCCATGCTGTGCATCAATGATGGCCACATGTCTGTTTATGCCTAAGCTTGAGTTTCCTCACTCTGAAAACAGTCGCTTTGCGACACTAAATGATTGCGGGAGGGTGTGACTCCTTACAGGAAAGGGGACTTGGAAGGGGTAAAGCTGCGGGCTTGAAGTCCAATGTGGTCATACTTCTTGGCTCCCCTAGGTGGCAGCAGTAGACAAGTCTAGCTGCTTCCTGAGCAGTAGCCTGGGACTTTGGGTGGGGCAGGGCTGCAAACAGTAAACAGCCCTGCCTGACAAGTGAATCCTGGCTCCTGAGTCCGGCCTGCCCTTCTGCTCCCCATTCCAATCTCATTCTGCTCAGGGTTCCTGCATTTCACATCTGCCTGCTCAAAGGCAGCATTTCCTGCTCCTGCTATTTTAGGACCCAGCTGCAGGACCCATTGCCCCTGAGCAGCTCGAGCCCTGGGCCCGCGTGGCCATTCTGCTCTGCCCCTGCTCTGCCCTGCCCTGGGCGGCTCCAGGTGATCCTTGTGAGCCCTGTGGGGTTGAGGTCAGGGTGTGTGGGCAGGCAGGAAGGGCACCTTCTTTTTTCTTCCTCCAGTTGTGACCGCAGCTTCTCTTCCAGTGTGTCTGGCATAGAGGGCACAGCCATGTTTTCTGAGATACCTGTAGGAGGGAGATGCCACCGGGTTGTTCCGAGGAAGGAAAGTGAAAGGAAAAGTTATTTAGGACACATGACAGAGTCAAAGAGCACCCCAAGATGAAAGGGGACCCTGTGAATTCCTCCTGGAGCCTTTGGAAGGGAACCTGCATCAATTCCTCCTTGATGGCAACCTGTGCTTGGCTGAAAGCCCCTGAGACAAAAGCTTACATGATTATCTTCCCTTCGCTGTCCCCACTGCCTAACATCTGTCACTGGAAGGGGATTCTTTACATCTCGACTATATCCTATTACTACTGAGTCCACTCATTTCCTCTTGGGTCCCTGGGGAAGATGCAAAATAGCGTTTCCCTAGCTTCTGATAAAAAACCCTTCACAAACAAAGAAAACACATCTTTCTTTGCACCAGGTGAAGTGCTGAATTTTCTCACTTCAAAATCCTGTCTCCTATGATGCATCATCTTCCCTCTCATGCAGTGAGTTCTCAAGCCTGTTTACCCCTAGAATACTTGGGGAGTTAAAACAAAAACAAAAACAACCCACCAATGTTTGGTCTCAGCCCCCAGAGATTCTGGCTTCACAGGACCCCAGGATTGGGTCCAGCAATGGTATTTTTTCCCAAAGCCCTCCAAATTATGCCAATATGCAACCAGGGTTGAGAACCATGCTCAGATGCTGTGCGGAAACGACTCGGCTCCAAGCCCATGGCAAGGCTTTGGAGAGGGCTGAACTCATCAGGAGTGATCAGCTGGTGCTGGCATCCCATAACCCCACTGATGCTGTCCACTGTCTGGCCACCATTTTGCTGCAATTGTTACCTGATTGCACATTTTGGCTAGTGTCCTTGCCTGGAGCTGGTCCTTTCCTAGCCTGGTGTGTGGGTCTGTTTGTCCTCATGGGAGTCTTTCTATGGCTGCACTGCATCTTTTACCATCCTGCAAGATAGCTTAGAGGTCATACCACCCACTTTTTTATTCTATATAAAGGAGAATATATTATGGTCCAGGTCTTTCCTGGACATTATCAGATTTAATCCTTATACTATTCATTTGAGGGAAGTATTATTATTCCCATTTTACAGATAAGGGCATTGAGGTTCAAAAAGGTTAAACTGCTTAAGACCACATGGCTAATTTCAGGAACCTGAATCCAAATTCAGCTTTGTTTGGCTTTAAGACCTTGGATGTAGAAGTTCTTTTGATAACATTTCCGACAGATAGTCATGTGCTGTCTGTTCAAATACTTCCAGTGACGGGGAGCTCCTTACTTGGCAAGAGAGCACATTTCATTGCGGGTTTCCGCTTACTATAAGCTGAGACCTACCCCAAGAAATTCTGTTCTCCCCTACTTTGGCTCTTGGAAGCCGTATAACATGTCCTCCTTTTAATCTGATGATCCTTTAAATATTTTAACAATAGCAAAATACCCTACATGTCCGGAGCTTTATTCTCAGGCTGACTCTGCCTAATTGTTTCAACCGAGGTCTCAGTGATGTAGTTACTTTCTAATTTATCTTAAGTATAGACCCTAAAACTGGACACAATATTCCAGATAGGTCTGAGAGGCACAGAGTAAAGAAGGATTCCTACTAACTTTTAAAAATTTAAATCCTATATATTTATAGCTGGGGAATTGCTAACAATGGAAATCTATTGACTGTCTCCTATGTGCCAGGTTCTGCCAAATTCCACTAGCCACTGTATTAGGTCTTCTACTGACCTTAACCCTGCAGGGAAGGCATCACTATCTCATTTCAATTAGAGTCTGAGGCTCAGAGAGGGCCGTGAACAACCCAAGTTCACACAGCCAAAAAGTGGCAGAGCTGGGATTTGAACCCATTTTTTTTGGCTGAGATTCTGACCTTACCTTCTGGGCACATGTTGCCCTCTTTCCCTAAGGGTGTCACTTGTAAACTGACTGACAATGGAAGACTACACTGTCCACTCCTGTCACATGCACTTTATTGACTCTAGCAAGTCAGATTATTCGTCTGTTTACCCATAAGCCTCACAAGTCAAAGGCACGGGGAGCCCCCTGTGGCAGTTTGATATTATTTGTGAATTCCAAAAGAGAGATATAGATTATGTTTATAAATGGGTCTGTTCCTCTGGGCATGATACTCTTTGATTGTATTAGATTCAGTTGAGATGTCTTTGATTAAATTACATTAAGGTTAGGGCTTTGATTCAACCACATCATTAGGGCAACTCAGTTTGAGTCCCCACCTGCTTTGTGGGCTATATGTATAGGGACACTCATTCAAGGAGAACACAGGAGAAGATATACGGGAATAAAGAGAACTCCATAGACATAGCAGAGGAGAGAACTTGATCCTGGGGCTGGAGAGAGATGATAGCCTGATAGTTTGCAGCTGAAGAGACCAGAGCCCTGAGCCGCTAAGAAGGCCTGGAAAGAAACAGCCCTCCAGCCTACATCTGAGATGGGAAGAAGCTGGGCCCACGGAGCCTTAAGAGGAAGAAGGAAGGCTGAACCCTTGCAGACATCACCTACCATCTTGTTTCAACATGTGTTAACAGAGGAAGTAACCTTGAGTTGGATTCTTTAGGGTCTTGTGACTCTAAGCTTTTACCCCAAATAAATGCCCTTTATAAAAGCCAATAGATTCCTGGTACTTTGCATCAGCACCCCTTTTGGCTGACTAATACAACCCCCGAGGTTGGGGACTGGGATTCTTCCACTCTTTTCCCCAGTGCTTTGTTCAGACTCCACATACCATCAGTGTTCTACATGATGGTTGTTCACTGATCTCTTTGAAAAATGACAGATAAACTGAAGGAAGTCTCTTGAAATCAAACTGATAATGATAGGACTTTAAATATATAGAATATATTCTCTCCTAAAAGGACCAGAAATGGGAAAATGTATCTTCCATCCTGTTAACAAAGAAAAACTCTGAGTCTCCTTTTTTTCTCTTTTTCCCATAATTTATCAGCCTCTTCCTTCTGCTCTTTCCTGGATGCTGAACAGTATTCTTCTGGTCTCTGGAGTTTCAAAACAGTTGTGTCAGATACTTCCTGCATGTTTAATAGTTGTTCTGATGGAAGGACTGAGGCCTGGAGCTCCCTACTCCGTCATCTTCCCACAATCCTCTCCCTTGCCCTCCTTTTAACACCCATTGACCCCACATCAGGGAGCTCCTCATTGATTCAGTGGACTCTCAGCTCTGTGGTGGCTGGCTGGGCATCCGGCTGCCAGCACGCAGCACGAGAGGCCACTGGGGGCTGGTGAAGCGGAGATGGCTGGACCCACATGGCGATAGTCCTTCCGTTCTGCCCGGTGGAGGCAGACTCTCAGGGCTTTGTGGACAGATGGGGGCAGGAGGGAAGACCAAGACGGACTTGACTTCTGCATAAATCTGTGGCTACCGCACCATGAATGCAGAGCCCTTCTACAGGAGAGAGGCTCTTGCCCTTGCCCCATTGCTGGGGTGCCTTTTCCTGGGGCATCTGGCAGGTCTCTTGGTAGATCAGAGTTACAGGTGACTGGAAGTGTGTGGGGTGCTTAGGAGCCTCAGGGCAAGGAGAACATTCTGATGACATTGACAAAGAGGGGGAAGATGAAGTCAGCTGTGGGGCAGGTACTCTGAGTCCACCTCATTTATTCTCACCACTCTGCTCGGCGGATATATCACCTCCACTTTACAGACAAGGAGAACAAGGCTCAGGGTGCTTCAGTGGCTTGTGCGATGCTACAAAGCTACCAATTAGAGCCAGGCTTTGGATCCAGGTCTCATCCTTCATTCTCTGATTTAACGAGTGTTTATTGTGTCCACTACATGCCTGCCTCCGTCCCAGGAGCATTCTAGTGGGGAAGATGGACATTAAACCAATAAAAAATTGAGTCTCTAACATAATGTCAGGTGTTGAAGGATGCTGTGAGGAAAGAGGAACCTGGATAAAAAGAGAAATTGCTGCTACATTAGGTAGGGTGGTTGGGGGAGGCCTCTCTGAGGAAGGGGACATTTGAACAGAGACCTGATGAAGTGAGGGAACAAGTATGCATAAATCAGGGCCAGAGTGTTTCAGGGAGCAAGAACAGACAGTACAAAGGGCCTGAGATGCAAGCTGGCTTGGTGCATCCAGGAATAGTGAGTAGGCCGGTGTGCTTAGAGCAGCTGGTAAGGGAAAGCGTGGTGAGAGCTGAAATCAGTGAAGAAACTGAAGCCAGGTCATGCAGGACCTTGTAGGTCATGGCAGGCTTTGAGAGAGGTGAGAATGGAGGGTTTTGAGGAGAGGAATGGCGTGATTTATTCCTTTGATAACTAAGCCAAGAGTTTCTTTTCTGGTCAAGACAAAGCTACTTCAAACTGAAGATTGGAGGTGGCGCCAGGGTGGTTGTTTGCCTTTTGAAAGGATTTGGGAAAGAAAGCTGGGGCAAGAGACCTTGGGCAGCCAGAATGAGGGCACAGCATAGTCCCAAGACACAAGCCACCCACATTGTCATGGCAACTGGATGGTCCTGTTGCCAAAGGTGATGTTTGCTTAGTGAAATGCATTGTAACCCTGCCAGAAGTCAGCCTCTGGCTGCTTCTGATGCTCTCTGAGGCTTGGCTTATCCGTCCCCTCTGAAGAGAAATAGGGGCGCTGGGAACTCCAAGTGAACCAACAAAAGTGACTGGGCAAGAGCAGAGGGAGAGGGACTTACTAAAGGGCATTTGTACTTGTAAGTCTCTGTCCCCACTGGGACTCTGGTCAGGGACAGAACCTCCATGTCACCTGACAGGAGGCCGAAGGAGCCCTTCTTTCAAGGACAGGATTTTGGCTGGGACAGGAGCACAGGGGTCATAGCCCTGAGTGGCCTAGGAAGTTACATTATTAATCTGTGGGACGGCTGGTTCCAAAGTAATACAAAAGCAAGAAAAAAGGGCGTCGTCATTTCAGTAGTGGTAGATCTGAATGTCACTCAGGGAGAGGCCAAGCAGTAACTGAAACTTCAAGCCAGAGGGAAGCACAGCTCCAGGGAGGCCTTATCAGTGAAGTCTCAGGTGTTTGGGAACTACAACGCTAGAAGAGCGTGCTCTTGCTGGGAAGGCCAGCTCAGATGAGGGCCTTGGAATCACCTGGCATGATTTCAGGGATACTGGAAAAATCTCTGTTTCTTCTCTTCCCACTTCCCCACACTCTCCTCTCATGAATGAAGGAAGAAAGGAAGGAAGGAAGGAAGGAAGGAAGGAAGGAAGGAAGGAAGGAAGGAAGGAAGGAAGGAAGGAA
>JAKSZT010018658.1:15112405-15178704 GCA_026826555.1 Tolypeutes matacus | reverse complement strand
GAAGGAAGGAAGGAAGGAAGGAAGGAAGGAAGGAAGGAAGGAAGGAACGAATGGACACCTCTCCTACATAGTTATCTGAAGTCCAAAATTTGCAGAAGCTCATTTCTTTGGTTCAGTGGTTCTCAACTTAGACCTCCAACATTAGAATTTGCTAGGTGGGGTCTCTTGGTGATTCTGAGCCTCACTCTTTGTTAAGAAACATTGCTTAAGGCTTTAATGCTGGTTTAAATGCAAGTACTCCGAGGAGGAGTTATAGAGAATGCAGGACCTAGCATGTCCCTTCTAGACCTTTGGGGTTTAGGGGTTGGGAGCAAGGAAGATACACTCTCTGTAGGGCTGGAGCTGCCTGCACTTGGTCCTTGTAGGTGCTCAATAAAATTGGAATAAGCATCTCAGCCATATATCTGATTGTGGCTCAGGTACTTCAAATGTATTCTCTTACATAACCTTCACAACCCCCCATTACTGATGGGGGAACCCAGCTCTGACAAGTGAAGAATCTGCCTGGGACCATAGTGCTTGTAAGTGGAACTGGGATGGGAACACACCCCAATGCTGGTGTGTTTTCCTCTGTAAATGATTCCAATAATGAAAGAAGCCAGAGGCTAGATCACTGAATTGGTATTGATGTATCTGTTTTTAAATGTGATGCTCTTTTCCATGAATGCCTTTGATAGCTGTGATTGGGGCTCAGGTGTTGGCCTGTGAAGCCTGCCCTTTACTAACTGAAACCACACCCTGCACCTCTGATCCCACCTGGCATTTGCAGCTCGCTTGCTGGGTGTGAGGAGTTGTCATTACCCATTGGAGTCTGTGCCAGGATTTAAGTCTGTGCCGCTCTCTAAATTCAGACCACGGAATCCCCAGAGCCAGCCTGTTCTGTCTCCTTGACCATGCACTACGAGTCCTAAGGAAGGCAATACTGAAATTTCCAACCATGCACCAAAGTGTACAGGGGCCCTGTGGGCTTCGACTGCACAAAGTCTGTGAGGTCCGGCCAGTGTCTTGGGTGGGAGGAGGCAGTGAGTTATGTGGCTCCACCTTGGCAGACAAGACTTCAGAGCTGGTGGTGTGTATGTGGGGGGATCCAGCTGGTCACCTCAGCCATCCAACTAATGATTCATTTGATGAACACCCACTCTGGTCTCCTTGGGGTGAAAATGTCTCACAGAACCTTCAATCACTCAGCCTCACCTTGTCTGAGAAGTCAAAGTGTCTATGCTTACGGAGATTGATGATGTCAATAGCTCAAGTACCACAATGGTCAGCAGCTCAGAGGCAAGGATTCTGGCTTCCCAGTCAGACCATTTCCTGTTTAATGGCTCAAATTTATTGTCATCTGGAGAAATCACACTCTGACAGGTGCTCAGTGCCACCATCCATCTTGGTGTTGATGCTGTGCAACACCTTAGCTGCCCCTGGCACGCTCAGCCTCTGGGTGTGATGAATAACCATGGGAACTTGGCTGTGACTGATAATTTCTTGGTCATAGTCACACCCACAATCCTGGGCCCTGCTCTCACTGCCTCCACCTTCCCCACAGGAAGGACAGGCATTCTCCAAGAAGAGAACTGTTCTGTATGCCTGCCGGAGCCAGATAGGAGGCTGGCCACCGACACTTCCCGCATGACTAACTTCCCCTGCTGCCACTCTGGGCCTCTCCACCCCAAATCCAGAAGAGACAAGTCAGTTGCATAACTTGCTTTAGCCTGGCACAGATTCACTTCAAAGGTCACTGCTGTTTCTCTTTCCAGCTTAAACGGGAGCTCTCTCTCACTCATCTCTCTCCACAGTCTTTCCCACTGGAACCCCACATCCATCTTTCAGATTCCAGTCAACTTTCTCTCACCACAGCCACCCAGAGCCTGGCATGGAGACCTCTGCATCCAGCCCTAAGACTGCCCTCTTGCCCAGGCCCGCAGCACCTGTCCCTCCTGCCTGTCCCTCCAGAGGCAGGCCTGTCCAGATGCTGCTCCTGCCTACTTTATAGCCCATGGCGACTTGTTCATTCCTCAGTCTGAAGCATGCTCATGGTTCTGAACTCAAGGGTTTCTCTCAAAGCCCCAAGTCCCTTGGTGATTCTACCTCCAGTCACTTTAGCCTCACTAGCAGGTGCAGGTCACATGCCTCAGTGTCAGTGGCTTTTCAGTGAGACATTAGTAGGAACTCTGACATCCCTGAAACCTAATTGCAACTTCATCACATTGGACCCAGATAGCCTGTCGTGTTCTCTGGCCACATATAAGTTTTGGGGGAGGACAGTTTTTGTCCTGTCTGCAAGAGTGAGCATGGGCCATTCTCCTAAAAAACCTCCAATGATGATGGTTAGTGCTGTTGATTGAGTCTTTCTGCCTGGCTTATGAGACAAATTTTGGGATTTCGCTCCCCCCACTCAAGATGGCTCCCTTGTCTGTCCTCTTGTTGTCTGCTCACTGTCTCTGCTCATCTTCTTTAGGAGGAACCAGGAACCGAACCTGGGACCTCCCATGTGGGAGGCGGGTGCCCAACTGCTTGAGCCTCATCCGCTCCCCAAATTTCGGGATTTTTAAGAATTGAGTTGATGATCCGTAATAAAACTGCCTCCTTTTCTTCATAATACCCAGCACAAGTTGGAAAAACTTATTTGCCAATTTGTAAATCAATATGTTCCTTTGGCAATAATTTTTCAGGTATCAGAGTCAAAAGTGAGTCCTGAGACAGACCACACAATAGAGCTGGTACATTTTCAAAATAAGATGCTGAGAGTTGGCTAAACAACTCAAATACCCACCTAAATGTTAGGAAGTGTCAAAAGAAATTTGTGAAGAGAAATTCTTTAATGAGAGCTAGCAGTTTACCTTAAGCTCCCCTGGTCCCCCTCATCGGGGGCAGTGAGTGTGGAGGTGCTTCTCCCTCCTTCAAAGCTAATGGGGGGAGTGGTCTCAGTGAACTAATGTCTGATTTTCATTCAGGAAATCTAGAGGGTAGCAAAGGGGCTGATGATCTGCTGGGAGCAAGAGCAAAGGGTTGCTGCAGCATTCCCACGGGATTGACATGGTTACTAGTATGGATGAGTCAGTCAAGGTCATTTTAGATCACTGATGTGCAGGGAAAAAGCGCTGCTTTGTAACGTTAGCCCATTTTTGTGGTGTAAACACTCCCATCATGGTGTCCCTAATGTGGAGTCCAGCAGAGGCGTGCACTGTTGGCTCCCACGAGCCAGGAGGAGTGGCTTTCCAGCACACCACTCAGATCCCTTTACTAGGGCCAGAGAGCACCGAGCCATGCTACAACAGTGCCAAATGCCAAGTGCCATCTTTACCAGCTGCCTTTCCTCCCTTCCTTCTTCCTTCCAACCTCTTCTTTTGGAAATTGAGCTTAGCAAGCGGAGGGAAGACATGCGTAGAAAGAGAGATGCAGCTGACCGTGTCCCTTCCCTTTGATAGTTGGCCTTAGCTAGAGGAAGGGAGATAATTATCGTCAAATGAAATTTGAAGTCTTGAGGTTGCAGTTACAACGCAAAAGGACAGATTTTGTTGTTGCTGTTGTTTGTAATTAATAATGAATGAGTTATCCTGGATGCCCAATTTCCATCCAGGGGAAGGGGAAGAACTATTTCTACTGTGAGAATTTAAAGAGACAGTGGGAGAACAACATAAAAGCAGCCTTTACACGCCCTTGTCATGCCTTGTTCAACATGCCAGGCCCACCATCTGCAGCTGTCAAGTCCCTGTTGGAAAATACAATGTACTGGGAGAAGAAAATGAGAGTTGGCAAATTTTCTGTTTTCACCTTTAAGTAAAACGATCCCGACATATAGTAGGGAGAGTTAAGATTAATCACAATTGAACTGGGATTCACTTTTTACTATCACTTCTACTGTAACAATGATTCCACGTTAAAACAGTAATTTTTGTTTGATATCTGAATTCCTGGAATCTAATCCTTCATAGAGTTCTGGACATTATTATAAGCCATTTCAAACACAGAGAATGATATAGGTTACACACATGTACCACTTCCATATTTTGAAAAATCTAAATAGTTTGCCAGAGTTGCTCCAGTTTTTTAAAACAAAACATTACAGAGTTAGTAGAAGCCCCCCTTTGTGCCTTTCCCAATCTGTCCCATTAAACCCTCCCTGGGATAGCATTATCCTGACGGTGGTGCACAAACTTCCCTCTGTGTTTTTAATATTTTCACTCAATAGATTTAGTGCCCTTAAACATTACTTAGCTATTTCTTGACCTAAGCACATAGGTGTTCCCTTTGTAAATATTTATTAGACTGTTCATACATGTTTTATGCATCTGTGTTTGTTTTATCTTACACAATAAAATATAAACAGCTCCCTCCCCCCAATAAACAGCATCAAAAATTTAAATTTACAAACATGGAGTCACTCCGTATGTGGTAGTTTCAGGCATTTATGGACCCCAGAAAAATCATGTCCTTAATGCTAATCCATTCCTTTGGGTGTGAACCTATTGTAGGTGGGACCTTTTGATTAGGATACTTCAGTTAAGGGCCTCCTTGATTAGGTTACTTCAGTAAGGCATGACCCAGGGTGGGTCTTAATCCTCTTACTGGAGTCCTATATAAATGGAATGAATAGCAAGAGGAAAAAAGCCACAGAAGGAGAGAAAGCTCAGGGTAGTCAGAAACTGAAGGCAATGAAACCCAGAAGAGAAGGGAGAGGGCAGCAGACAATGCCATGTGCCTTGTCATGTGAGAGAGGAGTTCAGAATCACCAGCAGCCAGTCTTTGGGGAGAAAGCACTGTCTGATGATGCCTTGATTTGGACATTTTTCTCAGCCTCAAAACTGTAAGCTTGCAACCTTCTAAGTCCCCATTATAAAAGCCAACCCATTCATGATATATTGCATTCTGGCAGCCTACCCAACTGAAACACCATATATATCCTCAAGCAATTTTCTTTTAATCATCATTTTGATTTTTGAGATTTATTCATATTGCTACATGTAGATCTAGTTTAGTCATTAAAAATTCTCTATTGTTTTCCACTGTATGAATATATAACAACTTATTTATCCTTTCCCCTACTGGGCACTTTTGGGTTGTCTCCTGTTTTCATTTCTTTTGGACTGTCTGCTGTGATAAAACCAATGCCATGATGAATATCTGCTTGGGCACAAATATGACACCTTCTCTGGTATATGTTCCTAGGCATGGAATTTCTCTACCAGATATTGCCAGATTCATTCACCAAATGGTTGCTTAGAGACTTTAAACACACAATTCACTCTCCCTGCTTCTTTTTGCTCTCTCTTTCAAAAAGTGGAAACTGCTCTGCTCTGCTTTCTGAATGTAACGTGCTCACAGCTCTGCCCTGAAGTACAAGCTCCTACACTTACATATGACAGATGGACCCCTTGCTCCTTACAACAGCTCCCTTGTGGTTTCCCAAATAGACATAAGTTTTTTTTCAAAACACCACTTAAAGCTTTTTGTTGGTGTTTTAGAGCACAGAGCACTGTCGTTTGTATTTGAGCACAGGCAACCCTGGGCTCCTGTTGGTAGGTCCTCTCCAAACTCTCCATCAGTTTCTTTATGGAGATGGGAAGGACTCCTAGGAAACACCAACACCTTTTTCTGGCCTGAGGTTTGCCAAGCACAAATGGTGATTTTTATCATGTGTAAGGGAAAGAGAGGACATGTGGATGGGCCAGTCACCAGCCATACTACATTCTAGTCTAGCAGACAAAGTCAAGAGGCTAGAATTTTGTCATCTCCATGTTTGGTCAAATGCCTAATTTGTTCAATGTAGCACAAATGGTTTCTGCACATTTGTGATCATAACGCATGAAGAGCCCCCTGTTCAAAGGAATAGATCGCCCCTTCCTGGGGCTTGATAGTATTTTTGCAAAGAAGAGCGATTAATAGTGCCTGTGAACACATGCAGGTAGAGAAATATTGCTTGTGGTGACTGTGGGATCATGGTGACCTTCACCAGCTATGCTAATTGGTGCTGGTGGCCAGGGGGGGAAGCTGTGTCCACTGCCTGAGCATTTGGTTCATTTGGTTCCTTCTACTCAGACAGTCAGATTCCATGACAATTTTCTGACCTTCTATTCTGATTTCAGTCACATCACATGTATATATCATTCAACACTCAAACTAGCCCTGTGGGGTAGATGTTCTTCTTCTTCTCTTATGGATGAGGAAATAGAAGTTCAGAAAGGCTAAGAGACGAAAGTCACATGGCTGGCAAATGGTAGAGATAAGATTCAAGAAGGGACTTCCTGATTCCAAGATGAATCTTCTTTCTATGAATCACAGCTGCAGTTCAAGACTGGCACCAGGGCTGACACAGGGAACCACTTCTTTTCTCCAGAATGGCTGGTGAGGGAGTCTGGAACTACTCAAAGAGTCTGGAGCTTTGACAGTTGGGAATTGGACAGGGAAATGGGGTGGGGACTCCTTCTCGCTCCTAGTCTCCATCTTGAGTCTGAAAATATGGTCAAGGATCTCCCATCATTGAAGCCCTATATTCACTAGATGGGGGAAAGCAACTGTGGATTAGAATCCATTCAGGTGGTGAGACTTCATCAATGGTCTTACAGAGCTACCCAAGTTCTTCTAGAACCAACTTAGGTAATATCTTAGCCTTTGGGGCAGTTGCTCCCTTTATTTTCTGCCTTATTCCAAGGGTTCAGCATTTTTAACATTCATTTCTGATAAGATAAAAATATTGCTAATCCATTCAAGCACTCACATGTCTCCTCACTAAGGCTGTGTTTCCTCAATGCCTTAAGGAAGTCTGCAAGTCTGTTTACAAAGAGGTAAAGCTGTGGCACCTCTTTGATAGAGACTCATTTGTTCATTCAACGAGCTATTAGTGAATGCCGGCTAAGGCTCAGGGACTGTGCTATACCCTGGGGATTCCATTTGGTATAGCCACCTCATTTTACAGATGTTGAAACTCAGGCACCACCCTTTCGCTGGTGCCTGGTACCTCTTTAAAGCAAAAATGTGATCCCTTAAATCTCAATGAATTATTCAAAAAATATTTATGGAGAGCCTACTGTGTGTCAAGCACTGTATTTGGTGTTGGGGATATAAAGATACTCTGTCCAGTAGGGGAGATGGATACAAAAAGATATAATTACTGTGCAATGTGCTACATCCTATCACAGAGGTATATGCAGATTTCTTTGTGCCCAGAGGAAGTTGAGATAGTTCTGAGGAAGGGAAGCCTGTATTGTCTGTCTTTGAAAATGAAGGAATCTGCAGAATCCTTTCATCAAACAAAAGCCGAATGGCAAAAAGAGAAATAGAAGCTGCTTTTGGTTGAGCTGGAGTGGGTGGACTTTCTGGGGCCCTGCTGCTTGTAGACAAGCCCCTTGTCTTCACCCCGTTGTCCTGAAGGGGCCATGTGGAACACCCAGGTCTCCACAGAGCCCAATTTGAAAACCACTGGGCCAGATGATGGCACGAGGTTCCCATCAGTTCTGGCTCAATCAGGTGGTCCCTCTCCATATGTGGAATTCCTGGTACCACATACTTGACTCATTTTAGATGCTCACAGAAGGCTGTTAACTAAATGGATGACAATCTGGTTTTAAATTTTTTTTTTTATGCTTAACATTTTTAGTTTTTTTGTTTTTTTTTTAAATTTATTTATTTTTTATTGTGGGTAAAAATCAAAATTTTCACAATACATACCACTATTTGTAAAATGATATATAAATATATATGCATATATGTGCATTTGCTTACAAAAATGTTATTTATATATATATAAATATATTATAAGAGGTGCTTAGATTACCGAAAATATTACACGGAACCCCCTGGGATTGCCATGTTTTTTTTTTTGTTTTGTTTTGTTTTGTTTTTTTGCTTTCTTATAAATTTGTTGTCACCAGGTGAATTCCAAAAGGCATTTCAAGACAGTCAAATAATTTTACATCAAATGGGGAAAAATGGCCACAGCTGAGGCCTCTCTTTAGAGAATAGCAGGGATGCCACAAGATGTCACTGCAGGAATTCTGTTCGGGAGAGGAGAGCTCCTCAGAAGACTCTAAGCTAGAGCAATGTAGTTAAATGGGAGCAGTCAGTTTGGGGGCATTTTGCAACCCTTCTTGAGGTTCCTGCAGGGGAGCCAGGGTCAGGTAGCGCCTAGCACCTGCGGACCATTCCTGGGGGCTGCTTTTGTCAGGGATATCTTTCTTTGTCCCTGGGAAAGTGAGAGGGGTTGGGGGGAGGGGGAAAAGAGGAGGAGCATTATCCAAGAGGCTAATATTTTGGGGGAATCTCAGACTTGGTTTGGAACCTGCCGATTTCATGTTCTTATTTAATAAACACTGTTATTACTGCTATTTTTCTATTACTGTGTATGAAACATGCTACAAATGGAGGAAATGGGACTCTCCAGTAGGCTTTATTTTCATAGCAGTTGGACTAAGGGATACATGCAGAGAAAGGTGTGCTGTCTTCCAATGTGGACTGCTTGTGTGGGGCACATCGCTGAGCCTCTCAAGGACAGTGATCCTGCCCCCTCTGTCTACCACAAACAAAAGAGTGGCCTGATCACTTACCCCAAGTGACCAGACCAGGCCAGCATGGGGTGAAGTCAGTCTCAGGTAGAGCGTGGCAATGTCCATGGCAGGTTTGCTCAGAGATGGCCAAGGGAACTCAAGGGAACTTTCTTAGCAGCTGAGGTTCCTGACTTTGGGCTGGAAGTATTTGTACTCTGGGACGATGGGATTTTTATTCTTGGCAAAAACCTAGCTCAGGAGCAAGATGAAGGCTTGGGGTGGGTGGTGGGGGCTGGTATACCAATTATTTACTCATTAGTCAGTTAGCAAATGTTGAGGAACTTGAGCTAGTGAGTGCCTGGGGGGTTTCTTTTTCCTAAAAGGCTTCTTTTATCAAGAATTCCTTACTCAAAAATGTTCCATGGCTCAACTGTCTTTAAGACAAAAGCTCATATTCAAGGCTCTTAAAGAGCTGGTCCAACCTACCATTTTAGCCTGTTCTTCTGATTGCTTCAAATCATCTCCCTGAAAGTGGCATTCTCCCCCACCTCACCCACATTACATATACACACATACACACACACATACTACATACACATACCACACACAAACATATATATGCACTACTCTCTCTCTCTCTTTCCCTCTCCCTCTCCCACACACACACACACACCAACAACTGCCCACTCTTTCCTGTGGTTCTGAATCCTGCCATTCTTCAAGACTCAGTCCAGGCCTCTGGCCTCTGTGATGATCTCCAGGGGACACTTCCTCTGGTAAATGCCCAAAGCTCTGAGGGTCTGTCCCTCTCACCTGACACATTTCACCTGCTGCTTGGTAATGCGATGAATTTTTAAATTTTAATCACAGGCACTTGTTAGAGTTTTGATTGTGATCTGAACAAAATGCAGTCTCTGATCAAATATTGTTTCAGAATAGATATTTGAGAGAGAGGCCATAACCCACATTCTTGGGGCTGGATTCCCCTTGTTTTATTCCTACTCTGTGCAATCATCAGAAAGCAGAGTACCTGGATCATATTATCTTGGCCGCTCACATAAACACTTTCGGTGAGTTATGCCTTAATGTCAGGCCTTTCGCTTTTATGGAGGGTCGATACAAGAATCATCTGGCTGAACAACATTTCAGTATCTTTTGTAAAACTGTAGTTGAAGACATCATTCACTGTGTCACTCAGCGTCCTTTATACAAGGAGCCACGTGATAAATTCTGGCTTGTGTTCAGTTGCAGGAAGAAATTCTATTTTTGCAGATAAATTAGTTACCATGCTTCCTGTTGTCAAAAAATGAAAACTATGTAACTCTGGGTGCTTCTAGTTTTGCTTAGTGACTAGTCAGGACAGAGTCAAATTTATTGCTTGTATGTTGTAATTTTCTCAGTTGTCCGGTCCAAAAGCACTTCTCTGACTTCTTTTAAATGGACTTATTTTATTTTATGTTGAAATGTCTCACTGTACTTTTGCAAGATATGTGAATCTGGAGGTCATTGGGGGAATCATTCATCTGGTCATTGATTAGCACCTATTTATCACCTTGCTGGCTGCTAGGGACAGGAAAATGCATTCGACCGGACCCAGCTTTCCAGGAGCTCGCATTTCAGAGTAGAGAATAGCTATGTAATAAATAATTTTAAAACAAGATCAGGGCTCTGGCAGAGATGCGTGAGGCTGGAGGACAAAGTAGACTTAGCCCAACTTGGGGAAAAGGGGTCAGGGAAGGCTTCATGGAGGAGGTCAAGATCCAATCGATTTTGTGGTTGCAGTGGGAAGAAGGCAGTAAATGCTAATTATGTGAGTGTGACATTTACAAAAGGGTTAACTTTTTATGTCCTCTCATCCTAGCCGGATTGGACACTCTTTGAGGGCAGGTGCTGGGTGTATGCATGTCTGTAGACTCTGTGGTGCTGAGGGCAGTGCAGTGTGGCAGATGGAGCCCAGGCTCTGGAGGCTACTTGGGTCTCTATCCCTAGCTGGGCCATAGTAGGCAGGTTTCCTCAATTCTTCTGGGCCTTAACTGTAAAGTGGGAATAACAGTAGCATCTACCTCATGAGTTGTGAGCATTGAATAAGAAAATATACAGAAAGAGCTTAGACTTAAACCTGACATATGGTAAAGTGCTCCAGAAATGTTTGCTGATTAGTCTCAACTGTATTTTCAGCAATGCTCCATCATTCAGGGCAGCTAGCACAAAAAAGTTGTAAAAACACACAACTGAATTCAACAAAGCACTCTCAACCCAGGCAGCTGAAACTGGTTAAATTAGTATCCATTCCAAATGATGTTTAAATGAAAAATTTACATCATTTCATGGTTTCTTGCAACAGTGTGTGGGAGTAGGCCCTCTCTAAGGCCACCAGTAACTTTTTAAGTTTGATGATGTCCCTAGAACTGGTCTGCTCATGGCTCTTAGAGGAGTCCCCAGTACCCCCAGCCCAGCTCTGGCCTTGCATCCAGTGCTCACTGGGCCCAGCATTTCTTTTGCCTCTCTTCTGACCTTGGTGGTTTCCCTGCCCACTGACTTTCAAGAGGACCAGGGTGTGGTGGATGTTCGCATCTCCTGATACACTGTGCATGGCCAGTAATGAAGAGAGAGTTATGATCTGAATTTTCAGCCAGAAAAGGCAGTGGAAGTAGTCACGAGAGCATACACACACACATGGATGGAGGTAGCCTTTTAGATGGTAGCCTTTGTCTGAATTCCAGTAGTGTGCTGGTAAATATTTAACAACCACCTCTCGGAGAAAAAAAAAAAAAGCTATATTTGTAAGCTTTGCCAATTTCCGTGGTGCAAACACTCCACAATGGCTGCTTTCAAGCTATGGCTGTGATGTCACTGACTGTGGAGTTGGGAAGAGATGTGCAGGAGCACGCCATTAAATAATATTTCCCTCATGGGATACAATGGGCCTAAATTACCTCAAGAGCACAGATAATAGTGAAATGTAGAAAATTAATTATGATGTGATGAGGCTTGAGTATTTATTACATTTTTCCTAATATAATTTATTTAATAGTAAATTGATATAATTTAATTTTTAACAATGGCTGTATTTAACAACTGGCTTCCAAAATTCCTGAACCTTTATCAATAGATTCTCATGGTCTAGAATGAACTGGCTCTAGCACACCACTGGATATGGCTTCCCATCATCAACCTACAATTTCTTCAAATTGACCCTTCTCACATCACCACTAAAGTTTTGTTCCTTTGGGCTACAGGATTGCCTTTATACACATTTCCTTGGACATGCTTCTACTTATATATCTAGAAACATATTCATGTGCAAATATATTAGAAAACCTCTTCTGCTCAGAATTCTCATTCCACCAACCTTTCCCTCCAAAAGAAACTTCAGGGGCCAGGCCATCTCTAAGCCAACCCCCTTGTTTGGAATGTAGCTGGAAAAGAAATGAAGTGCTTCAGATTTCCTGGGAGCTGTGCTCTCCCCTCATTTCCTGCAGATGTCCACTACTCATAAGGTAACAAGGGGGGAAGTGGATGTGGCTCAAGCAGTTGGGCACTTGCCTACCACATGGGAGGTTCTGGGTTCGAGTCCCAGTGCCTCCTAAAGAAGATGAGCAAGACAGTGAGCTGATGTGATGGGCTGGCGCAGTGAGCTGACTCAACGGAATGATGCAACAAGATGATGCAATGAGACGACGCAACAAGGAGACACAATGAGGACACACAACAAGAGACACAACAAGCTGGGAGCAGAGGTGGCTCAAGTGATTGGGTGCCTCCCTTCCACATGGGAGGTCTTGGGTTTGGATCCCGGAGCCTCCTTATAAAAAAAAGGAAGACGAGCAGACACAGAGAGCACACAAAGAACAGACACAGAGAGCAGACAGGGAGCACAAACAATGGGAGGGGTGAGAGGGGAGAAATAAATAAATAAAGTAAATCTTAAAAAAAAAAAAAAGAAAAAGGTAGCAAGGACTTCTTAGAACTGACCATGCTGGTTAGTGTTTGCCTCACTAAGTATTGAAGTGGGTCCATCATTGTTTACTGTGAGCAGTAAATAGCATGGGGGCTAAGATCACCAAGTTTGGACTCAGAAAGAGCTCGGTTCAAATCCTAGTTTCAATGCTCACTAGCCATGTGACCTTGGGAAAGTCATTGAATCACCTTCATCTGGTAAATGCACTCACCACATAGGCTGTTCTGAGGCTCAAAGGAGACATGACCCTAAAGCAGTGCACAGAGATCATTCAGTGAACAAGAGCTGCTGTCATCAACTTTTGCTGCCATGATCAGTTAGCAATGGTTACAGAAAGCTCAGAGTAGGGCCCTGAGGGGCTGGGACGTAGAGGAGTAAACTCAGGGTGGGAAGTGATGATGGGAGGAAAAGGTCAGGAGCATGAGGAGGCAGCTGGAAGGGTGTGATGTGGGTGCTGACAGCCAGGAGTGAGGAAGAGACGGTGAGGGAAACAGGTCCCCCAGAGCTGGGGCATCCACAGAAGGCAGGACTGATAGCAAGCCTTGCTTTCCTTAACTTTTTTGAGGATTTTAAATGGATTATCTTTTTACTGGGCTTGGGTTTCCAAGACCAGGTGAGCTTGTATTACCTTCTGCTTCTCCCTGCAGACTCCACTTTGTACCCACCTATAGCTACTTGCTGCATATGCCGCTGGGTGATTTCTTCCTTCAGGTGACCTGTCAAAGACATAAAGGAAAACCACCAGTGAGTTTCCAATGGGCTGGAGGGAGACCTCAGCCTCAGAGGAATGTGGCAAGCTAAAAAAAAAGGTAGAGAAGCAAGACCAATGGGAACAGAGCTACCAAGAAGAGGCCTTCCATGGTCTAGACTGCGGTGGAAGAAGAGGTTGCAAAGGCAGAGGCCCGGGTGCACAACAATCTTTGGAATCAATCATCTTTGGATTCGATTATCTTGGTCTGTCACCCATAACCTTTGCTAGGTCCTGCATCTCTGAAATAGTTCTATTGTTAATTAAGAGGGAGCAGGGTTTGATCTTTTTCTAATTTGTAGGGGCACTTTGAAATCCACTTCTTTCTTCAAGCTATATGAAACCATATCAAATTTTAAAAGATGCTGGTTTTAGTTGATGATAACCTTAACATGAACCCATAGGTTGATTTGATATAAAGATCATACAATTCTAAGTTGCATTAATAAAGGTGTAGTGTGTAGATCAACGAGGTGATAGCTCTACTGTACTCTGCAGTGGTCAGTCCACAGAAGGTATTTGGTTTTGGGAGCTACTCTTCACAAAGAACATTAGCAAAATAGAAAATATTCAGAAGACAGTGACTGGAATGGTGAAGGGTCTGAAACCATGATGTAAGAGAAATATATCTGAGGTGACCTGAGATGTTTAGATGGAAAAGAAAAGATGAGGAGGGAAGATATTGAGAAAACAGCTGTCATTAAATATCTGCATATTGACATATGGATAAAAGAAGACTTATTTTTGTCCTACTCCAGAGGGAAGAAGTCAAGTCAAATGAAGGCATATAAGGGGCCCAATATGAAGAAGAAACAGCTTACAACGAGGACTGTCTCAAAATGGATTAAGTTGTCTAAAAATGGACTAAATCTGGCAAAGCAGTGAGCCCCTTCCTGAAAGTACTCAAGCAGAAGCTGGGTGACCATCTGTTGGGTCATTAGAGTGAGAATTTCTGCCTTGGGTAGGCACCAGGATGAAATGACCTCCAAGCTTTCTCCCTCTTTAAAATTCCATGATTTCGTGCTTAAGGGATGGGCAAAACAACAGCCTTGGGGTTTGTTTATGTCCAAGAGCTCTGCACACTTGTTAAAATGTCACTGCCATCTGTATCTCATGTCCGCTTGGGGGATGTGATCAAGCCACTGGGGGATTCCAAGAAATCCTGGGAACTTCATCACTCCCTTGTATACTTCTTTCCTCACATGAAGTACATTCCATCCCTCAGAGGCTATGGCTGGACTGAGTGTGCAAAAGATCAGTAGTCAGTGGAGCAGTCACAGGAGACCTTTTCACTCACTGAAAGTTCTAGGGCACCAGTAGAATGTTATGGTTGGAAGGCAGAGGCCATCCCTTCCCACCAAATTTAGAAATCCCTTCTATAGAATGAAGCAGTCATTTCAGCTCAGATTGTATGTATCTAGGCTTTTCCAATGATTAAATTGTATATAAGGAATTATTTATATATGCCTCCCTGTAAATTTCAATTATTGAGCCTGATCTGTTCTCTGGAACAGCATAGAAAAAGGATATTCTTTTTTTGACAGTGAGATCCCTTTTCACATCTGAGGGTGCTTTTATTTCTCCTCTTAGACTTGTCCTCTTTTGGCTAAACATGACCAGTTCCTTCAGCTCCTCCTCAGAGGCCACTGTCTCCAGACTTGTCATCATCCTGGGAGAGGACCTATGGGCACCAAGAAAGTCAGCACTTTGCCTTCTCTGTGCCCCCACTGGGGGGGACTATGCATAGCAAGGAAGTTAAGAATTGAGCCTCAGCAATGAACTGCACCTTAATTCCAAGTGGGGGAAGTTGAGAACTTAGGGAGTGTTTTGAAAGGAGAGGGGTTGGGGAAGTAGAAACCTGGCCCAATAATGAGAGCTGGTGAGCCTGCAGCCAACAGGAAAATAATAAAAAACCTGGACAGTCAAGGCCACAGATAGGATCTGTCCCTGACCCAGAGGCTAGGATCCTTATTGTCTATATAAGAGGTTCCCAAACTGTGGAGTAAGGAAGTTGTCTGCGGGATGGTTCTGGGCTGAAACTCCATTGCACATTAAACACCGTTGACATGATTTTTTAAAAAAAAGCATAGTGCATACATTCTTCAAATGAAAGGAAATAATGCTGTGACAAGTACCACATACCATTTAGAAACATCTCTCAATTTAAAGTATGTCATTAAAGGCTTTCTCATGCCCACAGTATGGAGAGCCAATGACGCCTTGGTGTCCTGCCCATTCCTGGATATCAGAGACAGGTTGCCCTTATACCACAAGCCTTTCCGTGCCTAACACCATCTTCCTAATGAGACTGGATGGTGACTTGCTCCTTTAGGGCACATACTAGGCTGCATTCCTCCCTGGAAAATTATCTCCCCAACAATGAGCCTCCATGACAATGAGCCTCCCCAATAAGCCTCCCTGATCAGGTGCTTCACAGACCACTTGCCCTGCCCAAAGAAGGTGCTCAACCGAGTCCATCGCTACTTTCTCGGTTCCTTTTGGAATGACCAGGGTCCTCTTCCCAAGCCCTGGGGAAGCCTTTTGACATGGCTTGGGAAGAGCTGCTCATGTAAATAAAGAGGGGGATTTTGCCACCAGAACCGAGAGTTCTATAAACCCCACAAACATAAATACTTATCCTTAAAACAAGGAGGCATCCCTAGGGGACAAAAGGAGGGTGTTCATAGTGTTTCATCTTGATACAGGTAGTTAAAAAATGTATTTAGGGAGGTGGATGTGGCTCAAGTGATTGAGCTCGCGCCCACCACATGGGAGGTCCCTGGTTTGGTTCCTGGTGCCTCCTAGAGAAGATGAGCAAGACAGTGAGCTGGTGTGATGGACTGGTGCGGCGAGCTGATGCAACAAGGAGACACAAAGAGGAAACACAATGAGAGAGACAACAAAGCAAGGAGCAGAGGTGGCTCAAGCGACTGAGTGCCACTCTCCCACATGGGAAGTCCTAGGTTTGGTTCCCAGTGCCTCCTAAAGAGAAGACAAGCAGACACAGAGAGCACACAACAAATTGGCACAGAGAGCAGACAGTGAGCGCAAACAACGAGGGTAGGGGGAGGGAATAAATAAAATAAATCTTTTAAAAATGTATTTAGTGATGCTCAATTTTGGTGAATGGCTAACATCTCCTGTCATATGACAATTTTTTGGAGATCTTACCAAATATGCCTCTAAAAATAGCCTTATGGCTGATATCTAGCTGTGTTTTCCAACAGAGCCATTCTTCATGTGAAGATAACAGTCTCTGTAATCTGCTGGATCTTGCAGCTCCACAGGTTTTGGCAAAGAAGGAGTTGAGGGGGATTGCAGAATTCACTCAGCATGCAGCTTGCTGTCACTAGCACAGTGATAAATTTGCTGGTTTTGGCCTGGGTTCCTGGACACATCCCTGTCCAGAGGTATGGAAAAGAGAAGAAACGGAAACAGAACTCCCAGCCTGATGTAGGAGACAGTCAGGGAGGGAAGCAGGGAGCCTGAATCAGGGATGAAAACCAAGAGAGCAGGAGAGTAAAGGAAAGCTCTGCCTGTAGAAGAATGTTGGTAATTAGTATTTTCCTCCAGTAATTTACAATAGTACATGCCAGAAACACCTCTCCCTTTCTGATTTATTAATTGATGGGGTGGGTGAGGCAGCAGGGGGGTAGAGGTAGTGCCCTGACCTGTAAGGACCTGTGGAAAGCTCCAGAGGAGATGCACGACCTTGAAAACAACCATGTGCAGAATATGTGACAGGGGCGGAGGGGCTAGCAAATGGGGGGTGTGGAGAGAAGTGTAAGTAAGTGGAGGTGACACACTGTATGACTATCGTTTTTCTGTTACCAAGTAGTTTATATGAAAAGTATTATCATCATGAAATAGTAAAACCTAATTTTATATTCCTAGACAGTCTTTTGGAGAAAAGTTTTTTCTTTACACTTCAAAATTTATTTTGTGTGCATGTTTGAGATTGTTCACCAAGCAAAACCTGCTCAGTTGGTCTGGAGAAAAGCTATTCACTGATGGCTCCTCCCCAGTATGGCTGTCTGCAGACTGCTTGTGTGATTTTTTTTCTGTGCTGCTGTGGTTTAATGGGGATGTTTAGGTCACTATCAAGCAATAAATATTTATCATATGTCTACTCTATGGTAAGCACTATGTTCTAAGTGCCAAGGAATATACAAACTAATAGAAGACTCTATCCTCACCCCAGGGAATTAGCATGATGCAGAGTTCAGCAGAATGTGACTCACATGCTTTTCCTTCTAAATGGTGACCCATGGCTGACCTTGTTCATCCATCATGGATGGTTGGCTTCCTACTGAGCCTCAGCTTGGTTTTTCAATCCAGCCCTTTGGGAAGCCATAGCCAATCACTTGGAGTTGGACTTGAGATGGAGCAAACCTCTTTGCCATTTTGGTTGTACTAGAAAAAAAATTAAGTTTGGAGGTAGCTGGAGCTGAGTTTAAATATCAAGCCTGCTACATCCTACTTGGGTGGGTTAAGTGACATCTCTAAGCCTCCATTTCATCATTTAAAAAATGGGAATGTTGGTATAACTGCAATAGCATCTGCTCTACTCTAGCTCAAGATTCTTGGGAGGCCCAAGGGAAATGTACTAGCATATCTGCTGTACTACAGTAATATTAGATATTAAGACCCTTTTCAGACACATTGCAAGGAAACTACATCCATAGGATGAAAGGCCCTGAAGGCCAAGGGGCTAGACGTAGAGATAAAGTGAGAGGAGGGAAAGGTGGCTAGTCGCATTAGGAAAGGCATCATTACTAGAAGTGAGACTAGAGTAGATTCAGAGGGGAGCAGGAGTGTTAAGGTGGGATTGGGAAGGGCATTCCAGTCAGAGAACTGCTAGGGCAAAAGTGCAGAGAGGGCCACGTATACATTGGTTTGGGGCAGAATTTGGAAGGGAGGGCTTGAAGAGAGGAGTAGGGCTAGAGGGAGACTAAGTCATACTTACGCTGGAGTCTGGGGTCCCAGGTAACTGCTACGGTCTCTGGGCCCAGGTAAAATCTATTCTTCTGTTCAACTATGCTACTATAGTATCTAGGTGAAATGAAATTAAAATAAACATCCATAGCAGAATTGGGGTATGGGGAGAATATATAGAATATGTTGCTTGCCTGAGGGGCCTCTTTGAAAGTGATGGTCCAGTTAGTGGCTCTGAATTCCAACTTCAGCTGTGATGGGGTAGTCAGTCTTTGTACTAACACAGTGGATCCATGATTACCAAAAGCTTAGATCCTTAAAGGCTGTTTGTAAGGCTATTTGTAAACCCAACAGGCCTAGCATATATTAAATGTGTAATCCTTAGGTGAATTTCCAACAAACAGGAATATGTAAGTCCTCTGAAGCCTTTAAATCAGGCATATTCATCTCTTCCTTGCTAAATTATATTTTGTCAGGCTTTATCCAAATTTGTTGGTATACTTTGAAAATCTTTTGAAGAAGGAACCACTCCTTCCCATTGTTAGAGCTAAAACATAGCAATGGTGGATGAAGTAAGGAGGAGAATATCAACAAGAAGACAACATTGGATTAGATTACAAGACATATTTCTGAAGACCAGAAGTGGGACAGAATGCAAAATGTTGAGTGAAGCCAAAGCTTCATAGTCATAGTTTGAAGCTGTGGGGTTGGGGTGAGACGTCCCACCACCCAACCTTGAGTGAAAGGGGAGTGAGGAAAAGAGAAGTACTGCAGATGTTGTCTGGGACTATACTTCTCGCCCCACTGCAAGCCCAAGGAAGGAGAAAGGTACACATGTAGCCTCTCTCCAGCTGCTACACCAAGCTGCCAGCTGACTGTATGCAGGTTCTGCCATATCCCAAATGCTACCGTGGAGCAGTCACTCCAAAACTGTCTTTATTAGATCTAGTTCCAGATCGGGAGCCTGGAGGTTCTGTCAGACAGAAAGGGATAAACAAGATGGGAGAGAGAGAAATAAAGAGGAATAAAATGTGTTTCATTAAAAATGGGCCTGCCTACCAAAATGTCAAAATAGATGAAGGAATCTAAAGCTAAAAAAAGATAATTAACTAAAGCAACAGAAGAACATGAATTCATTTCAGATGAAAGTAATTTTACAGACAAGCAGATAAAGACATTTATTGATGCAGAGGTACAGAGAGTTGAATTAACCTTACTCTATCCTCATCAGTCTGGGCAAGGCCTCCCTTGTATGTATGTATGGTATGTGCATATGTCTGTATGTATATATGCATGCATGTGTATATACAAATGTCTTTTTATCTCTATGCCTGATGCCTCATGCTCCATTCTGATTCCTCTTTCCCCTAATAGGTTTGATGTATATCCTTTTATTTGTATGTATTCTTATATAATTTGCACAAAATTTTGCATACAACTTTAAGTTATGTAAATAATACTGTGCTATAATACTGTGCTACAGATCTCATTCTGTTTCTTATTATCAGTACTATGTTTTTGACATCTACCTATTTTGCTATATGTCCATCTAGTCTGCATCCCAACATTTTACTTCCATTTCCTAAGGGTTGAACAACTGGATTGATTCCCACTCCTACTAACACAGACAGTACTGTGATGACCATCCTTGGACAGGTTTCCTTATAAACCTGTAAGGAGATTCCTCTGTGGGGTCTCAGCAGATCTGTATATTTAATTTGAATGCTGCTCTCCATAATGGCTGCACCAGTCTATACTCATGAGACAAAGACTTTAAGTATGTTGAGTTAGTCAAAGAGATTAAGGAAGGCATAAGTATTCTATAAAAGGAATAAGAAATTATGAAACAAATAGGTATAAGCGAAATAAGAATATTCAGCGCAAAGCAAAAGAGGTAAAAATGGGAAAGAGCAGTTAAAAAGTCACAGAGAAGAGACTGAGATACTTCAAACATTTTTTTCTATAAAGAAGAAGGGAATGGAGGCAATGGTGAAGAAGCACTATTTGAAGAGACAGTAGCTGAGATTCTCCAGAATTGAAGAAAGACATAAGCCCTTGACATAAGTGCACTCTGAGTACCGAGCATGATAAATAAAAATAAATCCACCCTAAGACATATCAAAGTGAAACTGCAGAACTTCAAGGAAGAAGAGACACTATGAAGAGCTTCCAGGGGACCTGTCAAGGGCAATACTTAGATGTCCTACTCCTTATAGTCAACAACTGGTGCCAAGAGGCAATGGAGGGACATATGACCATGGGAGTAATGCGAGAGGATATCTATAAAGCTGCTAAGGTGGTTTACTTGAGGCTGGGAGTAGGGTGGAGGAAGAATTTGAATAGGAAAGGTAGGAGCTAAGCAAGACCAAAAAAACCCCCAAAAACCAAAAACAAACCACACAAACAAATCACACTTTAATAAGGGTGCACGAATTATGTCTTATGCAAAACTATATTTGTGTACATTTATAAAGAGAAACTAACATTTAAAAACCCACTGAAATACCCTTCCTTGAGGGAGAAATGTGATGTCACTATGGCATGCTGATAATTGTGCTTGGGCACCCGCCCCACATGGTATGTCATGCTAAGTGTGCTGAGAGAATTCATAGCCCCGGTGTAGGGGGCAGGCACAAGGAGGTGAGGAGTGTTAAGCACTGGATTATTTTTCAGGGCTCTGTTTTTGCCCAGTAGCCTGGTTAAGAAAACAGAGAGTCAGAGGGAACCCAGAAAGTAGCAGCCAACCCAAGGGATTTCCATTGGCCTGGGGGAAAGGGAGGCCTATGAGAAGGCTGTACCCATCTTGGGATCAGGGAGGTAGGTCCTTCCCTGGGGTTCCCATAGGAGAAAGGTCCAGATGTGGAGCACTGAGCAGGAGACTGGGGATGGTCTTATTGCTGGGCAAATGTTTTTTAACCATCTCATTCCAAAATGACATTTCAATTCTCTAGAATTCAAGATTCTTCTTCCATTTAGTGTACTAAACATCATATTTGATAACACTATTAAATCACAAAGAGAGAAAAAAGTAGATCATTCTAAAAAAATCAACAATTTCAAGAAAAACATCATTGTAACTTGCCAGGTTTCTCCCCAATGGGACTTTTCACAAGCACTCCCCATCATCTTAGCCCTATCTTCTAGAAGAGGATGTACCGAGTAATTGATGAGCATTTCAACTCAGGATGAAAACACCAGACAGTAGTCTGGGCTTTTAAGACAGCTCCATTCTTATCGGCTGCACAGTACACAATGATCACATTTTGGGGAATGTTCTCATTTATAAAAAATGACCAAATTATACCATGTCTGGGAGACTTGATTTCTTTTCCTATGGGATATTCATTCCTGCTACCAAAGTAATCATAATAATCACACAAGATTAGCATATTTTATCTGAAGCTTAGGCATTTAGTTACTGTATGTGCTTAATTAAGCTAAGGAGCTTGCTGATATCACTATTCTGGTATGTGATGATATTCCATAAACATATTCAGAGAATTAAGTAAATAAGTGCATTTCTTAAAAGCCCAAACAAATGTGGAGATGGAAGTAGGTAGGCATAAGAAAATTTTCAGCTCAGCAACCAGGATGAATTCTTAAATACATACATCCCTGGGAGCAGAAGGCTCACGGTTGTGTTGGCACTCATTCAAAAGATGTTACTTTAGATGCTTGGAAGTTGTTATCTCAGGGAGGGACATAACCAGCTTCTAAGGCCTCTCCTGGAGGAGTAGCTGTAGATCCCAATCGTTCTTTCCATTTGAAGACAAGTCTCTGGTTGCCAAGGATGCTGTCTGGGGCAAGAGGAGGGCCTACACAGCTGTGGTCTGCGACTTCCTTTTGTGCAGCTCCAAAGGTAGTGCAGGGGACACTCCCAGGGTTGCCTGGTTGCATTCAAGGCTCTTCTGCTCCAGTGTGGGTGGTACAGGTATGTTCTACCTCTTCTTCTTCTTCTTTTTGCTTATTATAATTATTTTTAAAGAAGCTTTAGATTACATAAATGTTACATTGAAAATATAGGGGATTCACATATACCCCGCACCCTCCCCCTTCTACACTTTCCCCCATTAACAACATCTTTCATTAGTGTGGTACAATTGTTAAAATTGATGAACACATGTTGAAGCATTGCTGCTAAGCATGGTCTATAGTTTACATTATGGTTTATACTTTGTACTGCACAATTTTATAGGTTTTGACAAAATGTATAATGCTTGTATCTGTCATTGCAATGTCATGCAGGACAATTCCAATGTCCTAACAATGCCCCATGTTACACCTCCCCTCCCCTCAGAACCTCTGGTGACCACTGTCTTTATATCAATGATACAAGTTCTTCCATTGCTAGAATTATAATGAGTCTATTTTAGTCCATAGTTGCATTTCTCCCTTATGTTTGTTCATTCCTCAATCTTGAGGATTTGGAGGTGGTGATGCCCACTCTGCTTATGACTGAGAGGGGACTTTGATCCCATGGGGCAGGTTCTACCTCTTCTTAATGCCCCCTACTCACACTGGAGGCTAGTTTGTCGGGGCTCCTCACTGACCATGGAGGTGGAAGCCAGGGTTCATTTAGAGAGCATAAAACAAACCCTAAGCACTACTATATTTGATCCTGCAATGGATGTTCTTTGAAAAACTTGGATTAAAACATGAAAACAGCAAATTTAACATACACTTTGATACAAATAATAAACTCACTTCAAGATAAAACCTGATTCTATTCACTTAATTTTGAATCAGCTAGTGCTTAAAAAAGTCCATGGAAAGAAATATGCCCCACTTTAGGCTCACTGCTGGCCAGACTGCCACCTAGACTGTAAAATAATTGCCTTACACACAGTTGATGTTTCATGATGTGGGACCTGACCTCCATCTGAAGAGGCTGGAGATGAAGGGAAACATGCCAATGAGTTTGCAAATGAAAAAACAATCAGATGGAAATGTTTACAGCTTTCAGGTTCAAAGGTCATTTCCATATGCTGCACACACACATTGCTTCTTTCTGATGCAGAGGACCAGGCCCTCTGTCTAACCCGTGAGGCTTCCTACGCTCTGTCTCTGCAGTCACCTACCATGGGGGTGGGGCAGAGGGTGGGATATCTCAGTGCAACTCAGGAGAACTGCCCAAGGGAGCCTAAGGGGGTTGAGCCCAAGGGAACACTGGGAAGTAGGGTGGAGGTAGGAAGCCAGGGAAGGGCGGCTGGCCTTCGGGGACAACCGGACAGTGGTGAAAGCTCACGCAGTGGGAGAGGCCTTGGAAAATGGCAGGAGGAATTGGGGAGGGAATCCTGTACCTGGAATAGTGGAAAGAACGTGGGCTTTGGGAGTAGGTGGACCGGCACTGCCACTTCTTACCTGTGTGACCTCGGGCAAGCCATTTAAACTCTTTGAGCCTCTGTTTCTTCACCTAAATTAGGTCAACAACACCGACCTTGCACAGTTGCTGCAAAAATGTACATAAAGCACATAGCACAGTGCCCGGCACACTGTAGGTGGCAATGAATGGTGGTGACAGGAGTGATAATTATGGAGGGACGGCCTGGTTTATAAATGACACTGCAGGGAAGACTGAAGAAAGCAAACCCATTGCAGCTATAACTAAGGCCTTGATTATGCTCAATTATGGCATGACATCTACATTTCTCCCTCTTCTCTTCTCTGGAAGCATCTTAAAAGACCTAAATCAATAGGTTATCTTGGGCCCAGTGGGCTTCCATCCCTCAGTGTGGGCAGTTATATTTCCTTGCATTAGCCCCACTCAGGGCTTTGCAAAGCAGAGCTGCTGCTTTTCAGCAGTCTCTGAATCCAACCACAAACTTTTACAGTCTCGGGACCCCACACTTACTAAACCATTTGCCTTCTCATTAGTTACGCACCCTCAAATTCACCATTACTTTCATTAGTATTGGGGTCTTCCATGTTCCTTTATAACCAAACATGATTGATTTCATTAATTGGAAGTAAATGACATTTTTTCGAGATCCCCTTTCCCAACACACATACATATCATGATGAATTTGGATTATACTTCAAAGTATATAACTATGCAAATCACTCTATGCAACATTCCCCTCACCAACTTTTTTTTTGTAAATAGAGAAGTTGTGGGTTTAGAGAAAGATCATGCATAAAAGAGGGTTCCTATATACTACCTTACTAGTAACACCTTGCAATAGTATGGTAAATTTGTTACAATTGATGATAGCACATTTTAATTATAGTCCATGGTTTAACTTAAGGTTCACTGTTTGTGCTGTACACTTCCATGGATTTTAAAAAATTTTCATTCTAATAACATATATACAACCTAAAATTTCCCCTTTTAACCATGCTCAAATATATAATTCAGTGCTGTTAACTATGTTCACAATGTGGTGTTACCATAACCAACATCCAATGCCAAAACTCTTCCATCATCCCAATAGAAACTGTTAATTTTAAGTGTTACTTCCTTATTCCCTGCCTCCCTCCTGCCCCTGAGTACCTAATAAGCTTGCTTGAAATGGTGGTGATAATAGCCCTGTTTTCAGAGCCTGGGATGATTCACACCCTCATTCTTTCTTTTTTGTTCTCTTTTTCAGAAAACAGCACTAGAGTGCTTTCTCTTTTTGTATCTTTTGTGGCTAAATACTATCACAGAGGACAGAGACAGAGGACGATTTGCCCACCAGTTTGTGGAGGATGTTTTTAGGAAGAACACAGCCTCTCCCACCCCATCTTGAGCTCTGCCTACATGAAATTCTGCTGCTGTATGCTGACTGTAGACACAGTGGGCACAAGCTGGTTACTTGGTGGATAACGTGGAGTATAAGAAAACCCAGGGAGCTGGGACCAGAAAAAGGAGGCAAAGCAGATAGCAGACTGGAAGGGGAAGTTTTTGCAATGACGCTTTGGGAGAGATAAAGGAAGTTCAAGGGGGAAGTACACCCAGTCCTGAGAACTACACTTCATCCATCAAAGGGGACAGCAGGGAGTGGGGGGTTGGAGCATGTGTAGGAAGGACCTATGGCATAGGTTTTGGAGCTGTGTCTCCAAGTGATAACATCAGAAAGGCAGTGAACACTCAGGGAGAGGAAAAACAGACACAGAGAAGGAATTGCCACAATAGGCAAAGATAAAATTAATTCACAAGCATCTTGTTGAAACTTCAGGAGAGGGGGATACTGAAAAATTTAAAGTGTACAAGGGATGGTTAATGCAAGTTAAATATATAGAAACCATTATGACAAATTTAAGATGAATTAAATGTTATTATATGTGCTTTAGTTTGGTGAATAAAAAATATTTAGAGGGACTTTCATAGGTTTACTTGCAAAGTCAATTTTTCTTTTCATATGAAGCCTTTTATTTTTTCTTTTCCTCAATTATGGCTTTTCCTATCACAGGGATGTTGAGGCCCATCACAGTTGGGGAGGGATGGACAACTGTGCTCTATAAATTAGAAGAAATGGCAGTGTACATCTTAGGGCAGAGAAATTGCTTATAATTCTGATTTCAGCAGAAGGTGGTTTCTTTCCAGCTCATGGAGTGTTGGCTATCAGCTGCTCCAGCAGATGTAACAAGTACCAGAAGGACACCAGACCTTCACATTCTTTGAACTTGAAAGACTACAATTTTCAAAATTAGGAGCAGCTTCTGCCTTCTATAGGAGAGTCTGGATATTATCTTTGAGGTAAACACAGCTCTGTTTGAGATATTCCAATCATTTTAATAGACATTTTGAGATCTGTACATATAAGATAAAGAGTCTCCATTATTCTTGGGGAACCTCTATAAATGAAATAACCCAAATGCAGGTGCTTCAGGGTAAGAGTTTGGTATTCTGTTAAGAGTTTTGTGTTCAGAAACACGGACTGGATGTTTCTTTAGCAGAACCATGTGCACAACTAGAGAATTCTTTTCTTTTATAAATCTGCATGTAGATTACCCTTTGTAGAGTTTGTGCTTGGACTTTGTAGGGGTGTATACTTGTCTGAGTACTTGCTCTAGCACATTGGGAGCAGAGGGTAGACCATGGTGGGGTGGACTTTCGGACCTAATCTTGTCCTTAATTTGCATGTGAAGAGAAATTCTCATTCAGGAACCAGATGGTGGTGACAACACTGTGGGGAGGACACTACAGGTATTTAGTGGTCTTGGCCTGGAGCTGCCAAGTGAAGAACTTCTAGTCTCAACATGCCAATGGTACCCCATTGAGAAATACTGTTTTCAAGGAAAGTTATGACAAGGAGTTAATCATTGGGTGCAGCCCTACCTTGGCTGGTGATGTGCTTGTGTGGTTTAAGACTAAGAGTTGGGGAAAATGAGGACTGTGAACTACCTGGTAAAGGCTGAGTCTAGACAATACTCTGAAGAGAGTGCATATGTATATTTTCCTCTTTTTTGACCAGAGTCCAAACAGGTTGCTGCTTGCAGTGTACCTGGCTGAGGGTACACGGAGGCCTCCAAGAGTGAGGCCCAGAGCCAGTTGGTAAAGGCCTTCCAAAAGCAAGGCCCAGGGCCACTTGGTAAAGGCCCTCCAAGAGCAAGACCCAGGGCCACTTGGTAAAGGCCCTCCAAGAGCCCCACTCCCAGAAATAGCTTTTGGTTACTCTCCAGGAGGCATTTCTGCTAGCCTCACGCTTTCAGCAAGGTCCTGAACAGGTCTGCCTGGCCTAGCCAGATGCAGTAGCCAGGAACACAGGGTCTGGAGGCTGGGGCAGGGGCCACCAGCAATGGCACCTTCAGAGAACAGCTTTGCTCAGTAGTGCAAGCCCCCAGCAAGATGAAAAAGTGAGGGGGAAGGGACCCAAGGCATGTATTCCAGAGCATTCAAGAGGCAGTTCTTGGAGAACCTTTCAGAAACAGCCTGGGGAATTGTTTTGAGAAGAGTGGGCTAATTTCTAACAGTAAAGCCAGTAGGGACTTTGGCCATAATAATTTTGGAATAAAAAGGAGGTGCAGCCTTGTTTGGCTGTCACAAGCTAGTGAGGCCAGGAACATGTGGGACCCATTGGAAGAAGTTTCCGCTAATGCTGTCACCTCTCCAGGAACAAGACTGGTGGCTTTTATAAGGGCGGGTGAGAGGCAAGAAAGCCATGCAAACTGGAAAACTAAGGCATTCTTTCAAACATAGACTTGATGATTATATTCCTAACGGATGCCAATCCTAACTCACGAACTGCTTAAGAAATGAAATCCAGATAAATTTGTTCTTTTTCGCCCTTCTTAAAAATATCAAAAGCTAATATTTTGCAGACGGCTCTATTCTGGCCACGCTGCCCAGGCCTTGTGGGGTCCAAAACAAGCACACCTGATCTAGATTTGGACAGCTTCAGGAGGCCAGAGAAGTGGCCAAGGAATTAATAGAGGAATCTGAAGATTGTTCTTTATCCTGAAAGGCCCCAACTTGAAATAGTTCCTGCTTTGGAGGTGGTGTGTGAGTATGTGGCAAGGAGAGGGGAGCAGGGCTGTGGGGCTGACGTTTATGAATCCATTCTGGTTATTGTAAAAGGAATTTGATGCTGACCTGAGATTGGAAACAGTTCTGGCTCCTTCTCCATGGTGATGAGTATTTGTAATCTTTTCTCTTTGCAGTCAAGGGTCTCAATGAAGAGTGAATACTGGTGACATTCAGTTTCTGGTGAAAACTTTGCTCTGGGGACTAGGAGGCAGTTGTGTTGGAGACAATACACTTGAGGTAATGATTTTCTGTACCGCAGAATCTCAGAAATCTGTTTTCCATGGATTACATGTCAGCAGACTAATGTCAATGGTCCTTTGCAGAGTGTTATTTTAACACTGTGGGGGTGTCTGGTGGAATTGGTGGTTTCTACCTCGATCTTAGGAAATCACTGACTATGGTAATTCAATGAGAAAATAATGGATGAACCAAGATCTTGCACATACAGAAAGAAAAGACCTAAGGATATGGATGGCAAGCACAGCATGCCTAATTCCTAATAGTGTGACCTTAGCAATATGGGCGCTGACTTCTAGGAAGCTATCAAAGGGGTCAAAGTTCTTCCTGTGGCTTTCTCTCAGGTCCAGCCTACATAATCCAGCCCCCAGTTTCCTCTCTATCCCCTTCACTACCTGAGTTATGGCTACCCTTTTCTCAGTGTGGTTTCTCCCAGAAACAGGCCCTAGTGCAAGTAGTTTATTTAGGAAGTGTCCCTGGAAACACTGGTTGGGGAGTGGGGATGTGAACCAAAGAGGGGTTTAATGTCCAGCCAGCTACCACTGTGGGCAACTGGAGCGCAATTCCTTCGGGGACCTCTGGGAGCCAGTGTGTGGTGCACACCTCAGAGTAGTCCCTCCTGAGGGGTCACAACACCTTCCAGCAGCCATTGGTTGAGGCCTCATGAAGGAGGGGGTGCTAGTTCCCCAGCACTTCTAGCCTGCCGCCTGAGCAGAGCAGGCTTGCACCATCAGAGAATAGTCTTAGGTAGAGTTGGAAGTGCTAGCAGATGCAGTCACGCTAGCTTGCAGACACGGCACAGTGCTAATGGTCTACAAAGTGGCCACAAGCACTGGATTAGTAGTGAAGACTGAGCCACTGCCTCGAGGGGAAACACAGGGTTAGGTTCCTGTGAGCCTCAGGTCACAGTATTTCATCAACTGATCAATAGATCACCTTGTTTTATGTGTGTTTCTTAAATTTTTGCTTCCTCTTTAAATTTGCATACAATGATTCCCTAGGAAGTTCTTTGTTCCATCAGCCTTTTAGAGACTGCCCCTATTTAATCTCATCTAGAAATAGTATCATTGTCTACAGAACATTTTAGAGTAAGCAAAGCCTCTGGGCATGAATTTAAGCAAGTTTAATCATAAGCCACATTGGAGGGCAGGTAATTGGAGCTCATTATATAAGGTGTTGATTCATTAACATTGAACTCACAGCCAATAGCTCTATAACTCATGCCCAAATGAAGCTTATCTAACACACATATTTTCTCCATGAAGCACAGCATAGCCTTCTTACGCTTAGAACACTTGACAGCCCTTGATCATTGCACTTGGAGCCATTGTGAACAGCAAAACCACCTACCAGGAGCACAAAAATGTGAAAAACGTGGCACTAACTACACCATAAGAAGGTACTTAGTTGCACTATGAGAGCTGGAAGAAGGCAGAACGCTGCCTTGTTTGACCCCAGCTGGCACTTGCATGTAGGGTGACTCAAATTTTTTGCTGCTCTGTGCGTGTCTGTGAATGACCACGAAAGTGTTTCAAGTATTGATTTTGGGGTTACATACAAATTTTAGTGAGTAGGTGAATTTACAAACCCCGAATCTGTGACTAGTGAGGATCGACTGAACTTGAAAGGATGTGGGTGGGGCTTGGATAGCATCTACTCTACCTTTCATTTCCTGTTCTCCATCTTCCTTGTCTGAAAAATATTACTACTGCCTATAATTAATATAGTCTTTTTACAAACAGAGCTAATTCTTTGGTACCGAAGCCAGGGAAGAGAAGCAGAAGAAATTAAATATTCCATTTGGGCCACTACCTGGTTTCTTATAGGCCTGGCTGTTCTCAGGGGTGGGGTTTGTTTTATGGCCCAGTAGATATGAGGCGGGATAGACTAGGGATCTAAGGAGGAGAGGCAGAAAAACCTAATAAATTTCCACACAAACATCACCCCCTAGAAAAAACTGGGAGCAGCAAAAAACCTGGACTCATGTAGGCAGGTATCAGTAGGCAGCTAATGCCTGCTGATGTGATGGGAATGCGGTTTGTACTATTCACCCATTGGCTGTGGAAACAACACTGGCAGCGTGTGCCCACTGACTGCATAAACAAGTCACGGGAATGCAGCTTACAATGTCCACCAAGCAGAAGAAAAGGAGAACAGGATATTCCCATACTACCTACCTATTTTCATAAGCCCCTTGTGGGAGCAATAACCAGGAGCCAATCACCACTGGACAGCAAACCCTAACCCCCTAAGAGAATCAAATCACCGAATAGAGCTTCCCTGCTTTGTCTCAAATATGCCAATCAGTGCAGACCCTGGAGTCCTGAACCCCCTTCCCCACAAAACAGGGGACCTTTGCATTTTCTCCCTTGAAAATGCCCACCTTACACTCTAAAAGCATATTTCTGTTCTCCTGTTTTACCGCCCCCTCTCCCCCTATAAAGTCTTTGCTTGCCTGACTAATTTGTGGCTCTACCTGCCTGACTAATTCGTGGCTCGTACTTGAATTCTTTCTTGCGATGAAGCCAAGAACCTAGACACTGGTTCTGATAACAGATATGAATGATTTAGGAGTCCTTATTTTTCCACTGACCATATTTGAATGGAAACCAGACTGTCTAGACCCTGGCTCACATTCTCCATGCTGGGGTGAGCTACTCTGTCTTGCTGTCTCACTTTTATACATTGGAAATGAATCCCTGACATCAGAAGCTCCTTAACTCTTTTTAATGGGGATCAGCTTTCACTCAGGGCAGTGACAAAGGTGATGATGTGTTGCTGTAACAGTAAGTACCACTTTGACCTGGCAGAGGCGGATGCCATCTGGGGGCACAGGGGACTCAAACCATTTCAAAGATTCATCCTAGCATGATGGAAACAATGCAGCCTCTACAGGCCTGGGTCCCTGGATCTGTTTTACTCACTTGGTGCTGTGCCTTGCACAACCCTCCAACCATTTAGGAAGTTAGGGACAGGCCTCCCTTTTGGAGGGGAGAACTTGATGAAATACTGTTATGTGGAGAAAGACTGAAAAATAAGCAGACTATCTTTAAATGGAACACAGATGAGAAAATCTCCTGAAGCATATTTAAGAAACCCGTAGATTTTGCTGGGTTGACCAGAGAAGGGGAAATTACACTACTGATAAAATGCCCCCAAATCTTTTACAGGACACGCATTTGTTGTGACCTATTACTCCACCAAAAAGGCCTACCCAAGAAACCCTCACTATCTCGTTTTTTAGGAGACTTTGCAGAATAGCTGTAGGGCTCAACCCCAGGAGTCTTCTTTATGCTAGCTTCTCAACCAGTTCATAAGCAGTGTGAGGTTGGGGTCTCTTTCCTACGGATTTCTGTGTTCTCCACAGGGCCTTGAACTTAATAGATGCACACTAATGGCTGAATGAATGAATCACAAGACCTAGAATTGCCACTGATACTCCTGATCATAATAGCCCAAATTCCCTACTCTCTCATTTCTAATGGCTTGCCCAAACTGGGGAGAAACTGTAGGAAAGGCTACTACTGTGTTTGGCATGGAATAGTTCACCACAACCTGTGCCCTCAGCCCATATACAATTGCCTAAGTTATCTTTTCTAGAGAAATTTAAAAAAATTCTGTCCTCTACATAGGATTTACTTAAAAAAAATTATAGCAGAAATGTGTTTTTTAATTTTCCCTCCTGTTTTCTTTCCTTGGTGACTCACTGTGTTTTATTTTATTATTTTTTTAAATTAATTTAACTTATTAAATTAACATCCAATAAATTAGACTTTGTGTGAGTGTGTACATATAGTTCTATGAGTTTTAACACACATAGTATTTGTGTAACCACAATCATGATCAGGATACCCAACAGTACTATCATCCCTGAACACTCCCTCAGGCTGCCCAGATGAAATCACACCCTTCCCCACTCCAGCTGTCCATTAGGACAGTTTGTTTTTTTCCAGAATGTCCTATAAATGGAATTATGCAGTAGGTAGCTTTTGAGACTGGCTTATTTCACTCAGCATAATACCTCTGAGATTCGTCCAAGTTGTTTCATATATAAACAGTTTGTTCTTTCTGTATTGCAGGTTAGTATTCTACTGTATGTGTGCACCACAGTTTAATTATCCATTCATCTGCTGGAAGGCATTTATGTTGTTCCCAGTTTGGGGGCGCGTTATGAACAGAGTTGCTATATACATCTGTGTATAAGTTTTTGTGTGAACACAAGTTTCCATTTCTCTAGGTAAATAGTTGAGTTGTACTGTATATGTATAACTTTATAAGAAACTGCCATATTGTTTTCCAAAGTAGCTGGTCAGTTTTGCATTTTCACCAGCAATGTATATGAGTTCTAGTTGTTCCACATACTTGTCAGCATTTGGTATTTTCTACTAAAATTTTAAAAATTATAACTATTCTGAAAGGGATATAGTGATATCTCACCATGGTTTTAATTTACGTTTTCCCAGTGGCTAATGTTGAACATTTTTGTGTGTGCTCATTTGCCATCTGTGTGTCCTCTCTGGTGAAGCGTCTGTTCAAGTATTTTGCCCTTTTAAAAATTAAGCTGGGGAAGTGGCTGTGGCTCAATCAGTAGGGCTCCGGTTTACCATGTGGGAGGCCCCGGGTTTGGTTCCTGGGGCCTCCTGGTGAAGGCAAGCCCGCCCGCACGGCGTGGTTAGCTGACCCAGCGAGCACAAGCAGCAAGGTGGGGGGGAGAAATGAATAAATAAATAAAATCTTAAAAAAAAAAAAAAAATTAAGCTGTTTGTTCTCTAAATGTTGAATTTTGACAGTTTTTAAACTTATTGTATAATTTTATATTTTGGATGTGATATTTGAAAATATTTTTTCTCAGTCTATTGCTTGTCTTTTCATTCTTTTTTATAGTGTCTTTCACAGAACAAAAGTTTTTAATTTTGATAAATGCAATTTATCACTTTTTCTTTTATGGATTGTGTTTTTGGTATCATATCTAAGAACTTGTTGCCTCATGCTAGGTCATGAAGAATTTCTCTTATGGTTTCTCCTAAAATTTTATGGTTTTACATTTTATCTTTATTTATTTATTTATTTTTTAAGATTTTATTTATTTATTCATTTATCGCCCCCTTGCTGCTCGTGCTCGCTGGGTCAGCCAACCACGCCGTGCGGGCAGGCTTGCCTTCACCAGGAGGCCCCGGGAACCGAACCCGGGGCCTCCCATATGGTAAACGGGAGCCCTACTGATTGAGCCACAGCTGCTTCCCACATTTTATCTTTAGATCATTTAGATCTATGATGAGTTTTGATTTATTTTTTGTATATTGTGTGATATTTAGTTTTTTTTCCCCCTTTGTATATAGATGTCCAATTGTTCCAACACCATTTGTTGAAAAGACTATTTTTTTCTCCACTGCCTTTGTTGAAAATCAATTCACCTTAAATATGTGGACCTATTCTTGGACTTTCTGTTCTATTCTATTGATCTATGCATCTATTTTTTTGCCAACACCACATTATCTTGATTACAGCAGCTTTATAGTAAGTCTTAAAATTGGGTTGTGTGAGCCCTACAGCTTTCTTCCTCTTCTTCTTCTTCTTTTTTTAAGGTACTAGGGCCGGGGATTGAACCTAGGACCTTGCATGTGGGAAGCTGGCGCTCAGCCACTGAGCCACATCGGCAACCCTGAGTTGGTTTTTTCATTTGTTTGCTTGTTGTCTTTTGTTTTGTTTTTAGGAGGCACTGGGAACCGAACCCGGGACCTCTGATGTGGGAAGCAGGCACTCAACCGCTTGAGTCACATCCACTCCTCCTCTTTTTAAAAAAAGTAGTTGTGACTATTCTAGTTCTTTTGCCTTTTCATATACACTCTCACTTTCTCTGTATCTATGAAAAGTTCTGCTGAGATTTAGATTAGAATTGCATTTATATATATATTTTTCTTGCTCAATTGCACTGACTAGGACTTCCAGTACTATGATAAATAGCAGTGGCCAGAGTGGATAATCTTGTCCTTTGCTGATACTAGAGGAAAAGCATTAAATTATTTACTTTCAAGTATGATGTTAACTTTAAGTATTTCTTAGATGCCCTTCATTAGGATGAGGAAATTCTTTTCTAATTCTAGTTTGTGGAATTTTTTTTTTTAAATCAGGAATACATTTAAATTTTGTTAAATATGTTTTCTCCATCAGTTGATTTGATCAGATGGCTTTTCTTCCTTAGTCTGTTAAATGGTGGACTACATTTATTAGTTTTTAATACTGAACCGGATTTGTATTCTTGAGATAAATCTCATTTGGTTGTGTCTATTATTCTTTTTATATATTTCTGGGTTCGACATGCTAGTATTTTTAAGTATATATCTATGAGGGACATTGGTCTATAGTTTTATTTTCTTATGATGTCTTTTTCAAATTAAAATTTTTTTGGTTTGGAGATCAAGATAATACTGGCGTCCATTTGCTTTTGCATTTTTCTGAGTCTGCTCATCGTCTCCCTTTGTTGAGTCATCTTGCTGCATCAGCTCACCACTCCGCATGGGTGGCTTGCCTTCACCAGGAGTAAGTTTGCATTTTTAGTCAAATTTGACAAATTTTCATCCTATACTTATCTAAATACTTTTTTTCTGCACCACACCCTGGCTTATCTCCTTCTGGGACTCTGATAGTACAAATGATAGAACTTTTGTTGTTGTCCAACAGGTCCCTGAGGCTCTATTCACTTTTCAAAAGTAGCTTTATTGAGATGTAATTCACATACCATAAAGCTCACCCATTTAAAGTGTACAACTCAGTGGCTTTCAGTATATTTACAGAGTTGTACAACAATCAGCACAGTCTAATTTTAGAAAATTTAATCAACCCCAAATTAACATTAACAGTCACTATCCTTCCCTCCTCCCCAGCTTTAGGCAACCCCTAATCCACTTTCTGCTGTCAATTTACGTATTGTTGAGATAACATATAAATTGAATCATATAATATGTGGTCTTTTGTGACTGATTTCTTTTACTTAGCATTCTGTTTTCAAGGTTCATGCATGTTGTGGAATGTATTAGTACTTCATTCCTTTTTGTTACCAAATAATTTTCCATTGTAGCAATATATCCACATTTTGTTTATCCATTCATCAGTTAATGGACATTTCTGTGCGTGTGTTTTCTTTTTAGCTATTATGAACAATGCTGCTATGAACATTTTTTTGTGTGTGGATATAAGTGTGGTGGTTTGGAGCTCTAGGTAAACGTGTTCTTAAAGTTAATCCATTCCTGTGGGTGTGGTCCCATTGTAAGTAGTACCTTACAATATTTAGTTAAGGGGTGACCCATTGTAAGTAGGATCTTACAATGTTTAGTTAAGGTGTGACCACCTCAATCTAAATGGGTCTTAATCCTTTTACTGGTGTCCTCTATAAGAGAATGAAATTCAGACAAAGAGAGAAAAAAAACACAAAAGCAAGAAGCTGTAAGCAACAAAACTCAGAAGATAGGGAGAAACCAGAAGATGCTGCCATGTACCCTGCCATGTGGCAGAGGAGCCAAGGATCACCGACAGCCAGTCTTTTTTTAGGAAGAAAGCATTGCCTTGATGATGCTGTGATCTGGATGTTTTCCTGGCCTGAAACTGTAAGCTAATAAATTCTCATTGTTTAAGCCAACCTATTTTATGGTGTCTGCTTTGAGCATACTTTCATGAGCTTATTGGCAATTTGTATATCTTATTTTAAGAACCATTTATTCAAATATTTTGCCCATGTTTTCATGTAACAGACTTTTAACTGTTGAGTTGCAAAAGTTTTTTTTAAAAAAAATATTCTTGATACAAGTCCCTTTTCAGATGTATGATAGATATGTGATCTGCAAATATTTACTCCCATTCTATGGGTTATGTATTCACTTTCTTGATGATGTATTTTGAGGCACAAAATTTTAAAGTTTTGGTGAAGTCCAATCTATTTTTTTCCTTTGTTGCTTATGCTTTTGATCTTGTATCTAAGAAATCATTGCCTAATCCAAGGTCATTGAGATTTTTTTCTATGTATTCTTCTAAGAGTTTTATAGCTTTTTAAAAAATAGTTTGTGTTTGCATTTAGGTCTGTGATCTATTTTGAGTTAATTTTTGTGTATGACGTGAGGTAGGAATCCAATTTCATTTCTTTTGTATGCAGATATCCACTTGTCCCAGCATCATTTGTTGAAAAGACTATTTTGCCCCCATTGAATTATCTTGGAACCCTTGTAAAATATTTTCATTTAAAAATACTTTTTCCTCTTTGTTCAGATAAAATAATTTCTATTGTTCTATCTTCAAGTTCACGGACTCTTTCTTCTGTCATCCCCATTCTGCTTCTGAGTCTATTTGCTACTCTATTTTTCAGTACATAAATTTCCATTTGGTTATTCTTTACATTTTCTTTTTTTAAAAAGACTTATTTTATTTATTTTATTTCTCCCCATCCCCTCATTGTTTGCACTTGCTGTTTCTGTTCATCTTCCTTATTATACAAATTCTATACAGTATTGCTGCTATATGGCAATACTTGTCGCATTCATCCAATGTCTTTTGGCATTCTAAATTGTGTAATCTTAAACTGTTTTCATTAAATTCAGGAACAAGATTCCTATTAGCCAATAGTGATTCAGAAATTCCAGTGTAAGCAGTGAGACAAGAAAATGAAATACTAAATATAAATATTGGCAAATAATGTTTTCTTTTTGTAAAGAATATGATTGTATACATAGAAAACTCAAGAAACCATAGCAATACAAAATCTACTACATTTAAAAGGAGAATTTGGTAAGATGGCTGGGTATAAGATAAATATTTTTTAATTGGTCTGTTTTCTTTTATTAGTCACTGCCTATGTTCTTGAGAGATCTTGCCCCTCTAATAAGATAAATATTTTTAAAGAGATTTTTTTCCCTACTCCAGGAAATGGAAAAAGTACTCTATTCACAGTAGCAGCAAAATTGTGATATATTTAGGATTAAATTTAATGAATTAAAATGATTTAAAATGATATAAAAATGAATATCTGAAAATAGAAGCATAGTATTTATTGGCTAGGAAATTAATAGCATATAGCAATACAGAAGCTGATAAAAATGTAAATAGCTATGACCTTTTGGAATAGTATCTGGTTATATTTATTACATTAAAAATGTATATTCTTCATCCTAGCAATCCTACTCCTAGGATTCTAGTCCAAGTTTGGCAAATTATGACCTGCAGGCCAAATCTGCCTTGAGGTTTTTATATAGCTATGGGCCATGAGCTAAGAATGGTTTTAACATTTTATAGGATTGTAAAAGAGACTATATGTGGCCTGCAGAGCTTAAAATGTTTATTATCTGGTCTTTTAGAGAGAAAGTTTCCATAGCAGTAAAAGCACCAGTACATCAGGTTATATGTGCATGAGTGTTTATTGCAGCATATTTTATTTGGCAGAAAAATTGAAACAAAGCAAATATCTGTCAACTGGAAAATGGTTGGAGATGTTGTGGTATATCCATTCTATAGAATATTATGCAGCCACCAAAAAGAATTAATTATAGCCACACAAATTGATTTGGAGAAATTTTCAGTATAACTATATATATATATATGTGTACACACACACACACAGAATGCAGTTAAGTGTACATAACATGATTGTTTTTATCTTTTTTTTTTTTTTTTTTTGTAAAGCAAGTAATGCTAACCCTCCATATAAGGATGTGCATATTAATAAAATTATATAGACATGGAGAAAGGAATTTGAATGTCAGTCTAAGGGGTTTGGTGATGGGTAGGCCTTAGAGGTTTTTGAGAAGAGTGAAGAGAAGGACTGGACTGGAGCTGGGGTTTGAGGATATTAATCTTTTTTTTTTTTTTTTTTAAGATTTTATTTATTTATTCATTTATCCCTCCCCTTGCTGCTTGTGCTCGCTGGGTCAGCCAACCACGCCATGCGGGCGGGCCTGCCTTCACCAGGAGGCCCCGGAAACCGAACCCGGGGCCTCCCATATGGTAAACGGGAGCCCTACTGATTGAGCCACAGCCGCTTCCCTAGGATATTAATCTTATAATGCAATCTTCACTGCTAGTCACCACAAATTCTAATTTAAATGTGGCCAACTTTCTGTAGACTCCTGCCAAATCTGCTGTTCCCCTTACCATCAAACTCTTCCCTTCAATGGATTTCCTAATTTGGAAATGGCACCCTTGGATTCCTCCTCTTGGCAGCTGAACAACTTTGTGGCTTTGGCAACAGTTTGAATCAACTCTGATTCTGATCTCCTCCCTCCCACCCAGTGACAATAGCACAGAAGTGTCACCATTTTTTGTCTTGCTAAGGACTGCCTAGGGAGTCACCTTCATGCCCTGGTTTGTGGCTATCAGGCAAAAGGCTTCCCCCAAAGCAGCTCTGCCCTCTGTGGATATGGTATCTGTCCTCTTAGGTGATGGACCCCTCTTTGCATCGTGATAACACATCTCTTATGGGAGTTGATAAAGGTTTTGCTCTTATGATCTCACTGGGGTTGAAGAAGGAAGCTAAACCCCTCCCGACTCCTCTCCATGATGTATTTTTTCCTTTTTACAAGTTTGTTATTTACTTCTGCAGGAATACATTGCTTATAACCTTCAAGGCATAGACCTGGTCTTGCTTTAGATTACTGGGGCGGGTAGGTCATTAACTTTATGTTTTTGATATCCCTTGCCTATTAACTTTATACATTACCCATTTGCACAGTTGTTCCTTAATTACTTGCTTTTGTCTCACAAAAAGATACTAGTGTTTGCTAATGCATTGCTAGGTACTGCTACATTCTAATAATTTATTAGCAGGTTTCCTAGACTTCAACATCATCCCAATGTGTGTTAATAAGCTGTTTTGCAAAACACGATTAAAATTTAAAACTATTTGGACATGATTAAAGATGTCTTCAATTAGGATTAAGTTATGAAATCTGTCTTTACCTCATCACAAAGCTTATGTTTTCAGCAATAAAATCAGCAGATTTGTGTTAACTGCCTGCATGCAGGAGTCATTTACTCAGAATGGCTAGTGTTTACAAGACAAAGGGTCTGAAATCACCATGCCCAGTTGTGACCCATGAATATTTTAGTGAGAATTTGTGCAATGTGACCAAGTTTGTCTTGGATGTCTTCCCTGGGGTAGAATTATGATGAGGCAGGGTCGATAACTCCTAATTCTGAACAACTTCAAAAAAAAAAGGAGCAAACAAATCAATCTCATCCCAGGTCTTCCTTAAACATAGAGAAAAACGACTGTCATAAGGATTCTTTCCAAAATCTTAAGTGAAAATCAAAACAAGTGACAGGCTGGAAGAAAACATCTACTACATATTCCATAGAGAAAGGCCCTAATATCCAGAAGATAGAAAGAGCTCCTCCAAATCAAAAAGAAAAAAACCAACCAACCAATGAGCAAAGAATATGAGACAAATGAATAAGTACGCAATCCCACCAGTTGTCAGGGAAATGCAAATTAAAACGATAATGAAATACCTTTTTTTTTTTAAAGGCAGATATTATCATGTACAAGCAAGGATGCAGGGAAATGGCACTGTCGAACTAATGGGAAAATAAACTAATGAAACCCTTTGGGAAGGCAACTTGGAAATACTCATGAAAATGAAAAATATACATACACTCTTGTTCCCCTCAATCCACTTGTAGGCAACCATCCCAAAGAAACACATCTATGCACAGAATGCACTTCTTGTTTATGATAGAGAAATTGTGAAAAAATTAAATGTCTGTAGCAAGGGAGTAGATAAATAGATCATGGCTTATCCATACTTAAAAGCAGCTTTATAGAAAATGGCAAGGTAGATCCAAGTTCCCTGTTAAATGGGAAAACAAGGTGCAGAATAGCATTTATATTTACATTATGGTTCCATTTATGCAACAAAACGAGATCTCGTGTGTGTGCGCGCGCACGCTTGTATACAGAGGGGATAGAAGGACATACATCAAATTGAGAATGGCTACTTCCCTCTGGGGAGGGGGAATGAGACGGAGAGAGGGGAAATGAAGGGGGGCTCTTATAGTTTTCTATGTATGTTAATGTATTATTTGAACTTTCTATGGCAAAATACACCCATGAATCACTCAAGCAATTGAAGAGACAAAACGAAACCACAAAGAATCCATGATTTTCTAAACTTAGCTCAGGGGAGGGACCCTAGGAAGGTAGGTTCACTCTTATTGACTAACTTAGTCCTACTCTTCCTCCCATTCACCTTTCTGCCTTCTTCTTTCGGTTGTGAGTTTTCATGCAATCTGGCTAAGAGCATTGACCTTGGAGCCCAACAGGAATCGGGTTCAAGGCTGGCTCCACCCCTTACTCACGGTGTACAGTTCACATGTTTATTAACCTCCCTAAGCTTTGGTTTCTTCATCTGTAATAGGAGGATAATAATAGTTCTTACCTCAAGGTTGTTTCTGAGACTTACATGAGATACTCTTAACACAGAGCCTGACATGTGGCACGTTCTTGATCAAAGAGAGCTACTGTTATTATTACGGCAGGTTACTTGACTCTTGCTGGCCCACCGTCTGTGCTTAGACAGAGCTTCTGCGTTCCTGATGGCTGGCTGCTAGAATCCCTGTCCATTCCCAGTCCTCTCAGGCCATCCCAGCTATCCTAACATTGACTCGAAACTTCGAGGAGTTCCCATAGCATTCCTTCTAGCAGTCCTGTCTCTGACTGCTTCGTTCAGCCCAGCGCATGTAGCTGCCCAGGGTCCAAGGGGTACTATTTTCCTCATGCAAACTGCCTGCGCTGGGCTTTGCTTACGAGACGCCCAATTAGTGATGCAGACTAGATGTGCTCGGGAGTCTCGTGCTTTTTAAATCTTGTTCAACAGCAGACATCTACCTGTGGGAAGGGGAGTGCTGAGTCCCTGAGCATGGACAAGTATCTCTGTGCAGTGCTGCATTTCCACCCCAGCTATGATTATTCCCCTTTGAATAAGTATAAAATAATGAAATACACTTTTCCGCTGTAGATGTGAAGCAACAGTTTACCACACTATTCTCCCCAAGCAGATGGTAAGGTGAGCATAGCTTGTGCTGCCCTAGGAAAGGCAGTCTCCTTCCCTTAGAGTGCTGAAATAGCCCTCAGCCTCAAGGGACCACCCACTCACACGCGCTCCTTCTAGGCCTTATCTGAGAACTTCCTGGTTTATACAGAAGTCGACAATTTTCTGCAGGTTTATTCTGCTGACTAGATTACAGTATCTGTGGGCAGTTATTTTTGAAATACTTGGATGAAAATGATCACGTCAAGGAGGTACCTTACTGCTATGATGAGATTAGAATGCATCAGTGGCCTTCTGAAAATCTGAAATGACTCTCCTATGAGAAGAAATTTTATTTTAAGGTGTTTCATTAAAATGAAGTAAGTATTGGGAAAGTTGGTTATTTGAAAACGATTCAACTTAGAGCCTCAGCTTATACCATATTCTACCATAAATCCTAAATTAGTTGAGTGTAAAAAATGAAACAAAAATATATAAGAAAATCTAGGAAAGTATTAAATAGATACTGGGCAATGAACAATCCATCATTATTCTTGTTACAATGATCCTTTCTCAGCACAAATGTAATGGAGGAAACCATAAAAGTAAAGACCAATGGATCTGACCGCATAAAAATAATAAAATAAAAACCCTGCAAGCTATAATGCAATTTACAAAGACCAGTCATTTTTTATTGTTGGTAAAACAAGGGGGCAATAGCAAGGTGCTTCCTTCAAAACTTGTGAATAATGGAATTACTCACCTTAGAAGAATTTAACTAGCAAAAATCCTCCCACAACTCTGTAAAATAAAACTGGGAAGACACTAGATGTCATCCCCTGTGCCTGCCCAGCCACCCTCTTTTTAAAAGAGAAACCACCCCAATCACACCCTCTGTTACCTAGGTGTCCACCTTCTCAAACATAAGACCTCTCTTTTCCCCCTGGTCATAGGTGCCTGGACCAGGGGTGTGTTTCTGATTCAATGAGAGCCCATTCTTAAGCCTGCCAGCAGCCACTGCAGGGCCTCGAAAAGATATACTATGCCAGTCATGTTCTCTCTTTCATGACTTTGAGCTAAGAAACAAGCAAACAGTTAACTAGTTAGCCTCGGAGACAGACGTTATAACATGCTTTCAGATACAGCTGAGGCCAGGGCAGGCCAAAGGCATAAGCAAGCAGGATGTAGCATTGGCAGGGCAGAAGGTTGCAAGAGCAGGTGTGCAGAGAGGATCTGAGAGAGGCATGGAGAGAGTGAGCTGAGCTCTGGAGCTACCCTGATTCCTGAGAGCCTTCCAGCTTTGGAGGGGCCCTGGTTCTTATTATTCTAACTTTATTTTTCTTAAACAAATATTTATTGAACTTCAGAAGTACAAGTGAGTGCCTCAGTCTTGATCACTAACTCTTATGGCAATGGAGACATTTATTCTTCAGTCCTTCAGGTTTCCCCAGGTTCAGTTAGATTCCGACTACATCTGCTGTTACAAAGGATCTGCTCAGAGGACAACTGGCGGAAGGAGGGACACCATTTAAAGTAGCCCTGGTACAGGTAATGGGTCATCTTACAGACACATTTATTCATGCCATGAAGTAAATGGTGCTCATATTATGTATAGCAATTTTCCATGTTTCCCATCTAATATAGCTTGCTTCAATTTACAGCCAGACTGATGTTTGGTCTGATGTGTACTCCAGATAAAACTGGCTAGTGATGACTGTGAGCAGGGATAGGACTCGAAACTTTCAGAGCTTTACTTCTTTTATCAGCACTCCAGTTTTATAAATGATGCAGCCCATCAGACCAATTCTTACCCAAATCTGGTAAGCTTGGATATAGCAGGGCTTCATGGGGATCCAAACACTTTTAGTGATGCTTTGAGGCATCTCAGCACAGGACAAACAGCTCAGTTATTATTGTATCTTGCTGAGATAGATTCTTGTCATCACATACATGTATCCTAAGCCTGAGCCAGCTTAACTGGGTTTCCATTTATGAAAATCAGAAGAGCCAAACGAACAGTGCTTGCTTCTGCAATCCAAAACAATATTAAAATTGACTTGGGGTTCTTAGAGAGGCAGGAATGGAATATGATTGTTGCTAAGTCGGTAGAAACCTAATACATGATATTTCGTCTTGTCTGGAGAAAGGGGCATTGTGAACAGAGGGGGCTGGTCAGCCTGGAGCACTGATGAGTCAGAAGTTGGCAACATTGAACATGTACTGACCAGGAAAGAGAGATGCTGGATTAAGGACTGTGACAGCTGCAGGATGTTTGCTCTTGTGGGTAATGGATGACTTGTGAGGCTTCACTGTGACCATGAGAATATCTCTCAAAATGTTTTGATTTCCCTTTATTTTGATTACCTTTGTAGTTTGGAGATGCCTATTTATCAAACTCCCAATAACTAATCTATTTTGTTTCCCAGGTATTTTGATATCTAGGCAGAGGTGCCCTGGATGGAGGCAGTTTAAGAGTTCCTATCTATAAAAGAACAACCACTACGGTAAGTTAATAAATTGCCTCTCTGACTTAAAATGTGTTCTGTAGGCATGGGGCAGCCTTCCCGAGTCCACTCAGCTGAGCCAGATCCTAGACCTTACTTCAATCACTAAGGTAAGACTACCTAGTCAGGACTCTTGGAAGACAGCTTTCCAATGATTCTAAGCAAATCATTGCTTCATCCTCTACACACGATAATTATTAGTGTTACCCCTTGTCTGTAAATGTATTCTACAGCCCTCCAGCTTGCATCAAATCTTTCTTTTGTTTGATCTTCTAACTATGACAGAAAAACAGTCAACCAATTCCATGAAAGCATAAGTCATACTGGTTATAGGCTGTCACACAGATAACCAAATGTCTTTGAATATTCTGCAATTTCAATGACACCCGAATTGCTACAGAAGGAACTTTAAGAAGTCATTTGCTCTTCTCAGAGTCATCTCAGAAATATGCCTATCTATCCTGCTTTTAAAGATTCCCAGAATCTTCATCCATTTAACTACCTTTTTTGACAAAGTGTTCTTTCATATGATCAAATATATATATACTTTTTATTGTGGTAACATATATACAACAAAACATTTCCCGTTTTAACCACTTTAAAATATACAATTCAGTGGTGTTAATTATATTCACAATATTGTGCTACCATCACCATCACCATCCATTATCAAAACTTTTCCATCACCTCAAACAGAAACTCTGTGCCAATTTTAAGCAATAACTTCCTATTCTCCCTCCCCCAACCCTCAGCCCTGGTAAACTGTAATCCACTTTCTGGCTCTATGAATTTTCATGCTCTAGGTATTTCATGTAAGTGAAATCACACAATATTTGTCCCTTTGTGTTTGGCTTATTTCCTTCAACACGATGTCTTCAAGGATCATCTACGTTGTAGCATATATCAAATTTCATTCCTTATTATGACTGAATAATCTTCAATTGTATGTATATTCCACATTTTGTTCATCTACTCATCCACTGATAGATACTTGGGCTGCTTTCATCTTTTGGCTATTATGAATAATGCTGCTATGAACATTGGTGTACACATATCTGAGGGTCCCTGCTTTCAATTCTTTTGGGTATATGCCTAGATGTGGGATTGCTGGGTGATATGGTAATTCTATATTTAACTTTCTGAGGACCCACCAAACTGTTTTCCACAGTGGCTTCACCATTTTACATTCCCATCAACAATGTTTGAAGGCTCCTATTTCTATGCATCCTTACCAACATATGTTTTCCTTTTAAAAAGTCATAATTGGCATAAAGTTTTATGTCATTGTTGTTTTGATTTGCATGTCCCTATAGCTAATGATGTTGAGCATCTTTTCATGTGATTTTTAATCATCTGGAGATCTTCTTTGGGGAAAGGTATATTCAAGTCCCTGGCCCATTTGTTAAGTTGGGTTGTCATTTGTTGTTGGGTTATAGGAATTCTTTATATATTCTGGATATTGAACCCTTATCAGACATATGGTTTCCAAATATTTTTTCCTATAATGTAGGTTTTCTTTTTAATTTCTTGATAATGTTCTTTGAAGCACAAAAGTTTTTGATTTTGATGAGGTATAATTTATCTTTTCTTTTGTTGCTCATATTTTGGGTGTAAAGTCTAAGAATCCATTGCCTAATATAAGGTCCTGAAAATATTCCTCTGTGTCTTCTGAGTTTTATAGTTTTAGTTTTTATATTGATGTTTTTGATCCATTTTGAGTTAATATTTATATATGCTTTGAGGTAAGGATCCACTTTCATTCTTTTGCAGGTGAATTTCCAGCTTTCCCGCACCATTTGTTGAAGACACACTTCTATCCCCATTGGGATATCCTTGTCAATTGGCCATAGATGTGAGGGTTTATTTCTGAACTGTCAATTGTATTCCATTGATCTATATGTCTGTCCTTGTGCCAGGACCATGCTGTTTTGATTACTGTAGCCTTGTAATAAGTTTTGAAATAGGGAATTAAGAGTCCTCTAACATTGTTCTTTTTCAAGATGGTTTTGGCTATTTGGGGGCCCTTGCCATTCCATATGAATTTGATAATTGGCTTTTCCATTTCTGCAAAGAAGTGTGTTGGAATTTTGATTGTGATTTCATTGAATCTGTATATCACTTTGGTAGTATTGACATGTTAACAATATTTAGTCTCCCAAGCCATAAACACAGATTATATTTTGATTTATTTAGGTCTTCCTTAATTTCTTTCATCTATGTTTTATAGTATTCCAGGACAAATCCTTTACATCCTTGGTTAAATTTATTCCTGGATTTATTCTTTTAGCTGCTATTATAGAAGGAATTGTTTTATTTATTTCATTTTTGGGTTGTTCATTGCTGGTATATAGAAACTCTACTGACTTTTGTGTGCTGATCTTCTATCCAACCACTTTACTGAATTTGTGTATTAGCTCTAGTAGCTTTCTTGTAGATACTTTCTTTTATCTACTTTCTTGTAGATATTCATGCCATCTATGAATAGCAAAAGTTTTACTTCTTCCTTTCCAATTTGAATGTATTTTATTTATTTTCTTGCCTTACTGCTCTGTCTAGACCTTCTAGAACAATGTTGAATAGCAGTTACGAAAGTAAGCTTCCTTGTCTTGTTCTTGATTTGAGGGGGAAAGCTTTCAGTCTTGAGTATGATGTTAGCTGCTCTGTGATTTTCATATATTCCTTTTATCATGTTGAGGAAGGTTCCTTTGATTCCTAATTTTCTGAATGTTTTCATCAGAGGGGTACTAGATATTGTCAAACTCCTTTCCTGCATAAATTGAGGTCATCGTGCGTTTTCCTTTCATTCTACTAATGTGGTATATCACATTAACTGATTTTCTTATGTTGGACCACTCTTGTACTGTTGGGATAAATTCCACTTGGTTATGATATATAATTCTTTTAATGTTCTCTTTGATTGTTTGCTAGTGTTTTGTTGAGGATTTCGGCATCTATATTTATGAGGGATACTGGTGTGTAATTTTTTCTTCTTGTGATATTTTTATCTGGCTTTGGTATTAGGGTGATGTTGGTCTCATAGAATGAGTTAGGAAGTATTCCCTCCCTCTTCAGTTTTTTGAAAGAATTTGAGTAGGACTGATGTAAATTCTTCTTGGAACATTTGATAAAATTCACCAGTGGGGGAGTAGATGTGGCTCAAGTGGTGGAGTGCCTGCTTCCCACCTGAGGGGTCTCGGGTTCTAAACAACAAGCAAAACAAATGAAAACACCAACTCAGGGAGCTGATGTGACTCAGTGGTTGAGTGCCTGCTTCCCACATACGAAGTCCTGGGTTCAATCTCCAGCCCCAAGTACCTCAAAAAAAAAAAAAAAATAAAAAAAATCTGTGAAACCATGTGATCCTGGGCTTTTCTTTGTTGGGAGATTTTTGCTTACTGATTCAATCTCTTTATTTTTTATTGGTCTGTTTATATCTACTTTTTCTTTGATGTAGGTAGTTGTGGTATTTCTAGGATTCTATCCATTTTATCTATGTTATCTAATTGTTGGCATCCAACTGTTAATGGTATCTTATAATCCTTTTTATTTCTGTGGGATCGATAATAATATCCCCTCTTGCATTTATTATTTTAGTTGTGTCTTCTCTCTCTCTCTCTTTTTTTTACTTTGTTTAGCTAAGGGTTTATCAATTTTATTGATCTTTTCAAAGGACCAACTTTTGTTTTTGTTGATTCCCTCTATTGTTTTTTTAATTCTCTATGTTCTTTATCCCCAATCTAATATTTGTTATTTCCTCCCTTTTGCTTGTTTTGTGTTTAGTTTTCTCTTCTTTTTCTAGATCCTCCACTTGTGAAGTTAGGTCTATGGTTTGAGATCTTTTTAAGTGTGAACATTTAGAGCTATAAATTTCCCTCTTAGAGAGCACTGCCTTTGCTGCATCCCATAGTTTTGGCATGTTTAGTTTCTGTTTTAATTCTCCTCAAGGTATTTCCCAATTTTCCTTGTAATTTCTTCTTTGACCCACTGGTTGTTTAAGAATGCATTTTTAAATTTCCACGTATTTAGAATTTTCCATTTCTCCATCTGTTACTGACTTCTAGATTTATTCCATTATGGTAGAAGAAGATACTTTGTATGGCACGATTCTTTTATAATGTATTTAGATTTGTTTTGTGATCTAACATATGGTCTAACTTGGAGAATGATTTGTGTGCAGTTGAGAAGAATATGTGTTCTGCTGTTGTTGGGTGAAGTGTTTCATATATGTCTGTTAGGTCTAGTTGGTATAAAGTATTGTTTACACCTTCTATTTCCTTATTGATCTTCTGTTTAGTTGTTCTATCCAATATTGATGTATTGAAGTTTCCTATTATTTACGTAGACTATTTCTCCCTTCAAATCTGTCAATATTTGCTTCATATATTTTTGGGCTCTGTTGAGAGGTGTGTTTATATATCTTCTTAATTAATTGACTCCTTTATCAGTATGTGGTGACTGTCTTTGTACCTCATAAGAGTTTTTGATGAAGTCTATTTTACATGATAGTAGTATAGCTACCCCAGTTCTTTTTTGGTTTCTATTTGCATGGTATATATTTTTTCCATTCTTTCATTTTCAACCCTTTTGTGTCTTTGAATTAAAGGTGAGCTTTTTATAAACAGCACATAGTTGTGTAATGCTTTTTTATCCATTCTGACCATCTCTGCTTTTTGACTGGAGAGTTTAGTCCATTTACACTTAAAGTAACTACTGATATTGCAGAACTTTCTTCTGACATTTTGCTGTTTTGTCTTTGTAGGTCATAAACCTTTTTTGTACCTCCATTTATGCCTATTTTCATATATATATATATTTTGTATTGTACCATTTTGAGTCACTTTTCATTTCCTTTTGTATATATTTTTCAGATATTTTCTTATGGTTACAATAGGGCTTAAATTTAAATCTTAAATTTAAAACAATCACATTTGATTTGATACCAACTTAACCTCAATAGCATAAAGAAACACTGTTACTATACCCCTCCACCCCACACCTTTTTGTTGTACTTGTTACGAATTATGTCTTTATTCATTGTATGTCCAAAACCATAGATTTATCATTACTTTTCATGCATTTACATTTTAGCACTTGTAAGAAGTAGAAAGTAGAATTATATACCCCAAAATACAATACAATACTACTGGCATTTATAATTACTCATATGGTTACCTTTACTAGAGGTCTTTATTTCTTTATGCCACGTCAATCCAGTGACTAGTGTCCTTCCTTGTCAGTCTGAAGAACTCCCTTTAGCATTGCTTGTAGGGCAGCTCTAATGATGATGAACTTTTTCAGCTTTTGTTTGTTTGGGAATGTCTTAATCTCTCCTTCATTTCTGAAAGACAATCTTGCCAGATATAAAATTCTTGGTTGGCAATTTTTTTACTTTCAGTACTTTAAAGATTTCATCCACTTCCTTCTTGTCTTCATGATTTCTGATGAGAAATCGGCACTTAATCTTATTGGGGCTTCTTTGTACATAGCATGTTTACTTTTCTCTTGCAGCTTTAGAACTCTTCTGTTCTAAACATCTGACAGTTTGATTACTATGTGTGTGGGTATGTTTCTCTTCAAATTTATCCTATTTAAGGTTCATTGGGCTTCTTGAATGTGCATATTCATGTTTTCTGTTAAACTTGGTAAGTTTTCTGTCATTATTTCTTTGAATATTCCGTCTGCCCCTTTCTCTCTTTCTTCTCTTTCTGGGGCTGCCATAATTCACATAATGGTACACCTGATGGTGTCCCAATAGGTCACCTATACTCTGTTCACTTTTTACATTCTTTTTACCTTTCTGTGCCTCAGCCTGAAACTTTTCAATTGTCTTGTCTTTGTGTTCACTGATTCTTCTGCCAGCTCCAATATGCTATTGAAACCCTCTTGGGAAATTTTCATTTCATGTATTTTGGTCTTTTACTCCAGTATTCCTGTTTAGTTTCTTTTAAAAATTTCTCTATTGAGATTCTCATATTGTTCAATCATGGTTTTCCTGAAATCCTTAATTCTTTCTCCTTAAGCATTTTTTAAAACTCTGTATGGTATGTCCAAAGCCTGGTCGTCTTTATTGATGGTTTCTAAGTTTTCATCTTGTTCCTTTGGATGGGCCATCATTTCCCGTTTCTTTGTTCATCTTATAATCTTTTGTTATACACTGTAAATTTTAATATTTTAAGTCCTAACTCTAGGATTTAGCCCCTGAGCTGTTTGTTCTTTATATTTTTATCCAGATTGTGATAGATAGACATTTATTTGAATATTCCGTCTGCCCCAGGAGCTAACAAAAACAAACAAATCAATGCAATAAACACCTTTCACAGTTGTGATGGTTAGGCTTATATGTCAACTTGACCAGATAATGGTGCCCAGCTCTTTGGTCAAGCAAGCACTGGGCTAACTGTAATACAAGGATATTTCATGGGCTTTAATCATCAGTGAGTTGATTGCATAGATGGCTGATTGCATCTACAATCAACTAAGGAGATTGCTGTCAGCAATGAGTGACGTCTTATCCAATCAGTTGAAGGCCTTAAAAGGGGAAGTGATTTCAGCATTCAGAGAGAGAATTCCCAGCTCTACTTCAGACAGCCAACGTCTCCTGTGAACTCACCAAGGGCCTTCACTGAAGCCCCTGGCTTGTAGCCTGCCCTGTGGAATCTGGACTTGTGCATCCCCACCGCCACATGAGAGAATTTTATGAAATCTCATACTACTTACAGATATCTCCTGTCAGTTCTGTTTCCCTAGTGGAGCCTGACTAATACAACAGTCTTTGCAAATTGGTTCTGAGTTGGTGATGCTCTCCTTCAGAGTTTAGCCCTCCTATCAAGAAGTTCTGCCCAAGGCAAAAGATAAATGCAGGATACCCGCCATCTTTTCAGAGCCTGTGTGCTGTCCTGGGCTTGAGCTTGGCTTGTGGTCTTAGGAATTTCTCTGTTTACATGAATCCAAATGCCCCCTCTACTCCCTATGAAATAGACTTTTCCTCCCTCCCATGGGCTATACTATTGCATATCTTAAAGCCTGTAATATTTTGCCTAAGGCCACTTAGAATTAATTGGTTTTTTTTACAATGATTAAGCTGTCTGCAATCTGCTTCTGCCCAGAGGACAAGTTTTTAGTGGGCAAACCAGAGATTAATTGAGGGCCCTGGTTCAGACTTTCATGCTACCTCCTGATAGATTGGTGCCAACATACAGGCAGTCCAGTATGTGCATAGGGCTTACTCTGCTTTCTCTGGAACAGGGCCAGGGACCCACAATGGGGGCACAGGATAGTTCCACACTGTACCAGGAAGGGGGTGGGGGAGGGCCCATCAAGTGTGCCACAAGCTTCTCTTACCATTTTTAAAGCTGTATTTTCTTGACTTGTCACTCACTCAGTTACAGCAATCTTTTAACTTTATTCTGGAGCTTTGAGGAAAATGGCTGGCTCTGCTAGTTTCTGCTAGTTTTTCAAAGATTCTGTAGGGGAACATTACCTTGAATGTCTTATGTTGCCTTCTTGGTCTCCCGTATTTATTTCTGGGAACATTTTAAAGATATATTTTTTTTGTGTTTACCATGGGGCTTACATTTAATATCCCATCTGTTCCACATATTTATGTTTTTCATCATAAATTCCATCTTTATAAATTATGTGTCCCAAACCATAGATTTATCATTATTTTTTATACATTTGCATTTTAGATCCTATAAGAAGTAAAAAGTGGAGTTACAAACCAAAAATACAATATTATTGGCATTTTTTTGTTTATTTAGCTTTGATCCACTCTCCAGGGTCCTTCCATTCAATATTAACTCCTTTTAGCATTGCTTCCAATGCATGTCTAGTGGTGACAAAGTCTCCTAGCTTTTGTTCATCTGGGAATGTCTTAATCTCCCCCTCATTTCTGAACCAGTTTCACTGGTTAGAGATTTCTTTTTGGCAATTGTTTTCTTTCAAAACATTAAACATGTCATCCAATTGCATTCTTGCTACCATGGCTCCAGATAAGAAATTGGCACTAATCTTATTGAGGCTTCCTTGTAAATGATATATTGCTTCTCTCTTTTAACTTTGGATTATGCTTGTACACTGATCTGTTCATCTGGGCATGATTCAGTTAGGATTAGGGATTTGATTGGTCCATGTCAGTAGGGTGTTGAGCCCCACCCCTTGGTGAGTGGGGTCTCAAAAATAAAACACATGGCAAAGGACAGAGTTGTAGTTTTGATGTTGGAGTTCTGTTGAGGAAGAAGAGAAGGCCCCGGGAAAAGAGACAAGTTGTTTGCCTGACAGTTCACAGCAGGCCCTGTGGAGAGAGGCAAAGCCTAGAGTCTCATAGTCTACCACTGACCTTGCGGAGGAAACAGAGGAGCTGAGCCCGGAGAGAAATGGAGCTCCAGGAAGAGAGGAACCCAAGAAGCCTGAACCCTGGCAAATGTGGGCAGTTGTCTTGCTCCAACACGTGGCAATGAACTTTGGTGAGGGAAGAAACTTACGCTTTATGGCCTGGTAATTGTGGACTTCTACCCCAAATAAATATCCTTTATAAAAACCAACTGAAGCGCGGCCCCGCAGAGTCCACAAGGCCGCGGAGAAGCGGAGGCTGCGCCGAAAACCTTCGCAGGGGTCACTCTGGCCGCGGAAGTGCCCTCTTTAGTTTGCTTTAAAATTGGTCTTGCGTTTTCCGGCAGAAGTTATTTGGTCGAATGTGATGGAAAATTCCCCTTACCGTGCCAGCACCAGCTGTGTAGACCTGACCCCAGGTCCCTGCCGCCTGGTGCCGACTGTGTAGACCCACCTCTCCCCCTAGCGCCGGCTGTGTAGACCTGGATCAGCGCCTGACAGCAGCCCAGGATTCAGCTGTTTACCCAGGCAATATGAAGATTTTATTTGTAGAACCTGCCGTTTTCCTTAACGCATTTGCTATGGCTTTGACGGGGCCACTGACAACGCAGTATGTGTATAGGAGAATATGGGAAGAAACAAGCAACTACAGTATTGCTATTGAAAGCAATGTTTCTCAATGTGAAAAAAACAAAAGCAGCCCAATTTTTATTTTGCAGGAGGCGCCAGTTTCCTCTGCACTCTCCTCAATCTGAGTGGCCTCAGCCACTCAGACAGAACAATCCAAAGCCAAACTTGTCAGCATGCCTCAAACACTGTTTCTCTTTTTTGGGGCTCCTCTGGTCAGGCTGCCCCAAGGCCCGTGGGTGTGTATTCTCAGGCTGCCCTTGACAGTGGGCAGAGCCTTGAAGATTTTATTCCCCCAGGACTTTCATATTGATTCCTTTTCTCATCCTAGGGCAGATCATCTTGATTTGAGTCTTCTATCACCTCTGGCCTCGGCTAGAGCAAAAGCCTACCTGGTATCTCTTTGCATTCTGGCTTCTCTCTAGAGCTGACAGGAATTCCTAAAGTAGACCCATCTCTAAGAAGCCTTCCCAAGAGGCATTTCCTGGCCTCCCCTGTAAACCAAATGCCACTGCTGTACCTGTCCTTAGAACAGCCATAGCAGCCTGCTGTCATTTTTCAAATTTTATTTAGCGTGTCTCTTACTCTCCTGAGCTCCTGCCTCCTGGAGCCTTATTGTATCCTCATTAAATTACCCCTATAAATGTCTTAAAAAAAAACAAAAAACAAAAACCAACTGATTTCTGGTATTTTGCATCAGCACCTCTTTTGGCTGACTAATACAGTTATTTTGGTCTTAAGTTCTAATATTTTTCTTTGGTTCCTTTTTATAATTTTTATCTCTTTATTGAAATTTTCATTTTGTTCATATATTGTTTTCCTGATATACTTTACTCCTTTCTGTGTGTTTTTCTTTAGTCTTTGAGCATATTTAAGACCATTTTAAAATAATCTTTATCTGGTATGTTCAAAGTATTGTCTTCTTTGTTGATGGTTCTCATATTTTATCTTGCTTCTTTGGATGGGCCATTGTTTCTTGTTTCTTTATATCCTTTGTAATCTTTTATTACCCACTGGACATTTTAATATTTTAAGATGTTAAATATGGGATTTAGTCTCTGAGATGTCTTTTGCCTAGTTTCTATCCAGCTAGTAATATGACAGAGATTTCAATACAATTGAAAATTATTTCTTCCTTCTTGAGACTCTTTAAAGATGAGTTACATTTTAGTACAGCCCTCTGTATAATATAAAATATTATACAGTCAAATCTTTATAACATGCTTCTTTAACAGGAATTAGCTCATTTGCAATTGATTTATAGGGGAATGATGTCATTATACTGTGGCAGTCTCATTTGTTTACATAGTTTTTTTCCTAATAAGTTGAAGTTTTGTGCCATCAAGTAATAGCAGCTAAATATAAAGTAAGATAACACAGCTGGTCCCAGTAAGCTGTGGAGAAAGAAAGTACTGTACACAAAGCCTGTTCTCTCCACAATCCTCTTCTTGGTCCAGTCTAGGCATGCGCTTTCTCTTAGAAGTGGTTATTGTGCTGCTATTCCCCATCTTTGCACATTCGTTTATGTCTCCTTAATTCAGCAGCCTCAACTCTTCCTTATGCCCTCCTTCCATCATGATATACTCATTTTTAAAAAATCTGTTTTGTATAGTGTTTCCTCCTGTATTAGGAATTTAACATGTTTTTATCTCATTTTTCTTACTAATATTATAAATGGTTTTGTTAGTGCTCTAGTTATAGAGTTCCATGGGTTTTGAGAGGTCTTCCTCAATCTTATTTTTCCTACAAATGCTGTTATTTTTTAGCATGTAATGTTGCATATATCTTACTATAGCAGAAGCACCTGTATTTAAAGCTAGTTTTTGAGTTTCCTATTCACAGCTTTCTTTTTTCCAAGATAAATGAGTCTATTATCTTTTCTCATAGGTACTACTATCATTCCCTTTCAGATGTCTCTTTTTCAGGCCTTCTGTAAGATCTGTAGTGAACAGGATTTTTGTCTGCCCAGAATTTCTTCCTTTGAAGAAACATCCTTCCTTGATTCTTTAAAAATCTTGCTCAGTTTATGTGGTTCAGATGAGGTAGAGCCCTCACCTGAGGAATGGGCCCATGATCTAGGCCAAGTCAGTCTGAAGTTTATTATCCTGGATATAGGGATTGGTTCAGAGGCGGACACCTGACTTCAACCAGGCCAACCATTCCTCCCTCCAGGGGCTTTTGCTAGCACTGGTGGGAAAGATACTTGCTCTTTCACCGAGATTATGAATTCTACAGACCATGTAAACTTGGGGCTTCCAGGGACACCTAGCCTACATGTTCGGGGAGAGGCTGTCAGGGAACTTAGTGGAGCAGAACTGAGAAGTAGAAAGAGAGGACAGGAAGGAGATGAGAGGAGAAAAGAGAGAGAGACTGTACATGCATTTTAAGCCAGATGCACTTCTTGGATTTCCCAGTTACATAAGACAAATTTCATTTTATGCATAAGCAAGTTTGATTTACAAACAGAAGCATCCTGAGCAATACCAATTGGGTGCATATAGTTTTTTTGATAAATATAATTTTTGAAAATTAAACTAAGTACTTTAATGCACAAATAGAGGTTGTTATTTAAACGAAATACCTGGTGAATCACTTAATAAAGCAAAAACCTGTATACATACAACGGGATATTATTCAGTCATTAAAAGGAAAGAAAGTTGTATGTGCTACAACATAGATGAACCTTGAAGACATCATGTTGAGTGAAATACAACAGACCCACAAAAAAACAAATATTGATGATTCCACTTATTTAAGATATCTAGAACAAGCAAATTCATAGAGACAGAAAGTAGATTATAAGTTACCAGGGGCCCCAGGTGAGACAGAAAGAGGAATGTAGAGTTATTGCTGACTGGGTGCAGAGTTTCTGTTTAAGGTGATAAAATTTTGGTTAATGGAATTTGCTGATAGGACAATATTGCTAATGTAATTTATATCACTAAATTGTACACTTGAAATTGGTTACAATAAAAAGTTAAAAATAATGCAAAGGGGAGGGGATGTGGCTCAAGTGGTTGAGTGCCTGCATCTCACATGGGAGGTCCCGGTGCCTCCTAAAAACAAACAAACAAAAAAACAAGCATACAAACAAACAAACAAAAAAACAACTCAGGGAAGCCAATGTGCCTCAGTGGTTGAGTGCCAGCTTCCTTTCCACATATGAGGTCCGAACCAAGCCCCAGCCCTGGTACCTCAAAAAAAAAAAAAAAAAAAAAAAAAAAGCAAAAATCTACTTTATAACTTATCTTTCTTTGTAAATTTATATCTAAAGTATGTTTCAATCATCACTTTAGCTACTTTTCTCTAAATCATCCTTGTCCTTGTAGAGAGCTAGAGTTACCAAGGAAATGTAATGCAATAGAAGCATGGAAATGTGGGCCAGAATGAAGGGATGACTTCTTGAGTGCTGCATTTCTTACTTTTGAGAAAACAGTATTTTTGCCTTTTAGGTAATAGCACTTTATGGTAACACATTTTTATTTTCTGGTCCGTGATGTCTGCTCTGCCTGCCCTTAACTAGGCTTTCTCTACTCCTGATCTGTGCTGGTTTTGATACTTAAGCATAAATACTTCACATCTATTCCTACTAAGCCTTGCCTAAGTTTATGCTTTGAATCCTCTCATCTTTTCTGAGGCATCGGTAAATCCATACAGTTGAAATAGTATACAGAGCCTGAAATTATAACCTCTCAATTCTATCCTCCAAACTACTGAAGATGATAGTGCAAGCCCACGTGGGACATTGGATTCTGCCAGGGCTGCTGCAAGCCCACAGCACACCTTTCTGCAAACTAGAAAAAGGGATCTTTTCCTATGGGTAGATGCAACCCTGAGCTAATGTATGTGGAATTTAGAGGGGTAGAGGGCAGGCTGGGATCAGACCCCATTCTCCTCCTCAGTTTGGCCCTTTGTGCAAAAGAGGACCTATCATTAATCGTGTTACAAAGACCTTTTTACTCTTCTTGGGCTACGTGCACAATCCGTGAGCAGGAGTCTAGTGTGAAACTTTTGTTGGGCATATCATATAGGACAATGGTTAAAGATTCAGGAAAGTGGAGAAACAGCTTAGTGGAATTAGAACCTCAGAAGAAAATGTCAAAGTCGGGTAAATCTGAACTAGTGGAAACAATATACAGCATTTAAATGTTTTGGAGTTGGACAGAAATGGATTTTAATTGGAGTTTGGCCACTTACTAGATAAGTGACTTTACCGAGCCGCAGTTTCTTTTTTACTCTGTAGAATAAGGATAATTTCCATATTTTACAGAATTGAAGACTCCAACAACTTTAAGACCATCCTGAGTTCAGAGATGTTAAGGTTGTAAAAACTGTGTGTCTTAGAATCTATGACCTATGGTAACCCCACCTTAGAGAGTAATGCCTCTTACTCAAGAGGTTTAAATGAGATAATGTGTGCCAAGTTCGCAGCACAACATGGAGTAAGCACTCAATATAATGGCGGTAGCTGTTGTGGTGGTGGTTGTTATTTTTGTTGTCCTGATATTTGGGAGCTGAAAACAAATAATAACAAAAGGATACACTTGATTCAGGTCATCATAATCCAGCAAAATGACCAGTAAATTGTCTTTCCCTTACTCCGGGATATAATAGAAGTCATCATGCACAAAGTAGGTCTAGAAGTAAACCTTGAAGGAAGATTAAAGTACAGAAAATGCACAAAGCTGACAAAATGTCTTATTTATTCTGCTGATAGAGGCCCAGACCCGGTAAATGATTTTCTCCAATTCCAAATGTACAAAACAATAATTTTTTTTTTTTTTAATTTTTCGAGAAAAAAATCTTCCAGAAAGTCCTAGGGGATGTTTATATACATATATATATATATATTTTTTTTCAATGTGATTTTATTTGATAAGCATTTTTTATATTTCTTAATTTAAGTTTCTTTAATATACACAGTATAATTATTCATGAAAAAATTAGAAAATGTAGATAAGTATAAAGAATAAAACATAAAAACAAAATTACCTTTAATTCCATTATCAAGAGAGAATCCCTGCTAACAGTTTGGCATTGACTTTCTAGACATTTTTCTATGCATCAATGTAAATATATAAATGCCTGTATTATACCTCTTTAAAAAATCAATTGCTATATATGCTATTTGGACATCATTTCTTTAAATCAGCATATCTCAAACAACTTTCTTTCTAATATTAGTTATACTTCTATATTATCATTCATAGATTTATGTCATATTTTACTTTTTTAGATATACCCTCTTTTGTTTAACCAATCCCCTACTGTTGGATAGTTTGTTTTCAATTACACACAAATATTAGCAATATTTTGATGGATTGCTTTGCATTTATCTTTGGGGCATGTTTCCAATTAAACCTCTAGGATAAATTTCTGGAAGTGGAATTACTAGATGAAAGGATATAACATCCTCTTTTATTACATTCTGTTATACTATTAGCAGATTGTACTATTTCACTAGCAAAAGATAAGAATGTCCATTTTTCCACACTTTCATTCCTTTTTAAAAACAATGTATTGAAGTATATCATTCATACATGAACATACAAACAATAAGTGTATAATAAAAGTTGTGAAATTACAAAACAAACTCCCATACAGCACCCCAACACAACCATGTTGCATTGTTGTGAAACATTTGTAACAAATTATGAAAGAGCACCATCAAACTATTACTGCTAACTATAGTCTGTATCTTACATTTGGTATATTTTCCCACCAACCCACCCTATTATTTGTTGTTGTTGTTCATAAACCATACAGTTTATCCTAAGTGTACAATCAATGGCATTTGGTATAATCACTGACTTGTGCATTCATCACTTCAATCAATGTTAGAGCATTTTGATTACTCCAAAAAACCACAACAAAACAAAACAACAAAAAAACAAACCACTATCATACCCATATGTTAGCGCTACTAATTACAAATCCTATGATGTGCTTTCATCATTTTTGTTCATTTCAAAACATTCACAAACAACTTTTTACCAATTCTGCACAGCTTAAACCTCAGCTTTTCATTTTCTGGTGACTTTTATTCTAGTTATTAACTCCGTGAGTTTGCTCATTATATTTAGTTCATATTAGCAAAGTCATACAATATTTGTACTTTTGTGCTTGGCTTGCTTCACTCAATCTTTCAGATTCATCCATGTTGTCATGTGCTTCATGGCTTCATTTCTTCTTACAGATGAATAAGATTCCATAGTGTATATATACCGCAGTTTATTGATCCACTCACCAGTTGATGGACACCTGGGTGGTTTCCACCTCCTGGCAATTGTGAATTAACGTAGCTATGACCATTGGTGTCACTGCCCTCAGTTCTTCTGGGTATATACCTAGTATATACCGGGTCATTGTGGGTCACGTGGCAGATCTATATCTGCCAAACAGACTTCCACAGTGACTGTACCATTCTACATTCCCACCAGCAGTGAATATGTGTTCCTATCTCTTCACATCCTCTCCAACACTTGTAGTTCTCTGTTTATTTAATAGTGACCATTCTAGTAGGTGTGATATCTCACTGTAGCTTTGATTTGCATTTCTCTAACAGCCAGTGAGGCTGAGCATTTTTTCATGTGTTTTTTCACCATTTATATTTCTTCATTAGAAAAATATCTATTCATGTCTTTTGCCCATTTTTAAATTGGGTCATTTGTCTTTTTACTGTTGAGTTATAGGATCTCTTTATAGATATTAGACCCTTGTCAGATGTGTGATTTCCAAATATTTTCTCCCATTGAGTAGGCTTCATTTTTACCCTCTTCACAAAGTCCTTTGAGGTACAGAAGTGTTTAATTTTGAGGAGGTCCCATTTATCTATTTTTTTTATTTGTTGCTTGTGCTTTGGATATAAGGTTTAAGAGACCCCCCCACCTACTACAAGGTCTTGTAGATGCTTCCCTATATTATCTTGTAGGAGTTTTATTGTCCTGGCTTTTATGTTTAGGTCTTTGCCCCATTTTGAGTTGATTCTTGTATATGGAATGAGTCAGGGGTCCTCTTTCATTCTTTGGTTATGGATATCCAGTTATCTCATCACCACTTATTGAAGAGACTGTTCTGTCCCACAAAAGTCGACTTGGTAGGCTTTTCAAAAAGCAGTTGACCATAGAGGAGAGAGTCTATTTCAGAACTCTCAGTTTGACTCCATTGATCAATGTGCCTAACTTTATGCCAATACCATGCTATGTTGATCACTGTAGCTTTATAATATATTTCAAGGTCAGGGAATGTGAGTCCTCCAATCTTGCTCTTATTTTTTAGGATGTTTTTGGCTATTCAGAACCCCTTTCCCTTCCAAATGAATTTAGTAAATGACTTTTCTATTTCTGTAAAATAGGTTGTTGGAATTTTTGTTGTTGTTGTTTTTGGTTTCCTTTTTTATTGGAATTTTGATTGGTATTGCATTGAATCTATAAATCAATTTGGGTAGAATTGACATCTTCATGATGTTTAGTCTTCCAATTCATAAACACGGAATGTCCTTCCATTTGTTTAGGTCTTCTTTTAAATCTTTTAGCAGTGCTCTGTAGTTTTCTGAATACAGATCTTTACATTCCTGGTTAAATTAATTCTTAGATATTTGAGTCTTTTTGGAATTTTTTTCTTGATTTCCTCCTCAGTTTGCTCAATAATAGTGTATAAAAACACTACTGATTTTTGTGTATTGATCTTGTGCCTTGCAACTTCGCTGAAATTTATTAGCTCAAATAGCTTTATTGTAGATATTTTGGGATTTTCTAAATATAGGACCATGTTATCTGTGAATAGTGAGAGTTTTACTTCCCTTTTTCCAATATGGATGCCTTTTATTTCTTTTTCTTGACTAATTGCTCTAGCTGGAAATTCTAGCACTATGTTGAATAACAGTGGTGACAGTACGCATCCTTGTCTTGTTCCTGATCTTAGAGGGAAAGCTTTTAACTTCTCCCCATTGAGTATGATGTTGGCTCTGGGGTTTTCATATAAGCCCTTTAGTATGTTGAGGAAATTTCCTTCTATACCTATCTTTAGAAATATTTTTATCAAAAAAGGATGCTGAATTTTGTTGAATGTCTTTTTTTTTTGCATCAATTGAGATGATTATTGGTTTTTTTTTTCCCTTTGGTTTGTTAATGTGGTGTATTATGTTAATTGATTTTCTTGTGTTGAATAACCCGTGTATAACAGGTATAAAACCCACCTGACTGTGATGTATAATTGTTTTTATATAATATTGGATTGGATTTGCAAGTATTTTGTTGAGAATTTTTGCATTTATGTTCATTAGTGAGATTGGTCTGTAATTTTCTTTTCTTGTAGTATCTGTATCTGGCTTTGGTACTACAGTGATGTTGGCTTCATAAAATGTGTTGGGTAATTTTCCTTCCTTTTCAATTTTTTGGAAGAGTTTAAACATAATTGGTATTAATTCTTCTTGAAATGTTGGTAGAATTCACCAGGAAGCCATCTGGTCCTGGATCTTTCTTTGCTGGAAGATTTTTGATGACTGATTCAATCTCTTTGCTTGTGATTGGTTTGTTGAATTCCTGTATTTCTTGTAGAGTCAATGTAGGTTGTTTGTGCATTTCTAGGAATTTGTCCATTTCATCTAGATTGTCTAATTTGCTGGCATACAGTCAGTTTCTCATAATATCTTCTTATGAGATTTTTTATTTCTGTGGGGTCAGTTGTAATGACCCCCTTCATTCCTCATTTTATTTATTTGCATTTTCTCTCTTTTTTCTTTGTTAGTATTGCTAAGGGTTTGTTGATAAGGAATCAGCCTTTGGTTTTGTTGATTTTCTTTTTTTTTTGTTCTCAATTTCATTTATTTCTGCTCTAATCTTTTTTATTTCTTTCTTTCTGCTTGCTTTGGGATTGGTTTGCTGTTCTTTTTCTAGTTTTTCAGTTGTTAAGTTAGTTCTTTGATTTTAGCTCTCTTTTTTTTTTTAATATAGGCACATTTAGGGCTATAAATTTCCCTCTCAGTATTGCCTTCACTGTATCCCAGAGGTTTTGATATGCTGTGTTCTCATTTTCATTTGTCTCAAGATATCTACTAATTTCTCTTGCAAGTTCTTCTTTGACCCACTGATCAAGAGTGTGTTGTTTATCCTCAATATGTCTGCAAATTTCCCCCTTTACCACCTGTAACCATTGGCCAATTTGATGTAATTATGAATTCCAAAAATATAATTGGATCATGCTTGTAAACTGATCTGTTAATCTGAGCATGATTAGGTTATGATTAGGGCATTGAGCCCCACCCCTTGGTGGGTGGGGAATCAAATATAAAAGGCAAGGCAAAGGACAGTTGAAGCAGTCTTTTGAGAAGCAGTTTTGATGTTGGAAAGAAGGCCCCAGGAGAAGAGAAGCAAGCCATTCGCCTGATCGTCTACAGCTGACCTTGTGGAGGAACCAGAAAAGCTAAGCCTGGAGAGAAATGCAGCCCTGGGAAGAGAGGAACCCCAGAAGCCTGAACCCTGGCAAACGCCGGCAGCTGTCTTGCTCTAACACGTGGCAATGGACTGTGGTGAGAGAAGAAACTTAACGCTTTATGGCCTGGTATCTGTGGACTTCTACCCCAAATAAATGCCCTTTATAAAGACCAACCCATTTTTGGTATTTCACATTAGCACCCCTTTGGCTGACTAATACACCACCCATTGTTGATTTCCAGCTTCATTCCATTATGACCATAGAAGCTGCTTTGTATAATTTCAAACTTCGTAAATTTATTGAGAGCTCTGTTGTGGTCCAAGATGTGGTCTATCCATGAGAAATATCCATGAGCACTTAAGAAGAATGTATAACTTGCTGATTTGGGGTGCAATGTTCTGTATATGTCTGTCAGGTTCAGCTAATTTATCATATTGTTCAAGTTCTGTTTCCCTGTTGATCTTCTGTCTAGTTGTTCTATCTATTGATGTGAGTGGTGTGTTGAAGTCTCCAACTATTATTGTAGAGAAGTCTATTTCTCCTTTCAGTTTTGCTAGAGTTTGCCTCATGTATTTCAGGGTACCCTGGACAGGTGCATATTTATGACTGTTCCTCTTTCCTGGTGGATTGCCCCTTTTAGTAATATATACTGGCTTTCTGCATCTCTTATCACTCTTTTGCATTTAAAATCTGTTTTCTCTGATAGCAGTAGAGCAACTCCTGCTCTCTTTTGGTTACTATTTGCATGAAATATCTTTTTCCAACCTTTCACTTTCAGTCTATTTGCATCCTTGGGTCTATGGCGAGTCTTCTGCAGACAGCATATGGATGGCTCATGTTTTCTTATTCATTCTGTCAGCCTATGTCTTTTGATTGGGGAGTTTAATCTGTTAACATTCAATGTTATTACTGTAAAGCCATTAGTTACTTCAGCCTTTTATCCTTTGGCTTTCATATAGCATATCTTGTTGGGTTTAAAAAAAAAATATTTATTTATCCCCACCCCCCACCTTGTTGCCTGCTCTCTGTTTCCATTTGCTGTGTGTTCTTCTGTGTCTGCTTGTCTTCTCTTTAGGCAGCACCAGGAACTGATCCCGGGACCTCCCGGAGTGGGAGAGAGGCGCTCAATCTCTTGCGCCACCTCAGCTCCCTGGTCTGCTGTGTCTCTTATTGTCTCTCCTCTGTGTCTCTTGTTGTTGTGTCATCTTGCTGTGCCAGCTCTCCGCATGGGCCAGCACTCCGTGAGGGCCAGCATTCCCGCATGGGCCAGCACTCCACATGGGCCAGTTTTCTGCTCAGTCCAGCTCACCACGTGGGCCAGCTTGCCTTCACCAGGAAGCCCCGGGAATTGAACCCTAGACCTCCTATATGGTAGATGGGAGCCCAATCACTTGAGCCACACCCGCTTCCCTGTTATCTCTTGTTCATGTCCATGTTTTTATCTTTTTGGTTACCCTTTCTAATTGTCTTCACTTCCACACTTTCCTCCAAGCCTCTCTCTTTAGTCTTGTTTATTTTCTGGCTACAAAACTCCCTTTAGTGTTTCCTGCAGAACTGGATTCTTGTTTATGATTTCTCTTAGTTTCTGTTTTTCTGTGAATACTTTAAGCTCACCATCATATTTGAAGGACAGTTTTGCCAGATAAAGAATTCTTGGCTGGCAGTTTTTGCCTTTCTGTACTGTAACTATATCATATGACTGTCTTGTTGCCTCTGTGGTTTCTGAAGAGACATCTGTACTAAGTCTCTTTGGATGTCCCTCATATGTGATGTTTCACTTTTCCCTTACTGCTTTCAGAATTTTCTCTTTATCTTTGGCATTTGACATTTTGTATATTATGTGTCTTGGGATAGCTCTATTTGGATTTATCCTTATTAGAGTACGCTCATGTATTTTCATGTCTTTCATGAGAGTTGGGAAATTTTCGGCCATTATTTTCTCCAACACTCTTTCTGCACCTCTTCCCTTTTCATCTCCTTCTGGAACTCCCATAATACATACATTGGTGCACTTCATGTTATCATTCAACTCCCTGAGCCCTTGCTCAATTTTTCCCATTCTTTTTTCTCTCAGTTCTTCTTTCTCTTCAATTCCACTTGTTCTTTCCTCTACATCACTGATTGCTTCTTCCATGATTTCAAATCTTCTGTTGTGTGCTTTTATTGTATTTTTAATCTCACTTATTGTGTCTTTCATTCCCAAAAGCTCTGCTATTTTTTTTTTTTATCAAAGATTTCATATTTTTCTTTGTGCTCACTCAGTGTCTACTTACTATCTTTTTACTTTTTTTCTTTTAGGAGGTCCTGAGGATTGAGTCCAGGACCTCATACATAGGAAGCAGGTGCTCAACCACTGAGCTACATCTACTCCCCTTCTTAATGTCTTTTATTCCTTTAGCCATGTTGTTCTTCAACTCTATGATTCAATTTAGGAGATCTGTAAGAACCTCATTGATGCCTGTGTCTCATCTGGAGCTATGACGTATTTCTTTGCCTGAGTCATATCTTCCTTTTTCTTTGTATGGCTTGTAATTTTTTCCTGATGTCTAGGCCTCTGATTCTGATTCTGAATTTACTCTGATGTTCAGTTTCTCTCTTGCTTAGGGATTTACTGTTAAGCAGGTGTGTGCTACCACTGTTCTTTGACTCTTGCTTCAACTTGTTCTAGATAGTTAGGATTTCCCCTGTTTAACTGCTCAAACTTGGGCTAAAGGACCCAGAAATGAGGTGCAGGGCAGTTTCCAAGGGCCATGTAGAAGGTGCTTGCTTATTTATTTATTTATTTATTTTTATTTTTATTTTTCATGCACTTTTCTGGTCTGGCCAGCAGATGGCACTCTTTGGCAGGCCTCTCAGCTCAGACCCCAGGTGCTTGGGGGAATGCATTCAGAGTTAATTCCTCAGGCAGGGGTTGGTGTAGAAGCATTGACCTCAGGGCTGGCCAAGCCTCACAAACAAACTTTCTCAGAGGCCTTTCTCCACCCTTGGCAGGCCACACCCTCCCTCCCTCTGCCTTTTCAGCAACCAGCCTGGGGCAGTAGGGAGGGTATTTGAGAAGGTGAATTATCTTTAGCTCCCTGCTGACTCTCAGGACAAACAAGGTCATAGCCCCACCCAGCCTGGAAGAGTGAGAGCCCTCCAATGCAGCAGACCAAGTTTGCTGTCCAAAATCTGAATTTGGTATATGCTTGTCCCTTCCTCTCCCTTTTCCTTGGGGAATAGGATCCCTCAACCCCCTCAGTCTGCAGCCACTGCTGTCCACATCTGCTGCAGGATGGAGACTGCTATTTGCTCCACAGGTGGGGGGAAGGGCATCCACTGCTGCTTTTGCAGCTCTACTCATGGGATTTTTCAGTCAGTTGAAGCTCCTTTCCTTTGCCCCTCTCTTTTCTGGGTGGTGTCTCACCTCCCACTGCTGTCCTGAACCCCAGAACAGCCCTCCAGACAGTCTCTGCCTGTCCTCTAGCTATTTTTTTCTAGAAGAAAACTGATCCCTCTGCCTCTCTAATCCTCCTTCCTGGAAGTCCCCTCCATATTCATATATATATAATATTTTATTAGAGAAGTTGTAAACTTACAAAAGAAACACTTTTTATAAAGATGTTATTTAAATGGTAGTTTGGACTGGGGGAAAGACAACTTCCAGAATGTTTTGCTAGTTTTTCTAGATTTTTTCTTTACTTCTCACTAACAGATTCTTTATTCTTTATGATTTCTGAGCTGATCATCAAGTGACTCACTAATAAAAACACTTTTGTCCAGTATCCTGTGACCTTAGTGTTCATTTAGGCTTACAGGGCTGAAGAGGTGACAAGAGGTGTCAAACTCTTTCACTGACCATCAAATCAGCTGGTCCCTGGACTGGTCTGGGAGTGAGCCCCACATCAAAGAACAGCTATTCAGTGCATTTTGTTGCCAAAGACAATGCTGCTAGTGGTAGAACACTGATGTACAAAATTAGTGCCAGAATTCTAATAAGCGAAAAAAATGGCCTAGTTTATACCGCAAGCAGTCTACTTCTTTTCCTGCAGTTTGGGCTCAATGACATTTTTAGAGATAGTATAAATGGAAGCATGATTTGTATAAATGTATTCAAAACACAGACAAGGGAAGTGGATGTGGCTCAAGTGATTGGGCTCCTATCTACCATATAGGAGATCCAGGGTTTAGTTCCTGTTGCCTCCTGGTGAAAAAGCAAGCTGGTGCGGCAAACTGGCCCAAGCGGAGAGCTGGCCCGCTTGAAGTGCTGGCCTGCGCAGGAGTCTTGGCCTGCGCAGGAGTGCTGGCGTGCACAGAGTGCTGGCCCACGTGGACAGCCAGCACAGTAAGATGACGCAACAAAAAGAGACACAGAAGAGGGACAATAAGAGACACAGCAGACCAGGTAGCTGAGGTGGTGCAAGAGATTGAGTGCCTCTCTCTACTCCGGAAGGTCCCAGAATTGGTTACTGGTGCACCTAAAGAGAAGACAAGCAGACACAGAACACACAACGAGCAGACAGCAAGTGCAAAAACAATGTTGGGGCAGGGCGGGGGAGGAAATAAATAAATAAATAAATAAATAAATAAATAAATAAATAAATAAA
>JAKSZT010018658.1:15097965-15112395 GCA_026826555.1 Tolypeutes matacus | reverse complement strand
AAATAAATAAATAAATAAATAAATAAATAAATAAATAAATAAATAAATCTTAAAAAAAAAAACACAGTCCATGTGACATAAAGCAGCCTAATGTTCTCATATATGGGCCAGGTAAATACAACAAAAATTACTCTCCAATAGAAACAAAGATTCTTTCTATGATTTTTCAAGGAGAGTCTAAATAGGCTATTTCCTTCATTTCTGATGTCAACTTGTTCTTCTCCACCAAGATTGATGTAAATGGTGTATAGAAAAGGACAAAACAGTGTTTGTGGCAAGAATTTATCTAGTATGTGTTGGTTTCTTATAAGAAAAGGAAATAATATGAAAGTTTTGATTGATTATCCCATGAAAAAATGAGATATTATGTGGTCACTCCTGAATCAATATCCTTTAAGGGTTTTTTGAGAATGAAACTCAAGAGGCAGGTCTAGATCATAATGTCAAGAGAAATACCAAATTAGCTGAAAAGAGAGCAACAACCTGAACTTTAAATATGTGCATTAAATGATGTGCTGTAATTTTTACATAGTTCACCAAAACAACTTTTGTTTCTTCTCTGCAGGCCTATTACATTTGTGCTTCTCAACATCCCAGCCTCCTGCCTCACAGCCCAGAGGCTGGATGTGGCACAGTTTGCGAGCAGAGCTGAGTCACCATCCCATGCATATCATGGTACAATGGTGCCATGCTCCCACCTCCTGACTCCTAGAGTCACTAAAGAACTCCTTGGACACTGAAAATGGCACTTGATTTAATTTCTTCATAGGAAAAATATACTCAGTAATGTTGTAAATCTCCTGAAACTGATTTTCTTCCAGGTTGCCCTGGAAATTTTAAATATATGTACAAGTTCTACCTTATATTTCCTTAATAGTAGTCTAGCATCTGAGCTGCAGTGGTGGTGGGCTGCTCTTTGTGATCAACCACTGTGAGGGGCTTGTTCAGTAATAGGGTTGGAGACTCAGTGGTCTACTCACCTGGGCCCCTTGTATCAAGAGCACAACTTGAAGATGGGACTTTGTTGTTTCCATAAAGTGAAGTGAGGAGTAATATTGGCTTTATTATCACCACTGAACTAGATTCTATCCTGGTAGCAATGGAAGATTGCATCTCAACATAAGTGTGAACTCTACTTACTATTAAATGGAATAAACAAAGGTTTATTTATCCAGGGCCTCTGCTAGCATATCTAGACCCTTTGTGTGTGAATTATAAACAGATGTCCTCTCTGGGCAGGTCAATTACAGCCCTCACTCCCTTGGTCCCTTGGCTCCTGGGCAGGGCACAACCTGTGCAACTGTACAGCAGCCTCTGACTTGCCTAATCTTGAGAATGTGGCATCTCACCAAAGTTATGAATAATTTATAATTATTTGTGAAAACAACCCAACATAGAGTGAAAAGTTAAGTGTGTCAATATAGGCAATTGTCATTTCCCATCATTAGTCTATTTTATGAGTTGGAACAGCTTTATTTTGGCTTGTAGAGTTAGATATTTTTCAAAGAATCAAACTAAAGTTTATAAAGTTTATAAAGTAATTTATGAATTTCCCTTTTTTGCCCACTAGGGATGAAAACAGATCACTGGGTCACTTGAAGTTGGACAAGCACTAACAAAACAATCCTGGATTGTCTTAGTTTGCCCAGCTGCTGTAACAAATATCATAAAATGGGTTGGCTTAAACAACTGGAATTAATTGCCTCGTGGTTTTGGAGGCTAGAAGTCCAACATCAAAATATTGGCAGGGCTTGCTTTCTCTTGGAGTCTGTAGCATTTCGGCTGTCCTCTGTCACATGGCAATCTCTCTCTTATTTTGTATGCTCCTCTGATTTTTGGTGACTTCTGGCATCTGGCTTCTACTGTTTACTGCATCTGAATTTCCTTTGCTTATAAGAACTCCAGTCATATGGATTAAGGCCCACCCTGATTCAATTTGGCCTCATCTCTATAGGCTCTTTGAAGATCCTACTTACAAATGAGTCTACACTTTAACTCATAATAGCATCTTCAGGGAGCAGATATGGCTTAAGCAGTTGGGCATCTGCCTCCCACGTGGGAGGTCCTGAGTTTGGTTCCCAGTGCCTCCTAAAGAAGACGATTGAGCACAACAAGTAGAAACAATGAGCAGACACAATGAGCAGACAACAAGCAGACAGACGAAGGGGTCATCTCAGGAGGAAAAAAATAGCATCTTCAAAGGTCCTATTTATAAATGGGTTCATACCCATTGGAATGTGGATGAAGACTTGAACATGTCCATGATTTGATCCCTGACATGGATCCCTTCCTTCCTGGCCACTCGTACCTGCCAGGTGACCCAGGGCAGGTAGGCCAGTACTGCCCCTCTCTCTGGGTTGGGGCTGCTCCTCAGCAGAGGTCTGCTTTCCTGCCTCAAGTCTTGCACTGCTGTGGGGCACCAGTCTAGAATCAACTTTCATATTGGTTTGGGTCACTGATACCTTTGAAAATCAGATATGCTATTGATTTTTTCCTTGGAAAAATGTATATGCCCTTATTCCCATTTTTTTTTTCATACAGTTTTAGGGACTTTGTAGAAGAAATGGGTTTGTAACCTCTTTTGTTGTCATTGTCATTGTCATCGTCGTTGTTGTTCCAGGGATCCCTCTGGCAGTCTGATGAGCTATTGACCCCCCCTTTCAGAATAATGATTTAGATGCATAAAGTAAAATATATAGGATTTTAAAAGAAACCAATTATATTGAAATAGTTATCAAAATGGCAAAACTTTTCATGATCTAGAAATTTCTATGTGCTTTTATATAAATGCATTAAATAGCAAGATCTAATGGCAAGTCTAATTACTATAATTTTGAAGGACTGATGAGCATGAAAGTTATTTTATGATGTTTGCCAGAGTGTGGCATGAAATGAAAGTGTCTGTGATTGCACTGGTGACAGGTGCTGCTAATTCTATTATGATCTGCTGCCTATATTCACTGTGGAAGGCAGTGCTAGATTTCAGTTAAAGGTTAGTGAAAATAAAAATGCCTTTTCCCCCTGTCTGAGCTCCTGGACCTTAGGTTTAGAACCCCCGAGGCTCAGAGTTTCTGCTTGGCTGCTGGGCCTTGGTTCGGGGCCTTGCTGCCTCAGCCCTTTCTGCTTGGGCAACAGGAGGATGTGGGGCTCTTGCTTCCTAGACTGACACAATCTGGGACTATTGTGATTTTCCATCTTTTGTAGAAAAAGCCAAAGGGGACATTCACAGTGGCTTATGCCCTGTCTTTACTTCTGGGGGGGAAGGGAGACAGGGACAGCTGGGACCCAGGAGATACTGGGACTGGTAACTACTGCCTTCCTGAGCATAGAGGTGAGGACATGAGGGATCCTGCAAAGCTGCCCCCGAGCCCTGGAGATAGGTCCCTGTTGTGTCTTTTAGCTTCAGATGAAAGAAATATTTTCCTCTCGCTTTTTAAAAGAGATGAGGCATACTTTTATTGAGTGTGTCTCATGCCTTAGCCTCACCTTGCCGGGTAGGCTCGCCTGAGTGGGGAAGCCCTGCTCGGCAGCCTGGGCTCTGAGGCACGATGCCTCACTTGCTCCTCACTCGCCGCTGGCTTACTGAATGGCTCTGAAAAAATGCACACTGGGGCCAGAAATGCTAAATCTAAGCTTTGGGAGGTGTAAAAGTGTTCCACAGCACCTGAAAATATGAAATGTCACTGAAATCATCTGGTTATGACTAGCTGAGCTATTGGTGAAAAACACGAGAGAAAAGCAAATCTTTCTTTGAGCTCAGGCCTGCACGGTGACACAGAGGAAGTAAAGCACAAGTTCTAGACAAAAGAAAGTGCTTTTCCTGATGGATGATCGGAGAGGTGGTAAACTTCCAAGGAAAGGCTCTCTCAGAGAGGCCTCCTTGGCAAGGGCTCTGCTGAAACTAGGCTTCGTGGTTGTTTGGAGGCACATCATGACCTGATTTTCACCAGGAAAATGGTCTGTGACAGCAGTTCACAGAATATCATCTGCTTACCAATTTTACTTCTTGCTTGATTTATACTTTCTCCCAGGGCCTTTGCTTCAGAGAATCTAGTGGAATAAAAAGAAATACCTGTTTAACTTTTTCTGTTCATCCTCAATTCTGCCTTAAAAATAATAGAGATAAAATTTGTATTAATTATGGGTATTGTGAATTTTTACTTTTATGCCTGTATTCAACATGGAATTCTCATTCTCATATTCTCTAACTTATGACTTTTCCATTGTTTTTGATGTAAGGATACCAGAATAAAGCATGTCTGTGAGGCTTCTATAATGTGATTGATTAATCATAGTACCAAGATCTTATAGTTACAGTCAAAGAATATTTAAATAGCTTTTTTTTCCTGATTGTAAAGTTACATATCAGGGGTTAGCAAACTACACAACCCATGGATCAAGTCTAGCCTGCTACCTGTTTTGGTTAACAACGTTTTACTGGAATGCAGACACACCCATTCATTTATGTATTGCCTATGACTGCTTTTGCATTGTAACAGCAGAGTTGAGTAGATGTGACAGAGCCCATATGGCCCAGAAAGCCAAAAATATTTAAAGAATACACCTGTGGACTCCTGTTATATATGATCACTAAATGACATTTTGAAAATGAAAAATTCCTAATAATCTCCCACCCAGAAACCCACGCAGAAATAAGCATATTTTGTTTTTTTCTGGCCAGTTAATCTATATTACAGAGTTGAGACATATCATGTATATAATTTGGTGCCCTGATTCTTTTCCCACCTAATATATGTCATTAGAAATTCTTCTCCATTATTGTTGATGGCTATATAGGAATCCACAAGATGTTTGTGTTAACATTTACTTAATTATTCCTCCATATTTTCAAACAATATCTATGATACACCCACCGTGAGCTCTCCCTTATGCTAGAGAAGCAGTATAAGACACTGCCTATATTAGAGGCATGGAGTTCAGTCTCCTATCACAGTGGGTCCTTAAGAGGTGTTAGTTTCTTTCCCTTCCTCTCCTTTCTGCCATGATATTAAAAAGGCAATTGAAAACCTATGGAACAAAGAATATGTTATATATGGTTATAGTAAATAGTTTTCTTCCTTGGATAATACTGGATGTACCATTAGAGTTGAGTAGGGAGGGGCCTATCAGTGAGTGGGGAGCAGTCAGGAAAACTTCGTGGACAAGCGGGGACTTGACTGGGGTTTTAAGGATGCAGAGAAGTTCTAGGAAATTTTTGTTACAGAAAATTTCAAATATACATTGCATAGAATTGTAGAATGAACCCTCACATACCCTCCACCATATTTCAATAATTGTCAACACTTGGTCAATTTTATTTCAACAAAATAAAAAATTCAGCTCTTCCTCTCCCCAAACTTGCTGGATGCCCCCAAACCCCAGCCATCACATTGTTTCATCTGTAAGTCCTTGGGTTGTGTGGGATTTTGTTAGACAAAGTGGGGGGTGGGAGGGCATTCCAGGCAGGGAAACAACATAAGCAAAGGCCAGAGGGTCACGACTGCTCTGGGCTTGACAGAAAAGAAGCGTGAGTTATGTCACAGCTATTTGAGCCTTTCCGAATCTGTCTGCTTGGTCTGTGACTGCAGATGGGAAGTTTCCAGGAGAGGAGACTAAACTTTCTCTCGGTGCTAGGTTTCTTGGGACTCCGCGCCTGGATCCATTATTAAGGGTATATGGGATCGTAGTAGATTATGGATGTCCTGTCCTCAACTAGGGCCTGTCACCTTCCAGGAGAGAAGTGTAATTCCATTTGATGCAATTCAAGTTTAATTCAGTTCAACAAACACCCCTCTGATGGGTAAGTCACTGTGCCGGGCTTGTGGGCTCACATTGGCCTTTGCCTGCTGGGCAGGCATTCACTGAGGCCCCATCCAGGCCATTCAGACACAGGACCACTATCTTCATATGCTGAGGTCTGTGAAGGGATGGGTTATGGCTGTTTTGAACACTGCTCTCCGCAGTTCCTAAGATTTAATGGGATTTGCTAGTCACTCATTGTTCAATGAATGCCTCTTGTTGCCTTTTCTGTAGCATTCTGTAAGCTTTAGGCTCTCTGGAATAAGGAAAATATAAGAGCAAGGCTGCAAAGCTGCTGAAATTCATGTCCATACTGGAGGAAATCAGAATAAAGATAGAAAAGGGAAGATACTGCAGGCAGAAGAGGCAATTTCCACTGTAGTGCTCTCCCCCCCCCCCGCTCCCCGAGAAGCCCCGGCCAGCCTAGGATATAGTCCCCATAGTTCCCCAGCCCTGGCAATGCCCAGAAGTGTCTGGGAGCCGTTAGTGCTGTGGTCAACCCTCTCCAAAGAGCTACCCGGTGCCAAGGCTGGCAGAAACTGCAGGAGGAGCCACGGGCTGTTCCAGTTTCCACTCTGCAGCCCGGCGCAGAGCTAAAAAGGACTTTCAAACTGGGGAGGTGTGGTCTGAGGGCTGTCCTGTCTTCATGAGACCATTTCCTCTTCACTCTTCAAGTTGTCATCACTCTAGGCCACCCCACCCACATATGTTCCTGATCCCTGGTTGTCAAGACAAATTCTTGACAAAGAGAAACCCAGGCCTGAGGGAGAAGAGGGGAAAGGACAGAATGAAAGGAGGCTGGAGAGATGAGAGGGAAAAAGAGGAGGCTAACAAAAAGGTGAGAAAGAAGGTGACTCCGCCAGCACTGCCACATTCTCCCTTGCCTGGCCTGCATCTCTGCAACATCTCCCCACCCCAAGCATCCTCATTCCCCCACTCCATCTAAGTTCTGCTGACCTGGACCTTGCAGAATGCCACTCACTGTTGAGGAGGCATGGCCTACCTTGGCAGAGGCTGTACCTGGAGAGGGGCAGGGAGAAGGCGGCCTGCCTCAGCCAGGACCACTTACGAGTCCCTGAGGGTCGCTTTACTGGTGCCAAAACTAACTGCAGGGCCTATTTTAGGAAGTACAGCATCGCTGGGTGCACTTCTGGAGTGGAGGTAGGCATGTTGCTTTGTTCACTTATGCAGAAAAATCTCTACCTCGGGGCAAGGCCTGGGCATGGAAAGGGAGAAAGAATGGCTCTCCGTGGTGCCCGCAGTGCACCAGGCACTGTGACGGACACTGGGGAAGCACTTACTCTCGTTGGCTTCCGTGTCACCTGTCTCACCCTCTCCCTCTGGCTGCACCTTCTCAGTCTCCTTTGCAGGCTCTCCTACAGTAACCCGTTTCTTCAATGTTGGTAATGAGCAGGGTTTTTTCCTAGGCCTTCTCCTCAGGTTACGTACTCTCTCTAGGCATCCATTCCTGACCATGTCTTCATTTGCTATCTCTACTGACATTTCCCAAGACTCCCTCTCAACTCCACCATATTTCCTGACTGGTATATCCAATGGCCTACTGGATTCCCAGCAGATAATTAAAATTCATTGTATCCAAAGTGGAACTCATCACCTCCCCTGCAAACCTCCTTCTCTTCCTTCTGTCTTTGTTTTTGTCATTGCACAGCCCTGCCACTCACCCACATAACTCATGCCAGTTTCTCCTTTGCCTCCTTAGCCCCTTCACCCAGTCCTGGAGTTTCATCCATTCCACATCCTCAGTTCCCATCAGGTCATTCCATAAGCTTCATTCCTATTCTAGCTGCCTGGGGGCAAACTACTGTCCTTTCTCTCCCAGATTACTTCAGCAACTGCTTACTTTGTCTCCCTGCTTTCATGTTACTTTCTCTCAGGCTATTTCCCACATTTTAGTGTGAGTGATCCTCCTTAAAGCAAATCTGATTGTGTTATCCCCTTGTTGAAAACTCTTCAGAAGGCTGCAGAGGCCTCAGGATGGAGCCAAAGGTCCTCAGCATGACTGGCTAGGCTGCTCCTGCTCTGGCTTCTGCTTCCTTCTCCAACTTCATGTCTCCCACTCCTATTATCCCTTCTTCCAGGATGGCCTGAATCCCTCAGTTCCATCAAGTCTCACAGCCTCTCTCACCCTGGGGCGGTTCCCTTTACTTGGGACCTCTCTCTTCATCTGGCTAATTTCTACCTAATCCCTCAATTTTAATTTAGACGCCTCTTCCTCTGGCAGAATTTCCATGACCTGCAAGTCTGCAATGGATGCCACTCCCACGTGTCTCCACAGCACCCTGCACTTCTCTCATTACAGGTTCAGATATCACAATGTATTGTAACTGCTTGTTTGTTTCTGTTTCAACATGGTAAGCTCCACCAGGACAGTGACCACATTGGTTTAATTCACTCTTATATCCCTGGAATGTAGGACAGAGGCTAGCATATAGTAATCATCCCATAAATACTGTAGACTAGAAGGAGACAAGCAAGTGAGCGTGCGTGGCCAACGGCTATGTGAGCAATGGACTGGGAGTCAGAAGCCCTGGGTTCAAATCCCTGCTCTGCCTCTTAGCAACTGGATCTCAGATTTCTCATTTCTAAGATGAGGATGAGATGCCTTACAGGGTAGAGGTCGATGTGGAAATTACAGACATGAGAATGTGCTTTGTGTGTGATAATTATGACCACTGCCTGGCAGTGTAGGAACTTTGTGAACTGAGATGGGACTGTGTGTTGGAAGCAGTAACGGCAGACAACAATGGACCACTATCATCCTCCCGTCAAATCAAAGGGTCAGAAGGGATCCCTGCAAATCAATGGTCAAGAATACCCAAGACAGTTGCCAAGTTTCTCACCTTTTGCAGGAAAGAAAAGGATGGAGGTAGAATCTCATGGAACTTCAAAGACTAGCTCCTGGGAAAATTGCGTACTCCCCTTGGTATGTGGCAGGCAGAGACCTTCATCATCACTGGGGAAGCAGCTGGGGAAATGCCTGGTCCTGCCCACAGGGCAGTTAGAACCACAGGCAATTTTTTAGGGTCCATGGGCCTGGGTGCTTTAATCTGCAGGCCAAGGAGAGGAGCTAGTACTCACAAGCCACTCAGTCCCCATGGACCTCTGCACTTGTATTCCCTATCACATCAGCTGGGAGGGCTTCTTCAGGCCATGGGTAAATATGTCTTTGGAGGGTAAAGGGCTCCTTCCTAGTCCTCTGGTCTAGAGTGACTAACTTAATATTTTGATTTTTCATAAAGTGAGCCTCCAATATCCTTCACCATCAGAGAGGAAGACAAAAGACTGGGCCTGTATCTTTTCCATTTCCTTCCTTTGTAAACCTTCCCCCAACATGGTACTTTGGTTGCTTCCATTTGATTGTGAAGAAGATCTAACTTTCATTTCCCTTATCCTTAAAAAATGTATCTCCCAACCTTAGAACTTATTACAAAGCCACAGTAATCAAAACATCATGGTACTGGCACAAGGACAGACATATAGACCAATGGAATTGAATTGAGAGCTCAGAAATCAACTCTCACATTTATGGCCAACTGATTTTTGACAAGTGGGCAAAGATCACTCAATGGGAAAAGAAAAGCCTCTTTAACAAATGGTGCTCAGAAAACTGGATCTCCATTTGCAAAAGATTGAATATGGACCCCTACCTCATACACAAAAATCAACTCAAAATGGATCAAAGACCTAAATATAAGGATCAGAACTATAAAACTTCTAGAAGAAAACATAGCATAGCATCTTCAGGACCTTATGTCAGGTAATGGTTTCTTAGACTTTGCACCCAAAGCACAAGCAACAAAAGACAAAATAGATAAATGGGACCTCATCAAAATTAAAAGCTTTTGTGCCTCAAAGGACTTTATCATAAAAGTAAAATGACAACCTACACAATGGGAAAAAATATTTAGAAACCACATATCCAAAAAAGGTTTAGTATCCAGAATATATAAAAGAATCCTTCAATTCAACAACGTAAAGACAAACATTCCAGTTAAAAAATGGGCAAAAAGACTTGATCAGACATTTCTCCAAAGAAGATATATAAATGGCCAAAAAGCACATGAAAAGATTCTCAATATCATCAGCCATTAGGAAAATGCAAGCAAAAACATAATGAGATACCATTTCATGCCCACTAGAATGGCTACTACTAAAAAAAAAAAAAAAAAAAAGGAAAATTACAAGAGTTGGAGAAGATGTGGAGAAATAAGAAGACTCATTCACTGCTGGTGGGAAGGTAAAAAGGTGCAGCCACTGTGGAATACCATTTGGCAGTTCCTCAGAAAGTTAAGTATAGAATTACCATAGGACCTGGCAATCCCATTTCTAGGTGTATACCTGAAAGAATTGAAAGCAGGGACTTGAACAATACAGATATTTGCACACTGATGTTCATAATGGCTTTATTCCCAATTGCCAAAAGATGGAAGCAACTCAAGTGTCCCTCAACTGAAGAATGGATAAACAAAATGTGGTATATACATACAATGGAATATTAATCAGCTGTAAAAATGAATAGGTCCTGATACATGTGGCAACATGGATGAATCTTAAAGACATCATGTTGAGTGAAATAAGCCAGACACAAAAGGATAAAAAATGTATGATCTCACTGATATGAAATAATTAGAATAAGCAAACTCAGAGTCAGAATCTAGAATACAGGTTATCAGGGGACAGGGTAGAGTAAGGAATAGGGAGTTAATGCTTAATTGGTAGAGTTTCTGTTTGGAACAATAGAAATGTTTTAGTAACGGATGGTGGTGATGGTAGCACCATAAGTAACAGCATTGAACTATATATCTGGATATGGTAAAAAGAGGGAAATGTTAGGTTTTATATATATTACTAGAATAAAAATTAAAAAAAAAAAATCCTTGGAACTGCACAACACAAACAGTAAACCCGAAGTTAAACCATGGATTATATTAATAGTAGAGCTAAATGAATGTGCTTTCATCAATTTTAACAAATATATCACACCAAGGCAGGGCGTTAACAATAGGGTGATATATAGGAATCCTGTATTTTATGCATGATTATTCTGTAAACCCATAACTTCTCTAATAATAATAAAACAGAAAAAAGATTTGTCTTTAACATGTTTAAATTCCATATGAAATAAAAACTTTTTAAAATAATAAAAAAAAAAAGCCCAATATGCCTTTGATATTTCATTGCTTTGCCCCATCAAGGTGGTCATCTTCACTTACCTCCTGCTCAGCAGTTCCTCTCCAGACTCTCAAGAAGCCAGCTGTCTACATTCTCCTACTTCTGAGAAGCTACAAATATTCTCAAGCAGTTTTCTTGGCTGCACAGATTTTTCAAAAGTCCAATTCAAATTGCTATATTCTAGCAGACATAGTGACCAGCACTGTTATAAAACCTGTTTGGAGGCTGAGATGATTTTAATCTAATCTCTGCTATCAAAGTTTAAAATTTTAGTTTGGGAGACAAGGTGTAAATACAAAAACCAACGGAAAAATAATAAAGGTCAAAATTGAAGTCTAATAGGAACCAGGGAGCTCCTATTTGTCATGGACATTATTTCCATGTGGTGCTACAAGATTTCTCTCCACCCTCAGCCTGGTTTTCCTGTTGGGATTAGATTGCTGCTCTGTTCTATTTCTGAAGGATCTAACTGAGCGAAGGGGCATTTTTCTAGGTTTAGTTCCCATTCTCAATGCCTTCATTACCAATCACGGTTTATTTCTTCTTTTGTTATTTAATGGGACTCTTCAACTGAGGGATTCAACTTGTACGCACGATCTGCCACAAAAGAAATTCTGCCGTGCAGTGCCTGGGCACTGGTATTTTCCAAACAGGGGGTTTCCAGCTTCTTTTCAGATTATTATATACTATGACGACGAGTCATTCCTGAAAAATGTAGTGATTGTGAATTGCAATTGTCCTCTACTGAAAAATCCAGCTTAAGAATTGGCTCACATGCTCTAGTTCAGTGAAGAGCAAACATCCCAATAGCGTGCTAACATCTTGTTTCTTTTGTCACAGACAGACAGCACAACTTTCCCCAGACTGGGGCCAGAGCTGAGAGATGCTAAGATACTGTCTATGAAGGCAGCAAAGGGTGTGGCTAGAAAGGGAAAGAAAACCCTTTCTATTAAATAACATGGAAAGCATGAGCTATTGACTTCCCTCCTTCCTGCAATTCTAAATCAATTCTTGTGCTCTGGAGACCTACAGGAATAAAAAGGGCTCCTCTATCACCAATACTCCTATATTTGGGCAGAGAATCTAGGCACTATGGGTTAGAGATGCTGAACTTGTCCAAGCCCCTCATTTCTGGCACTTTGCCAACATAACATCCTAACACCGGAACCTTCAGATGGCAGAGTTATTTGATGTGAGAAGAAGGGAATAAAATGGGAGGCCAGGCCGGTGTGTCTTAGCTGCTGAGGGCTATTACAAAGGTAAGAAGTAGAGTTAAAAAGCAGTAATTTAATTCCATCTGAGTAAAAGCCCACTGGTTCATGTCTGGATTCCCAGAACTGGCCATCTCTCCCCCAGGTGGCCTACCTGGGCACTCCTGGTCACTAGAGGGAATGTATGAAAAGATCAGGGCTACTGAAAGAACACTTCCTGAAATAAAGACAGCAGAGAAGTCACCCCCATGAGCATCTGGGGGGCCTTTCTTTTTCTTTTTTTAAAATTTCCATATTGGTAACATATATATAACAAAGTTTCCTATTTTCACCACTTTCAAGTATACAATACCATGATATTAGTTACATTCACACTGTTGTGCCACCATCACCACCATCCATTACCAAAACCTTCGTGCCCACTCAGCATTAAGTCTCCATTTTCGGGGTGCGGATGTAGCTCGGTGGTTAAGCGTCTGTTTCCCGTGTACGAGGTCCTGGGTTCAATCTCGGTATCTCCTAAAATAAAAGTCTCCATTCTCCCCTCCTTCTTGACCCCTCCCCCAGTCCCTCACCCCTCCCCATGTAACCTGTAATCTACTTTCTGTCTTTATCAATTTGCTTATTCTAGGTATTTCATATCAGTGAAATCACACATAAGTGAAATCCATTGCTTCCTTTTTTTGGCTTATTTTATTCAACACAATGTCTTCAAGGTTCATCCATGTTATAGCATGTATCAGAACTTCATTCTTTTTTTACAACCAAATAGTATCCCATTGCATTTACCATATTTTATTCATTCATCTGTAGGTAGACACTGGATTGCTTCTACCTTTTGGCTATTGAACAATAATGAACACATAGCTGTTCAAATCTCTGCGTTCAATCCTTTTGTGTATATACCGAGGAGTAGAATTGTGTAGGGCTTTCATTTTGATGTCTGCTATAGGAACACTGGTTTGCAGAGTTATTATTTTTTTATTCATACAAAAACGTTTTCTCTTAGTCTCCTGCCTTAAGTAGTTATGAGCATGTAACATTTAATAATTGAGTAACTCTATGAAGGCAAACAAAAGTTCCAGTCCTGAGAAAGGGGTAGGTTCTAGGCTACACCCACCAGTCTCAACTGTTCCTTTAATTACTGGTATTACAGTAACATTAAACAGATGCAGAAAGTTAACTAAAATGTGGGCTGGTCTCCTGACTTTTCATTTGATTGATTTACTGCTGAGAAAATCTCTTTTCAGAGGAAAGCTTTGTGGGAGTACCATTAATTCTCTTCCCCTATGGCTACAAGGAAGATGGGATCACCAGTATCGCCAACCCACCCTGCATGATTTAGATATATTTAAACCCAAAAGAACATCTGTCACGTGGGTTGTCAGAAGTCTACTGTGAGCTCTATATTAGAAGGCTTGGAAAGACCACAACATCCTCATTCCCTCCCATCCCCCACCCTACACCCTATTACAAAGAGGCCTAAACTCAAGGGTACAAACCAGAACCAGGAACCTTGCCAATTCTAGGATAAGAAAGATGAAGTTTTATGTTCCTCTAAGGCAGTGAGTATTAAACTTGAGTATGCAAAAGAATCAACTGGTAATTTGTTTAACCTATAGATTTTTGGGGACCCTATTCCAGAGGTTCTCGATCTGAAGGTCTCTAGATGCTAAGCCAGTGGTTCTCCATCCTGGCTGCATGTCAGAAGTAGTTAAAAAAAAAAAAAAAAAAAAGAATGGATGCTTGCCCTGTTCAATTAAATTAGAATATATAGGGAGTGGCTTTTGGCTTTGGTAGTTTTTAAAAGTTACATGGGTAATTTTAATATGAAGTCAGGTTTACAAAGCCCTGATTTAAGCTAAGAAGCCTCAGATATGGACACAACTGAGGGTTCTTTGCAAGCCTTAACTAGATGAGGCAACTGTCATCTAGCTTGACATGGTCATATCTCAGACAGTCCAACTCCAAGTCCAACTGACTATATTAAAAATACATGTCTTCAACATAGATAAGCATTAGAAAGTTTGGGAAACCTCTGGATTTGTAAGCTAAAATTTGTGCTGATGTGAATATGTCTACTTTTCTAGAGAGAGAGTTCTCAGATTTTACTTTATTTTATTCATTTAAAATTTTCACTTTATTTTTTCCCACCCTCTTATTTCACCTATCCATCCATCCATCCATCCATCCATCCATCCATCCATCCATCCATCCATCCATCCAT
>JAKSZT010018658.1:14840989-15097955 GCA_026826555.1 Tolypeutes matacus | reverse complement strand
CATCCATCCATCCATCCATCCATCCATCCATCCATCCATCCATCCATTCATCCATCCCTTCTTATTCCCATGTCCTGCTCCTATTCTACTCCCTCACATAGGTAAACATTCTTACGCATTAAAGTACATCTTGTTCTTTGGCTGTGTTCCTAAAGGCTTGATTGTGTTGTGTGCATATATTTATAATTTACATAAATTATATGTCTTACTTTTCTTCGTGCAATGCTTTTAAAGCCCATCCTTTTGGCACGTGCACATCTAATGCATTGCTTCCACCTGCTGCATCACACTCCATGGAGGGTACCCCAGTATTTTACCTATCTAATTCCCCCGTGATGGATACCCTCTCCCTGGCCACAAACAGCACTGCCATGAACATCCTCACCTATGTCCTGTCTAAACCCGTGTGAGAACTTCTTGGGGGATACACCCAGAGGTGAAATTGCTGGGTCTCAGGGGAGGGCTATATTTCTTTTGTTTAGGAAGGGTTAGACTGCCCTCCAGAACGGCTATTTCTGACTACATGCCCCTCACCTTCACTACATTCCTAATGCAGTCTATGATTTCTACCCCCCTCCCCACACACACACCTTCCAAAACATGTAAAGGCCATTAATTAATAGTCTACCTTCTTTCCATTCCCTAGGGAGCTGTATTAAATCTTCATCATCATCTTCAAGGCTCTTTTCCTATCTCTAATTCTTTTTCAGAGAGAAAATAGAGGTCATTTTAAAATCAATGCCAGCCTCATTTGATGCTTTTTTTCCTATTCATGCTTCCTTCCAGGGCTAATCTTTGCCTGCGCTTTGGATTCTTCACATACCCAGTTCCCTGAGACCTTGCTGTGCCAACTGTTCCCCTTGTTTCTTTATCTCTCCTTGGCCTCTGATTTACTTCTGTGGCCTACAATCTCTCCTACCTGGAAACAAACTTCCCTCCTTCTCAAGCTACCTCCTTTTATTTTCAAAAAGGTTTTTCATCTATCACAAACTTTTTTTTTAGGAGGTACTGGGGATGAACCCAGGACCTCATACATGGGAAGCAGGTGCTCAACCACTGAGCTACATCTGCTCCCCAATGAGAGTTGGCTTTTACATTTGTTTGTTTTGTTTTTAGGAGGTACGGGGGATTGAACCTGCTTCCTTGTATATGGGAAGCAGGCACTCAACCACTTGAGCTACATCCACTCTCCTCTATCACAAACTTTTGAACATGTTGTCCACACTCTTTCTCTGCTTCCTCAATTCCTTCTAGCCTCTTCTTTCACTCTCACCACTCTGCCTAATGGCCTTCTAGTTGCCAAGCCTATGTGCACTTTCCTGCTGCTTCCTGCCCATCTCCTCGTAGCATCTGACAACGCTGACTACATGCTTCTTCTCTTGGCTGTCTCTTCTCTTGGCTTTCAGGACATTACTTTCTCCTGTCACATGTAACATGTGACATGCTCCTTTCCATGCTCCATGCTCAGTTCCCATCATGACCTCTGTTTCCTCACCCTTTCCTATAAAGTTTTTCTCCTATGTTTTTACCCTCTAGGCCATTGTACTTCCACATGTTTCCCTGAGAAAGCTTGTCCACTTCTTTGGCTTCCTAAATTGCCATTTATTGACAGTATGACTCTCAACCCTGGTTCTCACTTTAATTCAATCAATAGTTTTTGAAAATGTAAAATGTGCTAAGACCCAGAGTCACATGTGACACATAAGAGCTCATAGTCGAGAACTCTCCTGAACTCTAGACCCACACATCTGGCAGTCTTTCTGTTTGCTACAGTGTGAGGCTATTTATCTAGTTCACAGATTAGCTGGAACAAATTATATACTTGCAACATTTTTAAAGAAGGGGTCCTGAACACAGCCTTGCTTGACAACAAGTCAGCAGATGATCCTGCCTGCTCTGATTTGGGCCTGGAGAATGCACGCAGGCTTTTGGGTCACAGGATGTGCATGTACTTTCCTTGACTTAGAAGTTCAGGACTATCCTCCAGAACAGCTGGAGGGCCTGGAGTTCTAGGAATATAATTTGGTCCATAGATTTTTCCTTGCCTTTGGAACAATAATATATGAGCAGAACCACAGGCTGATGAGAATTAATGGGTAACGTGAGAATTTTATATAAAAATGCTGTCAGTGATGGACCCTGCCCTAATGTTGCTGAGCCTAATAGTATGGGATGACAAGGCTTCCACATATGAAAGGGAATTGGGCCAGGCTGGACATAATTAAACGTGAAGTTGAATAAATGTCATGTCTTCCTTTTAAAAGTTAGGTTGGGCAGATTAGGAAGGACAGAGTGGCAACTTTCTCCTAGGCTGGCCCAGCTCGGCCGGGAAGGACCAGCTGATCTCTTAAGTCAGCCTTACCTCTGTTTCAGAATCTGTTTGTTGTCTTCGATGGTAACACTGTCAGCGTGGTCCCTCTTGAAGATTTCAAAAGCCTCCTGGCGTCCTAACGACATTTCCTCTCTTATCCCTGTTTGGAGACAGAGCGAAATGGCCTCAGTCACAGCATCAGTTTCCTATTAATTTCATTGTCACTTTAGGCAGACCACAGAGCCAGCCCTGGCTCCGAGAGGACCTCAGCAGAAAGGCTTCTGACCAGACAGGTGGCCCCGGGCTCTTCCAGCTGGCTGACGACCTGCCGAGGAGGCCCTGCTAGTGCCATCGCTGCATCTTGCAGGGCTGCGCCTGCACATCCATGTGACTTGCGGGAGGTGGGGTTTGGAATGTCTGCTCAGAGGAAATGAAAACCAGAGCGCCGAGCCCTGGATTGCTGGGAACATCTGCAAATGCACTTTCTGCTATCATTCAGTGCCACATTGCTCCCAGTTTTCCTGTTATGGCCCAGCTTGGTTAAATTTCACCCTACATTTTCAGGCACTGAGTTGGAAGAGGTATAATCTGGGCTGAAAGATTTGGAATCTGAAAAAAATTCTGTGCGTAGTCTCCATAGCCCGATTCATCCCTTTTTCCTGTGGCTAGCGAGGGACCTTGCTATTTATTCAGGAGGTAGGTTCTCCATCTCAAGATGTGCGAGCCGTCTATGTCTAAACTTCAACACCCTAATCGCTGCTGCCACTGCAGGCTGACCCTCACAGCTGGGCCCTGCTCAGGGTTCGAATTCTGAAACTCAGAATCCAGTGTGCTTGTAGGCAGCTCTCTGGCCAGGGCCATCTGAGGGACCAGGTGGCGTCCCTCACAACCTCCCAGGGCAGGGGCCAGTGCAGGTGTGGGCTGGGGTCCCCAGAGGTGAATGTTACTATCTTCATGGAGCTTTCCCCAAGGCCCAGGCAGAACAAAACTGCCCTCTACTATACTCCTTACAAATACATCTACTATATAGTCTACTCAGCAGACACCTGAGTTCAAATGACAATCCCTGCTGGTGAAATGCAAATTTCTCAGGCAGCTGAGATTGTGTGTGTGTGTGTGTGTGTGTGTGTGTATGAATTCCTAGTATCTTGTTTAATGTCTCACATTTAGAAGGTGCTCAACATATGTCTATTAAATGCATTAGGTCAAGACTGAATTGGGAGTAATACCGAGTCTTGCTCTTATTGCCACAAGAGCACAGACCAGCGCTTCTGAGGTCTGCTGTGAGGCCGAGGGTTCTGGAGATGGATCCATATGGGCCAAATACCACATCTCCTCCTGCCTGGGAAAAACCTGCTGAGTCCCATCACCCAGCCTCAGGGTGAGGAACCGGACCAACCCATCTGACACCAATTTAATGATTAACTGATGATAAAAATAGCTCCATGAAGAATGTCTGAATGGTGAGGCACACAAAGACACCCCGCCCTTTTCCAATCAGAAGCAAACGGGCATGGCTCAGTTCTGTCTCCACATCTGCCCTGCACACTGCAGAACTGGGGCTGGAGGGCTGGGAAAGAGTTTGTGTGAGACTCAGAAAGATGAGCCCTGATGCATGAGATGTATGAAAGACATATAGCCAGGGGCACTTTGCATCCAGGAGAGCCCTTCGGGAGCCAAGGGATTCATTTCCTACCCAGCCTCTGCCCCCTATGCCCAATTCTAACAATGTCTGCCTTTTTACTGACACAAAATAACAACAGAAGGTAGAGGCAATGAGTCCCCCTGGAATAGAGTTGGGGAAGAGACAAGCTCTGTGAAGACTACTTTGGAGCCAGCCTGTGGGAACTCCAAATTGCCTCCCACAGGGGAAGTGATGAGAAGGCTTCCATCAACCAGTAGCGGTGGGGGTGAAGGGGAGGGTTGCTCAAAAAAAGCTGCAGTGGAGAAGCACCCAGACTTTTCTCTTCCGGCTCTTGCTTTCTTTGTAGAGTTGACAGTCTGAATTGACAACTGGATGGAAAGGGCCACGGTGAGGTTCCTCAGTGTGCACAGCACTGTTTTTGCAGTAGGTCCTGGAGAAAACAGAAATTGGGTCTTCCCTGAGGTGTGGAGCTGCCTGGGCAGAGGGAGCAGAGAGGATGTAGGGGTGCCCAGAGCAGATAAGTCAGGGAAGGTAATTTGGGATCATTTTGTGGAAAGTCTTAAAGGTCATGCTAATAAATTTGGGGCCAGTGCCATGACATATTATTCATGAATCACCAAACTTCAAAGACTTTAATAAAGTATTTAATAAAGTACACATAATGGGAAAGCTACATTGGAGGTATGGTTTAGAAGGCACTTAGGGGTCCTGCAGTACTATGGGTTTATCATTAGGGAACACGATGTTGTTCTCTCGCTACAAAGCATAAATTATTCTGGAATTGGAGTTCTTTGACTGTGGTGACATCAGGTGAATGGACATTAGTATTATAGCTATAAGCCTGGTGGTTGGTTTCCTAAGTGTCTGCTCAGAGAGGCCAAAGCGAGGTGGCCCATGGTCTGAAGCTAAAGAGGGAAAGCAAGATCTAGATGGCCATGGAGACTTCATGGGCTGTCACACAGAAGGTGAGGCTGAGGGAACACAGCTCACAGGGAAGCTGAGGATCCTGCTAGTGGAAAGAAACTCCATAGGCAGTTGTGTGTGACCCCACTTCTCAACCCCAGCCTACTCTTGACCACCTCCATTCTCCTTGCTCAGAGCATATATCCAGCTTCTTTTGGACTGTACTTACATATCAGTTCTCACCCCCGATTTGGGGCCAATCACAAAGTTAACGAGCAACTTTCTATTTGCTGACAAGAAGTTACCATTTCTTTATCCCTCTGAGGATTTAAAAAGCAGGCTCCTTTTCAAATGGCAAACTCTTGCTCCTAAGCACACATTGTATGTATAAAAAAGAGAAAAAGCAATTGGAGCAAAAAGAGTGATTGGAAGCTCACCTTGTTAATGAGACAGTCCTCAACAAGAATTTATTTACTTTAGGCATTATACTAGGCATGTGTCCGATATAAAAACAAACAAGAGAAAAGCTTTGATCCTTTCCCTTAAAGAATTCAAAGCTTAGGAAGGGAGAAAAGAAAAGTGAACAAATAATTACAACAGAAGCTGCCACTTGCTGCAAGAGAGACACTTGTCCAGCACTGGGAAACACAGAGGAGAAAGGCAGGGAGGAAGGAGAAAGGAAGGGACGGAGGATCACTCAGTCAGGGAGAGAAGGATGAGGCTTCAGGGAGGAGGGAGACTGTGACCTTCATCTGGAAGGATCTGAAGGATGAAGCAGCATTTAACAGAGGACAAGGAGATCCTGGGTGGAGGGGCAGAGGTGGAGTGTGGATTAAAACGGCAACTTAATTAATAGGGTTGGTTTTGCTAACCAACAGAAATGACTTTTGGGTGACTGAAAAATGAATTTCTTACCTGTTATATGCTAAGCACTGTACCAAGTGAGTTCCCACTTACTATTTCAAATTAAACTTCTCCACGATCCCTATTAATAATTTCATTTTATAGATGAGGAAATGGAGACTCAGTTAAAGAAATAATTTTATAGGGGTAGAAATTGTCCAGGTTTTAGGGGAAGTAATGTCATGCTCTTAGGTCAGTTTTTCCAGGGAAATTAAGCCTGATGGAGAAGGCCAGTTGGTAAGGCTCCAAACGAGCTGGTAGAAATATTTACTCATGAAATTGAGCTATTTCCAACTTGTCAAAAGCTTTGACATTGTTTATAGTTATCACAGAAAAATCAGAACCATGAATTTTATTTTACTGTTTGCATAGTTTGTTTCATGTGTTAATATGTTCTATTATTATTTCTAGAATTTGTAAGTTCCATGCAGGCAGGGATATTTGTCAGTTTTGTTCACTGCAATATTTCTAGCACCTGGCACACAGGAGGAGTGCAATCAAATATCCTTTGAAAGAATGAACGAATGAATGAATGTTTCACATGATTAATGTTTTTCCTTTTGGTGAAGCATATTGTGATGCCATGTGGGAGTGAAGCATGTGTCCATTGATCTCCCTTCTTCCGTCCACCACTCTGCTACTGGGCTGGCGAATCCCCCCTGTGGTATGATTTCAGCAACTTAACATCACCTTTCACCCACTACGTGTTCCCATGCTTAACAGCTTGCCATTAGAAATGAATTCTTATGCCAAGAATATTTTATAAAAATGCAAATACTCTTGATGGCATTACTATTTTAGGGCTAGCAAAGAAAAATTCCAGAACGTGTTGACATCCAGCTAACAGGTCCTGCATTGTAGGCTAGTGCTGGAATCAGTGGGGGATTAACTAAACTTGAAAGGGAAGGCACAACGGTATAAGAGATCAAATTTGCCTTCTAACCAACTTTGGACTGTCAGACTCAGCTATTCTTAAAGCTCAAGCCCTCAGGAATTCTGACTTGCCATGCTTATTTCTATCTCTTGTCCTTTTAGTAAATTTCAGTTGTGGGTACCAGCATTGAATCTTAGAAAATATGGATGACTCAAAGAAGCTTTCTGGCTTGCTGAGTCACAGGATTGCTTAGAACCTAAACAAAAGAAATTTTTCAGTCTCAGTCTCCAAAGCACATCACAATTCCAGGTTGTGAGTTGGACGGAAAATATTTACAAAGTCTCAAAGGCACAACCTCTTCTGGATTTCGATACCTATTAAAGAGGACTGCAGTAGAAATGGTAGTCAATAAGGTGCTCTCAAAATTAGCCTTGGAGTTGGGTTTCTGAAAAGGTTAGGCATGTAAAATTCTTATATACTGGGCCCTTATACATTTCTTTTATGCCATCCTGAAATTTTGTTCCTTATTTTGCTAAAGAATACAAATCAGTACTTTTAGAAACTCCCCTCCCCCTGCCACCCAACACAGGGTCCCATGGAAACCAAGTGGAAAGGGAAAAACATCGGAAGTGGAGAGTTTATGCTACTGCCTTGGGTCTGCTGTCTGATTTCATATAGTCTGGGGTTTGGGGGCCAGAGCTTATTTTCCTGGCCACTCCCAAACATCCCACTGCTGCTTAAGCTACTGGGTCAAAACAGACAAAAGTAAAATGATGGAGAGTTATGTTATTCATGCTGAAAATGACTTCCTAGTCAGAGCCAAAACTGTATTTTCCCTGGGAAAGACACTTATTCGTGTGATGCCTCAGTTCCCTCCGACTGAAGAAGGAAGGGGAGAAAGACTAATAACCGATGATGAAAAGTGAGAGGAGGTAGATGACAAAGGGAGAGGAGGTTTGGAACACACTTTGTATGAGAAGGCTCAGAGCTGAATGAGAAAATGAGGGTCATGAGCATTTGGGGTTGAGGCAGGGAGGAAGGTGGGGGTGTGGGCGGGAACGACCGTATCATCTGTGGCTTGGTAAAGGAAGTTTATGAAATGGAAGGTAAGGGAATGGCTTTGATAGAGTGATGTGATGATTACCTACAATATGCTGAACACTGAACGGCATACAAGAATGAGAAGCAGTGGGCAGGGTAGAGTATATTTTTGTATGTTGTATGGTATTTGATACAAGGTTCCATACTTCTATACACATTGAGATTTCTCAATGAATTTGACTTAGGCAAAATATACAAAAATATCCTCACATAATTATTAGGGAATTCCATCCTCGAGGATGGGGAGAAGCTAGAATGAATGGATTGGCGAGCTGGAGAGGAATGAGATTTAGAGGAGAGCTGAGGCAAAGCTGGAGGAGAGATAACCTATTGAGGTGTAGCATGAAGCGTGAAGGTCATGGGGGATATGAAGATCAGAAGAAAGGGCCAGTGGCCCAGCACTGCTGGGAATGGTCTCTGACACATGGATGTCCCAGGGGCCACAGAGGGGAAATAATGGCTACAGCCAGAAGCTCTGGGGTAAAGGACAAGCTGGCAGCTTCTGGCATGGAGAGCAAAGGATCCATTGAAGATGGACTAAATAAATGTATGGGATGGGGAGGTGCTAAAAGATCTTATAAAGAAAAGTGGACCATCTCCCAGAAAGATTATAAGGGACATCTGAGATGTCTTTACCTTCCTCCCCCTACTGTGGGGAGGACTCTGTCATTTAGGAAGGAGGAGTTGTTTGGAAGTTACATGAAAGGGCTGGCAAATATGTAGCCCCTGTGTTACCACTTCCCTTCCTCACACCCATGAAAGACATTGCTAACCAATCACAGCATTCTGGAGAACCTAATTATAGCATTGGTGTTTTCAGCACAGCAGTTCAGGCAGTCTCTACCAGTCAACCAGGCTGGTAAATGAGCTGAAACCTTCTTGCCATCCCTGGCGTAAAAGCACTTCCTTTAATAGATGGCCCCCCGATTACCACCCAATATAATAGTTACTGCTATTAATGTCATCATGTCGGGGCTTTTAGGGAAGAACAGCCTACTGGTTCCATTAGGGAGGAGTGTCATGCCCTAGAGTGCCTGAACAACTGAGAGTGGCTGTTTGGGAGTAGATGCCGAGGATCCCTCTGTCTGTGCTCCTCCACTGCCAGGGTGATGGAGGTCACCACAGAAAGCAAAGCCATTTGCCATGGTTCTGTTTACTTTAAAAGGCCAGGAGCAGCCCAGCTACAATTTGAGGGGTTGCTGGGCGGGTACAGCAGGGGATGGAATCTAAGGATGAGGTGAAGAAAAAAACCACTTAGCCGCGGCCAAAGTGACTACAGATGTGAAGACCAATGATCAGATCTTTGAGGGTGATCAAGGGCACTTGCCCAACATACTTTCCCAACAACAAAAGTTGTTTTGATTGACAACTTCTGGAACGAGCTGGTGCCCTAAGGCCTTGGGGTTAAAGGCCTGGGTTCAATCCTTATGGTACCACCTGGGCTCAAGTCCTCAGATTAGGACTTGCTTTGGAGTTTCCTAAATTGCCACATAAAAGATGTCAAAGGAGAACCTTTAATTAGTAGGTTTTAGGGCTGGCTTGGATCGGGCTGAAGCATGGCAGGCTTGGCATCGGCTCCAGGGAGTGGAGCGAAGGAAAATCTGAAGTGGAAAGCCACATAAACCTTAGGAGACCCACCCAATAGTGGCACCACATCTAAATAAATCAAATGGGTTCCTGACTCCTAGTGCCAGAAATCACACATCCTACCAGCAATCCACACAGGCCCAGCAGTGCAGACCATGTGGACTGGGCTGGAATTAAGGGGGCAGGTTTCAAGACAGGTTGTGTTTTCCTTTTGTCTTGGTAACCATGTCTGATTCACCCTCCTGCTGCAGCTGTGTCCAGGATGTTAGCCTGAGCAGGTTGAGAGGCTCGATGTGCCAACCAAGTAGACAGGCCTGGAGCCCCTGAGAGATGGGAGCTGTCAGAGGGTAGTTTCCCATTTCCAGCAGTAACATAAGACTTTTAAAAATGGTCCTGAAGATCATCTGCAGAAAATCCAAATTTTCCTAATCCAGCATCTCTGGTGTTTCTATTTAGTGATTCTTCTCATTCAGGCCAAAGTGCCCATGTGGGCTGCTTAGAAAAACTCATGGACAGGCATGGAGCTTGGAGAGCAGCCTGGATCATGTTGGCCTTTCTATGTTTTGGAGTTACTCAGGAATCTGGAGGGCAACATCGTCTCCATTAAATAAGACAGCAAGCTGTGGTTCCTGCTGCCAGGCTAAACTGGATCTATCGAGCCTTTTCCATCGATTCTAGTCTGTAGATGTGGCAGCCCTGAAGAACCTTGTCTAATTCCATGCCCAATATTTAGACCAACCCTTGGGATTTGGGTGGAAGAACATGTATGCCCTTGATCTTTGAGGGCTAACGGACAGTTGGCTGAGAGACATTACTGGACATTATGTAGCATTCCTTGTCAGCTTAGAAAGAGGCTTAAATTCTGCAGAATCTGAAAGCATGTGATTCCCTAAGTCTGAGATGTCTCGACCACTTCCCAGAGAACATGGTTAACAGGATCTTGTTGACTGGCTTCAACCCTGATGAACTCAGTTCTCAAGTCAGCCTGTGCTTTGGGGGCAGAGGCTAAAACATTGTTGACATGTCCTCTTGTCTGAAAAATGAGGTAAGTTTTCTATTTATGCCTAAATTAGGAATGGATTCCATACTAGTTTCAAATTTATTTTTATACATTTAAAAAAGAGAATTACATTCTAGGGTAGTAGTGAAAATACTCCTTCCCTGAAATGCATGTGGGTTTCAAAATAAATCTGTTTCCCAGACTTGGAAATAAGTATGAAGCAAAATGGAGTTTGGTAAAAGTAATCTTAATTCTGGGGAAAAAAGGGAGGGGGAAATTATATTTCATGCACCTTTTATGTGGACACTGTTCCATATTTCACAAATATTAACTCAATTGCTATTCACAACAATTCTGTTAGTGGTGGTGGTGAGCTAATGTGTATTGAGAACTTTGTATGTACTAGAGGCTTTACATGTGTTATCTCGTTTAATTCTCGCGGTGACCCTGTAAACTAGGTAGTAGTGGGCCCGTTCTACAGGTAAGGTTTAAAGAGGATAAAAGTGATCCCAGTTAGCAAATGGCAAAGCCAGAACTTAACCCAGGCTCATTTGACTCAAAAAACCCATATGCATACTATATTGCTAAGTGAAAATGTTTTGTATATATGACCTCAAAAACATTTCTAAACAACTGGTATCAGATGTATGGGATCAGGAGGTAAGAAGTGATAAAGAGAAAAAGGAAGCTTTTGGAGGGTTGTGAGTGAGGATGAGGACTGCAACCATGAATGCACATGGCAGCCCAGTAGAGCTAGAGGTGCCAGATGGCTGTGAGGAGCTGCTTCACCTGGGAATGGAGTGGGATGGGGTAAGGATAAGTAAAGGAAGAGTTGGCTGACTTGGAGTGAAATCTTGACTCCCACCATTAATGACTTTATTAGTTAGAAAACTGTCAAGTTCAATTAATTAAATATCTTTCCCTAATCTGTTTAGAGCTCACACTCTGAAAAGTCTCCACAGTAAAACCGTTTATGCACTTAAAATGGTTATGTTGGACTGAAGTGGGCATTGAGACAGGATACCACTGAGAAGAGAAAGGGTGAGGACCCAGGTTCTAAGTGGGGGAGAATACTCTTCCACCCCAAATGAGCAATGGCTGTGAAAAAGAGGTGAAAAGGACCCAGGAGGCCTTCATTTGGTCTTTGATGTCTCTATATTGACTGCTTCTCTGGAAAGCATTTAATTGTTTAAACTTAACATTTGTTTATTCACTCAGGCAGTGAGTCAGTCTGTGAAGCCGACCATCTGTTAACAACAACTAGCTGAGTATCTACTTGCCTGACAACCATCTTCTAAGTTTAGTTATAGATAAATAAAAGAAATAATGTCCCTGACCGTACAATATAGTTCAGTACTGAGGGTAGAGAAAGGTCAAAGCTTACATTAAAATGCTGGAAAATACTGATAGACAACGCATCCATGGTAACATGGTACAGATGGTCTAGAGCAGTGGCTCTTAACTTTTTTTTTTTTTGTTCCATGGACCCCTTTGCCAGTCAGGTGAAATGAATAGTACTGTAATTTATTTATTGCATACATTCATAAGTGAAGTAAATGCTAGATTCAGTTAGAGGTCAGAGCAAATAAGGATAATAAGGTGATTTTTTTTCAATTTAAGCTCACGGACCCTCTGAAATCTTTCCACAGACCCCTGGTTAAGAACCCACTGGTATAGAAGATTGCTAGGGAGCAAAGGAAAGGGCATGATCAGACTGCAGTGGAATTTCTCAAGGAACGTTCCTCCCGAGTCAGGGTTTAGAGGAACTGAGGAGAAGCTGGAGGGAAAGAGGTCATGTCATTCTCTGCACAGGGAACAAAAAATCTAAGCCACATAAGTGTGAGGAGCCTGCCACGGGCAGGGCCTGGCACAGAGGTTGGCTGGGCAGGATTTCAGGGATTTTGTTTGGCTGCTAGCGGGATTTGGGCCCAAGTGACCTCATTGCCCAGACACAACACTCTTAATAATTTCCCTGCCTGCTCAGGCTATTTGCAGGCAGAGGGTCACTAGAGTTTTCTGTAGGTTTGTCAGGCAATTTTCTTTTCCTCAAATGATTGCAGAGAAATATGTGCATTAGATTGAAATATTGAGCTATTCTTCTATTACTCTTGTTCAGTGGTTGGGGAACGAAAATAGGATTTGGAGTTAGATGACATGAGTTTGAGTGCTGGCTTCATTTATTAACTGCATGACTGGGGGCCAGTCGGTGAAATTGTTCTGTCTCAGGTTCCTGGTCATAAAATGATCCCTACTTCATGTTCCTGAGAAGGATTAAGAAGAGGAAGTAACACTTTGTGCATGTCTCCATTTAAGAATTATTGAATACCTTTGCGATGATGTAATTCAATGACTATCTCACCTACTTACTGTCCACTCCCCATGCCATCCCCTCAGGCCATGAGCTTCAAAAGGCAAGGCACTTTGCTTATATACCTTTGTAGCTCCAGCTCCAAGCTTAGTAGCTGGACACTCCAAACAAGGTTTGATGACTGAATGAATGAGCACGGATAAGATATCTCTAGTGAAAGTTTGTTCTTAAAAGTAATTTTTTGTTAAAGTGTACATATATCTTTAATGCAGTTTTCTGTATATATGTTTTAAAATAAAAGTATAAAAGTAGAATATGGCATTTATGAATCATTTATTTTAAAAGTACCTGACAGAATGAGTGAATGAGTATGAAATATACTACACAAAGTAAAAGCATAAAAATGAGTTATTGCTATCATCATAAGTAATAATGAACCATCTAAAACCCACTCACAGCAAGCTGTATAGAGTGCAAGAACTACTTTAACACAGTAGGAGAATTCTTAAAGTAGCTATACATTATTGGTTTCTAAAGTACGGAGAGAGATTGGCTTAACTTGTCAGGCTAGGACTGTTTCTGTGTTCTCTGCTTCCTGACCAAACCAGCCCCGCTCATTCCAAAGTAACAACCTCATCTCATTAAGAAAATAAATGCAACAAGACAGGGACTTTTTCATCTTCCTAACACCATGTCCACCAGAAGATTCTCATGTACACCCATATCTCAGAAAGGCTAACCCCTGCACCAGCTTTGGTTCCCAATCCCCTCTTCTCCTGGCCTTCTTCTATTATCCTTTCTCTCTTGCCTGAGCAATTTCCCCCTTCTTCCTTCGATAATTTCCACCAGTACAAAATATATTTTAAAATTCATCCTGGATTGGTTATAGTTAGATGTAGATATATTTGAATTTTTAGGTAGGAAGTGGAAGGAAGTTATGTTCTTTGGCCTAGCTTTTATTGAGGGAATAGGAGACAAGATCATCTATGATTAGTTGGATGGGCAGAGTAGGACCCTCAGATCATTTAGATATCAGGAGAGCAAAAATTACCTTCTAAAGAGTATCCTCCTTTCACTCCATTAACTTCCCAATTATCTTTCCATTTCTCTGGTTTCCTTTCATAGCAAATGCCTCAACAGATGTCTATATGCACCATCTCTAGTTCCTCTCCTCCCATTCCCTCCTTAACCTAATCCAATGGTATTTCTTCCCCTCTACTCCACCGAAACTGTTCTTTCAAGATCCCCAGTAATCTCAGTATTGCCAAAACCAGTGGTCAGTTTTCTGTTCTTATTATATGGGCCTCTCAGCATGTGTTCACCACATATTCTGCATGCGCCCATCCGTTTCCCAACCCTCTTGTAGTTAGGAAGTTCCATGTGACTGGTTCTGGTCAATGGGCTCTGAGTGGCTGTGGTGTGCATTATTTCCTGGCTAAAGCATGTAAGAGCTGCTGTGCAATTGTCCATGCTCTCTCTTCCCTCACTCATATGTAGAGTCTATGTCAGCTTTGATCCCTGGTGATTGTGGAGCAGAGCTCCTACCCCTATGATCCACATTGTTCATGGAATATGTTTATAAATCTCCTTATAATAAGCCACAGAGATTTAGTGCTAATTTACTACCAGAGAATAATTTAGCCTATCTTGACCAATACACAGCAGCATTTGTTACAGCTGACCCCTTTCTGCAGCTTGAAATGCTTCCTCCACTAGTCTTCTGTGCCATCACTCCCTCCTGGTTTTCCTCCTACTTTACTGGCTTTTCTTTCCAACTTCCAGATGTTGGAAGTGCCTTAGGGCTCTGTCCTGGGTGTTCTTCTCTTTCAATAGGTGATTTCATTCAGTCTCATGGCTCTAATATGTATTAAATGCTAATGACTCCAAAGTTTGTATCTTCAGCCTTGACCTCTGAAGCCAGATTGGGACATCTGAAAGCTCACGTGAAATCTCTAATTGAGTATCTAACTGGCATCTCAAATTTAACATGCATCAAGCAGAACCTTTAATTTCATACTCCATCCCAAACCCTACCTTAAGCTGTTCTCCCTAATCGTTTCCACCTCAGTAAGTTTCCATCCACCTGCACAAACGAAAAACAACCTAGGTTTCTTCTGTGATTCCTCTCTTTCCTTCAATACCCACATCAGCTCTCCTGGTAGGCAGATCTTGTCAGTAATCCTTTTAAAACATACCTTACACCTCTTTGCTTCTCTAGTTCTCTTTTAATCTTAACCTCAGTCACCATGATATCTCACCTGGCCTGTCTCCTGATGGCTTTGACAGCTTCCATCATAGCCTCCTACCATGTATTCTCCACACAGCAACCTGAGTGATCTTTTTAAAACATAGTTATGTCACATCTCTGCTTAAAACTCTCCAGTGGCTTCTCATGGCCCCGGAACAAACCACACTCCTTGCCTTGGCCTAGCAGGCCTCCCTGCCACATCCTGGTCCTGGCTACATCTCTCCCTCCTTAGGCCCCACTCAGGTCACCTTTGCTCTTGTCTTTTCCACTTCCTGGACTATCAGGTCCTCACTATGTCTAGCTTATTCCTACCTCTGGGCCTTTACACTTTCTGTTTGTTCCCTCCTTCTAGGATGTTCTTTCTCTGAATCTTATGATTATCAACTCATTTTTCAGCGCTCAGCTCACTCATCACCTTCTTTGGTCCCCACCCCATCCCAGTTCTTTTCTATGCTACTATTCTGTTTTGGATCATTCCTAGCATTTAAAACCATTCAAAACTATATGCATGCATGTACTGTGTAAATGAAAACTCCACAGAGCCTTTTATGTCTTTTTCACCGCCCTCTTCTCCAGTGCCAGGAGGGAAGGAAGAAAGGAAGGGAGAGAAGGAGTGAGGAGTCACGGTCCTTTGGGAAACAGGACTTCCTAATAGGTCCCAGATTTGCAATCCGGCCCCTGCCTTCCCACATTATGCCCAAATTGTTCTGCCATAAGACCCTGACTCCCTGACTGTGAGCTCTCTCCCTTCTGCATCCACAATCAGAATGTGTAAAATGACCACTCTTTCCCAGGCACCAGGACTTGCTAATCCATTCCCTGATTAACCTTGTCATCTCATTCTTTCTGCTGTCTCTCTTTCACTAGGATTTTATTTTTGTGATTGCTTTCTTTTTGTTTTTATTTTATGCATTTAAACCTATAAATAATTATTTCTAAAAGGAGCCAAACTAAACTCCACATACAAATGGTGAGGGAGCTCATGAGAACAGCCCTCTTTCCTTTTTCTGGCACAAGCTCCCATGTCTGAGGGAGAGAGATAAGAATCTTCGGTGATATCTATCATCATTTCCGAACGCTATGGGATCAGCCAAGTTAATATCTATGCCTGGCATTTGTACATCCTCAACAGAGAGAAGTAACTCACCATTGTAATTTCTTTATAGTAGGCCATTCAGAAAGTTTTTCAAATAATTTTTCTTTCATAGATACCTTAGCATATAGAATAGGGGTTCTTAACTTTTTTTGTCCCATGGACCCCTTTGCCAGTCAGGTGAAAACCACAGACCCCTTACTAAGTCCACACTATACTTTGTATTATTTAGTAAGTAAATCACATCCACACCAATATAGCCTCACAAGAATGTTTTTTTGAATTTTCAATTCAAGCTTATGGACCCCCTGAAATCTTTCCACAGATCCCTTGGGGGTCTGTGAACCCCTAGTTAAGAACCCCTGCTATAGAAGTTCAGAGAGGGATAGCACTGATGTAGAAGACAAGCCCTAAAGATGGCAGCCCCCATATCTTTGCCTGATGAGGTAAGAACACATAAAAGGCACTACTTTTTTTTTTTCTAATTATCATAGTATAATTTATCCATTGAAGAAAATTTGGAAAATATAGAATGGTATAAAGAAGCAGGAAAAATTAATTCACATCCTACCTCCTTCCAATTTTTTCTATGCTTTGTTTTTTATTACAGTTAAAGATGACAGTGTATATACAATTTTGTAGCCTGTTTACTTCACTTAACATTATCTCACAATCCTTTTAATGAGTCATTAAAATGTTCATGAATATTATTTTCAATAGCTGTATCATATTTCATCATATAGTCCATTCCTCTATTATTGGATTTTTAGATTGCTTTACATATATGTTATGTAAATAATGCTGCAATGAACATCTTGGTGTATAAATCTCATTCCACATTTTTAAAAAAATTTATAATTTTTTAAATTAGAGAGATTGTAGGTTTACAGAAAAATCATAGAAAATATTGAGTTCCCAAAGAATATTATTATAATTATACTATTAATTACAGTGCTTGGTTTACATTAGGGCTCACTGTTCATTATTCTTTTAAATTTTATTCTAGTAACTATAACCACATTCAAATATATAATTTAGTGGTGTTAATTACATTCACAATGTTGTGCTACCATCATCACCATCCATTATCAAACATTTCTATTACTCCAAACCGAAATTCTATACCCATTAAGCATTAACTCTCCACTCTCTACACCCTCTCTGACCTCTGGTTAACTGTATTCTAGTTTGAATATGCTTATTCCAATTATTTCATATCAGTGAGATCATACAGTATTTGTCCTTTTGTGTCTGGCTTATTTTACTCAATATGATGTCTTTAAGGTTCATCTATGTTGTCTCATGTATCAGAACTTCATTCCTTTTTACACTGAATATTTCACTGTATGCATACCATATTTTGTTTATCCATTCACCTACTGATGACATTCGTGTTGCTTCCATCTTTAGGCAATTGTGAATAATGCTGCTATGAACAGCAGTGTGTGAATATCTGTTCAAGTCCCTGCTTTCAATTCCTTTAGTGATTTACCTAGAAGTAGGATTGCCAGGTCATATGGTAATTATGTAGTTTTCCACAGTGGCTATACCATTTCACATTCCCACCAACAATGAACAAGTTTTCCTATTTCTCCACATCTCCAATATTTGTTATTTTCAGCCATTCTAGTGGGTGTGAAATGGTATTTCATTGGGTTTTCATTTGCATTTCCCTAATGGTTAATGATGTTGAGCATCTTTCATGTACTTTTTGGCCATTTGTATTTTTCTTTGGAGAAATATCTATTTAAATCTTTTGCCTGATTTTTATTGGGTTGTCTTTTTGTTGTTGAGTTGAAGGATTTCTTAATATACTATGGATATTAAACCCTTTTTGGATATGTGGTTTCCAAATATTTTCTCCCAATGGGTAGACTGCCTTTTTTTTCTTTTTTCTTTTTGAGATACTGGGGCCAGGGATTGAACCCAGGACCTTGTATGTGGGAAGATGGTACTCAACTACTGAGCCACATGGGCTCCCCTGAGTTGGTTTTTTCATTTGTTTTGCTTGTTTTTTTTTTTTTTTTGTTGTTGTTGTTTGTTTGTTTTTAGGAGGCACAGGGAACTGAACTCGAGACCTCCCATGTGGGAAGCAGGCACATCTGCTCCTTAGACTGCTTGAGCCACATCTGCTCCTAGACTGTCTTTTAACTTTCATGATGAAGGCCTTTGATGTGATCTGCCACATGGATAGATATATATGAAACAAAAGTGTCACAGAGCAAACACTTACCTTTGTTATATGCAATTGACTTGATATTTTCTATTCTTATTTTAATTTTATTTTTGTTTAAAGAAAGCTTCTGTGATTTATTTTTTTTTCTTTTTAAAGATTTTCTAACTTGATTTTTTTTTTTTTTTGATGTACAGTTCTATGAGGTACTCCTGCCCCTGCTTGCTGTCTGTATCCATTCGCTTGGTGATCTTTTGTGTCTGTTTCCTGCCTTCTCTTATCATTTTTCTCCTCCAATCTTCACCAGGATTTGATCCTAGGGACCTCTGACATGGGAGAGAGGCACCCTGTCACTTGCGCCACCTCAGTTCCTGGTTTCTGGCACGTTTTGCCTTGGCTCTCCCCTGTGTTGCGTCATCATCTTGCTGTATGGCTCGGTGGGGCCTGGCTTGCCACATGTGAGCATATGGGCTTGTGGCTCGCCCACGCGCCTTCTATTTTTATTTTACCAGAAGGTCTCAGGGATCGAACCTGGATCCCTCCATATGGCAAATGGACACCCAACCACCTGAGCCACATCCACCCCCCTATTTTTATTTTTATTCAGTACTATTCTTTTATATTTTTATGATGATGGTTGTTAAACACTAATTGAGTTCTTGACCCATTAATGTTTTACTGCCCACAGTTTGAAAACTCTGAAATAGGGGGAAAGTAACAAATATAAAGATACCTGTAGTTCAAGGAAGAATGTGCTATCAACATCATTTAAAATAAAATCCTCCAAAAACTCAAAGGGAGTAGATAACACATTTGGCTGGGGAATTTGGATAAGCATGAGGAATCAAGAAAAGTATGATGGAAGAGAAGCATTTAAAATGGGCCTTGAAGAAAAAGGCCCATTTGAAAGGAAAAGTCATTTGTTCTAGGAGGGGGATAGGATGCAGTACTGTTTATGATGAAGGAAAAGCAAAGTATCAAAAAAGAATAGAAAGCATATGTTTGGGGGAACAGTGAAAAATAGATGAAAGACTTGAATAGACACTTCATGAGACAGGATATCCAAATACACGAAAAGGTACTTATTTTATTAGTTATCAAGAAAATGCAAACAAAAGCTACACTGTGACACTACACACCAACCAAATTGGCTAAAATGAAAAAGACAGAAAACATCAAACATTGGTGAGGATATGAAGCAGCCAGAACTCTCATATTGAGAGTAATTTGGTACAACCACCTTGAAAAATATTTGAGAGCATCAATTATAGCTGAACATTTGCAAACCCCCAAACTCAGCAATTCTACTCTTGGGTATATACCAATGCAAATGTATATCTATGTTCACTCAAAGACAAGTATAAGAATGTTCATAAATAGCACTATTGATAATCACTGAAAACTAGAAATCATCAATCAACAATAGAAGCCAGACACAAAAGAATACATTGCAGGATCTATTGGACTTCCAAGTAGAGATAATTAGTTATGTGAATTTGCAGTTGAGTTTGGGTTAGAAGCCTGAGCTAGAAATACAAATTTGGGTTTACATTTTTGAATTTTCTCTTTCTATTCTTATAGTCATTGCTCTCATTTTTATTCTACTTAATAGAAATCAAGGAGAGGATCTTGTTTTATTTAACCCTACCTTTAAAATATATATATATATTTTTTATTAGAGAAGTTGTGCACTTATAAAACAATCATGCATAATGTGCAGAATTCCCATACAACACCCCTGCACCAACACCTTACATTGTTGTGGAACATTTGTTACAGATTATGAAAGAACATCATCAGACTATTACCACTAGCTGTGGTCCATAGCTTACATTTGGTATATTTTTCTATACCCACCCCCCCAATATTAATACCATTTATTAGTATTGTACATTTGTTATAGTTCACGAGCGAACACTCTCATATTTGCACTGTTAACCACAGTCCATCTTCCACCACATGGTTCATTGTGTTAACCAGTCCCTTGCATGGACAATCTATCCAAAGTATATACTCAGTTGCTCTCACTTTCATCACAGAGTTGTGCAGTCATCACCTCAGTAAATTCCATGCCGTTTTTAAAATAAACTTCTATTGAAGTATATCATTCATACATGAAAATATATAAACAGTAAGAGTATAGCAAAAGTTGTGAAACTTACAAACCAACAGGCATATAGGGCCCCATACATCACCCAACCACCAACACCTTGCCTTGTTGTGAAACATTTGTTACAAACTAAGAAATAACATTGTCAAAACACCGTAAATGGAATTTTTTTTCATGATTTACTCTGCAGATTATTCATTACAAGTGCAGAGAAATACTACTGATTTTTGTGTGTTGATCTTGTACCACCTGGTCACATTGCTGAATTCACTTATGAGCTCTAGGAGCTTTATTGTGGATTTTTTCAGGACTTTCTCTATATAGGATCATGTCATCTGCAAATAGGGAAAAGTTTTACTTCTTCCTTTCCAATTTGGATGCCTTTTATTAATTTTTCATCTTATTCCATATTTGATTGATTCATTACTTATCAATTCATCCATTTATTCAACAAGTATTCACTTAATGCCCACCACTTGCCTGGAACTGTCTTGGGGCTGAGAATACAGTGGTGAACAAAGGCTTATTTCCTTTGGAGAGCTTACATTCTACTGAGGGTGATAACAAACAGAAAAGCAAAGAAATACATACTATTAATAAGCTCCAAGAAGAGAGATAACACAAAGTAAGGGGATAGAGAGATGTGACTACTTGGGGAGGCTATTTCATTTAAGGGGAGCCGAGCAAAGCTTCTCTGAGAAGGTGATTTTTGCATAAAGGCATTTTTTATTATTTCTGTAAACTAGATGCCTAGAAGGAGTTTCTGAATTAAAGTTCTTGCTTTTTAGGAAGCCAGTTTACATGCTGACAGCACTGCTCATTTTTGCCTGGAGGAAAGAACAGTTATAAAAGTGCATTCTACTAGGCTATGATCTTGAGCAAGTTACTTAATTCCTCTGATCCTTAGTTTTCCCATGTGAAGTGGAAATAATACCTGTGGGCATGTCTTTCTCTCTCTCTCTCTCTTTCTCTGTCTGTGAGTGTGTGTGTTATAGAGGCAGGATGGTTGGTGGCAGTTGTGGGAATGGGATATTATGGTTCTTGGATCCCAGAAGAACTGGGTCATGGAGCAAACACATGTCTGTGAAAAGGGAATGATCAGACTGTGAAATGAGTGCAGGGCATTCCTGTTGATGAAATTTAAATGAAAAAGGGTTTTGGAGGGTGTGGCAAGGACAATTACTGTGTGCATATTAGATGTGCTGTGTACATATTAGGTGGCTGGTATATATATATACTGAATGAAAGAAAGGCTCAAGACCCCAACATCTTCAGATGGACTTACTGAGACTACATGCTGGGAAGAGAAAGTCTTGGAGGATTGGTCACATAGTGGTGCAGCATGGCTCGTGATTTGTGAATCAGATACTATGAAGAAAGCCCTTGTTGACCCGCAAGCCTGTAAATAAGTGATATCCTCAGTGTCCTCATTCATAAAAGGGGGCTAGTGATGTCTACTTCATAGGGTTATTTTGAGGATTAAAAGGCATTAAAATATGGAAAGAATATAATACTGTGCCTAGTTTACAGTAGGCCCTCAACATATGCTTCTTTCCTTCCTTCATCTTATATAATTATGTAGAAAAGGATCTGGCATAGTAAGTAGTAGGACAGTAATATAAAGAATTGAAAGAGCTCTAAGTAAATTATATCTCTGGGTATTTACCCTGAGCTGGAGAGTACATTTGCTTGTGCACCAGCATTGGGTTATACTCTTTCAAGTTCTCATATCCATAGTAATAAGAATATTTCACTGCTTATAAGAAAATTAATGTGTGCTAATATTGACAAGAAACTCCAGGGAAGGAGTTTCAGGCACTTGAATGAAGAACGATGGTAAGCAAAGTTATCAAGACATCCATTTTAACATTAGACTTGAATGTTCTCCTTTGAAAGGATTAAGCTGATTTGGAAAATTCAGCTCATATCATGTCCCTTATTTCCTTTGGATCTTCTCAACAGAGTTGGAAAGAAGAAACCTGAAACGTCCTTCATCCCAGGGACATGTTTGTAAGGGGTGGGACGGACACATTAAACGAGGCCAACAGCATCATCTTTTCTCTTTCTCACCCCTCGTGATGTCTGGGGATTCCTGGGCTGTCTTGGGACACATTGGAAGCCACAGATCTATATCCAACACTGCTGGCCTCCTTGCTCTGACTTGGGCTTATCTTTGCTCCTTTCATGTTGTAGCAGCACATGAGCAGCTTTTCTCTCAGCGCTTGGATTAATGGCCTTTGTCTGACTTTTCCCCTCACTGCTCTGTTCTTTTATAGTCTTTTCTTTAAGCTAGAAACAGAACTGGATTGTGGAAAATAATGTTAAGGGCCTGGGGCCCTGCCTACCCACATCTGCTATAATGGCAGGTAGAGGAGGAGGAAGGAAAGGTGCTAGACGTTAAGTACCATGATGAAGAATCAAAATTTGAGTTGGTTAAAAGCTTCTCAGGGTAGCATTAATCTGCGACAGAAAATATTCACTGGTAGATGCTTCCAGGACCTGGCTGTTTGGGGCTTGCATGGCTTGAAAGAGAGATTGCACTCTCTGCCTAAACTCAGGAAGTTGCATTTCACTTCACTGGGTTCACTAATGAGCTTTGGGTTGCCTTGGGCAGTAATTTGCTCTCTGGATATAAAGAATGCAAAGAGTGAACAGGCTGGAAGCCCCTCTGGCTGGGCTTCCTCTTGTTACAGTCAGTCTTTGAACTTGTAATTATGAGTCACAAGGCTCCCAGTCTGGCAAAAAAGTGACTCATTTTAAGCAAATTATCAGTTTTTGCCCTGTTACCAAATGCCGTGATCAAGTATTCTGTAAAAAAAAAAGGAACGGTTTTATTAAAAAAGCAGGATATGTGGAAGGAGAAGTGACTACACTATTCTTTCCAGACGTATGGACCAAAGTCAAGCTCAGGCCCAGTGTAAGCCAAGCAACAAAATAAGTAGTAAAAATGGCATAGAAAGCAAATAGGAAAATTAATTTCAGAAACAGATGCAAAACCGCTCTTTGCAACCAATAGCATAAGAATACTATAATGCTATGATTCTGATCCCCACCCCACCCCCACTCTTGGCCTCCAATTCACTTGGACCTACTGGAGTTGAGGTCAAGGAAGAAACAGCTTTCTTTGGGTCGATGAAATCTATGTCTTTGTTAAAGAAACTGTAATGGTAGATGTTCCAAGTTACCCAAAGTTAGTTACTTAGACTAGATGGGCATATTAAATAAAGGTGATCTAGTGATAAGTCTGTGGTGGATTTGGCTGAGGAAACATTTGAAATGATCATTATTTCTTTGTCAATTTCAGGAATAGCAACTGATCTGAAAAGACAATTTTTCTTCCCTGATGCCTTGGATATGATTAATACTGCCCAGGACCACAATCAGGGGAAATTGGCTCAGAGTGGACTGGAGGGATATGTGGTACAAGTGTGTGTCTTTTGGAAGAATGGTTTGAAATTTCAAATTAATCCCTTTAAATAGCTGCCCATTTCTCTACACCTCTGAAGAGTCCATCAGCTACATGGGGAACTTGGCTTTGGGTTAAATTGCCTGACTTCCAAATTTTACATCTTTCCAACTTACTTTCAATTTAAAACTGCTTTTTCAAAAATTACTTGAATCTATTATTTCTTGTACCTTCCATAGAACCATGGTTACCAAATGGTATTTTCTTGTGTTCCTAAACACTCAAAGTAAAATCCATCAACTAATCACTCAATATTTTAAAAATTTCTATCTTCTAAGCTTTCTGCTAATCAATATAGTTGATAACCAATAAAAGACACAGAAAATAAAGGCAAAACATAACAATCAGCAATCACCTCATCTTTGATCAGTGTGGTACATTCATTGCAATTGATAAACACATTTTGGAGCATTGCCATTAAGCATGGATTCTAGTTTACATTTTTGTTTACACTCTCTCCCATTCGACTCTGTAGGTTATGGCTGAATATATAATGGCCTGTATCTGCCATTGTAATGTCATTCAGATGATTTCCAAGTCCCGAAAATGCTCCCCTATTATACCTGTTTTTCCCTCTCCCTAACCCCAGAACATCCATGGGTCATTGCCTCCACAACAACAGTATTTCTTCCATTGCTAAAATCACAAGTAGTCTATAGTAGAATACTAGTAAGTTTATTTCAGTCTATAGTTTGTTTACCAATCCTGAGGACTCTGGGATGGTGATGTCCACTCCATCATTAATTGAGGGGGCTTCTATCCCATAGATAGATGGGACTCTCTTGCTTGCAGTTGTAGGCACTCTTGGGTCTTTGGTATGTTGTTTGTCCAACATCTCCTCCCTGTTAGTTGTCCTGGGTGAGTTCATTGAACTGGAGAGTAGGTGTTGCAACTCTGTTGAGATTCAGGGCTCAGCTGGCACATGGACAGCCAGGGCACACTTTTTAGTTCTCATACTTTCTGTCCTCTCTGCAGCATATGAATAGACCTTAATTATAAAAATTTTCTTCTCTGGAACCTAGGTATTGCTCCCTCCTTATTCTTTTGCTATATCTCTGACTTAATTCTGAGTGTCCTTTACTGGCTACTACAGTACCTGCCCATATAAGTGGTATAACTGAAAATTAGGAGGTCAGTGGGAATGGGAAGTGTTTAATTCAGTAGATATATCTGATAGAATATGATTAACTATTCATGCACATATATACTAGAACTATTGTGCTGCAAATAATAAAAATAAAAACTTAAGCTGGCTTAAAACAAAAACGGCATGCATTAGTTCAGATAATTTCAAAATTCAAAGGCAATATTGGCTTCAGGCACTGTTTGAACCAAAGACAGAAAAAAAGGAAGAAATGAAGGAAGGAGGGAGGGAGGAAAGGAGGAAAGGAGGAAGGGAGAGAGGGAGAGAGGGAGGGAGGGAGGGAGGAAAAGACTGATCTGAGTAAATAACTCAAAATGCAGCACAGGCATCTAAAGAGATGGGAAATATTACAAAGAGACTGAGACATGAAAGATAGATGTCTAATAGGAAACTCCAAAGAGGAGAATAGAGAGAATGGGGGGAGACAGTATTCAATGAGATAATGGCAATGCATTTTTTAGAAATGATAAATATGTGATATGTTCAGGAAGTATAATAAATCCCAAGCAAGAAAAATAAAAACAAACTCAACCTCTAGACACTAAACAATGACACTGAGAGCATCAAAGACAAAAGATCTTAAAAGTAGCCAATGAGAAAAGACACATTGCCATCAATGCATGCCAATTAGATTGGCAGCAAACTTCCTAACAACAACAATGGAACTCAAAAGACAATAGAATAGTACCATTGAAGTACAGAGAGAAAGTATGTATTGACCTAGAAATCTAAACCCTAAATTCCATTAAAAAATGGTGGACAAAATGAAGACATGTTCAAATAAAGATTAAGTTTACCACTAATAGACCCTTGCTGAAGGAATTATTAAATAATAAACTTCAGGAAGAAGAATGTGGAATCCAAAAGGAAGAAGGGAGAAGCAAAAAGAAATAGTAAAATAATTAATAATAATAAAAACATGAGGGTAAATCTAAATATGTAGTGATCATATATATCAATATTAATACTATTTATTAATTTGGAGAAAAAATATAAAAATAACCCTGATCATATATTGGACAATAATAATGTTTAAGATGGACAGAGTTTTAAATCAAAATGTTCTAATATTCATATATTGTTTAGAAAGCTGGTAGGATTATTAATTAGCTTTAGAATTTAAGTAAAAATTGCTTATCAAAGTTTAAAAATAAAAGAAATAGCATATATGAAGTTCAAGCCAACATAGAACAATGACAAAAAAGAATCTTCAATCAATCTACTGGGACACAGGTAAGAAAAAAAAAGAGAAAGACAAATCATGGTGACTAGAAAGGACAAATTAAATGAAACAAAGAAATTCAAGAGTTTAGTAATCACAATAAATGGAAATAGATAAAAGTCATCAGTAGCACAATAAAGATTAATTGGATTTTTAAAATCCAACATTATGCTATTTATGAGATGTTCTAAAATCTAAGAACATGGAAAGGTAGAAAAGAATAGGTAATAAAAAGATATTCAAAGTAAATGCTAACAAATAGAAAGCTAGTGTGTCAATATTAATAACAGGTAAGGCAAAATAGATTTTAGGCAAAATGCATTGGTAGGGGCTGAATATGCTTCCTACCTACATATCAGTAAAAAGAATAAATCACACAAAATATAGAATAATTCATAATTTCAAGCCTTAAGAAAGCATACCAAATGTAAATAAATTATAAGAAAAATGGCCAAATCCATAACCAAATCCATAACCATGATGGATTTTAATAATTTTATACTTTAATAACTTTCTCAGTAACTGATAGATCAACCAGAAAAAATAAGTAACAATATAGAGAATTTAAAGTAATATGACCAAGAATCTTAATCCAAGGAATGACCAAGTGTCCTATATGCTAAAATAAGAAAATATACATTCTTTTAAAGAATATATGGTATATTGACAAAAACCAAATGCTGAAAATTGAATCATGTCCCATACTAGACATGTTCAAGTCATAACTCCCAGTCCTGTGGGTAAGAACCATTTATAAATACAACCTTTGAAGATGTTATCAGTTAAGGCAACCCAGGTTATAGATGTGAACCCCTTTGTAAATAGGACCTTTGAAGTTGTTATTGGTTAAGGTGAGACCAACTGAATGAGGGTAGGCCTGTATAATCCAATAAGACTGGAGTCCTTAAAAGCAAAGAAAATTTGTACACAGAAGTCAACAAGTCACAGGAGGAGAGAGAAAGAAATGATCAACATGTGATAGAGGCAGAGATTGATTGCCAGCAAGCTAACACCAGAATGCTACAGACTCTGGAGAAGGCGTAGCCTGCCAATACCTTGATTTTGGTCTTGTAGTCTCCGCACTGCCAGGCAATAAATTCTTGTTGTTTAAAACAACAGTTTGTGGTATCTGTCATAGAATCACTGGCAAACTATGATACCAAACATGTAATAGGTCACAAATAAGGTCTCACAAGCACAAAGATTTAGTCATAGAAACCATGTTTACTGACCACAATGCAATAAAATTAGAAATTAATAACAAAAGGACACCTTTAAAAAACCCATATGTTTGAAAATGTATAGAACGCCTCCAAATTACTCATGGATCAAAGAAAAATAAAAAGAAAATTAGATACTATTTATAAATGTTGATTAAAAACACTACATATCAAATCTTGTAGAATGCAGCTTAAAGATAATATTAGAACATAAAAAAAGGCTGAAATTTATTGATATAAGCATCCACCTTGAGAAGTTAGAAAAAGAATATTAGATTGCGAATATTCTCGCTGTCCTGATTTTGTAATAATCAGGGTAGGCTAAACATTCGCTATATTAGAAACCATGCATGTGTCCCCAGACCTAGTTTTTCTCCCTAGGTCTGGTTTTAGAATGCTGGTGATAAACTAAGCCTGATTTATTATATGACCATCCTGTATGGGAAAAGACTGTAACTCTAGGTATCTTTGGTCAACCTTAAGAGATATAGCAGGGGGGTGGATGTGGCTCAAATGGTTGGGCGTCCGTCTCCCATACGGAGGGACCTGGGTTCGTTCCCCGGGACCTCCTGGTAAAAATAAAAAAAGAAAAATATAGAAGGCACGAGGGCTGTCAGGCCCTGCAAGCGGGTGTGCCCCCCAGGCCCCTTGCGTGGGTGTGCCGCTGGGCCCCGCGAGCCATGAAGGAAGATGATGACATAACAGTAGAGTGACACAGGGGAAAGCCAAGAAGAGACATGCTGAAAAACCAGCAGGATCCCTCTCTCCCACATCAGAGGTTCCGAGGATCAAATCCCAGTGAAGACAGGAGGAGAAGGATGAGAAGAGAGGGCCGGAAACAGACACACAGAGAGTTGCCCAGTGAATGGACACAAAAACAGCAAAACCGGGGGCGGGGTGGGGGTGGTGTTAAAATGGATAAAAAAATAATGATAAATCCTTAAAAAAAAGAAGTATAGGGGAGTAAGCTATGGACTATAGTTAGTAATATTACTTTGACGATGCTCTTTCATAATTTATTAACAAATGTTTCACAACAATGCAAAGTATTTGTGGTGGGGTGATGTGTGGGAGTCCTGCATGATGTGTTTTTTTTTTGTAAGTTCACAATGTTTACTGAACACTTACAGTTTATGTATGTTCATGTATGAGTGATAGACTTCAATAAATTGTTTGAAAAAAAAAAAAGAAAAAATATTAGAGTAAATCTCTTAGGAAAAAAAAGGAGCACATTAAATTGAATTTTGCCTAAACCTCTTATGACGGTTACATTTATGGTCAACTTGGCTAGGCTATGGTGCCTGATTGTTTAATCAAACACTAGTGTAGACGTTGCAGTGAGGGTATTTTGTAGATGTGATTAATGTCTATATTCAGTTGGCTTTAAGTAAACGGTATTATCCTTGATAACGAGTGTAGGCCTCATCCAATCAGTTGAAGGGCTTAAAAGCAAAAACTGAGATTTCCCAGAGAAGAAGAAATTTTGTCTCAAGACTGCAACATCAAACTCTTGCCTGAGTTTCCAGCCTGCCAGACAGTCCTACTAATTTTGGACTTAGCAGTCCTCACAATTGTGTGAGCCAATTCTTAAAATAAATATCTACTATAGATGGATATTTCCTGATGGTTCTGTTTCTCTGAAGAACCCTGACCTCTACTTTCAGCTTAATTACCAGTAGCATCTCTATCATTTCTATGCTATTTGGCTTTTATTTTCACCTCTTTGAACATATAACACCTAACCTCATGGTATCCCTTTGTTATTCCTCTCAATTAACCATAACTAGTGAACGTTATTGTAAAGAAAACCATCCATTGAAAGTCTCTGGGAGTTGTCCTAAGGGCATCTCTCCTTTATATCACTTCCAAAATGTGAGGCCAGCCTCCAACTCACAGTTTGAAAATGCTGTGCAAACCTCTATTGGCCAATCTGCCTCTCACCTCATCAACCCCAACATATTATCCAATCAAATTTCTCTGATAACATTTTTTTCCTAACATTTTAAAATAACAATTTCTTTCAGATTTTAAAGTAATATATACTTTGTAGAATATTTAAAGTACACTTTTAAAAAGAAAAGGAAAAAAATCTCATTACCAGGAAATAATAACTATAGTATTTTGGTATTTTCTTCTAGCCTTTTCTATGTATGTTTAGATCTATGTAACATAATTGAAATTATATTATAAACAAAAGTTTGCATTCAACTTTTTTCATTTCTCATCACATTGTGAAACATTTCCTATGGTATTGAGAATTCCTCAAAAGTTATTTTTATTTTTTTTTGAGGTACTGGGGGCCGAGAATTGAACCCAGGTCCTCGTGTGTACGAAGCTGGTGCTCAGCCACTGAGCCATATCAGCTTCCCTGAGTTGGTTTTTCCGTTTGTTTTGCTTGTTGTTTGTTTGTTTTTCAGGAACTGAACCGGTAACCTCCCACCTGAGCCACATCCGCTCCCAAAAGTATTTTTAAATAACTGAATTATATTCCACCAGATATCCATTCTTTAACTTATTTAATCATCTTTTTACATCATCCCTTCTTTTTCCTGATTCTGCATGGTGACCTCCAATTGTCTTTTGTATTAAATAAAAATTCCATATTTTGGACCCTCTCAGATGCTGTCATTCTATATTTGCCTCTAACCACCAGCTGGTGTTTCATGTTCGAGCCAAATAAATCAGCTCAATCCTTCCCATGTTCGACTTTTCCCTCCCCTTCTGAGCCATCATTCATTTTCTTCTTCCCAGTTCTCAGTCAAATTATTGCTCCCCAACAATTTACCTCAGGTATCATTGCAATAACCTCCCACTGTCCCATTCTTTTTTTTTTTTTTTTTTTAAAGATTTTATTTATTTATTCATTTATCCCCCCCTTGCTGCTTGTGCTCGCTGGGTCAGCTAACCACGCCGTGCGGGCGGGCTTGCCTTCACCAGGAGGCCCTGGGAACCGAACCAGGGGCTTCCCATATGGTAAACGGGAGCCCTACTGATTGAGCCACAGCCGCTTCCCACTGTCCCATTCTTTATATTTCATATATCTGTGTTTATTTAGTGTGCAAAATTATGACTTTGACAATTTGTAGCTGGTTGTATTTATGTTTCTATCACACATGTATTATGGTCTGATGGGCTGACAGGGGCTAGTGTTGTGGGGCCAAGAGCAAGAGGAGCAGAGCTAACAGGACAGACTTTTGTCTCAGCTTCTCCTGACCCTGATCCCACTATACAAGAGAATCAGCTCTGGAAGGGAGGTAGGAGGTAGGAGCCCATGCTCATGCTCTGAGCTGAGCAGCAAGGGGTGGTAAATGTTGGTCTGGCTTTAATGAACAAGATAGACTATTAGGCGTTTGGAGACCATCTGCATTTCCAGTCTAAATGAAAACATATTTATTTTGGCTGCTGAGTATCTGGAGGATGTGGAAACCTCTGTGCTTATGGGAGGCTTACCCTCCTCTTGGAAAAAATGATCTAAATTAAATCCAATATCTGCTTTAGATTAGCTGATGTGTTAAGTACAAACCTGTGCACTAACTTAAAGGTCCCAGTGCAGTGTCTCTATTTTTGGGTTAAATGTCCCTTTATTTCACACAGCTTTCTCTTGTAATTGATAATCATGGGCATCTGGTTAAGTTGAATCTGGAATACAAAACAGCCGCTAGACTTCTCCTCAGCCTAGTCAGGGCAGCACTTGGTGGTTTGCCTCACTATAGCCTGAATACCAGAGGCAGAGGTGGCCAGGCCAGGCCAGGTGGAATGGTCGCAAGCCCCCATCAATTTACTAATAAGACTGCAGGGTACCTCTGGTCTGACGGTGGGAGATCATTACAACTTGTTGACTTCAGTGCTGTGATACACCTAGGATGGACTAAAGGCCTTTCAAGAGATGCCTTTTTAAAATGGATCAGTTTTACCTTTGTTGGTGGTACAACAAATTTGGGGTTACTGAAAGCATGGCTGTTCCAGTTTATGCCAAAAGAAAACTACATAATTTGAGCTTATTAGCCACTTGGTTAAAAGGTTGGATGGGTGTTAGCAGCTTTAAAATTTATCTGCAAATTTTAATTGGTCAAGACTTCTTTTCTAGCAGCCCACTTTCCAAATATTTATGGTATCAGTATATTTCTCATTTCCAAAATAGGGTATAGACAAAAATTCTGCTGCTTCAGTAGGGGACAGGGATGTCATACTTTAGGTATACATAACCCTTGAAGAAGGTAGCCCTTTTCTTGAGTTGTTAGCATCACTGGCCATAAAGTTATCCAGGAGGAGGCCATAAAGTTATCCAAGGAGGACGGGCAGATGTTACCATGTGGTGTGACACACAAACATCTTTGACAAATGAAGAATTTTGGATAAATAATTTTTGATCTCTTCAAAAATTAAAGCAATACCAGTTATCAAGGGCAAGAGCACATCACTGAGAAACAGTTGCCAGAGATATGAAACTTCTAAGTTATTCTTGACTCCTTCTCCTTTATCACTGGCATTTAGTTAGTCACAAAGATCTTTTGATTTTCTCTTGTATGGATCTCTCCTACCCATCTCTCTTTCATTCCCAACACCAATGCCAGGGTTCAAACCCTACCATCTCATGCTTAAACTACTGCAATACCTTCCTCATTTGTCTCCTTGACATTAGTTTAACCCTCTCCCCATACTTGTCAGGAATATCCTCCTAAAATAAATCTGATCATTTCTTTCTGATGCTTAAATATATTCAGAGGTTCCCCAGTGTTTAGTGTTTACAGCATCGTGTTCAAACATGTATTGAACAGTTGGCCCCAACTTAAGCCTTTTCTTCTGCTACTTTCTACGCCATGCCCCTTGTGCTCTACTCAACCACCTGAAGCTCTCTAAACATGTCAGACCTAACATGTTTTGCATGCATGCCTTCTTTCTTTTTGACTATGCTAGTCCCTGTTCCTGACATGTTCTTCTTCCTCATCTCTGCCTGATGAATTTCTTTCAAGAAGGTGAAATGTTGCTGCCTTTGAAGTTCTCCCTAACTTCTGCAGGCAGAATGTCACTCCCTCTTATCCAAGGCCCAGGACTCTGCACATGCCTCCCTCCTCCTCTGCCACATTAGGTAGTAAGCACTCCTTACCTCTGACCATCTCTTTGATTTCTCTGTGAGTTCCTTCAGCTCTGGACCTCGAACTTCGGGACCTAGCACAAAGCCTCACATACTAATGGGTGCTCAAACACATTTGTTGAATAAATAAATGAGGTGGTGGAGGAACTTATTCTAAGAAACAGCTTTGTGTGACAGTAAGGCCAGCTTTTTTCTTCCCTTCCTCCCTCCCTCCTCTCACTCCCTTCTTCCCCTTCCTTCTTTCCTTCCAGCAAACAAACACTGACTTCCATAATTATTTTGGACAGAGCAATGTTTCCTCAGTTAAGAATCAAAGATAGGCTGGAGGAGCAAGATGGCAGTAGAGTAAGGAGCTCCAAGAGTCAGCTTGTCCCACAGAGCAGTTAGTAATCACCTAGAACTATCTAAAGCACCAGTTTGGGGGGGCCCAGGAGACCAGAAGAACATCTTGCAACATCTTTGAAAGAATGGAAGGGGAAACTGCCCATGTGCAGTGAAGATTCATGAGTAGAGCCCTCCATGCTGTGGAAGCCAGTGCCCATCCTTCACTGGCAGTGCAAGCTGCCTCAGGAGCAATTCCGTGGCTGGAGGTGGAAGCCCCAATTCCCCCAAACAGGGGAGAAAGAGATGGTCAGGCACTGACTTCAGCTACTGATTACTAAATATAGCTGGCTAAAGTATAATCCTAAGAATAGCTAAAGACACTTGGGGCTCCATCCCTGCCCCACAATAGGATAGGAGAGGAGCTGTGTTTCCTCAGCGTCCCTGGGCAACTGCAGGTGCATTTGGCCCACACAGACTGTTGAGCGCCTTCTATTCTATCCTTGCCATCCCCCCATAGGATAGGAGAGGCTGGTGTTTCTTCAGCTTCTCTGGGCAACTGCAGGTGCTTTCAACCTGCACAGACTGGATACTCGGACACCTGTGGGAGCTGTGCTTCCTCAGCCTCTCTGGGCAATTGCAGGCACTTTTGGCCTGCATGATCTAGACTGTTGGGTGCCTGTGGCTCCACCCTTGCCCCTGATAGGACAAGAGGGGGGCAATGTTTCCCCAGCCTCTCTGGGCAACTGCAGATGCTTTTGCCCACACAGATTGAATAGTAGAACACCTGTGGCTCTGTCCCTGGCCCCCAATAGGACAGGAGGGGAGCTGTGTTTCCTCAGCCTTTCTGGGAAATGGCAGGCACCCTTGGCCTGCATGGACTGGACTGTTGGGTGCCAGGGGCTCCATTCCTACCCTCCAATACGATAGGAGGGTACTGGTGTTTCCTCGGTCTCCAGGCAACTGCAGGTGCTTTCAGCCTCCATGGACTGGTTTGTTGGGCACTTGTGGTTCCATCCCCATCCCTTAAAGAGAAGAAGGGACAGTACTCCCTCAGCCTCTCAGGGCAACTGCAGGCCCTTTTGGACCACACAGATTAGATTGTTGGGCACTCTGGAGGTTTCATCCCCACCTCTGGCAGGGGAGGAGGTAGGTTGGTGCTATGTCAGTCTTCCTGGGCAACTGTGGTCAGTTTTTTGTTTGTTTGTTTGCTTGTTTTAGGAGGTACTGGGTTTTGAGTTCAAGACCTCGTACATGAGAGGCGGGGGCCCAACCACTTGAGCTACATCCACTCCCTGTGATCAGTTTTGATCCACATGGTTAAGTATGCTGCCCATACCTGCAGCTCCATCTGTGCCCCAGGCAGGGGAGGAAGGGGCTTGAAGCTTCATTAGTCTCTCTGGGTAACTACAGATGGTCTTGGCTTGCACAGTTTAGATTACTACACATGGCTGTGGCTCTGTCCCTACCCCTGGCAGAGGAGAAAGGTGGGAGAAGCTTCATCAGTTCCTGGGGCAACACAGGCAGCTTGAGCTTCCACAGCTTACAGTACCAACTACATCCTTAGCTCCTACTATACAACCAGCAGGGGGAAAAAGGCAAGAAAGACCTAAACTGAAGAAAGAAACTGATCCCATAATAAATACATCTAGAAAGCTATCTGCCAAGACACCAACAAAAAATTACAATAAATACCAAGAAAAAGGAAGATATGAGGCAGTCAAAGGAAAAAGATAAGCCTCCAGATGACAAAAAGGAGTTGAGGTAACTAACCAGAGATGTTCAAACAAATCTCCTTAATAAATTCAATGAGATGGCTAAAGAGATTAAGGATATTAAGAAGACAATGGGTGAGCATAAAGAAGAATTTGAAAGCATAGGAAAACAGCAGATCTTATGGGAATGAAAGGCACAATAAATGAAATTGAAAATACATTGGAGGCATGTAACAGAAGATTTGAGGAGGCAGAAGAAAGGACCAATGATCTCGAAGACATGGCCTCCAAAAGGGAAAATACAAAAGAAAAGATAAAGAAAAGAATGGAAAAAATTAAACAGGGTCTCAGGGAACTAAATGACAACAAAAGATGTGCAAGCATACATGTCATGGGTGTCCCAGAAGGAGAACAGAAGGGAAAAGGGGAAGATGGAATATTTAAAGAAATAATGGTAGAAAATTTTCCAATCCAATTGAAGAACACAGATATCCATGTCCAAGAAGCACAGCTTACTCCCATCTGAATAAATCAGAATAGACCTACTCCGAGACACTTACTAATCAGAATGTCAAATGCCAAAGACAAAGAATTCTGAGAGCAGCAAGAGAAAAGCAATGCATCACAAACAAGGGATACCAAATAAGACTAAGTGTTGATTTCTCATCAGAAACCATGGAGGCAAGAAGGCAATGGTATGGTATATTTAAGATATTCCAAGAGAAAAACTGCTAACCAAGAATCTTATATCCTGCAAGACTGTCTTTCAAAAATGAGGACGAGTTTAGAATATTCACAGATAAACAGAACTGAGAGAGTTTATAACCGAGAGATGCGCTTTGCTGGAAATACTAAAGGGAGTGCTACAGCCTGAAAAGACAAGACAGGAGAGAGAGGTTTGGAAGAAAGTCTAGAAATGAAGATTATATCAGTAAAAGTAACTAAAAGTGCAAAAAGAGTGGTGAAAATAAAATACGACAGATAAAACCCAAAGGTCAAAATGGATGAAGTAAGAACTGCCTTTACAGCAATAACACTGAATGTTAATGGACTAAACTCACTAATAAAAGACACAGACTGGCACAATGTATAAGAAAATGAGCCATCTATATACTGTCTGCAAGAGAATCACCTTAGATGCAAGGATACCCATAGATCGAAAGTGAAAGTCTAGAAAAAGATATTCCATGCATGCAGTAACCAAAAAAAAAAAAAAAAAAAAAAAGCTGGAGTAGCTATACTTGTATGAGATGAAATGGACTTTAAAAGCAAAACTGTTATTAGAGACAAGGAAGGATATTACATATTAATAGAAGGGGCAATTCACCAGGAACAAATAACAATCATAAATGTATATGTACCTAACTAGGATGCCCCAAATCACATGAAGCAAACACTGGCAAAATTAAAGGGAGAAATAGGTGTCTCTACAATAATAGTTGAAGACACCAATACACCACTTTAAGCAATGGACAGAATATCTGGGCAAAGGATCAATAAAGAAACAGAGAGCTTGAATAACACTATATATGGACTAAACCTAATAGACATATATACAACATTACACCCCCAAACAGCAGGTTATACATTTTTCTCAAGTGCTCATAGGTCTTTCTCCAGGATAGACCATATGATGGGTCACAAAGCAGATCTCAATACATTCAACAAGATCAAAATTATACAAAGCACTTTATCTGATCATAATGGAATAAAGTTGGAAATCAACAACAGGCAGAAAGGGGGAAATTCACAAATATATGGAGATTAAACAACACACTCTGAAATAATCAGTGGGTCAAAGAAGAAATTGTGAGAGAAACTAACAAATATCTCAAGATGAATGACAATGAGAACAGAACATATCAGAACCTATGGGATGTAGCTAAGGCAGTTCTGAGAGGGAAGTTTATAGCCCTCAATGCTTACATTAAAAAAGAAGAAAGAGCTAAAATCAATGACCTAACTACATGGCTTGGGGAACTAGAAAAAGAATAGCAAACTCTTCCCAAAGCAAGCAGAAGGAATGAAATAACAAAGATCAGAGCAAAAATAAATGAATTGAGAACAGAAAACAATAGCGGATTAACAAAACCAAAAGCTGGTTTTTTGAGAAGATCAATAAAATTGGAAAGCCCTTAGCTAGACTGAAAACAAAAAAGAGAAGATGAAAATAAATAATATCAAAACTGAAAATGAGGACATTACTACTGACCCCACAGAAATAAAAGAGATCATAAGAGGATACTATGAACTGTACACCAACAAACTAGACAATGTAGATGAAATGGACAAAATTCCTAGGAATGTATGAACAACCTACACTGACCCTAGAAGAAATAGAAGACCTCAACAAACCAATCACAAGAGATTTAAACAGTCGTCAAGCAACTCCCCAAAATGAAAAGCCCAGGACCAGTTGGTTTCATAGGTGAGTTCTACCAAGCATTCAAAGAAGATTTAATACCAATCTTACTCAAACTCTTCCAAAAAATTGAACAAGAAAGAACACTATCAATTTCATTCTCTGAAGCCAATATCACCCTAATACTAAAGCCAGGTCAAGATATTAAGAAAAAAGAAAATTACAGATCCATTTCCCTAATAAATATGGATGCAAAAATCCTCTACAAAATACTTGCTAATTGAATCCACAACATATTAAAAGAGTATTCATCATGATTAAGTGGGTTTTATACTAGTCATGCAAGGGTGGTTCAACACAAGAAAATCAATAGGCATAATTCACCACATTAATACATCAAAGAAGAAAAATCACATGACACAGAAAAAGCTTTTGACAAAATACAGCATCCTTTCTTGATAAAAAATACTACAAAAGATAGGAATTGAAGGAAACTTTTCAACATGATAAAGGCCATATATGAAAAACCCACAGCTAACATTGTACTTAATGTTGAAAGACTGAAAGCTTTCCTGTTGAGATCAGGGACAAGACAAGGATGCCCACTGTCACCACTGTTGTTCAATATAGTGCTAGAGGTTCTAGCTAGAACAATCAGGCAAGAAAAAGAAATAAAAGTCATCCAAATCAGAAAAGAAGAAGTAAAACTTTTGCTATTTGCAGATGATATAATCCTATATCTAGAAAGTCCTGAAAAATCTACAACAAAGCTTCTAGAGTTGATAAATGATTTCAGCAGAGGGAAAGGATACAAGATTAATATCCAAAAATCAGTAGCATTTCCATACACTAGTAATGCACTATTTGAGGAGGAAGTCAGGAAGAAAATTCCATTTACAATAGCAACTAAAAGAATTAAATATTTAGAAATAAACTTAACCAAGGATGTAAAGCATTTGTATTCAGAAAACTACAATGCATTGCTAAAAGAAATTTAAGAAGACCTAAATAATTGGAAGAACATTCCATGCTCATGGATTGGAAGACTAAATATCATTAAGATGTCAATTCTACCCAAGTTGATATACAAATTCAATGCAATTCCAATAAAAATTCCATCAGTATTTTTTAAACAAATGGAAGACACAATTATCAAATTTATTTGGAAGGGTAAGAGGCCCCAAATAGCCAGAAACTCTTAAAAAGGAAAAGTGAAGTTGGAGGACTCTCACTTCCAGACTTAAAATCATATTAGTTAGCTACAGTGGTAAAAAGCAGCATGGTACTGACGTAAAGATAGACACATAGACCAATGGAATGGAATTGATGGTTCAGAAACAGACCTTCACATCTAGGTCAAGTGATTTTTGACAAGCCTGTCAAACCCACCCAGCTGGGGCAGAATAGTCTATTCAACAAATGGTTCTGGGAGGACTGGATATCCATAGTCAAAAGAAAGAGGACCCCTATTTCACACCTTATATAAAAATGAACTCAAAATGGATCAAAGGCCTAAATTAAAAGGCAAGACCCATAAAGCTCCTAGAAGAAAATGTAGGGAAACATCTTCAAGATCTGGTGGTAGGTGGTGGGTTCTAAAACCTTACAACGAAAGTATGAGCAATGAAAGAAAGCATGGATAAATGGGACTTTCTCAAACTTAAACACTATTGTGATTCAAAGGACTTTATCAAAAAGGTGAAAAGGCATTCCACTCAATGGGAGAAAATATTTGGAAACCACATATCTGATAAGGGTTTGATTCTCACTGTATATAAAGAGATCATACAACTCAACAATAAAAGAGCAAGAAATCAAATTTAAAAATGGGCAAAAGATTTAAACAGACATTTCTCTGAAGAGGAAATACAAATGGCCAAAAAGCACATGAATAAATGTTCTGTATCACTAGATATTAGGGAAGTGCAAATCAAAACAACAATGAGATATCATCTCACACCCCACAGAATGGCCATTATATATATATACACATATATAAAACAAAACAAACAGAAAACAATAAGAGCTGGAGAGGATGTGGAGAAATAGGAACACTCCTTCACTTTTGGTGGAAATATAAAATGGTGCAACCTCTGTGGAAGACAGTTTGGTGGTTCCTCAAGAAGTTAAATATAGAAGTGCTATATGATCCAGAAGTTCCACTACTAGAAATATATACAGAAGAACTGAAAATTGTGACACAAATAGACATTTGCACACTGATCATAGTGGCGTTATTCACAATTGCCAAAAGATGGAAACAACCCAAGTGTCCATAAGCTGATGAATAGATAAACAAAATGTGGTATATACATACAATGGAATACTATGCTGCTGTAAAAAGAAATGAAATTGGGACACATATGGTAACATGGATGAACCCTGAAGACATTATGTTAAGTGAAATAAGCCAGACACAAAGGACAAATATTGCATTGTCTCACTAATATGAACTAAATATGAAGAGTAAATGCATGAAGTTAAAACCTAGAGTATAGGTTATTAGCAGATAGAAGGAGGGCTGAGAAGGGGTACTGATGCTTAATTTATGTAGAAGTTTTAATTAACTTCATTGTAAAAGTCTGGAAATGGATAAAGTTGATGGTGACATATTATAGTGAGTAGAACTAATGCAACTGGTTTATAAATGGAATTGTTACTGAAAAGGGTAGTCTAGGGATGTAAATGTCAATTGAAAGGAAGCTAGAGAAGAAACTAGGGACTGAATAACACAGTGAACCCAGAGGTAGATGGGAATTGTGATTAATAGTACAAATACAAGAATGTCCTTCTATGAACTAGAACAACTGTACATCACTATTGTAAGGTGGTAAGAATGTGGAGAAGAATGAGAAAAATAAAATTAATGTAACCTATGGAGTACAGTTAGCAGCAATACTGTAATATTATTGCATCAATGCCAAAGATGTACTGTGTTAATAATAGGGGTATGGGAAAAAATATGCCAAATGTACGCTATGGACCATAGTTAGTGGTAAGAGCCTGATGATAGCGCATAATCTGTAAAAAATGTTCCACAACAGTGTAGTGTGTTTGTGGAGGGGTGTTATACGGGAATTCCACACACGTGCATGATTGTTTTGTAACTTCATAGCTTCACTAATAAAATATATTTTTAAAAAATTCCTTGGGAAAAACAAAGAATCAAAGATAAGGGATTTGGTACTTCCAGAATAGTGATGCAAGGAGCTTAGAGAACCCTCTTCCTTGTAAGACAACCATAATTAATGTTTTTTTTTTTTTTAAAAAAAACAACCATTTGAAGTCTCTGGAAACTATCCTAAGGACATACAGTGAATGGAGAAACATTTATTCAAGAAACTCTACTAAAACTCAGTCAGAACAGTGAGTGTCTGTAACATTTGAGCCACAACCCACTATCCCCATCCCCTAACTGGAAGATTTACTCTGAGTATGTGCAGTTCCCCAAGCTCCCAGTCTACAATCTCCTCAAAAGGGGCAGGCTGCCAGTATTTGTTATTCTCCCCAACTCTGTGTAGCAGAAGCTCTATTCCAGGCAAGAACAGCTTAGAGGTCTGGGATTCCTCTCCACCCCCTACTCCCTACTGGTAGGGCAGAAATTCTACCCCAGGCATGGCAGGCAAAGAATACTGGGTCCTAATCACCCTTGCCCTAGGTTGCTTGTAGGGTGGTGGTTCCATACCGGGAAAGTGAGAGGTTATTGCTCCCACCCAGCACTTCATTCATAAAGCAGGGGTATCACCCCAAGAGAAGAATGCCACTGTCCTCACCTTCAGCTCTGGAGCAATGGCTCAGAGGTTTTACCCAGGAGAGAAGGAGGCTAACAAAAGAGAGCTTCATAGTTTTCCCAAAGTGAAATGACTTTATTTGGAACAGAATATGCAGAAGTTCAAGTTGATCACAATGTAAATTTTGGTGGTGAGCAATTAAGAGGAGATGGTAACTCCAGGAGAGCAACAAGTTAAGACATATACCAGCTAGAAGTTTAACAGAGAAAGAGCCAGGGAAAGAGACAGTTAAGAAGAATCTTTCTAGGGTTGTTACAAACCTCAAATACTGGACTCAAAAGATTACTCCTGCAAAGAGAATGAATTTAATTAAATCACACTCTGGAGCAATTCCTGGTGAGGACATTGTCAAAAAAAAAAAAAAAAAAAAAAAACAACAAAAAAAAAAAACGAGCAATCAACTAGCAATTAGTGGAGGCCAATAGCTGGGTTTCATCCCAACAGAGGTAGATAGCTTAACAGAGAGATGAGGGAAGGAGACGAAGAGAGGCCTGCTAAAACCACTGTTTTTCCATGATTACTGCACATATATGCCCAAGGCTGCACCTTCAGAGGCTGCACACTACAGGTGAAATATACTTCACTTAAATAGTCTAGCCAAGTCACTAAACAAACAAATGACACAAACAAGCCTGCAGGGGGAAGAGAGATCAGTATCCAGACTTGCTACAGTATATTACCTCCAATTTTCAACAAAAAATTATTAGACATGCAAAGAAACAGGAAAATATGATTCATACACAAGCAAGAAGCAGGCAACAGAAACTGACCATAGGAGGGCACAAATGTCAGACTTAGCAGACAAAGACTTCAAAACAGTTATTATAAATATGTTCAAAGAACTAAAGGAAACCATGCTTTAAAGAAGTAGAGGAAGGTGATGCAATGTCTCATCAAATAGAGACTATCAATAAAGAGAATTTATTTAAAAAGAACCAAATGGAAATTTTGGAGCTGTAAAATAAAATAACCATAGTGAAAAATTCACTAAAGAGGCTCAACAGTATATTTGAACTAACAGAAGAAAGAAGTAATGAATTTGAAGATTATGAGAGATTGTACAATCTGAAGAACAGAGAGAAAAGCAGAATGGAAAAAAATGAACAGATAAGCAAGGGACACCATTAAGCACACCAATATAACTGTAGTGGGAGTGCCAGAAGGAGAGGAGAGAAAGGAGAAGAAAAAATATTTGAAGAAATAATACTTAAAACTCTCCAAATGTGATGAACAGTAATTTGCACATCTAAGAAGCTCAATGAATTCTATGTAGGATAGCTGCAAAGAGAGCCACACTCAGATAAACCACAGTCAAAATGTTGAAAGACAAAGACTAAGAGAAAATCTTGAAAGCAGTAAGAGAAAAATTATTCATCATGTACAAGAAAATACCAATAAGATGAACACTGATTTATTAGCATGAACAATGGAGGCCTGAAGGTGGTGAGACAACACATTCAAAGTGCTTAAAGAAAAAAAAAAATCTGTCAACCAAGAATCTTATATCTAGTAAAACTGTTTTACAATAATGAAGGTGAAAAAAAGACATTCCCAGATATATAAAAACTGAGAGAATTCATTGCTAGCAGACATGCTTTAGAGGAAATACTAAAGGAATTTCTTTGGGCTGAAAGCAATTGACTCTAGACAGTAATTCAAATCTACATGAATAAATGAACATCAGTAAGGTAACAATGTAGGTAATTATAAAAGACAGTATAATTACATATTTCCTCTCTTTTCTTCTGTTAACTGACTTAAAAAAGAATTGTATAAAATAATAAAAATAAAATAATAAGTAATAATTAATTAAATAAATATGTAATTGTGGAGCTTATAATACATAGAAATGCAATATATTTGATAATAACAGCACAAAGGAGGTGGGTTGGGAGCAAAGCTGTATTAGAGTAAGAAATGCCACCAGATAAGAACTTGAATCCATAGGAAGAAATGAAGAGAACTAGAAATATTAAGTAAGAAGATTAATATAATAAATTCTATAAATATATAGTTGCTCTTTCCTCTATCAGTTTCTTTAAAAGATAAAATTATATTCAGTTATAATTATAACAACGTGTTGTTGTGTTTGTGACATAAATAGGTGTAACATAATTGTAACAGTATAAACAATGGAAGGATAGAGTTATATAGGATTAATGTTTATAATTCTCATTGGAATTAATTAGTGTAAATCTGAAGTAGATTCTGATAAGTTAAGATGTATATTTAAGCCCTGGAGCAACCACTAAGAAGATAGCTAAAATCCATCTTCTTAACAGTGAAAAATCATTAAAGGAATTAAGATGTTACATGACAAAATATTCACTCAATGTAAAAGAAAGCCATAAAGGAAGAACAGTGGGGAAAAAAAGACACAAGACATAAGAAAACAAAAAAGTAAAATAGTAGATGTAAATCCAACAATATCAACAATAACAGTAAATGTCAATGGATTAAACAATCTAATCAAAAAGCAGAGATTGTCAGACTTGATAAAAAATCAAAATCCCCAATATCCAAGGGAGGGGAGTACATTGTAAATACATGGTCTTCTACTGATTCCATTTTTAAATGAAGCAATTCATGTTGCTGATACTTCAGGGAATTCCAACTGTACCTCAAAGCTGAGGAATCCTAAATACATAGGATTCTACCTACATAGGATCCTATCTAGAGAAGATATACTTTACATACAAAGGTACAAATGGGTTGAAAATAAAAGGATAGAAAAAGATATATCATTGAAACAGTAACCATATGAATGCTAGAGAAGCTATACTCATATGAGACAAAATAGACTTAAAAAAAGGTGACTAGAGATAAAGGAGGACATTTTCTATTGAGAAAAAATTCAGTCCATCGGGAAGATATAGCAATTATATACATGCAGCTAACAACAGAACCTCAAGATACATCAAACAAACTTTGAAAAAACTGAAGATATAGACAAGCCAATAAAAATAGTTGCACAATAACACAATCCACTACAGTGAATAATGGACAAAACAACTAGAGAGAAGATCAACAAGGAAATAGAAGACTTGAACAACACTATATACCAACTAGACCCAATAGACAGCTATAGAACACTATATCAGGGCAAAGTAACAAGTATATAAGGAGGCAGAGAAGGAAACTTCAAGGATTGAGGTTCAAAGTTCAGGGTTAGGAGTCTAAGAGCAATTTTATATGGATGAAAGGATCAATGCAGTGATAGCTGCTAACAGTGTGACAGGTGGCTGAGGTGGCAGCTCCTGCCGATGTCACAGGCAGTCACAGAATTCCCTGTAAGAGCATCATGGGCTAGTCATAGCAGAAAGTGCAGTATGGTATCCTAACGAATTGGTCTCAAAGCTCTCTTAAATGGAATTCACCAGATGACTGCCTTTGAAATTATCTAGAGGATGCTTGTGAAATCCAGGAGTATGATTAGGAGAGAGCCCCTTTCATGCTTCCTAGATAATATGGAAGGTGTTGCACATTTGCAGGGTCATATTTAGAAAACAACATATTTGGGGAAAGCAGAGAAGAGTAATATGCAATATTTTCACCTAAATGGATAACCATCTAGTGACAGATGTTCCCACTATTCCCTGTAAGTGACATATTTGGAGAGAAGCATTAACTCCGTCAGTCCTCACAAGGACCACTGAGAAGGCACCTGTCCTCTAATACCCCTGCTAAGTGTGAAAGTGAATGGCCTTCCCAGCATGCAAAGTGCTCCCAAGGGAGTAAGAGGCCCTCATTGCCTGCCCATATTCCTTACACACTGCCCCTTTTAAGGTGGGGTCCTGTAAGATCATATTGTTTTAAGAAGATGAGATTTTTCCTTTAATGGAACACCACAGAGCTATTTTTCCCCTTGACCTTTTAATACCTGTTGAATAATAAAACTTAACATTGAGATGTGATTCCATATCACAAGGCCAGGGATGACAAAGCTAAGGACTTGAGTTTGTCAGAAGTTTGCAATCCCTGGTCCAGCAGGTTTTAGGATGCAATCTGGAAGTGTTTTAAATACCAAAAGAAATGTGATATCCCTTCCTTCTCTTTCATTTCCTTTTCTCTCGTTCTTCTTTCCCCCTGGTGTCTTTTATAGTCTCCATGTTTCCTCCTTGAGGCTGTCTCTCCAGCACATGGACACACCTCTTCCCAAGGAAGGCTCCGCTAGGGGCAGAGAGGCTGTGTTTGCTGCCTGCCTATTTGTGCTCTTGGGTCTGGCTTCTTCCTCTCTGATGCTCTGATCTTTCTTTTCATTATGTCTCTCACTGTTTCTTGTTTGGCCATGTTATTGAGTATGCTCCCTGTATTCTGGGACAGCTGTCTACATGAATCTGCCATACTCTTTTGGGCAAGGGCACTGATCACATAGCCAGGGTTGGGAACTCCATGTCTTGGGTTTTACTTATCTGTGATCACATAATAGGCCCTCCATTCATGCAGCTACATGTGTTCAACAAATGTATACCTGTGATGGCTGCAGGCTATCCAGAGGCTCTCTCCAGGCCATCAGGAGGGGGAAGAGAGTAGTAAACACCTTTTCTAAGCCTATCTGGGGACCAGCTCAAGAGAGAAAAGTTCTAAGAATAATTCAAGGCCCTTATACTTCTACCAGTAGAGCTCCATTTAGCTCTAGCAAATGGACCTTGGTCTTGATAGAACTACTCACTAAGCACTAAAATTACAGGGAGATATGTATGGCCTTGCCAAGGAATGAACTGCAGCCCAAAGCCAAGGTATCCTAGAATATTTAGCTCTTAGAATCTGTGTCTGATAGCACTGAATCCTAATGAGGGAAGCAGCCTCAAATCCCTCCCTGGATCCCACATCCTCCAGCCCTCTACTGACCCGTCTTCTTCCTCTTCATAAGTAAACTTCTTCAAGAGCTGTCGGTGTTCCCTGGCTCCAATTCCTCAACTACTCTTCACACCTCATCTCCCTGCAGTCTGGTTTCTATCCCCACCACCTCACTGAAACTGCCCCCTCTTTATTGCCACACGCAATAGTCTCTTTGCAGTCCTTATCTCATCTGATATGATTACCCGATCCTGACTCCCTCTTGACCCCCCACCCTGCACTGGCTGTCTTCCCATTTCCCTTTTTGTTTCCCCTTGGATTTCGTGGCAGGCTCCTCCTCTCCTATCAGTCCCTTAAATGTTATCATTTTTTATTATATTCTATTCTAGCTAGAAATCTTAATATTCCTGGGTTAAAATATAATTTGGAGTGGACATCACCATCCCAGTCGCCTCTGGATTGGGGGAAGAACTATGGACTAGAGTGGACTTGATGGTATTCTCTTGCTCACATATGGTGATTCTTGCAATGCAAGAAATTATAACAATGAGGTGGAGCCAGTGGCCACTTGACAGTTTTTTGGGTAGGGAGGGGATGAGCAGTTGAAATACAGGGGTTTCTTTGGGAGTTGGAGGTTGTCCTGAGTACTGTTGTGGCAATGGATGTAGGCCATTTTAAATCAGCACACACCACTCAGAACTGAGTGGGAGAGAGTGTGGTCTACAGTGTGAACTGTGGTCTATGGTTGGTGGCAAGGCTCCAGGAGGTGTAAGTTCATTGAGGTTGGTGGGCCACACTATGGGAGATGTTTGTGTTGGATGTGGTGGGAGGTGTGGGAGGTGGGCAACATGGGAATCCGAGTGGGTTCCGTATAATATTTTAGGTAATCTAAGCACCTCTTAAAATATATGTATATATATATATAAAAAATAACATTTTTGTAAGCAAATACACATATATGCATATATATTTATATGTCATTTTACAAATGTTTGTATGTATTGTGAGAATTTTGATTTTTACCCATAATAAAAAAAAAAAAAAAAAAAAAAAAAAAAAACTAACAATGCCAAAAAAACAAAAAACAGCAAAAGAAACCTTACTCTAATGTGACACTGCAAAGGTTATCAAAAACATCACCATCCCAGTCCCCTCAGGATTGGGGGGAGAACTATGGACTAGAGTGGACTTGATGGTATTCTCTTGTTCACATATGGTGATTCTAGCAATGGAAGAAATTATAACAATGAGGTGGAGCCAGTGGCCACTTGACACTTTTGGGGTAGGGAGGGGATGAGCAGTTGAAATACAGGGGCTTCTTTGGGAGTTAGAGGTTGTCCTGAGTACCGTTGTGGCAACGGATGTAGGCCATTTTAAATCAGCACACACCACTCAGAACTGAGTGGGAGAGAGTGTGGTCTATGGTGTGAATTGTGGTCTATGGTTGGTGGCAAGGCTCCAGGATGTGTAAGTTCATTTAGGGTGGTGGGCCACACTTGTGGGAGATGTTTGTGTGGGATGTGGTGGGACGTGTGGGAGGTGGGCAACATGGGAATCCCAGTGGGTTCCGTGTAATATTTTGGGTAATCTAAGCACCTCTTAAAATATATGTGTATATATATATATATATATATAAATCACATTTTTGTAAGCAAATACACATATATGCATATATATTTATATATCATTTTGCAAATGTTTGTATGTATTGTGAGAATTTTGATTTTTACCCACAATAAAAATAAATAAAAAATTAAAACAAAACAAAACAAAACAAAACAAAAAACTTCTATCACTTCCAACACAGCTTCTGACACCAACTGAAAATAATGTAGTAACTCAATCCAATTCAATTATGACTTTAACCCAGAGTTAGGCCAAACTCCACAGGTTGAGGGTGCATTCCTCTACAAGACTGCCCTTCAGGTACCAGTTGCAAGTTCAGGGGTCCCAGGCCACCATCATTTCTGACCAACTGGCTACAACTATGGGGGTTCCCACCAACGTCTCAGGTTCAAGAATTCGCTACAACTCACAGAACTCACGAAAGTGTTACATGTATGACTGCAGTTTTATTATAGTAAAAGGAATAAAATAAGAAGAAGCCAAAAGAAGAGATGCATAGGGCTGGTCTAGGAGAGTCTTAAACAGTGCAAGCTTCTGTGTCCTCTCCACCTGGAGTCAGAACAGGTTACCCTCCTGGCACAGACATCTATTTTCTCGATCATAGAAGCTCCCTCAGTCTCCAAATGTCTTGAGTTTTTATGGGGTCTCATTATGTAGGCATGATTGATAGAATCGAGGTCCATATGGTTGAATTCAATATACCCACCCACACATACACTGCCAGTTGGTGAAGTGGGCTGATATGATGTGGTTCAAAGCCCCAATCCCCGAATCACCTGGCTGGTCTTTCTGGTGTGGCCAACCCCACCCTAAGCCTGCAAGGTGTCTGGGCCTGCAAGGTACTGTGGTCCTGGGCCCACCATGAAGAAAAACAAAACACTCCCATCATGGGAAATCCCAAAGATTCAGAGGTTGCTTCCTTGGAACTGGGGACAAATACCATCCAAGTTTTTCATTATACTACAGACACCCTAGTTTTTTAAAAAGTGGCTGCTAGGCTTTCTTTTCCTTACAGAGAAATCAAATACCAGATTTTCTGCTTCTACAGACAAATTCTGACTGAGTAAGTAGGCCAGTTAGATTCAGACTCTCCATGACACATCATCACATTCCTTTTGTTTTGATGCAACTGCAGATTCCCCAATAACAAAAATGTGGTATATTTTCCAATCACTTACTAAGCATAAAACATTCTTTCTAGGCATTTACACACACACACACACACAGAAGTAAAAAAAGTGGATATAAAATTGCTCTACGTAGAAAAGTAAGATTTTGCTAATTTTTCTGCCCATGTATGACAAAATCTTTGAAGAGCACTGAAGCTCACACTCCCCCCCTATACATTTCCATTTTAATGGACAATTCAGGAAGACTTGCTCCATGTTTATCCTGTGGCTTTGAATCCTCTAGACCCACTGGTGCTTACTTGTGGACAAGTTGAAGAAACAGAGCCCTATGCGGTCAGGAAAGGACTATACATTGTATAATATTATACCTTCCTTACACTAACAGAGCAGTATGCAATAGATTTTTAGAATGATGCTCATCAAACTTGGTTAAAATGAAAAACAAAGAGAAAAACTTTGAAATTTTGAAAATTTCCCTTATTTGAAAAACTTCATTCCCATGATGCTTTACTATACTTGATGTGCAGGTCAAAAATGAAATAGAAAACAGGGTTAGGATACTGGGTATATTTATCTCTAATTTGACTTCTAGCTTTATTTTCCCTTCTGCTGAGGAGTGTCACTGATTAATCTGGCAACCCGAGTCTGGTAGAAAACCCAGGGCACATCCTTTTCAATGAATAATTTTCTTTGTGGAAAATTCATTTGAGTTTTGATTCAGGATCATTAATTCTAACCATGACAATACCACCTACTCCTGCTCTCTATTTGATCTTTGGAAAATCCAATCCTTGGAATAAAATAGATGTGTACTTCCTAAAAGTTTCATATTATTTTTATGGGGCTTTAGAAAGATTAGTGTCTGAAAAGAGAGGGACACTGAAAATAGGTAGCAACTGGAGAAGGGGGGATGTCTTTGATAATAGGATGTTTAAAGAGATAATTATTTTTAGGAGTTTGAAATATTTAAAAATCATTGGTTATATGTAAGCAATGATGTGTAACTAAATGCTAGGTAAAGAAAAATAAATAATAAAGATATTAACTACTTTGGGGTTAACATACTTATCCTCAAGGCAAATTTCTTTCTTAGGTAAGAAGTCTCTTTTATTTCAGGTTTCCAGTAAGTAATGTAACTGGTATATAGTAGGTGCTCAATAAATCTTCATTCTTCACATGCAGGAATGAAGTACATCTTATAAACCTTGTATTTCATGTTAAAAAGCCAGACTATTTAATATTGCCATGGAGCAATAATTGATCATAAAATCATAATAATAAATGGGCCTGTTTGTTGGCTCCTCCTGTAAAGGGCCTATGGTCTTAAACTTCTCTACTTTCTTTCCCATAGTCTCTAGCACAATGATGGGCACATAGTAGGCCTCAGTAAATTCTTTTTGAAAACTGTGTGTAGTAATATGATTTGTGACTTGTGACGTAACAAGTTTATGTCTGGGTAAGTGGCAAACCTTATAGAGTGTTCTGACTCTAATTTACAGTTGAACTGCTATGCAGTGGACTAATCACCAGGGGAATCTCCAGACACATTGGCTTTTCATTTCTCCCTGCTTATGGATAGAGGATCCAGGATGATTCCTGTGACTTGTGATTATCTTGGAAAAATTTTTATAATGGTTCTGCTGCTGAAAGTGAAGATAAAGCTTTTTCTCTTGCACTTCTCAGTGCTGGAATTCCTTCACTTTAACTCTGTAATGAGTTAAGAAACAAATAAGGGAAAGTGCCCTGGCTTTTGTTCAGAAGATCCAAGTAAAAATCCTGGCTTCCTTTTATGAATTGTGTGACCTTGGGCAAGTCACTTGACCTCTCCAAGCCTGGATCCTACTTGTCTACATAATGGGTGGGTGGGTGGGGTAATGGAAATAACTACCCTTCCTATTTCACAAGGGTGTCTGGGGAGGAAGTGATACAATGGACACAGATGTGTTAAATAGACTGTTAAATGTGGAACATATGTTGAAGTTGTTTTTTCATGGTCTGCCATTTAACACACACACAGACACATACATGCACGCACATATATGCACATACATGTACACACCCTAAAACAACCACAGAAAGGAAAAGAACCAGGGATAGAAAGTTTGTAAGTATCCTTAGTTTGCAGGCATTCTTATTTTAAACTGCTAATCTCCATTAACAGGTCTATTTGAAATCTCAAGCAGGGTCCTCACTCACATTTTTTTCTATGTCCTGGACAATATTGTTAGGAATATTTTCATTTGTAGAGGATCTAGAATCAGGATTACAACCTGAAATTTCAATTCTACCTTCTGATTCTTTCTTTCCTGTCCTCCTTTCTGCCTCCTTAGTGGTTCTGCTGCTCCCAACCCAGTCCCTGTATTGATGTGATCTTATATTCTGAGCTGGGCCCAGCTTTAAGAGTCTTCTTGTCATCTGTGGAGGCAGTTCTCATTCCCTAAAAGGAAGGGGGAGCCACACAGAGCAGGTAGAGGGCTTTATGCTTCTTTTGGGATAGGTTTTCCTATTGGGGCCACAGTTCAGTTCAGGCCCAGCTGTAAGAAAAGCCACTTCAGGTAACAAACAGTACACCGTGGCAAGTTCTGCTGTGGTCTTGCTGGCAATTGCTCTCAACCCCTGCCTGTCTAGCAGTGGCTTGCCTTTGACTGGGGATGGCATAAAACAAACAGTCAGTAAATGTGCTGCTGGAGAAAGGAATTCCATAATGTTCATAAATCTAACAAATGGACAATCAAACATGCTTTGCTTGTGGCTTATGGCATTTTGATGTGGGAATGCATAGAAACAAAAGAGGCGCAAAAATCCATCTTGAAAGTTCGGCCAACAACTGTCTGCAACACCAGAAGGAGCTGAGTAGAGTCTAAGGAGAACTGTGGCAAGGAGCCTAAGGAGCCCAAATGCTTGGGCCTTATTTTTGTCTTTCTTCCTGACCTTCTAGTTAGTTCTACAAAAACCACTTAATCATACAAGCTCCAAACCACTCTTTAAATGAAAAGGAACCCATGTACAGAGGTGTAGGATTTCCTTTTCCCTCAATTTCTTACCTTCCTGGGAGTGAACAAGACTTTCATGTAAGAGTCTCCTCTTTTTTTGTCAGCCTAAGGCAATTAATTTATTTACACTTAAAATAGTGTGTGAAATCCTTGAGCATGCTCACGTTGCTTTAATATCTGCTCTGTGAGCTTATCATTTTTTCTGCTTCTTGAGGGAAGGATCATCTCTAATGTAAGATTTATAACTTCAGTAGCATAAGCACTTATTTAATCATTTGTCCAATCACTCATACAAACAGTTATTGGATTTACAACCTTGACTGAAAACCTACTTTGTAGCAAGACATTTGGGAAAGCTCTGGGAGGGATACAGAAATGATGAAGCCAGCTCTCTAAGAAGAAGCTTAAAATCCAGTGGGCCCACAGCCATATTAAAAGATGCTCAACCCCATTCATAAGAGAAGAGTAAATTAGATCTGCAAGAAAATTTTACCTAACAAACTAGCAAAACGCCCAAAGCAATAGCCCACTGTGTTGCTAAGACTATGGGGGAAGGAGGCAATAGCATATATCCCTGGTGGGAGTACCAATTAGTGCAAATCCCCAAAGAGGGCAATTTGGAAATCTCTATTAAAATTAGAAATGCGGGGAGCAGATGTGGCTCAAGCGGTTGAGTGCCTGCTTCCCACATGGGAGGTCCTGGGTTCAGTCCCTGGTGCCTCCTTAAAACAAAAACAAACAACAAGCAAACAAACAAAAAAACCAACTCAGGGAAGCCAATGTAGCTCAGTGGTTGAGCGCTGGCTTCTCACCGACGAGGTCCTGGGTTCAATCTCTGGCCCTGGTAACTCAAAAAAACAAACAAACAATAAAAAACAAACAAACTTAGAAATGCACATAGCCTTTGATGTAGGGAGCTCTCATGTAGACATTTATTCTAGGGATGTACATGCACACATAAAAACATCAGGACAAGGTTACTTTTTACAGCACCATCTATATTAGCAAAAGATCATTAAAAAAACATGTCCCTCAATAGGGATTTGGTGTTCCATGCAATGTAATACTATGCAGCTGACAAGAAGAATGATGTGGGAAAATCTTTGAGTTTTATTTTTTAGTGAAAAAAGCAAGCTCCGGAGAAGTTTGTAGAGCATATTATCTTTTTTTGTTAAAAGAAAGGAAGGTAAGACTATATGTTAATATTTGCTTGTATTTGCAGAAAGAAACTCTTGAAAGATATACAAAGAAACAATAAAGTGGTTAGGAGTGTGTGTGTGTGGGGGGGCGGAGTGCCAGGTGGAAATGGGGCAGACAGGGATGGAGGCAGGAGCAAAACCCTTCACTGTTTACATCTCTGCATTGTTTTGGTTTATGAGCCACGTGAATGTATTACCTTCTCAAAAAATAAAATAAATATAATTTTTATATTTTGCAGGGAAAATATACACATGTGCCAATAATAAGCACAATGCACATTGCTGGCTTATTTTCTAATCAAGTTTAAACTCCTTGAGGGATGAATCACATAAGATCCTTTTAAAGTAATCTCTCAGACAGTCTCTCCCTCTTCAGTTTCTCTTATAAACCCTTGCCAGATTAATCTTCCCCAATACTCTTTAAGACATATTGCCAGAAACGTTTCCTTATGGTCTCTGCATCAAATCCAAACATCTCTGTTTAACTCTGAAGGCTCTCCACAAACTCACCCCACCCGACCGATGCAATTTAGCATCCACTATTGAGATTCCCAACAAGCATCTTGTGCTTCCATCAGGTTGGGTTCGTCACTGTTTTTGAATGTTTCCATCCCTGTGCTTTGCTTTCCACTGTCTGTGGGATGCTTTTCACCCTCCCCTTTGCCTATTCTCAGCCTCGCTGTCTTCCAGGGCCCATCCCTTCCCTGAAGGCTGCTCTTAGAGCCCATATTGATCTATCCCTTATGTGACCTCCATGATACTCACAGTCAGTACTGAATGCTTAACTTTCATTCCACAGCGAGATTATTAGTTCCCCAGAGATAAAGACAATGGGACCTTTACACACTCATACACACTCACACACATGCATGCACACACCCCCCCCCACTGGGACTCTTAGCACGCATTGATATCAACCACACACATCACCAGTTTTCTGGTTCCTACTAAGAAGAGATTGTCCAGATTGCAGCTGCAAGAGCTGGCTAGACCCCAACCCATCCCCCAGCTGTCACTTCAGATGGAGTTTCAGGGATACTGAACCAAATTCTAGATTCCCATTAGCTGTTACTTACATAACAGGCACCCTACCTTGAGATCAAACTGAAACTCAAACATTACTGGTTGGGGCTGGTGAATTTGTGGGTGGTCCCCTATGGAACTCATTGCATGTGGGTCTGCTGCCACCATCACCAGATAAGGGGGGGTGGAGACTTGAGGCAAGAAATAAGAGGGTAACAATGTCCGTTCCCAGTCCTTTTAAGCTCATGCCTGAGCACTAAGGAGTGAGAGACTGCAGGTTGAATTCGAAGGGCCCATTTCCATGAGGAATGCTGGGAACCACAAAGTGTGACTGAGAGAGTTCATGGGGGAGCTGTCTATTCAGTCCAGTGTGGGACAGAGCATGGATCTGGGCAGTGAGAAAAGGAGATGATATAAAGCTGCTTAGACATTTTTTGAGTTTTGAAGCTTTGGAAAGCACCAGAAGCCATAGCCAAGAGCAGGGAAGCATGTCTTCACAGAAGGCACGCCTAAAGGGAAGCAGGCAGGACAGGTGCCCTCTTGAGCCTTGGAGGTCAGGGAAGGGACCACTATGAAATTATATGAAGACCTGTCTTGGGCAATGTAGAATACCCACAGAGGCTTTCATTAATCTCTGGGTGAGTGAGGAGATTCTGAAGGAGGCTGAGGATGGAAGTGTGTAGTGGCAAGAGCCAGAGAAATCTTAATTATTTTGGTTGCTGTAACCTCATCCACACCCCAAGCAGATGCAGCCTTGAGAAACTCAGCTTATCTTTCATATTCATTAACCAGCTCCTCCCATGATCTGTGCAGTATTGGGCCCAAGATCTCATTGATAATGAATTAATAGTTTGAATGACAGAACGTTAAAGCTAGTATAGAAATGGAAGCGGGTTTCATCTTGAGCACTGACTCCCTCCCATCAATTAGTAGTGGCTGCTTGGAGTCCTGTTGAGAAAAATTCTGAAGCCTAGTCAGCTCCCTGGGAGAGAGTGCCAGAATCCACTACAGATGTCTGCCATGGGCTCAGAGTGAGAGGGCACATTTTCTGTGGATTTATTATCCCTGATCCAGTTGAATCTTCCTATACTATAAGACCAGGAAACTCAGCCCTAGAGAAGGGAAGCAGCCTGTCCAAGACCACATTACCAAACTAGAACCAAAACCCAGATCCCTTCTCTCCCTGTCCAGGCTTCTTCATCTTGTCAGTTTATTTTAGATAAATGGAAAAGTATGAATAGTCAAAATAACAGATGATCTAAAAACTTGATTTTAGTCAATAGTTTTCATCTTCCACCTCCTCTCCCCTCTCCGCTACTCCACAAAAGAAACCAGAGTTTTCTCATAAAATAGTCAATAGCTTTGAGAGATTTTTCTCCTACTCTTTGTGGGGAGGAATTAAAAAGAACTGAATAGAAAAAATATAGGCATACTTAAGGAGAAGCAAGCAGGAAAATCCTTAGCTAGTGCACAAAGGAGTAAATAATCCAGAATTGATTGTGCTTGCAAACCTTTCTTGCACGCACTGAGATCTTTCCCTTCCACAAGTGCTATTTTCCTGAGCCTCTTTCTCCATCTCTGGCTCTTACAACCCCCCACTCAGCTCCACATCTGATTTCTGCAGCTGGGTTTATGAGGAAACGTGATTTTTAAAGATTTCCCACCTGACATGTCAGATTATGAGCCATCACACTGGGGTGTACCTTCGTCTGACATGCCAAGTTTTCTCTTCTAGCATTTTAAAAGGCAGGCTTTCACTCAGGATATCAATTTAGACGCCATTGATATAAAGCAGGCTTTAAACTGGTGCATTTCAAGCATCTGAAAGAGATCTAAAGTTTGACCCTAACATTAAGGGCATGGGCACTTAAATGTTTTGCTGCTCTTCCAGGCCTTTATTCAGGATTCAAAGGAGAAACTCAAAGGCTGTTACTGTAATATCCAGCATATTAGTCCTAAGAGAAAAGAGAAATGGGAAAAAGCCTACCAGGATCAATAAATGAAATGAGACAGGCTTCAACGGAAGACAAGGTATCTAAAAATGACATTTCTTGGTGACTAGCTCCTCCATTCATTCAAAAGACATTTACTGAATTATGTTTGAAGGCCAGGAACCAGGGATTTAAAAAATGAGTAAGCCATATTCCATTCTCTCCAATTCACAGTGTGCTGGGAAGGCTGTATGCACATGTAAACAGATAATTTCAGTATAATGTAATAAATGAGAAAGGAGATGAAGCAAAGTGCTACGGGAACACTTTCAAAAGACACCCATAACAATAGGACTTAGTGCTGCTACCATTCATTTTGTGCTTTTCATACATTATCATATATATATATATATACACACACACACACACATTATATATATAGGCATTTCTATTTCATCTCCCCTATTATGTTACAGAGGTCACATTTCAACTTATTTGTTATGTTTACAGGGCCTGCTCTATAGTAGATGCTTAAAAAAATAATTCAGTCCACAAATACTTATTGAGTAAGGCAAAAAGTAAGGGAGGGTTACAATGATGTATAAATTCATTCCCACATTCAAGGAAATTATAGTTCAGTGAAAGCAAAAGGCATAATATAATAAAGTTCATAAAAGCAACGCAAACAAAAGTGCTATGGAAATGCAGGGTCAGCAGTGATCAATTCTGCTTGGATGGACAAAGAAGGTGGTGAGGCAGAGGAAAGAGCATGAAGAAAGTGAGCAGTATGCGAGAGGACCACATGCAAGGAAATGCTGTGCGATGGGGCCACAGAAGAAGCTGGAAGGGTAGACAGGCCAATGCCATTTTCAGGACTTTGAACTTTATTTTCTATGCAAAGCAGAGTCTATTGTTATTGACTAGTGGAAACAGTTAATTTTAGGGATCCTAGAAGTGTGCCAATTGGCAATATTACTGGAATTAAGCATTTACTGAAATCCACCTGGACTGTAAACTTTGGTGCTGTTTTTCCCATTTTTCAAGCTACATCTTCTATGCCAAGGACTGGGCCTGCAGATATTCCTTTATTCACAGAGCAGGCCACAGGGCAGTCTGGCCTCTTAGATGGCCAACTTGCATCTCTAACTGCCATTGTCTCTGCCCCTACTCCTTTTGTTGATGAGAAAATTGAGGCACAAAGAAATTAAGTAACTTGTCCCAAATTGCACAGCTATGAGGTGGGGTTCCAATCCAGGCAGTTGGGCTTTAGAGTCTATGCCAGGCAATCTAGAACAATGTATATGGCCCAATAAAGATGGCCACCAATATTTTGGTGTTCCTCTTCTCAAGGGGTGGGCAGTATGTTCCCTCCCTTTGAATCTGGACTGGCCTGTGGCTGATTTGACCAATAAGTTATGACAGAAGTAATGCTGCCAGTTCTGGGCCCAGCTTTTAAGAAGACCGGCAATTTCTAATTCCTTCCTCTGGAAGTCTTGAGTCTCCACGTGAGAAGTTTGGCTACAGTGATAGAGAGGCCCAGTGGAGAGGCTCGGAGGCCACGTGGAGAGGGAGAGGAACCCAGCTCTCCAGCTGTCCCTTCCAAGGCACTGGGCATGTGAGTGAAGCTCTTGGACCCTCAGCCTTCACCAAGCTAGTTACCCCTGGGTGACCCCATTCAATGTCATGTAGAGTAGAATACTCACCCAGCTGACCCCTGTCTAAATTCCTGATTCAAAAACTTGTGAGATGGGAAGCGGCTGTGGCTCAATCAGTAGGGCTCCTGTTTACACATGGGAGGCCCCGGGTTCGGTTCCCGGGGCCTCCTGGTGAAGGCAAGCATGCCCGCGCGGCATGGTTAGCTGACCCAGCGAGCACAAGCAGCAAGGGGGGGGATAAATGAATAAATAAATAAAATCTTAAAAAAAAAAAAAAAATTGTGAGATATAATAAAACGGTTGTTGCTTTCAACCCCTCAATTTTGAAACAGTTTGTACCCAGTTATGTTACATTAACTGGAACAGCGTTTTTGACTGAGATCCACAGAAAGAAATACATTTTCCAGAAAATACACATACATACACACTAGGTATACCCTGAAGTTCAGTTTTGCTGCAGTCTTTGAAAGTCCAAGTAGCTGCATGCCTAATTTAACATAATTTCTGAAATCCCTGAACTTCTGAATGATCAGTGATAATGTGATTACATAGGTTCTATGAACCCAGAAATGTTAGTAATAAAACAAGGAATGTCATTTGGATTTATTGTTGATATTTGAATATTCATTCTGAAATATAAATAAGCATTCTAGATGTAACCCTGAGTGAACATATATATGTACGTGCATGTGTATGTGCATCGTTGTATGTCAGTGGTTGAAATATAAATGTAGTTCATTATTGTAAGACGATGCAGCAATAATGATTGTGATGTTACATACAGAAACAATGAAAACTTTAAAAAAATTTACTATAAATAATAAGAATTTGTTGGTTAGATTATCTTAAGTATAGCTTTATATCCTTTCTGAACCAACAAATTTTATAAATTTTAAAAATAATACTAACATAAAAATATTAGAAATTAGATGATATAACAATTATTTTTATTTAAGAACTAAATTTATGCTTTATAATTTAATTCAATTGAGGCTAAGAGTCCATCAAAAAATAAAGTCCTGTCTGGGGATTCTCGCCTCTTGTGAGGGTGAAATTAAAAGCAGAATGTCAAATTTTGCTGTCTCAAAACTTCTCAAGAAGGAGATACTCTGTGTCTTGGCTATCACATCCATGCTGGATCAGTGTGGTGGATGCTGTGATGTGTGACCTACAGCCCACTTGAGGACTGAAGGACATGGTCCCATGGCACCCGAGGATGCTGCTGGCTGACAGAGCCAGGTGGTTGGCCCTCGCTGGGAATTGCTCTCTGTGCCAAGTGCTGCCTTACCCAAGGGTAGCCTGTGTCCAAAGATTGGTTGATGCACTTACTGTATAAAGACCGGCCGTCTTGCCCATACGTGGGACCACTCTGGAAGGCTTTCCTAGCTTTAGAGCTCCCTGTGGGGTCAATTGAGGACCTTGCTGAGACTGCATCATAGCCCAACTTCTCTCTGCCCAATTCTGCTTCCTGCCCTTCCCCCACAGATATGGGACCTGAGAGCACCCCTGCAACAATCATCTTTGATTCCAACAATATAAAGAACATAAAAAATATAAGAAGTATATATTTTTCAAGTAAGAAGAAAATATTAGAGAAAAGAGGAATTCCGTAAACTGAGCCACCACTGAACTCTGGTGAAAGCAAATGTCTATTTAGTTTTGCAAATGGGTAGTTTAATGGTAACAGAAACAACCTAAAATCTGACAGTGTGTGACATGATTGCTTCTGCCCTGTGATGTCATGCTTCAAAAATCTAAATACTAATTTTTAATAACATTGCATCATTAAGTTTTTAGTAAAAGTTCATATTTCTTTCTATATCCCAGAAATTTATTTTCTCATGGGGTTATGAGGCTTTGACTTACCTTCAGGTGAATATTGACTTTTATCCCCTGACCATATGGCATTTGGCCAGTATGTATTCACTGCATCTCTATATACTTGCATTTATAGGCAACTATCTATATATCTATATCTATACCTACATCTATAATCTATATCTCTATATCTGTATCTATAACCTATCTATATCAATCATCTAATTTATTTTAACATCTCAAAAAGCAGCACTTGTCCTTAATATGTATAGTGCACTCTGATAGTTTCTATTCTATTTAATTTCAAAATTGCTTGTTATGGCCCACTACATTATTTTCCTCACCCACAACTGAGTCAACACCTGTAATTTGTTTACAGTTTAAAGACACTAGTTTAAAGAAAGGGTAAGCACTGAGGAAGAACTTGTCAGGGAATGAGCAGCATTCTCTAGCGGAGGTTAATGCACCCTGATAATCAGTTTAGTTAGGCAGAGTGGGGATGGAGACCCCCCACTGTCTCAGCTTCATGCTATTTGTGGTAAGTGCTCCCATTTGATTGCCTTGCTCTGATTCCACAATAACTAACTTGTATCATTTGCTCTGTGGTTTCTGCACATGCTACTCCCTCTGCCTGGGACTTGCTCCTTTTGCTCTGCTCCAGGGCTGCCTGACTAACAATGGCTATTCACCCTTCACGACTCAGCAGATGCCCCTTTCTCCCAGAAGCTTGCGGGCTGGGTTAGGTCTCCCGAGATTGCTCCCTATATAGCTGACTCTGTTACTCTTCCCAGTTTTCTAGGTTGTGGGCTCTAAGAGCTTAAGGAATGTATCTTACTTATCTTTGACTCCCTAAGAACCTGACATAGTACTTGGCATTGAGTAGGCACAGAGTAAACAAGGTACTGCTGAATTAGCAAGTATTTGTCTAAATTACTGTACACATTCCTACTAGAGTGAGGCTGATCTGATCATCCATTCCCTAACCAAACAACAGAATTCTGGCTTGCTTGGCAAATATAAACCATATTGTAAATTCTTGTCAATTGACATTGTGTGATTTGCAGCTTGGTTATCTGTGAATTTAGCCTGCATGAGCCAATCCCCATTCTTTTCACTAACTCTGGGAGGAATCACAAAATTAATTGTCTAGAACGGCACAGGTGACAACCAGACCTTTATGACTGCACCAAATTAACATCACCTCCTAACGTCTTGGCGGTAGCCACCTGACATCTGACTCTGATATCCCCACATCAATGTAAAGTACTGGGTCAATATTTGAAATCTAAGGCTCTTCAAAATATAGCCACCCTTCATATCTTCATCTGAATCAAGGTGATGATAGCCTTAGAAATAGGGTTTTAGCTGTTTTCTACTTTTTTCTTGATTTGGTATAAATTATGTTTTCTAAATTGCCTTTGTGTGGATTTTTTTGTGTGTGTGGGATTTTTTTTTTCCTCTTTGGGGCTCAGTTTTTTCTTAGGAAGACATTTTTAAGAACAATTTCTTAGGAAGGCTGTTCTTAAGATTTTATTAGGAACAATTTTTCCAAATTATTTGGACTCAAACCACATAAACTGGTGCTCAGTGGATACATCTGTTACTTTAAAAATCAGGGGTGATGATGCTAATAGACTTAAGAGCTATCGCAGCTGAAACTTAGATCTGCACGAACAAAGTAATTAATGTTTTCATTAAAAATAACCTTGTATTATTGATTTCACACTCATTGTGAGGGAAGAGTAAACACCCAGAATTCCAACCAGAATAGTTTTTGCACATGAGTAAAAACCTCAACAAGGCAAGTGCATTTGAAGATTTTAAAACATACAAACTGAGCAAGTTCAGTGCAACGAGACCATAGCTAGGAAACCTGAAAAATAGAAAGGGATAATGACTGTGACAAGAGGAGTAATATTTCAGTGCCTCCATGTCACAGTAGTCTCAAGGATGGAGTATTTCCCCCAGGGCTGGTTTAATAGAACCAAGAAAATAGCTGCTAGGGAAAGCCATGTGAGAATGGGATGGGAGGATAAAGGTCTTATAAATGAGCAAACCAAACCTTACAAAGCTACTTAATACAAACCTAGGGGCACTATGACTTTATATTGTTATCAGTCATTTCAAAGAGAGAAATTAAGGTCTTCTTTAGAGCAAAGCACAGAGTCTAGGGAAAGACAGAGAAAGCAGAAGGTGGAAAATAAATTAATAAAAGAACTACTGGTAGCATATCTGACCCATGACATTTTTGTTCTTCTTATCTTCTGGCCAGATTTTACCCTTGGATATATGTAAAAGTTCTTACTAAATTAAGTGGAAGTTAAATGTGCATGCTCAAAGGACAGAGTTGGCCTGTGGTATCTTTTCAAAGATATTAATAAAGCAATAGAAGTGAAAATGGTTGTTAGGTCATCAGAGTTCTTGTTGTAGATGAGAAATGCTGTGAGAGAGGGGAAGCATCCCATTATTTTCTCCTTTGGACGGATTCCATATTTGTGTTCTTTAACATCAGTACAGGCTCACCAATGCTTGAATGTACCGACAGAAAAATACTGACTGTCAGGTAAACATTCTGCAGCAGAAAGCTCTTGACAACATTGAAGCAAATCGGATGGTAAAAACACCAATGAGGGAAAGTTTAAACTTTTATTCCAAAAGGAAAACAGTGAGTTATCACTCCTTTATTGATGACAGAAGCGGGAATGCAATAGGGGAAAAAGTGTTGGTCTAGGAATCCAAACACTGGTCTTTGATTCTTAGGTCTGTTACCAGTAAGTTGTGTGCCTGAGTGCATACAGCAAATAACTTTGCTGCACTAAGCTGTGGGTTTGTCATCTATTTAAAAAAATGGTTCATTGACAGGATATCTAAGGTGTCTTCTAGCTATAATATTCTATGATTTTATGAAGTATAAAATTATCTATAAAACTGCTCTGCTATCAATTAGGGGCAACAACAAAAGTAATAAAGAGGGGAAGAAAGGAAGTTAAAACAACACTTCTGGCAATGCTATTAAAAAAAAAACCACTCTTATTCATTATGGAATAAGAATAAGGATAATAATATGAGCAGCAATAACTATTATTTATTTATACATAATTAATTTATAATAAATGTTATGTTCACCACCCCTAATCCTCATAATCTGCACACCAGGTATGGTAGACTGTTTTTTCCCAGAGATGGCCACAACAATATTTCCCATTCCACATGCCCTTTTAGAACTTTGTCCCTTAGAGGCGGAGTCTAATTCTCTTTCTCTTGAATTCAGGTGGGCTTGTGACTCATTTGTAATGAATAGAATGTGGCAGAAGTAATTTTGCATGGCTTCTGAGGCAATGCAGCTCCTGCTTTTGAAGTCTTTAGGTGCTAAATAAGAACTCTGGCTACTTATATATTGGGGCTGCCATGTTGTGAGAAGGCCCACACAGAGACCAAATGGAGAGTTTCTGAGAGTATGTGAAAAGAGATGCCCAGCCAGCTCCCAACATTTCTAGCACCCCTCTCCCCTGTTCCAGCTCCAGTCACCATCTGACTGCAATCACCAGAGAAGCCCCAACTCAGAACTACCCAGTTAAGCCCTTCCCAAATTCATGACCCAGAGATACTGTGAGAGATAATAAAATGATTATTATTGTTTTAAGCCACTAAGTTTGGAGTGATTTGTTTCTTAGCAATAGTTAACGAGAATAGATTTTGATACCTGGAATTGGGGTATTGCTGCAACAAAAACTTAAAACATGTGGCATTGGCTTTTGGAACCAGGCAGCAGTAGGACTCCTTAAAGGACTTGAAGGGGCTGTTAGTGAAAGCCTAAAGCTTTTTGAAGTGAGTGTTAGCAGAAACCTTGAAGGGGTTATTGGTGAGGGGCTTAAAGGAAAGTGGGGGCAATATTATTTGAGCTGGAGGAAAGGAGACCCTTGTTATGTGTTAGTGTAAAGTTTAGCAAAATTGTCACCAGAAATAGTGTGGAAAAGACAGATTTCACTTAATGAGCTTAATGATTTGGCTAGGAAGACTTCCAGGAAGAGTGTTGAGCATGTTACCTGGATTCTAGTGGCCTACACTTTAAAGTGAGAGAGGAGAGGAATGAATTAACGAATGAACTATTTGGTTGGAAGGTGGAAGACTTGTAATGGGCCAAGAACAGTCTTTTCAGCCAGGAAGAGGTTTTGAATTAGGAAACGGCTTCCAGGAAAAGAAGGCATCCAAGGTGAGACTGTAACATCTCAGAAAGATCTAGGGTGGTGCTTCTTAGACCATTTTAGACAAATTTCTCCTAATGCTCTTAATGGCACACTTCATAGAACTTCATAGGTAAACAACATGACTTCTAATGATCTCAAGGGCATTGTCCCACAGCAGCTTCACAGGGAGACCAAGGTAGAGAAGAGCTTATCTTGAAGAGATTCATGGGTGTGGGCTTTATCCAACAGAGTAGACTGTAAATTGATACCCAGGAAGCCCAAAAAGTTTTTAAGGAAATTGTATCAGTTTGGACCAAAGGGGACTGAGACAGGGCAAAATGTAAAGAAGGCTTTGTATCTCCAGTCTTTTAGGAGGAGGAAGTAGGCAGAAAAGGTTGCTCAGTTGCAAACATAGTTCACTTCTCTAGAAAAGGATGACTCAGACTGAAATCAAGAGCCCAGGGGCAGAACCAACAACCAAGGAGAAGAACTTTCAGGGAGTAAGACTGACCTCTAATCAAAGACCTGGAGACATGTGCCTGGATAGATTTTACAATTCCTGTGGAATAGCACCTGTTATGTGCCTCTTTCCCCTGCCTCCCCTTTTTGAATGGGAGTGTCTATGGCAATTATCCCTATGACACCAAGTTTGGCACTAAGTTTGGGATATCCATTTTATGTTAGATGTGTATGGGGCAGATAACCTGTCTTTACAGGTCTTCAGTTGGATAAGTATGCTATTCAAGGAGAAGTACCCAAGGGACCACACTTGGACCTGATATAGATGACTAGATCCTGGACATCAAGCCGGATACTTTCTTCAAGCTCTTGATTTTTATAGGAAAACTTATAGCCCCAAACACAGAATATGTCATATTCAATGCCTGAATATCTTTTTTTTTCCCTTGACATCTAAACCATTAACTTAGGTCTTATTTCCTCCATGAAGCTAACTTCTTCATGAATGAAAATAAGCTCCTTTGGAGCAGGAATGAAGCTAATGTTTGCCCATCACCTAGCTCAGGGTCTTATATTTATTAGGCACATATTACATGCTTGATGTTAATGAAAACTGAGATGAAAGCCTTCTCTTCCTACAGAAGTTAGGGAATCTGTTCCTTCTTACTGAAGAATTCTTATTTCCAAGACTATCAGTGCTGAATTACTTAAAAAGTACTTATGCAAGATAAATCATGTATATTCTGAAATTTCAGAGCTGGAAGGGACCTTAGAGGTCCAATATTTCAACCCCTTCATTTTACAGATGAGGACATTGAGGTTTTATTGGTCAGTGAGATGATTTACCACAAAGTGGTTAAGTGACCTGTCCTAGGTCATGTAATTAATGACAGAGCTAAGGCTAGGAATTCTTCCTGTCATTCCATTACTTCATTTAACAAAGTTTTCTGAAGGCCTGCTATTTGTAAGGCATGTGTTAGATTCTTTCCTTCTCTGTTTCCCTTTGATATTTATGAGATGATGTTCACCAGGATCAGGAAGTAGAGGAGCACTGGAGCTAGTCTACTGAATCCCTTTTTAGCAGTTCTAGGAAAGGTGTGATAGGCAGGGAGGTTAAAACTTTTGCCTTTAACATAGTATTATCTGTGGGATTGGATTATTGATGCCAGCTAACTTGTGTACCACTTTACTATAGATAATCAAGAACTAGCTGAATTGGCTATTTTCCAAATAGAATGTTTTCCTTGCTCTCTTAGCCACCTTCAAATTGTACAAACTCCATTTACTTCAGAATTTTACAATGACCTCTTACCAGCTGGTTTGGCTTTTCCTCAGGCCTCTCCCCTAACCCTCCCATCATTGACTCCCAGCAGGATAGAGCTCAACTTGGACAACTTGGAGCTCCTCCAGCCTGTAAAGCCTTCTTTTGGACTCTCTCTACACAGAACTTGGTGATGTCTTGGCATCTTTCATAAAAATTTTCCCCACTCCTGGCACTATACATTTTGTTGCACAACTCCCTACATGAGGAATATTCTCCATTTCCAAGAACACTAGGAACTTTCCTGATATTCTTGGAAAAATATCACTAAAGAACCTACTTCTTCTTTAATCCTTCAGGGATTGTAAAATGTGGAAATGTAGATTCTCTCACCCTTACCATTTTCTTTTCTGTCTGATATATAGCTTAGAAGGCAATGGTTATATCTGGTGAGTGACTGGTTAGTTCCTGGTATATATTCATGCACTTAAGAGAATTTAACATTATCTTTTGAGTAAAAGATTGCACATTCATTTAGTTGACCAGGTCCTGGGAACATTGCTCAGTTTTAGTCACTTGGATATTAATATATTAAGAATTAGATATAGCTTCTTCCTTAAGAAGCTTCTAAATTAAAAAAAAAAAAAGGTATTTTAGTCAAATAAATGATATATTAACATAAATTAATATGCAATACTAAATAAAAACATCTCTTTTTTAAGTTGGATAATAAGGGCTGATGCTTAAAATAGTAATTTTGTAAAGGAAATATGGAGAGCTACATCATTTGAATAAAAGCATATGTTAAATTTGACAGCAAACAAATCAACACTTCTAGAATTCTGAATTTTCAAAAGAAAATATAATATTCAGATGTAAAAGAATGGTGTATTTTATTCATGGAGAGGAAAACGATTGTGCTATTTTCTTGTTCTCAATCCTTGGTCCTTTTAGTAGGGAAAAAAAAATCAAGACGAATGGTGAGGCATACCCAATGGCAAATAGTTGAAATCTGTAAGAAATGCCTTTACAGATGAAAAAAGGTAAGAAAAAGCAAATGAGCACAGTGAATCCACAGAAACCTTCTAAACAGACAGGGTAGTTGCCAGGATCATCTTTAACCAGCTTCCAAACATACTTTTTGCATTAGGGGAGTTTCTCAGGAGAAGTAGAGTTGGGGACATCAGAGGCCTTACGACCACTGAATTTATTTAGAGAAAGGAAATAAAGGTGGAAAAAATCTGCACCCACACCTCCTACACCCCATGTTGTGGTCACTCCAAAACTAACTAGTTACCAACGACATTTTTGGCAGATGAGATAACTGCATTCCCAAACAGCCACAAAATGGACAAATTACTATAACTGGAACACTGTTTCCACAGAGCTCTCGTTCTTTCAAAGCACACCTTACTTTTTACAAGTGGAAGGATAACTTCATAGGACTCAGTCTGGGCTTCTGTTCTCCAGGTCTCCAAATTAAGTGAAGCTGGAATGGGGCAGACGTGAGCTTTAGTGAGGCAGCACAAGAGAAACAGCTGCCTGTATGTGGAGTGGACGAGGGAATGCTTGGTACAAACAGGGGAGTATGAGTGGGCTCATTGGGTACGAAGCACTTACTCAGTAGCCCCTATTCTCCCACCCCTACCCCAGCCCAAGATATAAGCTTCCTGAGGGCAGGCAGGGTGACCTTCACCCTTACACTTTGTATCCTCTTCCTCAATGGCTGCCTTAGTGCCTTATATCAGGATTCCCATAGTACATTCCAAGAAGAAGTGCTTCTCTGGTCACTCTGGTCAAAGGGACGGAGTGACACTGTGATCAAACAAACCTGAAAGAATGATGGGTTAAACAAAGCAAATAGTTGTATGGGGGCATTTCTTAAAACTCTAGTAAATTAATGCACAGTATGATTCTTTAGGCTGGGAGGGCATACTATTTAGCATTTCTCAGACTTTTCTGACCAGTGACCCTCTCTTCCGTGGAGTTTATTCCAGGACTAGTGTCATGGAACATAGTTTATGGCAGGCTCCTTTTCATGTGGTAGATGCTCCATAGTTTCAGTTTTGAACTGAACTGATATAGAGTAAGTCTTACCCTTTCCACTGTTGTCCCTTCACTATTTGAAGACAGCTATTTCTCCCTGGTTTTTCTTTTTCACGTTAAATACTGTCTTTTGACTTTGTTTCCCTACACTTATTACCATACTTTATTATGATTGTTTTTTAAAGTCTGTCTGCCCTCCACACTGTGAGAGCTGGGGAGGCAGGTTTACTACTTATCTCCAGTGGCCGGCATAATTGTTCATTGAATGAAATGAATAATATTCATTACTGTGACCTATTTCCAGTCCCTTCACCACTGTAAGCTCCCTGTTCTGAGCATGCTTCAGTTCACTAAGGGCCCTCAAGGATGGAGTGCCCAGAATGAATCTGCCATTTCACAGGCAATCCAAATGACCAGGAGTCACTACTGCTGTGTTTTAGACACTGCCTTTCTCCATCTGCCCAGGACCACATTGCCTTTGCTGGTGGCTGTCACATGACTCTGCAGACTCACCCTAAGATGGCAGTCAGCAGAGATTCCTGGACTTCTGATACTCTGCTTTTGCTACTGACACTTTGTTTTGACAGTTAATGGAGATATAATTCAAATACCATGCAATTCACCCATTTCAAGTGTACAATTTAATGGTTTCTAGTATATTCACAGAGTTGCACAATCATCACCACAATGAATTTTAGAATATTTTCATCATCCCATAAAGAAATCTCATGCCCTTTAGCTATCAACCCTCAATTCTCTCATCCCTTTGAGTCCTAGGCAACCACTAATCTACTTTTGCCCCTATTGATTTGTCTATTTTGGACATTTCACATAAATGGAAAAAACATGTGGTCTTTTGTGATTGGCTTCTTACACTTAGCATAATGCTTTCAAAGTTCATGCATGCTATAGCATGTGCCAGTACTTCATTCCTTTCTATGACCGAATAATATTCCATTTTATGGATATAACAAATTTTATTCCTCCATTCATCAGCTGATGGATAACTGGATTGTTTAAACCTTTTGGGTATTATAAACAATGCTACTATAGACATTCATGTGCAAGTTTTTACGTGGGCATATATTTTACTTCTCTTGTGTCTATATTAGGAATGGAATTAATGAGTCATATAGTAACTATATTTAACATTTTAAGAAACTTTCAGGCTGTTTTCCAAAGTGGCCGCCCCATTTTACATTCCCACCAGCAGTGTATGAAGATTTCAATTTCTCCACTTCCTTGCCACTACTTGTCATTATCTGACTTTTTGGTTTTAGTCATCCTAGTAGGTATGAAGTGGTATCTCATAGTTTTGAATTGCATTTCTCTGATGACAAATGGTGTTGAGGAACTTTTTGTGTGCATATTGGCCATTTGCATATGTTCTTTGGAGAAATATCTATTCAGGTCCTTTGTCCATTTTTAAACTAGATTGTCTTTTCATTATTTAGTTGTGAAAGTTATTTATATATTCTAGATACAGGCTCCTTATCAGGTATATGACTTGAAAATATTTACTCCTATTCTATGGGTTGTCTTTCATTCTCATGATAATATATTTTTTAAAATATCTTATTTTATTTTTTTGGAGAAGTCGTTAAGTTTACAGAAAAATCATGCGGAAAGTACAGGGTTCCCATATTTCTCCCCCCTCCTCCTAGTTTTCTCTATCATTAACACTTTGCATTGTGCAGTACTTTTGTTACAACTGATGAAACAATATTATTATAATTATATTATGGACTACAGTCCATAGTTTACATTAGGGTTCTCTTTTTGTGCTGTACAATTCTGTTTTTCTAAAATTTTTATTCTGTTAACATATATACAACCTAAAACTTTCCATTTTAACTACTTTCAAATATACAATTCAATGGTATACCAAAGGTTTTCCGTCACTTCCAATACAAGCTATGTCTTTTGAAACACAAAAGTTTTTGTTATTTTTTAAAATTTTGATGAAGTCTAGTTTATCTATTTCTTCTTTTATTGCTTGTGTTTTTGGTGTCATAGTTAAAGATCCATTGCCAAATCCAAGGCCCAAAGATTTACCCCCATAAAACTCTTCTAAGACTTTTATAATTTTAGCTTTTACATTTAGGACTTTTCTCCATTTTGAGCTAATTTTTGTATATGGTGTGAGGGAGGGATCCAACTTCATTCTTTTGCATAGGATTTCCATTTGTCCCAGCACTATTTGTGGAAAAAACTATTCTTTCCACAATGACTTATCTTGGTACCCTTGTCAAAAATCATCATGAGTTTATTTCTGGATTCTTAATTCAATTCTATTCCATAGATCTATATGTCCATCTTTATGCCAGAGCCACATTGTCTTTATTACTGTTGCTTTGCAGAAAGTTTTGAAAACGAGAAGTGTGAGTCCTCTAACTTTGTTTTTTTTCAATATTGTTTTGGCTATTCTAGGTCCCTTGCATTTCCATGGATTTTAGGATTACCTTGTCAATTTCCACAAAGAAGCATGTTGGGATTCTGATAGGGATTGTGCTGAATCAGTACATCAATTTGGGGAGTACTGCCATCTTAACAATATTAAATCTCCAATCCATGAACATGGAACATCATTCCATTTATTTAGAGCTTCTTTAATTTCTTTCAGCAATGTTTTATAGTTTTCAGAGTACAAGATTTGCATTTTTTGTTAAATTTATTCCTAAGCATTCTTTTTTTGCTATTGTGACTGGCTTCTTCTTAATGCTATTGTAAATACAATTGTTTTAAGTTCATTTTCAGATTGTTCATTGCCCATGTATACAAAAATAATTGATCTTTGCATATCGATCTTGGGTCCTTAACCTTGCTGAACTCATTTCTTAGCTATAATTGTTTTTAGTGGATCCCTTAGAATTTTCTATATACAAGATCATGTCATCTGTGGGTAGACATATTTTCACTTCTTCCTTTCCATCTGGATGCCTTTTATGCTGTTGACTTTTTAATACTAAGAGCAGAATTTTACTTTTATTCATATCCCATTTAATTTTGTTGGTTTTAACCCATAGTACAATTCTTTTAATTTGGATAGTTTCTTTCAATGCATTTTGTCGATAATTTGTCTTTTTTATCCCCAGCCATTGACAAAGTGTCTAGTGTTTTGAATTCAATAAACATTTGCAAAATTAAGATTGTGGAATACATCTGCAACTTTGGAAAGTATGTCTTCATCTATATCTTCCAGGCATACAAATGTTAAGGAATATGGATTCCAATAAAATTTCTAGGACCCCAGGTTATCAACAGTAGTGTCAGTGATACCCAGAACCTGTCCAAGAGGCCCACCAGAAGCAGAACATGGCAGTCCATAAAGCAATGGAGAGCATCACTGGCACAGACAGTGATTGGCACTGGCCTTATGAACATTGACAACAAAGGAAAAAGGTGAGACTTCCTTACCTGACCTGGGCTATGGATGGTACTGAAGAGGCTCAGAGCAGGAGAGGAGGAAATCAGCTGACATGATATGGGATAAGAGAACTTGGACCTGTGCAAATATGAAATGCTGTCTCTGGATTCTTAAAAAGAATAAGAAAAGACTTTCAGGGGGTTGGGTACCGCAGAATAAGATATATGAGTGAGAGCCAAATGAGAGAGCCATTTCATCTTAGGCTGCTATGGTCTGGCAAACTTGAGCAAGACATGCACAAGTCTTCTTATTTTAAATGATCCTTTGATTCTACCTTCCCCTCAAGATGCCAGCCCATTTTTCTTCTTTCCATCAATATTAAACCCTAGAAATGCCTGCTCTACTTCTTCCAATATTACACAATTAACATTACATTTTGGCTTCAGTATCCACCATCTACTGAAGAAGTTCTACTGAGAGCCCCTCTGACTCTACTGTCACATCATATTTCATTTGCCACATGACCATGGGATGGGTGGAAGTCAATGGGAGAAGTAGAGCTTTCCACATCAAAAGCAATTGGTTCCCATATTAATAGTGATAGTGATGATATTGCTAACATGATTATAGAGCACTTACTCTGCTCAGGAACTATTTTATGCAATACACATACACACACACACATACATTTCAGATTCACAGTAACCCTTCGAGGGGTTAAGTAGCTTCCCTTTTTTCTTGTGCATGGAAGAGCAGAGCCCAGCCACTTAACTCCCACACTGTTCTTTTTATCAGCTTATGAGTACTAGAGAGAAAAAAGTTTAAAAGTGAGCCCCTCAGCCATGTTTATGGGACAATCTTGTTTTCAGAGAAACTACCCATTATGATTGATGTCTAAAGTCAACAGAAACCCCTTAATAATGGTAAATTATCAACATTTTCACATTGAGCCCAGATGATGAGTACAAAGTTAGTCAATTTATTATGTGACTAAAATGAGTTAAAGTCTGGGTATATATAGGTTTATGCCTTAGTAACTCATCTTTACATTTTTTGGATCAATTTAGGAATTCTACTTTGACTTATTCTTCTCAATCAAATTACTAAGGAAGTTTAACTCTTATACCAGATTTACCAAACTGTCATCATGCTAAAATAATTGCTAAGGTCACGAAATAAAGCTCCCACACTGGAGTTTTATATCTTTAAATGCCTTGCCTGCTTAACACAGCCAGGCCTGAATGTGGAGGCCATGCAGCCAAGCCTGACTCCTCCACAGGGCAGCAGCCAGAGCACACTAAAAATGTAAAGCTGCTCATTCTGTATCAACTCTCTTTTGCAATCTTGGTAAGTTCCTCAGTGACAGGAGCCAGCTTGCCAAAATGTCAGCATCAGGATCCAGTCCAATATAAACACACTGCATTGTGTGGCTGACACACTGAATTAGAGTTACACTGCTACCCACCATTCCTGCTCAAAGACGACTTTCTAGATCCAAGAAAAACAGATCTTTCAAGCATGAAAATTGGTGTATTTGTCAAAGAGAAGTCAATATAGTTTAAGTCCATTGTCATTAGCCAACTCAGAAGAAGACCTTAAAGAACTGTAAGCTTCTGACAGACCCTTTGCTTGGGTTTACCAGACCTTGTTTTTAACATCCCAATATCCCAGGCAGATGGCCTATGTAGAGAGGAGAGATTACGAGATCCCTTTACCAAGCAGTCAATTCTAGCACAAAGCATGGTGTTCAGGATTCTGACTGCCAGTCTAAGGCAGGTTCTGAATCCGAACTCGTTCTATATATCAAACTGTGAGGAATTTCATGCACAGTGACAGTGCCCATGTAGCCCTGGGAGGCTAGTTCCATGCTTAGAGCTGACCCTCAAGTCACTTTTGACAGGCCCTTCGCTGTCCTGCCATTCCTCCCCCTTCGCTGCCTCCAAGTACTCGTGCTTCTTCATTTTTCTATAATGTTCTTACAGATTTCCTCTTCCTGTCCTCTTGCCTAGGTAATCCATCCCCCTGTCCTGTTCCTCTCCACATTTCTGTAAGTGAATATCTAGGAAACAAACTATCAGTAAGTAGAAGGCCAAATTAGTTAATTTGGAAACTGACTCTTGGTTGTTCATCTTTAAAGGGAAATTCTATCATATAAACTAGGAGTCTAGGATGTCTTACAGAGAGGAGATTCCCATGATTCTTATACTTGAGGTTCATCAGAACTTGTAAAAATGCAGTTTGCCTGCATTGGGGATCACATTTGCTAATTGTCTGCATGGAGCCCAGAATTGGGCACCTTGAAAAACAAGACCAAGATCTTCCCTGTCTCTCAATTACTGGGTTCCTGCAAACTCTACATTTTCGAAAGCTCCTCAGATGATTCTAATGCAGCTGATCCACAGACTCCCACCTTAAAAAACACTGGCCTACACAGTTCCCTTATCTCCTTCAAAATAGCTCCGCAATCAGTTGTTGGTAATTCCAAAGCCCACTAGGGTACAAATTCTTCTCCCTAAGGCGATATGGTGTGGGAGTGCGTGGAGCTAGGGCATGTGGAAAGTCGGGGCAGGGACAGGAGGGCAATGAATGCCCAAGCAATTGAGGCTAAAACAGAAGAGAAGGTTGGATGGCAACACATTTTTTTTTTTCCCTACCGGGAGGTCCTGGGGATCAAACCCAGGTCCCTCCATATGGAAGGCGGACTCCCAACCATTTGAGCCACATCCGTCGTCCAGCAACAGACAAATTTTGACTGCTTTGCAATTTCTTCTAGAACAGGAGTCAGCAACCTTTTTCTCTGTAAAGGGCCAGAGAGTAAATATTTTTGCCTTTGCAGGGCATATGGTCTCTGTTACATCTGCTCAATTATGCTGTTGTAGTGTGAAAACAGTTATGGACAATACTTAAATAAGTGTGATGTTTTCCAATAAAACTTTATTCATAAAAATGGTGGCCAGTTCACGGGCTGTGGCTATAGTTCACTGAATCCTGTTCTAGAGTCAATATTATAATAAATATTAGTATTGTGTACTAAGAGCATTTTAAAAATTTGGTTTTTGTAGGGAAAATTTTTTTGTAGGTAAAAATTGCCTGGCACACTTGTCGAAAGTGGATTTCCCCTGTAGATGAGGCATACTGACAATTCAAGCCCCTTCGCCTTTCTTGTGATCACATGGAAGGGAAAATAAATAGAAAAAAAGAGAAACATTAATTAAAGCAAATAACAGTTGATAAATGCTCTGGAAATAATGAGTAATCACCAATGAATACAGAGTGGGTAATTTAGAGTAGCTATAGAAAGAACAAGGGATTTGGAGCCAAAGGGCCTTTATTCAATTCCACTAAGTGTACTGGGCACTTACTGAGGCCTGAGCACTGTGCTAGGCAGTGGGAATAGAGAGGACTGAGACGCTGCCCTCAGTGAGATTCCAGTCCCATAGGGCCAGGCCCCTAACCAAGTGGTTAGAACCACGTGAGTAAGAGCAGTGATGTAGAGACCCAAAGGAAGATGTCCTATCTCAGCCTGAGGTATGAGACATCTTCCTGCAGGTGGTCACATAGAGCCTTGAAGGATGAGGAGCAGTTGGACAGATATTTTCCAATAAAGGAGAGGGAGAAAGGGCATTATAAGAAGATTCAAAAATAGGAGCAAAAAGCATGAAGATGAGAAATTGCATAACGGAGAGGAAAGTACTGTGTATCCCACTGCAGGAGCTTGGAGTATCCGGTTTACTGCAAAGCTGGATGCAGTGCATGTGAGGAGAAAGCAATTTTATTCTAATTTAATTCTAATTTTATTCTATCTCACCACTGCCCCATTATATGCACTCTGTGGAAATGTTCTTTCTCACTCCTGGATGAAATCTCAGGCAGACCCCATAGCTCTTCCAGTCACTTCCAGGGATTAAAAAAAGACCTCTGTGTGTTTGTATGTTATTAAAATGTCCAATCTGCTAAATTAAAGTTCTCCTCTTTCATTTGCATCAACACTTGCCTTAGTCTCCCTCACCCACCCATACAGCCTTGGAAGCCTGCAGAGGGGAGACCTGGTGGGCTTTTCTCTTTCTCTTGTGCCCTCCTCTACCCTAATGGTTGGCTGCTGCTTTTGGGGTCCCTCCAGGTCCAGGAAACATAAGGTGGGATGAAGTGGAGTGTCTGTTGACAGGGTGGGGTAGAGAGATGGGTGTGCCTGGAGGGACTGTAACCCAGTTTGAGGCCTTCTGGAGGTTGCTTGCTCAGATGGTTGGCCCTTTCCCCCGTGGAGGGGCTTCCATGGCTTCTTAAGCAATTCCCTTACCCAGTCAGACTCCATAAATACCAGTCTCTCTGATCCAGTCTGCATTACTTAACCTCTACAGGAAGCTTCAACTGGGCAGAAGCCCAACTCTGTGCAGGGTTCCACGCAGACTCTCCCCTTACCTAGCATGCTTGTTATCCTCTTTATCCTGCTGATCCACTCTCTGCCTTCTCTTCCCTGCTCTGTGCTCGGGGAGGCTGTCCTCTCTGGCCTGTATCACCTGGCTCTCTTGTTCTCTGACTTCCCATTGGACCCAGTCATTGGACAGCATGAGCAAGGGGCTGGAGTGTGGGAGGAGAAAGAAGTCTGGCTCCCACTTTGGCACAGTGCTCATTAGCTGCATCCTCCTAGGAGTACAGCTCCCACTGGTGCCCTCCTCCATGGTTTAGTAACACCACCATCTCCTCGGACCCTTTGGGCATCAGGGAATCACAGTGGCCCACTGCTGTAGTCCCTGGTATCTCCACATCCCTGCTGGTGCCCTTAACCCGCACACACCTCTGTAAATAGTTTCTCCCTTAAAAAGCCTCTTCAAAAATCCCAGCTGAGCATGCCGTCCGTGTTGGTTTCCTGCTGGGACCTTGATCTGAAAACCTGGGTTGAGATGAGAGCTAAGCACCGCCTTCCTGTCCCCCTTGGGCCAGGAGTAAGAAACTTACATGTCACCAGGAACGTTCTCTCGAAAGAAATCCCCACTTCCAGCCTCTTCAAGCTCCCTTATATAGACCCAAGGAGGATGGTAAGCTAAAAGAAGCAAAATTGGTTTCACAATCTCTTAACATTATTTGTGTGGTTCAGCCTTTTCTGAAAGAGCTTATGATGTAGCCCAAGAGCTAGATATGTAAATTTCTTATTACAAGAAAGGATGAAGTGGCTGTTCATTAGAGGTATAAGCAACATATTGAGGGTCCATGGGGGGAACAGTAGTGAATTGTGGCTGGGGATGGCCTGGTCCCACCTAGGGAGCAGCAGGGTTGATGTGTGGAGGTGTGTTTGGGGTGTGTATGACATCAGGGGTGGCTGCAGTTAGGGAAAGGCAGAGTCGGATGCTCAGAGGAGAGAAGGCTGGGAAAGGGGCTTGGGACTGAGCAGTGCTAAACAGTGTGAACTTTAATGGGAAAGGGATGGGAAGACAGTGAAGGTAACTGGATAGGCAGTCTTTCCTGTAGGAGGTTAACCTGGGAGCAGCATGAAAAATAATCGGAGACAAAGAAACCAACTGTAATAATACAGGTTCGAGATGATTAAATGGAAAAGAAAGGGCCCTCTCCAGAGTTCAGAGGGAGAATTGGTGAGAATAAACAACCAATTCATTTGTAGAGAATTAAGGTGCAGAACCATTCTGAAACCAGGTGAAGTTTTCCTGTCTGGATGACTCCTGATATCATTTGCTAAGGTTGGGAAATATGGGAAGATGAGGTAGGGAAATGTAATGAGTTAAATTGGGGGCCTATTTCATTGAAGGTGCTAAAGGAGACGCCCTGGGAGTCTGCGCTCTGCTACTTACTACTGTTATGGTTTGAGGCAAGGTATTTAACCTTTCTCCTCCTCAGTTAGTTCATCTATAAAATGGGGACAATAATGCTACTTACCTCAGCAGGTTCTGTGAAGATGGAGGATGATATGTATAAAGGAAGAGTCAGCACAGGACCAGGCACATAAAAGTATTGTTGTTACAGGTTCATCTCACTCGAAATGTGAATTTGGCATTGGAGGGAAAGGCAGAGCCAGAGATAGAGATTTGGAAGTTGTTACCACAGAGGAGATAGAGAGAAGGACTGAAATCCTTCAGAGAGGGGTGCAGAAGGAGATGACAAAAGATCTGAGAGCCAAGGATTTGTGGATGTGTTGTAAGCAGATCCAGAGGGTCTTCATCTTCTCAACAGGCCTCGTCAGGGGTGCTGCTCTCCCACAACCCAGGAGCACGCAATCGGAGAGCTGGCTACATCCTTTGTTTGCTGCGAGGCTAACACTTGACTCTTCCATTTTTTTCAGAAAACTTTTTTTTCTTTTTTCATGCAGCAGCCAGATGCCATATTTTTGACCAAATATTTTAGTCACTTTCTGTAAGTATAATGTACCTTTTGTCTAATGCCTTAGTCCCTAGCAGCCTGGCCTTGGAGACTATCAGAAATGAAACCCTGGAAGGAAGGAGAGGATTGGGGTTGGAAGAGTTCTAGTACAAACTGGAGCTGAGTCTCTCAAAGCCTGGTGCACTTGTTAACAATACAGGTTCCCAGGCCCTACCCACGAAGACTCTGATTCAGAATTTTTAACAAGTGCTTTTTGCTTGCATTAAAACTTGCTAACCAACAGTTTGGAGCGATTGGTTTGAGAGGTTACTACCACTAACAAAGAAGCAAGGATAAAGAATCAGAAAAAAAAAAAAAAAAAAAAAAAAAAGCTTTTTAAAAAAGAACCTTAGTGTCTACAGAGAAACTAAAGGTAGATGGTGGTTAGAAACAATGTTATTTTAAAAACCAGATTATTTTCTTTTGTCTTGATTATTTTTTGTTGTCTAATATAGGGTTTTGTGTATGTTTTCACTGCCATCCTTTGTACATCTGCTTGTGATGCTGATGGCCCATAGAGAAGGGAAATGCTTCTAGGTTTTCTGGAAGTTGTCAGTTCTTCCCTTTTCCAGATCTGTCAGACCTGGATACCCCGAGGTCCCCCCACCTGCAGCATACACCTGTTGTATCACGGTAAGTTGCATAGTAGCAGCCTTGGCTGTCGAGTCTGGGGTTAGTCTCACTCCCCCCCACCCCAAGTCAGTGTCCTGGAGGTGAGCTTAGATCCTTGCTGTCTATCCATCACAGCTGTTCCCTTCCTTCCTTCATGCTGCACAGGTTATATGTAAAGGTTTTTGCCCTGGCTTCTCCACCTACTTTAATTCCCCACTGGAATACAGGCCTACCCTGAACTTCAGTCATCTTGGCTGGGACCCTGGCACTCATCTTATTTCTTGTAGATCCTTTTAGTGAGAGCACTGGCTTCTAATTCTTGTACCCCTTAACCACAGTCTAGGATCTTATTCAAATTGACTGAATATGAAGATCCACAGGAATGTTCCCTTCCTGAATTTGAGAGTTGCCTGCCTCCTGGAAGGAAGTTCACTAAAATGTGGTAATATGAAGCAGGCACATCTTTATGGTTTTTCTTTCCCCAATTAGTCCCTCAACAATCCTATGAAGTAGGTATCATCCTCAGTTTTATAGTTACTGAGGGAGTATTGATGGAAATTCAAACCCAGGTTCTCAGACTCAAAATTCAAGTTCTTTCTTCCACACCACACTGCCTGGCTTCCTGCTGCTGTGTCCATTTGCATTTGCCATGACCTCCATATCCTACAGCAAGAGCTTCAGCTGCCTTTTCTGGGCTAGTCTGCAGCTAGGTCTGTTCCTCCCTCCCCTTTCCCCCCTCCTCCCTGGTGCCCACTGCACTTGGTTCAGGCTCCTCTTACTCCTCCCTTCCAGACTCCAGTGTGTCTGAGCTTCCCCAAATTGGCAGGTACTGGCAGGCTGACCACAGCTACACTTTCAGTCACCATGACCCACAGTATGTAGAGGTATCATTACCGTGAAGCTAATGGAACTTAAAGCTTCACGGTCCCTCACTTACATGGGCTCCTGGGAAGGCCTTAATAATAAAGGCACACGCTCATAAGATTTTTTAGAATTTGTTAAAGCAAGATACGTTAATCACAGTCAATGCCATTGAATCTTCCCACTCAGACTTCCTCTCCATTATACTTCCTTTCTAGTTGGGTGGTGCTGAAGCGACCATGGGCATTTTTAGGATCTGACTGAAGGGAACATTTAGGCTGGGTTTAGAGGGATATATTTATGTGGTTCTTAGCTGCTTCTGTTTATGCTTAAAGTTTATGCTAGTAGTCTGGGTGTAGGAATAGTCTCTAACAATACATTTTCCTCCCACTGTGCCATCTCACCTGGTGTTGTGAACTAAAGGAGCAGGTCTAGAGGTTATACTATGATATGAACACACCCTGAGGATTTTGGTAGCAGAATAGACACAAGTTGAATGTATGGACACAGAGGTGAGTCTCTGGAACATTCCTCCAAATCTCATATCTCCTATATGAAAGACACATGATGGCATTTTCCCAAATTTGACAACAATCCCAGTAATTTGCATGATATTAACAATGACAAGTTGCAAAGCTGAAAAAATCTTTTCTAAACTATCAATAATAAAAGCAACTTTCAGCCAATCATGCTAGAGGAAAAATTGAATAATCTTTCAATTCTCTCTATGGAAAATAATACCACAAAATGGCTATTATATGAAGTGATGATCAAAGAATATGCAGTGAAAAACATAGAGAAAAGGTATTATAGCAGTGTATCAGGAAGTTAATTAAAATATTGTTATTTTGCTGGATTTTGTCTGTCAGTTATTTATAGGATAATTTCCTGTGATTGATTTCTTTTTTCATTATTTACATAAGTACTCAAGTTCATATCTCCTTCCTTTTTTTTTTTTTTAAGGAGTTACTGGGGATCGAACCCAGGACCTTGTACATGGGAAGCAGGTGCTCAACCACTTGAGCTATATCTGCTCTCTCATATCTACTTTTTTTTTTTAATTGACTTTTTTCTTTTTGGTGTACAGTTCTATAAGTCTCCCCCTCGTGCCCCCCACCCCCCCACCGCCCCGCTTGCTGTCTATGTCTATTCGTTGGGTGATCTTCTGTGTCTGTTTCTTGCCTTCTCTTCTCATTTTTCTCCTCCAGGCTTCACCAGGATCCTAGTGACCTCCGATGTGGGAGAACGGCACCCTGTCACTTGCGCCACCTCAGATCCTGGTTTCTGGCGCATCTTGCCTTGACTCTCCCCTGCATCTCTCTTTTGTTGTGTCATCATCTTGCTGCATGGCTTGCTGCATGGCCCTGGCTTGCCGCATGTCTGTGCAGGCCTGGCTCACCTTTCTTTTTACCAAGAGGTCCCGGGGATCAAACCTGGGTCCTCCCATATGGTAGACGGATGCCCAACCACTTGAACCAATACCCACCTCTCTACATATCTACTTTTGAATTCATAATTTCAAATATTTTTAAAAAGAGGACCTCCAACATTGTTACGTAAGCTTTAGGACCCATAAAATCTGGATCTTCCCCAGATAGTGGCATTTACAAAATGGATGTCTAGATGTGGGGGTGCAACTTGTGAAAGCTGACAGTTTTTTTTTTTCTCCTGTTGTTGTTATTGTTGTTAATGGCTTAAATGAAAAGCAAATCTCTCCTTTATCTCCCTGGTACCAACTAAAAACCAGGATCCACCCATATTAAGTATTAGCATTTAATCAGAAAGGATGACATGAGAGACTAGAAAAGTCAGAAAAACCTCTTGTGTAGATCACAAAATTGGAGAAGAATGCAATGTGTCCTAAATGTCTATTAATTATACCATAAAATGTGTAAGATTTCATTTTAACATTCCTTAGAATAATCCTAGAATACAAAGAAATGAAATTTTTCAAATTTCATCATCCACCAATGTTTTCCTTGCTAACAAACAGACACAGAAGTCATATATAATATTCCATAGGAAAAAAAGATGTAATGAAACACATTTGATTGTCTCACTTATGAAGCGATTTGCATGAAGTTTCCAAAACTAATCATCCAAACTCAAGGGTTTCTTTCTGGAGATGATTTTCCCCACTATTTGGTTTAATCATTTTTAGGTTAAATGAATGGATGGACAAATGGAAAATAACAAAATACTAATCTGGGCATAAAAATTTGATTAATGATGGAAAAACAGCATTGTTTTCACTGATGATTAAAGTGAGCAAACCGGGGTCGGATGTGGCTCAACTGGTTGGGCGTCCGTCTCCCACATGGAGGGACCCGGGTTCGATCCCCGGGACCTCCCGGTAACAACAACAACAACAACAAAAAATAAATAAAGTGAGCAAACCAAGAAAAACCTTAAATAATGTTTTTACATTAAAATTATGATAAAGCAGATCTATAATAAAATAAATGCTCTGAAACCTCTACTGGAAAGAGAAAACTGTAAAATCTACTACTTTTTAAAGTATACAAAAAAATTGTACATCTAATGCACTTTAAGTTCATGTGGATTGGAATGAGCTAAAGAAAGTATTTCAATTATGAGGACTAGATTTCATTCTATACTGAAAGCTCTTCTCATAAGCCTGATTGTTCACACAGAAGAACTCTTTCACATCTTTATCTAGCAACAGGAATGCAGACTTTCGGGGTTCATGAGGATTTAAAAAGAGATCAGGGAGCTATACTGGAAGAGTTATCACCAAAATAGACCTTCCCCCAGCATGTGAGCTGGACTGAGGTAAAACTGGCCTCCTCTGCTCTCCTTTGGCATGCTCATGTCTACTTGCTCTGTGGGCCAGGTGCATTCTTCCCAGCTAGCTCCCACTTGCCGTCCCTTTACAAGTTTCCAGTTCACAATCCCCTTTCCTCTCTCCTTTCACCACTCTGGTTTTGATTCCTATCATTATCCTAAATAGAAAGAGATTTTTCCCCTGAGCAGCCCTCTCAAATACTTCTCTTGTACTGTACTTCTGGTCTGACAACCAGAATACAACTGACAAGTCATCACAAAGTGATTTAGGAGATGCTGTTACTTTATTTTTCCTACCACAGAGAGGGACAGAAAAGCTTCAAGCGGGCCTTTTCCACTGCTAGCAAACTCTAAAGAAATATCCAGCAGAACATGGCAATAATTCCATCAATATAAGAATGTCTAAATCAACACTGATATAAACATATGCACCATTTAAAATGACTGAGGTAGATCTATATGTATGAAAATGGATAAACTTGCAAGACATATAATTGAGGGAAAAAAATTTCAGGATGATAGCATTTACTAAGGCATAAGATTATCTATTGCTCCTGAGAGTGATAGAGTTGGACTCAATTATGGCTTCCCTACACATGGCTCATCTGTCCCTTCTATTTAAACCTATACTTGGTGCTGGAGTTTGTAGGTATACATCCAAGAGACTGGAGTCTCTGGGCTGTCCATGTGCCAGCTGGGCCTGGAACCTCAACGGAGTTGTAACACCTACTCTACAGTTCATTGGACTCACCCAGGACAACTAACAAGGAGGTGAGGATTGACAACCACCACACCAAGGAAACGAGAGAGCTGACAACTGCAAGCAAGAGAGTCCCATCCATTGGCTGTGTGGAATGAAGCCTCCTCTCAGTTAGAGGTGGAATGGACATCACCATCCCAGAATTCTCAGGATTGGGAAATGAACTATGGACTAGAGTGGACTTACAGGTATTCTACAATTGACTTGTGATTCTAGCACTGGAAAAAATTACAACATTGATGTGGAGGCAGTGACCACTGGAGGCTCTGGGGGCAGGGAGTTTGTAATACGGGGGCTTTTTCAGGACTTGGGAATGATCCTAAGTTACATTGCAATGACAGATATAGGCCATTTTATATCGTCACATAACATGCAGAACTGTGTGGGAGAGAGTGTAGACTACAATGTGAACTATGGTCCATGCTCAGTGGCAAAGCCCCAGGATGTGTTTATCAACTGCAATGAATGTGTCACACTAATGAAGAATGTTTATGTGGGAGGGTGTAGGAGGTGTGGGGAGTGGGGCATATGGGAATCCTTATATTTTTTGTGTAACATTTATGTAATCTAAGTATCTTTTTAAAAATATTATTAAAAAAAAGATTATCTATCTACCCATCCATCACCATAGAAAATATATAACAATATTTCATATGAATGTATTTTATATGTGTGTATATATATATTTAAAATGAAAATAAAGGAAGAGGTCTCATACCTCTGTTATTACTAGAGAGGTGAGGAGAAGACTGGGATTGGGGTGGTTGTCAAAGGAGACAGTGTTATTTGTAAGGTTTTAATTTTGAAAAGGAAAATATTTGTAAGTATTATTTGTGAAACAAAAATTAAAAGTTCTATATTATTCTTTTTTCAAAGCTATATGGATATGTGGCCACATGCAACACAGAAAAATCTTACAAAACCCTTCTACTTCTGTATACAGCAAATCTTGGGTCTGTCTTTATAATACACTTCCCAGTTTACTGCATCAGTAATACCAAGAAGCCAAATGACCATGGTTGGTCTTCCTGTCCCCTTCCTGCTCCTTCCTGGCCTCTATAATCCCAGGAGTTATCTGCCAGTTAAATTACAGTTGTACCTGACTTGGAGTGAGCCCTGGGAGGGGAGGAAGGTAAGAAGAGTAGCCCCATTTCAAAGTAGCAAAGTTCATTCTCCTTCCTCCCTCACTGTGTCCCTGCCCTTCTCCCATTGGCTGATGCTCCTACTCTCCAAGCCTCCAGAAAACAGGCCTCTATCACTGTTGTACCTCTCCAGGTGTGTCTTTTCTTCAAATCACTTCTGTTTATCTTAGTTAAGAAAAGCATTTGATGAAATGAAAATCACTAAGATAGAATGATGAATGTTTCTAGCTTGACCTTTTTTTAGGTTGTTAGCTCATTTACCCAAATGAAACTATCATTGAGGCAAATTTCAAGCTTTGGGGAGGAGGAGGAGATTTTGGGCCAAGCATCTCTGGCTCCCAGGATAGGTCTTTTCTGTTAGGGATTGGGAAAACATGGAAAGAGGGAGAGCTATATTGAAAAACCCAACAAGAGTTGCAGCAGGGATCAAGTGACTATCTTGCATTTTAACCTTTGGCAGATTTGATGTATGACAGCACATAACATAGATTGAAAGGGGTTCCTCTCCTTGGACACATTAGACACCATCGATGACAATGCCCTTGCCTGCACTTGGTGAAAAATGAGATTTTAAACTCTGGTGTCAATCTTCCATAAAACAAAGCCATTCCACAAAAACAGTTAATTGAACACAGAGGCAATGAGTATGGGGATAATGAGTTCCTGTAGGTTTCATTTGCTATTGACAAGAATTGATTATTTCATATACCATATGTAATTAAAATGGATAAGGGTAATGAGCAGTGAAGTTATGCAATGGATATGATAATCAATTAGGTTTTTACATCTGCTTAAAAAAAATAAGAAAGAGCCTACCTACTGTATATATCAGTTTAACAGAACTTGATGAGTTCAGAGAAAGCAATAGACCACTAAATCCTATCTGTCTCATATAGGACATTATCAAAAACTATCTTTCCTTAGTGAGAAAAATCACACACACACAAAACCCCAAGTTAAGTAAAGCATCACTTTTCCATTATCTCATACATGCTAAATGCTCTTCTGCTTATGTTTACAGAATAAAGTGGGTCAAAGGAATTCACTGAGATCATAAAGAGTAAGAAAAATGCAATCCAGTAGCTACTAGACTTAATGGAATGGAAAAAAAATTGAAATTTAACCTATGAGTCAGTAAATCAGCCTGTTAGATAGTTCAGGATCAGTAAGTATAGCAGGATATTCATTTAATTTAGTTCAGACTAATAAGACTACCAACAGGACAGGAGGGACTAGAAAAGCACAGTAAGATGAAGGAGTTGGTATACATGTGTGTGAGTGCTGTGTGTACTGTGAGTGTATAGTGGGTGTGCATGAAACCACATGGACACATAGATTTTCACAGCTGTGATTGACTGAAATGACTTGGAGTCACTGTGTTAAGTGATAAGCACTGCAATCTAATGGTTTAAAAAAGCTCACTCTCTCTTTCTCATGTCATATCAGTGGATTGCAAAATACTGATGTGGTATATTTCACTGAGAGTTTTACTGTAATGTGGGAGAAAGCAATTGAGCAAAATAGGACTTGAAATGTGAACTATTTACTATACTATAGTCTTGTAAAATGAATATGTCAGGCATCAGCTTATGATCACTAATATAAATTTCTACTGAAAGAAAGATACCATGCATGCATTCAAAGTACAGATGGTGCTTACACATCAATTAGATCACTGTTTGGTAATAAGACCAGAAGGGCTGCCAATCCTACATGGCACTTCTTGGACCGACCATTGTTTGTCACCCATTAAACTCTTGTGGGTGAGGTCATTAATATGCTGGCAAATGTCATTCAAACTATGCAAATAATAAATATTGAGATTCTAGAGAAAGAAAACTCCTAAAAAGAGCTCTGTAAACGTATCTTGACAACACAACTGAAGAAGGGAACTCCATCAACTGAAATTACAGGGTAGCTTTGGGCAGGTATTCCTCACTCAGTGAAAATGGGAAAACTACAGTGTTAGGTATTAATATCTTCTGTTTTATCTGTTAACTTCACAAAGGCATTTGGCATAATGCACAGAACTGAACTCTTGAAGCTACTAAGACTAGCTGCCTTGAGAAGTTCACAATCATCTTAGGCTATTGTGATAGTATGGTTAATCAAGTTAGAGAGGAGGATATTTTAATGGAATAAGGTAGTATATATAATAGTTCCATTTTGGTTTGTCATCTTGAGGAAACTAGGTTCAGAGAATTTCTGGGCATCTGAAAAACTTCCACTGGAACAGGCCACAGTACCAGTGTAAGTCTTGGTTACAAAACTTATTTTCAAAAATAAGCACACACAAATGATTGGGCTCTAAGAACACACACAAGATATGGCGTTTACCATGCAATGCTTTGAGGTAGCACTAGATATTGACAATAAATCTGAAGAATAAAGAGCTAGAGCCAGTAGTACCAGGTGAACTCTACATATAGCAAAAACTGTTCACTGCACAACCTGCTTTCCCAAACAGGGTTTGACAGAACACAAGCATCCTGTGAGATGCTGACAGGTGTTCTGAGACTAAGGAGTTCCATAATCAATAGTCTGAGATATGCTATGTGCTATACAGCACCCCACTTACTCCCTAGGTTCAGAACCTTGGAATTCCACCAGTCTAGGGAGAAACAGATGAGGGTGAAAACTGGCAGCATTTGGTGTTAATACCACATGAAGATGACCCCCCCAACCCCCATCTAGGACCTTGCAGCATTCACGCATGCTAATAAACCTACATAGACTGCCCCGGTGCCCCTCAGTGCTCTTTGGGAGCAGTTTCTTAAAGGTTACCTACAAATTCCTTAATGAGGCTATATCATACACAAAGAAAAGGGTCAGGGGTAGGGATGCCAAACAAAATACAAGACTCCCAGTTAAATGTGAAATTCAGATAAACAAATATATATATATATATATTTGTATAAATATGTCCTGCATATTGCATGAAACTCACTTATACTAAAAATTTTTTGTATTTATCTGAAATTCAAATATAACTGAGTGTTCTCTATTTTTATTTGCTAAATCTGGCCTAGCCAGAGGATATAGGGTTGTCTATCAGTTTCAGAACAGTGTTTAACATAACACTATTCTGCTAACCCCAAGATTTTCAGAAAATGGATGGCTGCAGGATGCCCAAGAAATCTCTGTTCACAGAATGAAGTAGAATCATCAAAAGCAAAGATTTTAGATTCATTGAAGCACAGCTTCAACCAATGTAGCATATCAAGAAAGCAGAGAACCAGAGGGTAAGGGGATAGATCATCCTGAAATGCAGCTATAGGGGTGAAGCAGTATTTCTGAGTAAAGCTTTCTGGCAGAAGGAGTTTAAGAGCCAATGAAACAGACAATGAAGGGCTTTTCAAACAATGACTAAAATTCTAATCAAAGGACAAACTACATGTGTGCAGTGGGGAAAAGCTTATTATTTCCAGTCATTCCAGCCCCACATGTATTTATGATTGCAGCAAATACTAATAACAGAATCATAAACATGGAAATGAGGCAAACCTAACTATACTAGTTGCAGATTGGTGAACTCTGGTTTTGGTTGTCAGAGCAATTGGTGGATGTTTTATAAAGATCATGTCTTATGTTACAAATAAAGCTAGGATTCATCTATCATGTTTCTAAAACACATTCGCTAACTGAGCATACTGAGAAAACCATTTTCGTCTTTGTTGGTATAAATCCCAGAAAATAATATTTGAAAAAAGAAGTGCTGATGGAATGCTAGAATTCCAGGGTGAAGGCAGATGCTGTAGCCCAATGTGATTTTTGTCTCTCATCACAGGGTGAATGAAGTCTGATTTCATTTTGGTTATAGGGAAATAACAGAGTTAACATTGCCAGATAAGAGGTTTTAGGATTCTCAGCTCTGTGTCTGACCCAGTCAAACAGACCAGAAAAGAATTGACTCAACTCCATTTCTGTGTGTCAGTGTCTATATGTTATCTCTAGTCGGGGCTCTGAGGAGGCCTTTGAATGTGAAGATATAGTTAGGAGCTTACAATTTAGGAAACGCAATACCAGATTTATATACATCTGATTCAGGAATGACCTTTATCTATGAAGCCACAAAACTCATGCCACTGGGAATGACCCCACCCATCGGTGCCTCATCCCTAGGAGAGCTGCTACTGCTGCTGCTGCTGAAGACAACCTGAGGCAACCAGGTCAACATCAAAAGGTGAGCATGTGGGGGCTATACCAACCACCTCCCCAACCATGTGGGGAAACTCTATGAGGAAAGGGAAGGCAATTTCCAGTGCCTTTCCAAGCCTTTCCGTGTGATACCTTAGTCCTCACATCCACAAGGTCCTGTGATTCCACTGGAAGTGGAGCATTCTAGAAGCCAGCTAATCTTCTCCCCCACCCCCATTCTACCACATCATCCAGGGAGAGTTCATTTCAAAGGGATTTCTCACAAGCATATCATTTAAAAACCCAATAAGAGACTGACTCTGCTACACTTACCAGGCCTGTAACCTCAGGGATAATCAATCTTACCATGACTTTTATCCTGTCATCTTTGGCCACCCACAAAATGCAAGCCCCTCCAGGCGACTGTCATCTCATATGTTGTTCTGTATGTCCTTGCCCTACCTTTATCTCTTCCCACTCATTCCTCCTTCCACTACTGGCCTTTCAGAAAACCTGTTTTACTTTGCTCTCTGGACCCTTCATTCCATTGTAATGAAAATCTCCCACATACTCAGCATTTTCATAGAACACTCCCTTCAGCTCCTTCCAAAGATACGGCCTTTTCAGGAGCCTTCTCAAGTGGAAGAAGTTCATTCTCCTACAATGTAAATACCAGAGACCTTCTTCTGGCTCCCTAATGCCATTTCAAAATCACTGATTTTTATCAAGGCAAAAGATTTCCCTCTTTTGAGATTTGTGACATATGATCTGGCTACTTACTCTCTCCATTGCTGTAACTTAAAAGTACTTGCTAAATACTGGTCTAATGAGTGAACAAACCACCCAGCTTCCCCAAGCAGACTAGGGCTCCTGGTTCACAGTTTTCCTTTCCACCCCTTTTCCTGCCAATATCCTGGATTACTTCAACACCCCACAAAGAAAATCCATTTAACAACCCTAGCCTCAAAACTCCTTAATCTTCAATGATCTATGTGACCATTTCTGTCTCTACTTCCTCGCCTCCTACTCTTCAATCTGATGCAGTGAGCTCTTTGCTCCCACATGCTTTGAAATTGCTTTGGCAAATGTCACTGATGACTTCCCATCCAAATCCAAAGGACTCTTTATAATTCTTGTCTTAACTTAACCACTCTGCAATATCCAATATTGCTAACCACATCAATCTCCTAGAACCCAGCCTGGCTTTTGAAACTCTCTCTTGCCTTTCACAGTTCTCCTTTGCTCCTTCTGCCTCAGCCTACTTCATCAATATTGGGGCTCTTAAGTGCTCTGCCTTTAGTCCTCTTTTCCTCTCTTTCCTTGCTACCCATCTCCTTAGACCATCTTATCCACACTTCATGGCTACAACAAACCAATGATATTCATATTCACATCTCAAGTTAACCCCCTTCCTTGAGCATTAAAGCCATGTATTCACCAGCTTAGACATTCCCATCTCATTCCCAACATCCATAATTTAACTCATCATCTCTGCCTTCAAATCTACTTCTCTTCATATATTCACTAACCTAGTAAATGACACCACATCCATCCAGTCTCCCAAACCAGAAACCTGGGAGTAATCCCAGATTGTTCATCTCACTCTCACTCCAATTAGTTGCATATCCATATCCATAATTTAACTCATCATCTCTCCCTTCAAACCTACTTCTCTTCATATATTCACTAACTTAGTAAATGACACCATATCCATCCAGTCTCCCAAGCCAGAAACCTGGGAGTAATCCCAGATTGTTCATCACACTCTCACTCCGATTAGTTGCAAGTCAGTTCTACTTCTTATGTACCTCTTACACTTTCCTCATCTTTCCATTTGCTACTGTAGCTGGCTTGGTTCAGGCCCTTACAATTTCTTACGTTGGTTGTTACTACAAAACCTATCAACATTCTCTCCACTTTCCAAATAACTCAGCACATTGCTATCTGTGATCTTTTCTCTAACACAAGTCTGACCATGTTACTGTCCGGTTTAAAAGCTGTGATGGTTCCCTACTGCCAAAAAAATAAAGTCTAAATTTGGAAGCATGGCTTTAAACTTCTTATGAGCTGTATCTCTTCAGCTTTATTTCTTGCTCAATCCCATCCCATCCATATAAATCCTACAATCCAGGCAAACAAAACATTTGCAACATCACAAACACTCCATGTGTTCCACATCTCCATGCCTTGCTTTAGATGTTTACCAGGTTGCAGTAACCATTCCTTTTCTTCCTTCCTCTATTCAGACAAAAATGCAATGACTCTGTTCAAGGACCACCTCTTCCATATGGGTTTTCCTAAATCTACCTAGGAAGAATTCACCATACCTCTCTCATGTCCTGTGGTACCCTGAATTCATGTCCACCATAGGTCCTCTTGGGGATCTCATTCACCTTTTAATCTCCAGCCTCTAGCACATACCTGATAGATAACTTAAATTCAATGAATACTTGTTAAATGAATTAATAGGATCCACTGCCCCTGTCAATATGGACAACCCTTTATATTTTCCAGAGCCTCTGTAGAATGTCTTGTGTGTTCCATGTCATATATAATAGTACCATACTTCATATGTTCTATAGAAAAAATACATGGTCAATGAAAGAATAATGCTTTACTTCCTAAGATATGTGTGTGTGTGTGTGTGTGTGTGTGTGTGTGTGAGAGAGAGAGAGAGAGAGAGAGAGAGAGAGAGAGCGCAGGTGGGGGGGAATTGGAAAGGGAGAAAAGGTGAGAGGGAAGAAAGGAGGGATAGAAAGAGAAAAAGAAAGTAAGAAATCTTTTGCTCCCCATGCCAGGGTGACAGGGCATGTGTTCTTGGCATCCCAAGTGGGAAAGAAGAATGCATTTAGTCATGAAAACAATGTTAAAAATACTGATTAGATCCCATCATTCCTATATTTGTTCAACTTTAGAAGCTAAATTATTATGAAATTACATTATGGGCTATAAAGTTATATAGTTCAGCTAATGCAAGGACTACATTGGATATCCTGCGGTGGATGTTGTGATGTGCCACCTAGGTACTCATTCCTCCATCTGCTGGGATCTCACTGGCACAAAGTCCTCAGTTGTCAACCCATTTGGGGATTTGTCTCAGCTGAAAAGAACTACCTCACTTAAAGTCATGTCTCCTTCAAGGGGCAGGCCTATATCCAGTGACTGTCATCATTAGGGTATAAAGGCCCTGTCCCCTTGACTCAAATTGGGACAACTCTGAAAGTTCCCAGCTCCCGAGGCCCTCATCAAATCAACTGAGGGTTTCATTAGAACTGCATCACAGCGCAATGTCTTTCTCTGCCAAATCCTGCTTCTGTTCTCTCACTTTCACAGTGTTGATTTCAAGAGCACTCCCTAGTAAATATCCATCTCAGAATTTGCTTCCTGGGGAACCCAACATACCTTTATATGGGAAAATGCAACCGAATCTCAAAACAATCAACTAACAAATTAAATTTTTTTTTCTAGGAAGCACCGGGGATTGAACCCAGGACCTCATACATCAGAAGCAGGTACTCAACCACTGAGCTACATCCACTCCCCAACAAGAGGTGGGATTTTTTCTCATTTGTTTGTTTGTTTTGAGGAGGTACCAGGATTGAACCTGGAACCTCGTTATGTAGGAAGCAGGTGCTCAACCATTTAAGCTGTATCTGCTCCCCTAACAAATTAATTTTTTAAAATACATTTTTATTACAGAAGTTGTGAACTTACAAAAAATCATGCACATGTGTAGAATTCCCATACAACAACCCTTCACCAACATACCACACCATTACGGAATATTTGTTAAAGATTATGAGATAATATCATCAGACCTATCACTAACTCTGGTCCATAGAGTACATTTGCATATTTTTTCCATACCCCTCTATTATTAACACAGTACATCTTTTGCCTTGATGCAAGAATATTACAGTATTGCTGTTAACTATGGTCCATAGGCTATGTTAATAGTATTTTTTCTCATGCTTCTCCACATTCTTACCATCTTGCAATAGTGACACACATTCGTTCTAGTTCACAGAAGGACATTCTTGCATGTGTACTATTAACCACAATCCTCATCCACCTCTGGATTCACTGTTATTCAGTTCCTAGCTTATTCTCTAGCTTTCTTTCAATTGACATTTACATCCCTAGACTACCCTTTTCAGCTATAATCCCATTTTTTTTGGGTCAATATTCAAAGAGTAAAATATTTAATCAAAGAATAAAAGCTATTTAACTACACAAAATTGCCTGTAATCATACTGGAAACACTTCCAGATTTTGCAATTTTTTTTCTCTTTATTTTTTTTTTTAATTTATTAAAGTATATCACTCATACACACACATACATAAACAATAAATATATAGTAATAGTTGTGAACTTACAAAATAAACATATATAACATCATACAGGACTCTCATGCCTCACCCTACCATTAATACCTTGCACTGTTGTGAAACATTTTTAACTAATGATTAAAGAGCATCTCAAAATATTACTGCTAACCAAAGTATTTTCCCCAATCCACCCTATTATTATTATTTTTATATAATTTTTACATGAACATACATAAACAATAAGTGTATAGTAAAAGCTGTGAACTTACAAAGCAAACATGCATAACATCATACAGGGGTTACACACATCAACCCACTACCAACACTTTGCATTGTTGTGAGACATTTGTTACAAATTATGAAAGAATATTGTCAAACTCTTAATACTAACTATAGTCCTTATCTTACATTTGGTGTATTTTTCCCCCAGCCCACCCTACTATCATTTTTATAAAAAGATTTAGTTATTTATTTATTTACTTTTATCCTTCCTCCCGTCACGTTTTTGCTGTTTTTGTGTCCATTTGCTGGGCAATTCTCTGTGTCTGCCCTCTCTTCCCATCCTTCTCCTCCTGTCTTCACTGGGCTTTGATCCTCAGAAACTCCATGTGGGAGAGAGGCGTCCTACCACCTGTACCACCTTAGTTCCTGGTTTTCCAGTGTGTCTCGTTTTGGCTCTCCCTTATGTTACTCTCCTGTTACATCATCATCTTGCTGTGTGGCTCAGCAGGGCCTGATGGTGCACCCTCGCGCGGGACCTGGGGGGGCTTGCCCACATGCCTTCTATATTTTTCTTTTTCTAATTTTTACCAGGAGATCCCAGGGGTCGAACCCAGGTCCCTCCATATGGGAGACAGACACCAAACCATCTGAGCCACATCCGCCCCCCTGCTGTATTTCTTAAGGTTGACTAAATATACCTAGAGTTACAGTCATTTTCCCATACAGCATGCTCATATAATAAATCAGGCTTGGTTTATCACCAGCATTCCAAAAACCAGACCTAGGGAGAAAAACTAGGTCTGGGGACACATGCATGGTTTCTATTATAGCAAATGTTTAGCCTACCCTGATTATCACAAAATCAGGATCGCGAGAATATTCTCATCACAATCCCATTTATAATCCAGCTGCTACTCAATATAATGTGCTAACGTCAGCTCTATCCATTTCCACACATTCACAGCCAAGCTAAGTAAAACTTCCACATACAAAAAGCATCAGTACTCCTTCAGAGCCCTCCTCTCATTTCCTAATAATCTATACTCTAGGTTATAACTCCATGCGTTTATTCTTCGTATTTAGTTTATATTAGTGAGACCATGCAATATTTGTCTTTTGTGTCTGGCTTATTTTACTTAGCATAATGTTTTCAAGATTCATCCATGTTATCATATGTGTCCAAATTGCATTTCTTCCTACTGCAGCATAGTATTCCATCATATGTATATACCACACTTGTTTATCCTTTCCTTGGCTGGCGGACACTTGGGTTGTTTCCATATTTTGGCAATTGTGAATAATGCCTCTGAACATCGGTGTACAGATGTGTGTTTGTGTCACAGTTTTCAGTTCTTCTGGATATATTCCTAGTACAGGAATTGCTGGATCATATGGCAGTTCTTTAATTTAGCTTCCTCAGGAACCGACAAACTGTCTTCCACAGAAGCTGCACTATCTTACATTCCCACCAACAGTAAATGAGTGTTCCTGTTTCTCCACATCCTCTCCAGCTCTTATTGTTTCCTGTTTTTTTTTTTTCAATAATGGCCATTCTATGAGGTGTGAGATGATATCTCATTGTCGTTTTGATTTGCATTTCTCTAATAGCTAGTGATACAGAACATTTTTTCATGTGCTTTTTGGCCATTTTATTTCTTCTTCAGCGAAATGTCTATTTAAGTTTTTTGTCCATTTTTTAATTGGATTGATTGCTCTTTTATTGTGAATTGTATGATCTCTTTATACAGAATGGAAATCAAACCCTTATTGGATATGCAGTTTCCAAATATTTTCTCCCTTTGAGTGGGCTATCTTTTCACCTTCTTGACGAAGTCCTTTGAATCACAAAAGTGTTTAAGTTTGAGGATGTCCCATTTATCCATGTTTTCTTTCATTGCTCGTACTTTCAGTGTAAGGTTTAAGAATGTACCATGGGGGGGTGGGCAGATGTGGCTCAAATGGTTGGGTGTCCATCTCCCATATAGAGGGACCTGGGTTTGATCCCAGGGACCTCCTTGTTAAAAAAAAAAAAAATGTACCACCTAACACCAGGTCTTGAAGATGTTTTCCTACATTTTTTTTCTAGGACCTTTATGGTTCTAGCTTTTATATTTAGGTCTTTGATGGATTTTGAGTTAATTTTTGTATAAGGTATGAGATAGGGGTCCTCTTTCTTTCTTTTGGCTATGGATGTCCAGTTCTCCCAGAACCATTTGTTGAATAGACTTTTCTTACCCAACTGGGTGGGTTTGACAGGCTTGTCAAAAATCACTTGACCATAGATGTGAGGGTCTGTTTCTGAACCATCAATTTGGTTCCAGTGGTTTATGTGCCTATCTCTATGCTGGTATCATCCTGTTTTTACCACTGTAATTAGGTAATATGATTTTAAGTCTGGAAGTGAGAGTCCTCCAACATTGCTTTTCTTTTTTAAGATGTCTCTGGCTATTCAGGGCACCTTACCTTTCCAAATTTTTGATAATCGTGTTTTCCATTTGTTTAAAAAATGCTGGTAGAATTTTTATCAGGATTGTATTGAATCTGTATATCAATTTGGGTAGAATTGACATCTTGATGATATTTACTGTTACAATCCATGAGCATGGAATGTTCTTCCAATTATTTAGGTCTTTTAGAAATTTCTTTTAGCAATGCATTGTAGTTTTCTGAATACAAGACTTTACATCCTTGGTTAAGTTTATTCCTAAATATTTGCTTCTTTTAGATAGTATTGTAAATGGAATTTTTTTCCTGACTTCCTCCTCAGATAGTGCATTACTAGTGTATAGAAACACTACTGATTTTTCTGTATTAATCTTGTACCCTGCCACTCTGCTGAAATTGATTAGTAGCTCTAGTAGCTTTGTTATAGATTTTTTGAACTTTCTAGGTATAGGATCATATCATCCGAGAATAGCAAAAGTTTTATTTCTTCCTTTCTGATTTCGATGACTTTTATTTCTTTTTCTTGCCTAACTGTTCTAGCTAGAACCTCTAGCACTATATTGAACAACAGTGGTGACAGTGGGCATACTTGTCTCGTTCCCATTCTCAACAGGAAAGCTTTCAGTCTTTCACCATTGAGTACAATGTTAGCTATGGGTTTTTCATATATGGCCTTTATCATGTTGAGAAAGTTTCCTTTAATTCCTATCTTTTGTAGTATTTTTATCAAGAAAGCATGCTGTATTTTTTCAAATGCTTTTTCTGCATCAATAGATAGGATCATGTGATTTTTCTTCTTTGATTTATTAATATGGTGTATTATGCTGATTGATTTTCTTTTGTTGAACCACCCTTGCATGCCTGGTATAAAACCGACTTGATGGGGGGCGGATGTGGCTCAAATGGTTGGGCGTCCGTCTGCCATATGGAGGGACCTGGGTTCGATCCCCGGGACCTCCCGGTAAAATAAAAAATATATATATAGAAGGCGCATGGGCTGCCAGGCTCTGTGTGCTGCTGAGCTGTCGGGCCCTGGGAGCCATGCAGCAGGATGATGACGTAACAGAGGAGAGACAAGACGAGATGCTCCGAAAGCTCCAGAAGCCAGGAGCTGAGGTGGCACAGGCAGCAGAATACCTCTCACCTACATCGGAGGTCTCCAGGATCGAATCCTGGTGAAGACTAGAGGAGGAGGATGAGAAGAGATGGCAGGAAACACACACAGAGAATTGCCCAGCAAATGGACACAAAAACAGCAAATGGGGAAGGGGGGGTTTAAAATGGATAAAGTAAATAAATAAAATCTTTAAAAAAAAAAAAAAAAAAAACCGACTTGATCATGATGAATAACTCTTTTAATGTGTTGTTGGATTCAATTAGCAAGTATATGGATTTTTGCATATATGTTCATTAGGGAAATGTGTCTGTAACTTTCTTTTTTCGTAATTTCCTAACAAATTAATTTTTAATGTAATATTTATTAAAATGCAAATTACCTGTGTTCTGGCTCAGTCTTATATTAACCATCCTTTATCCTACAACCAAAAGAGAGGGTTCCCATGCCCACGTTCATCCTTAATTTTTATGTTGTATACAAGTAAAACACTTTAGGCAATTGAGCTTCTATGATTGTTTGGTTTGAGTACTCTACCAGACCTGAGTGGAGTGCCCGTTCCCTAATCAATTTTTTAAAGTGGTTTGGGAGTATCATTCCTATTTGAAGAATTAATTTTTTTGATCAGGTATTACTCAACCTATGTATGGACACAACTGGATATAAATATATTTCACCCCAAACTTCAGAGCAAGGTGAGAAAAATGGCATTATCGCAGAATGATTCCCTCCTACAATCAGTTGGGGAGGGGGATGTTGGCCAGCATTTTAATCTGTTTTCTCTCACTGATTCTAGCATAATACTCATTCATGCTGATGAAAATAAACAAACGAGCAAACAACCCAATAATGAGCCTTTCAAGTTCATTCCATCTGGCCATCTGGCTATACTTTCCTCTGCCTTCTCATCCTCACTGTCATCAGCAAATCTCCTTTCTAAGTCATTTCCCTGCTTTTACTGAGCCCTTAATACCAGGTTCATGGTTTTCTTTTATATGCCCAAACCAGCCACCACCTTGTGCAATTTTAATATCCATAAGGAATAGGTATCCATTTTGCCAAACTACTCTCTGCTATTCTGATAAACTAGTCGATTGAATCCTCCGTATGTTTGGAAGCTGTGTTCCAATTCCTGACCATACCATCTTTCCAAAGAGTCTGGAATCCGTGGCCAGCGGGACCACTATTTTGTAAGAACCCTCAGCTATCTAGGCTCTTTTCTCTGAGCATTCATTACTCTGAAAGACAGCTTTATGTACTTATTATTACCCCACTGGATCAAAAACTCATAGATGGTGCCTTCAAAGTTAATTAATTGGTTAAAAAGAACACCCATGGGTGCTCATGGGTATCTGCTGAATTCAACTGAATGTCAAAAGTTGAGTCCCATCTAAGGCTGAGTTTGCTCTCCTCTAGAAAACACACTAACACACCAACATTTATTTGTTTGTTTGCTTTTTAATTTTTTTTTTTTTTTTTTTTGAGGTACTGAGGGCCAGAGATTGAACCCAGAACCTCATATGTGAGAAGGCAGTGCTCAACCACGGAGCCACATCAGCTCCCCTGAGTTGGTTTTTTCATTTGTTTTGCTTGTTGTTTGTTTTTGTTTTTAGGAGGCACCAGGAACTGAACCTGGAACCTCCCATGTGTGAAGAAGGTGCTCAACTGCTTTGAGCCATATCCGCTCCCCTGTTCATTGACTTTTCAAGTTTGAGACATTATTGGGATCACAAATACCACTGAATAAAAGAAACGTTATTAGGGAGTAGGTGAGTATGAGCCTTGATTTTGGACCTGGAAGCAGTGATCTGTTCTCTTTCTTTCTTTTCTGTTGTCATTTATTGATTTCCTTCAATCCACAGACCCTTCAAATAGGAGGGATACAAAGATCAATTTGTCAGTGGTAGTACTCAGTATAAATACTGGCTAGTCATTTGGCCAGTACTGTGCTCTGCAGAAGTGTGACTGGCCATAGAGCTATAGAGAAGGCAATGGTCCTTCTTGACTGTTTCTTTAATTGCATTGATGGAGAAATGCAAAGGTGAAAGTGTAGTCTCTTCTAAAAGAGAGTGAGATGGATCACAAGAGATTTGAAAAGCAAGATGTTGGCATTCTTGCCTGAGGCCTAAAAACAAAGAAAGCTGGAAAGGACCTAAGAGACCATCTAATCACTAGTCCACTTCTCTGGTTATTTTATAGCTGAATTTTGCCTCCATCAATTTTTTTCTTGAGCTTTTCTTTTCTTAGTGGAGGACTGGGTATATTAAACCTTTATATATAGTAACCTTTGGTCCATAGAGCAATCCTTTGAGTAACATTAAAGCAAGAACTTACTTGAGGTTTGAAGCAGCTTCCCAGAAATGCAACAGGGACCCTGTTCTCCGGCATCATTATCGCCAAGAGCACACAGAAAAGCAGGAAGAGAAGAAACAGAGTTGTGCTGTATGCCACAAAGAGCTGTTGTAGGGCTCCCTCTACAATATCTTGTCATGTTCATCATCAATGGCCATTTCCATCACTTCTACCTCAGGTCTATTAACATATATTCTAAACCATTTACTTTGTCTCCAGGTACCTTCTCTTTAAAATACCCTTTGGAGTTCTTCCAGGAATACCTCCCCAGAGCACAGCTATAACCATGCCTCCTGTGCTTTCGTGGTTCCCTTGCAAACAAATGAGGAAAATTCCCTGACCTGACATTCAAGGATTTCTATAACATAGCCCTATTCATTCAATAAAGAAATGTAAGAAATTAAAGCAATATGAAAGCATATAAAGTAAAATAAATGGGCAGTCCCCATCTATTCCTCTAATCTTTTCCCTGAAGCAACCACCCTAACAATTTCTCTATCCTTTTTTCTAGCCTTATTTCTTCTGACTTCCTGTACACATTCAAGGCTCCAGCTGAACAAATCTCCTTACCACTCTACATGTTTTCCTTGCTTTCCTGTCCTAAGCTTTTGCTCACATTATTCCTTAAACCTGGAATGTTATGGAATATTTTTCCCTCCATCTTTGAATCTCCAAATTCTACTAAACTTTTGGTCCCTTACTTCAATGTCACTTGCTTTATGAGGCTTTTGCTGATCTGCCCATTAAAAATTTCCCTTCTTCCTTGAATTCCAAAAGCATGTCTTCTGGCTCCTGCTTATGACACTTGTTATTTTATTTCTCTGTTCTTTCTGTACAAAGCCAGCCTCCTATATTTGTCTATGAGCTCCTGGACCAGAGATCATTTCTCAGTTCACCTTGGTACCCCCTACAATATCTATTTTGGACCCTTCCAAATACATAGTGGGGATTTCAGTAAAATATCTGAGTGAGGGAAAGAGCATGGAGCATCCACTCTGACGGCTTGGCTTTCAATTCACTTTTTAAAATTCCAATGACATCACCTGAAATGTCAGTGGGATCTGTAGCATCTCAAACAGTTAAAGGATGCAGTGAGTCATCAGGGGCTGTGGAATACTGACTGGTTTCAGGTGACTATTTGGAACACTCAGTCAGAGAATTAAACAGAAAAGAACCCCACAAAACCCAATCCCAACTTTAAGACTGCTGCTATTTTAAAGAGAACAATATGACTCTTTTCAAACTGTGGAGCTGAACAATCCCTCTCATTATTTCAGTGAAACCCAAACAGGCATTTAAACTCCAAAACAACAACAAAAACTCCCAGAGCCCCTAACCTTCCTCTGGTTTGGCAAGCAACTTTTGCAATGACTGTGTAGTGCTCTCTGGTGAAAAATGAATTCTGTTTCATTTTCTTTTAACACACAACATTTGAAAGGGGTCATTTTCAGCATAATGTGGGAGTGAATGAAAGGGGGGTCATCAAAGGGGAGAGTGTTTCCCACAGTCTTAGACTAGAAGACCGTCAAATTTACTTGCTTTACATATTTTTAAAAATCCCCAGGGATGGTTAATGGAAAGTGACAACACCTACATAATGCAGAAATGCTTTCAAGACAACATGTTTATTAATTTTTTGCATTTGGTATAGCCTGCATAGACTTTTGTATATAAAATAATGCAGTAAAAGTTTAATCATATGGAATCTTAAACACTGTAGGGAACAATCCCATTATCTGTTGCTTTGTAGCACTGATTTATCCACAACAATTTTCATCCTATTTGTAATTTTATAAAAAAATACAAGTCCCCCAACAATCTCATCCCCCAAATGGTTAAATCATTATCAGTACATTTGTGAGCCTACTCCTATTTAAAGTTATTGCTGGAACTATATCCAATGACAGTTAAAACAACTCAAAGCCCTTTAAAATACAAGGCTCTTCTCCAAAACTCTTTTACCTCATTTGTACCTGGACTTTACAGACAATTTTCATTATTCTTTCATGATTTTCTATACAAGTAAATTTAATTCATTCTCCTAACAGAACTACAGTTTATCTTGATAGCAATATCAAGGGAGGAAAAGAGTTACTGAAAAAATTGACAATAATTATGAGGTTGGAATGAAATTGTGAGATGCTGTGGGGAAGAAGGGTTACAAGAAAGGAGATGGTGTGGGCAAGAAGAAATAGAAATGGTAAAAGTCTGGCACGCAGCAAGGGGCTGGGCAGTGATATCTGAGGCCAGTTCAGCTTGGGCACAATAGCTGTGTCTTTGGAAATGACCAATAAACAGATTTCCTTCCATCACGAGCCATGGGAGTCTAACCTTTTATTTCAGTGGAGATGCCAACTCTGATTATCTTTTGCTAACAATGCCAATTATTGTAGGGTCAGAGGAGGCCTGGTTCCTTGCCTGCATGAAGAGCCTCACAAGCCATCCAGAGACCTGGAAGCCAATCCTCACCCTTGCCCTCCACATCCAATTTATCACCAAGTCCTGTCCACTCTCCCATCTACATGCTTCTGATCCTTTGCTTCTCTCTCATTCACTGCCCTTTGGTCTGGTTCACTGCAATGGCCTCCTAAGTAGGCATGCAGTCTTTGTACCCTCTGCCAATCTATTCTGCACATGGCAATCTGCCCATTTTCCCAGCCTCTCACTTTACAGATCCTACTCATACCTGGCTTTTTCACTTCCTTGGAATGCCCTTTTTTTGACCTCAGAATCCTTAAAAGCTATTCAAATTATTTTCTTTCAGCCACTCTGCCAGCCCCACTCCCCTTTTTGGATCTTTCTGGTCTTAACCTGGGGTAGGGTACCCTGGTATGTGCTCCCACTGCAATGCACAGGTATGCTTTTGTAATCCGTTGTTCAGTGGCACTCTTCTCTGCAGTCTGTAAGTGCTATGACATCAAAGATTATGTATGTCCTCATTTGTAGTATGGGGGTAAAATGAAAACGTATCTCATAAAATAAGAATTAAATGAGTTAATTCAAGAACAGTGCCTGATATCTATAAAGGCTATGCAAGTTTCAGTGGTCAGCAGCAGCAGTGGCAACAGAAGCTGCACAGTGCCTAGAACCAGGTATGTGCTCAATAAGTATGCTGAATGAGAATAATGGATGAACTTAGGAATTCACCAATCCATATGGCCTCTTTTTTCCAACTATCTGTTATCCATAATGGAGTATAGTAAAGCTATATGGGAAACAATCACAGAGAGGTATCATTTATTGTCACCACTTACTGACATCATGATAAATAGTAAAATTAGCATTCTGGGTGTCCTCAGATTCTGAATTTATTCTACTGTGCTGCAGAAGTAATATTCAAAGCAAGGAGATTTGGAGTTAAGAGGTAAAGGTATATATCATAAAATATATTTCCACTCTTCTTAATCTTGTCTATATTAAATTAAAAATTGTCCTTTTTAATAAACACCATACTCTTTAATTATTCCCAAGGTAAATCCTTTAGAAAAACATGCATGTAAGGTAGACCATGCCAACAAACATTTATAAAGAAAATTTCAACCAATGCTGGCAAAAAGGGAAGCTTTTTGCCCCTTTGTTCTAGTACATCTCATATATCAGATTCCTCAATGTCTTCATGTGACTGTACAAAGTGTTCTGATGGTTTAGCAGAAAGAGAAATGTATACCAACAAAGCTAGGCTTCTAGCACAGTTCTGTAGTGATGGTACTGACACTTATCAAAAACTGGATATGGGGGAAGCGGCTGTGGCTCAATCAGTGGGGCTCCCGTTTGCCATGTGGGAGGCCCCGGGTTCGGTTCCCGGGGCCTCCTGGTGAGGGCGGGCCCGCCCGCACGGCCTGGTTGGCTGGCCCGGCGAGCGCAAGCAGCAAGGGGGGGATAAATGAATAAATAAATAAAATCTTTAAAAAAAAAAAAAAAAAAAAAACTGGATATGGGGAAGGTGCCTCTGAGTTGGTCCAGTCCTGCCAAATCCTGTTATCTGACAATGTATTGTTAATTTACTTTCCTTTAAGGTAGACTGATAATATTTTTAAGTTATTTTGCTGCAGATAGCTCATTTGGACTTAAACACTGCATCATCATATCAGTAACCCAATATCTGTCCTTATTCGTGCTCCCTTAGCGCAAGATTTTTGTTTCTTTTATCTAAAGTTAACTTTTCTACCACTGCGCTGGACCCCATCTTTTTCTGTCTCTGAACTTGTGAAAATTCATACACTGTCTTCCCAATTTCATACATTGTTCTCAGTTCAGTCATCAACTCGGGAAACTTGTACTTCATTTAGAAGATTTGATAGTTATGAAAAATAATTCTTACAAATACATTGTTAGAGCCTTCATCCTTGCGTGTTTAAAGCTAAAGGATGTTCTATTGAAATCCCTCAATGACAATGAGAAATGCTGGAAATTTATTCACCTTACCTGTTTTTTTGTGGAACAAACTGGATCTGTACACCAGAGTACTGAAGTCCTGGGTCTGTCTGGGAGCTGAGGATAGCAACAGCCTCTGACTTTCTTCTGGGTTCCCAGGTGGGAAGGGCGAACTCTGTGAATATCTAAATTCATGTCTATCCATGCTAGATAAGTGGAGAACATCCTGAGCTTTCTTCTTTTCCTTTTTTAACATATTAACCAGAATATCTGAAACTTGACTTAAGGATTTAGTGACTCACACTAGATTATAATGATCGTAACACTAATGTCCCAAATGAGAATAATTTTCCATATACTATTTGCTGTCATACGGTAACGACTGACTTAAGGAAGTCTTCACCTTCCTGAAGTCATATATACAGTTATGGATAAACTAGGAGGCTGCTAGTCTTACAATATGGCACCATTATATGAAAATTAGCAAACCCAAGGGTTTTTAAAATGTTTGAGTTTAAAACAGTGAAGCCTTATAAATTGCATGAAAGGGTTTATAAAAAGTAAAATAAATACCAAGTCGTTTATAAAGGATATGGGGCTATGTATATATAGTTGTCAGTAAAGAAGTCTTTGCTCTGGGAAGATCACCCCCTCAACTGAGAGTTGTTCAAGAGGCAGCAGGAGGGCTGGAGGAGGGAGAATGGCAAATCAGCCTAATGAATCCTATTGACCGTGTGATGACGAGTGTGCAGCCAGGGAACCCCCATATCCAATATAAGCTGCTTACTCAGAGCATATTCAGATGGGATTGAAAGTCACTTTTTATTTTTGGTCCCAAATGGAACTGAAAATAACTGAATTTTTTTTATTTGCACAGATATATCATTTTAAAATGAAACTTTTGTGGGCTATTTAGATATACCAGGAACACTGATAATAAGCAATCAAAGCACTCCATTCCTGCCTACTTCACTGTGGATTCTGAAGGCTAAGGTTTTTTGCCTATCCATGAAAAGGAAAGACTCTAATACCTTTTGAGAATCTCGGACTCTAACTGCATTTGCAGTAAGATGAATCCAGAGTCTTAATGATCCCTAGAGATGCCTTCATTAAAACAGGAGTCTAAGATGTGAGCATGGAGGAAACACAGGGATGGTGTGGGAGAGGAGAGTGCTACCCAAGAAGGAGGGGAGGCACCCAGATTATGCTTGGGCAAGTGACATGTAAATCATTTCTTCTCCCTGTTTCTCTTCAGCTTTGATTTCAACTTTTTGGTGACTCCAGAAGCATGATGGTTTTTTCTCTCACCATCTCTGATGTGGCTTCTATTCCCTGCCTTCAAAACAGTTGGCCTTTCTAAAGGTGTTCACAGCTTCTTCAGTGCCTGGGCATTAGCCTGATGGACAACAGGGCTCTGTCCAGATCTCCCACTTCTCTTTGTATAGAATTGATTATTGATATCATTGGTTCCATTCTAATGGTGATATCCATTCATTCACTCATTCAACAATACATGCCAGGCACTAGTCTAGGCACAAGGATGGAGCAATGGAAAGGGAGACTACGCTCCTGTTCTCATGAAGCAGCCATCCTACTGGAGAGAGACAGATCTCTCTCTCTCGTTCTCTCTTTCTCTCTCTGTCTCTATCTCACACACACACAGCCATCAAAAAGTGATAAGTATCAGCTAATTTTAAAAACGTCAGTAGTAACTGGGTGGCCACTCTACATTGGGTTTTCAAGAAAGGCCCTTCTAAGAATGACATTTAAACGGAGATCTGGATAACAAGAAGGAACTAGCGAGAAGAAGAGCATTTAAGCAGAAGGCATGGCTAGTGCTAAAGCCCTAAGGAGTAATGGGCAGTGTTAGCAAATGGGAGATTTTATACCCCAGGGGACATGTGGCAGTGTCTAGAGACTTTTTTTTTTTTTTTTTTTGGTTGCCACAACTGGGGAGGGGGATGCTCCAGATATATATAGCAGGTAGAGGCGAGGGATGCTTCTAAAAGTCCTACAGTGCAAGGCCAGCCCCCACACTAAGACTTATCCAGCCTAAATTGTCAATAGTGCAAGGCTGAGAAACTCTGTGTTAGAAGGCCAACAAAAAGGTCATTGTGACCAGAGCAATGAAGTCAGAAGGGTAGGCAGGGGCAAGATCACATAGGGCCTTGTCAACCACAGCAAGGCGTTTGGATTTTATTCTAAATACAATGGGAAGCCCCTGGAAGAGTTTAATCAGGGAAACGATGTGCTCTGATTTACATTTTGTAAAGAACACAATACAAATCTGTCTTCTTTGTTGCCTTCCTTCTTCCCACTTTTCCTGTCTTCTCTCTCTCCTCATTTCCATTAAGCTAGGCCTTCGTTGGTGCCAAGTGCTGTGCTGAGTATCAACTGACACTCTGTTACATGCTTTGTGAAGGACTGTCTGAACTTTGGCAATGGGACCATTTTTATTCAAGAACATTCAATGTCATTCACTGTCATTTAGGTTGTAACACTGTATTTTGATACGTTCAAGGTTTAGTTTTGTTTTTTTTTTCCCTGAAAGTTGTATCTTCTTATTCCTCCTGTCACAGTCTTAGCCTTCTGGCTTCTATGAAGAAAGATATGAAAATATCCTCTAACCTGACTCTAAGTAACTATGAAATTTCAAGAGCTTTTCTTGGTTATTAGTTCTTGGTAAGTGTTGGGAATGATTTAATGCATGTATTAAGTCTGAGCTAATTTTTAAATTCTGAGTTTGCCCATTGCCTACATAGGCATAGCTTCCATTATATAATGTTTCAAGGAGCACAGAGCACTTCCCAATATGTTATCTTGCTGGCTTTGCCCAGCACCGTGAGCTTGGCGGAGCAGGTATCATGCTCCATTCCTAGAGTAAGAAAGAGCTTCACTGAGGTTAAGTAGTTGTAGAGCAAATGAATGAAGGGCTAGGATTTCAACCCAGGGTTTTGAACTTTAAGTTCAGTACTTATTCCACCATACCTCATTTTGAATATGAGCCCCAGATGGAGGGAACCGTGTTGGAGTCATTCACAGTCAATAAAGAATCTAGTGGAGCCCCACAAGAACAGAGGAACCTGGGATTTGCCACGGTGAAAAAGGGGGATGACGTACGTCTCTCTTGCTCTCTATTTTTAAAATAAACACATATGAACAAGCCTGGACTGTTCCCTCTCTGTCATATCTCATTTCATCCCTCCTGTATTCACAGACATTCATAAGCTCAGAAGGGGATTAAGAAGCTGGTAGGAGTATTTAGGGGAGAAGATCCTAGATTAGGATCAAGGCCAGGAAAAGGAAAAGAAGCAGAGCTCAGACTGGGGCTGGGGCCAGGACTGAGGTCCAGGCTGGGACCATTCATTACTAGAGATGGATAGGGTAAGAGTGAGGAAAAGGAATGCAAGGGTGACAATGCTTGTAGGCAGCACTCACAGACGGGATTGTGCGGGGGTGTAATTCACCATGGAACCTCTTGTTACTGGCTGTGGATAATAAAGCAGCTAAAACTCTCTTGACTCAGACATACAGGATCTGCTCATACTCAACTAAAATTAGAGACTGAAGTTAATCAGGCAGCATGCCTACTTTGTATTTGCTTTGTTTTTACCTGTTTAATAACTGGATTTCCTTATGTAGGTTATTTTTATGCATTTTGCACAACAGCTGAAGCTAAACTGACTCTTAGCAAATTTTTTTAAATGAACAAAACCATCTGTTTATAAAGAACTAACCAAAATAATTTCTTGTGAGTGTTTAAAGCCTACAAATGTCAATTCTTTTACAAGAAGCTTGAAAAGGTGAAAATGAGAAACAATACTGAAGAAATACTTGGGAGTCTTGAGGTCTAACCAAGACTGCTGGTCAATCCAACAGGGGTTCTTGAAAAGTAACCCCCTATTCTGTGACAGCGGGAAGCACAAGCTCTCAGGTGCTGCTCCCTTTTACAGCACCCAAAATATACTTCCTTCTATAGCAAATAATAATTCTATCTTGAAGACTCATCTGTACTCACTCCCAAATTTGGAAACATTTGTAAGCAGTAGATCTGGCTTTTAAATAAAAAGTTACATTTAAGCAAATCCATGCTCTTCATAAGCTAAACACCATTTGTCATTTTTCAGGCATCATTTGAGTTTCACCCACAACATCAGCCTCAAAATCTGGGCCACAATGAGTTCATGGTAAGCCTGGTGTCTGGCCAGCTAGCTAAAGATAACTAGCTATCTTACTGGCCCAGGCCTAAAACAGAAAGAGCGCTACAGAGTAGTCCAAATATATTTTTAAAAATTTAATATTAAGAGGTGGTGTAAAAAGCCCAGACTTTCCAATAAACTAGAATATTTCCTGCAATAATACCTGCATCTAGCTAAAAACAAAGTAAAAGTTTTTCTTTTACAGTAACTCTAGTAACTGTGCTCTAGTCACTATATTTTGTTTGCTGAAGGGACATTTCCCTTCTAAATGGAAAGAGGCAATGGGAATTGGAAGCAGGGTGGGTAGCTGGGTGATGTTGCTGGGAAAAGATACCTAAATGTTCTCACTCCTCTTTTCAAGCCTGTAGAGGCAGAGCTTCTTGTCATTTCAGAAAGGATACTGATTTCATTATCTCTCTGCTTTAGAATATCTCGCAGCTTTTTATATTCTTCCTCTTTTAATGGTTCTTGGCAGTCTTGGACTTTGCTTTCAGAGGAGACTGTATTCTTTCCAAGAATCTTCTTATCATTCAGTAGTTTCTATTAGATGGAATCAGAGCTTAGTATCCATACCTCTATTCTAAATTTCCTTGTTTCTTTGACTCTTTTTTTCTTTTTACAATTTCATGCACACAGCAGGTCTCCTTGTCCTTGCAATTCCTGTCTCCTTGTCCTTGCAATTCAGCCTCTTCTGCAAAGTACATCTCCCCTCTGTCCCACCCTCTTCCTCCTCCTCCTTCCTCCATCCCTTCTCTCCTATCTTATCTCTCCTTCCCTAACTGAGGAATTCCTATTCAAATATTATTGCCTCATGGACTCCTTTCTCACTTTGCTCAATCTTTTCACATAACACCATGCTACTCAACTCACACTTTTATTATAGCACTGATCATATACTATACTTATTCTCTACATGTCTGTCTTCTCCATGCCTGATTTTCTCAACTTTGCTTTATCTATGCCTGGGCCATAATAGACTCAATTTGTTTATCACTTTGTTTATTATCTTAACAAAGTATTCAAAAATACAAGTGTGATAGAGGTAAATGTTCATTATATTTCCACTGCATCCTCATCAGAGACAAAACCTAAGGCCTGAAGAATTATATGGATAATTCAAAACTATTTAAAAATTCAGGACAGAATTCTCTTGAAAATAAGTGCTTTTAAACACGGCACTGTACTACAAATAAGGCAGAGACTCTTAGCAAAAGAATTAGAAGTCTATGTTCTAACCTTATTTTTTGGCAGATAAGATACAAACTCTGAGGAAACTCAGTGATAACCACAGCATTGGGCAAAGATCGCACCATTCTGGATGTTTGGGACTGGGCCTTAGACCTTTCGAGGGCTGGTCAACTAGGAAGATTTTTACTGCAGTGTGAACATGGCAGAATTGGTTTCTACTGGAGGAAACATTTAAATTTACCTTTAAATGATGAAAACAGTGATGAATTTTACGCATATCAGCGCCAACCTCTAGTCTACTCTCTGGATCCTGGTCTTCCAAAAAGGATGTTAGCAGTTTTTCCAGCCTAAAAAAGTACATAAGGTATGAGAAGCAACTATGAGCCAGAAACTTTAGAAATTCTAATGGCATTGCCTAATTGGTTAACATCTGAAGCACAGGATATTGTTCCCCCTTCTTTACGGAAATATAGTTATCTGATAAGGACTCTAAAAATTAAGGGGAAGCAGGTTGACAAAGCGAAATCTATAGATAATGCAGTATGTGACTAATTTCTAATGAATTCATATGCAACTTTCAATATAGGAATCATTCGATTTCTACAATACATGCATTCTAGCCAAACTCAATTTCTATGCTTCTGTGTCTGGCTGCTGCATTGCCACAGAAAGTAATGAAAAATTTTTTTATTAGTTGCATTAAAAATTCATACTATTCAGACTCAGCAGGGACCTCAATGATATTCTATAGCTCTTTTAATCATTCCTGGTTGACTTGTATTCTTCACAGTGGCTATTCCAAATATTTCCACGACCCCAAACCTACCACTACTTCCTCTTCATTCTCCATCAATAAAGTAGCTTCTCATTAGGCTGAGAAAGTCAAAGCTGTGAAAAGTAGGCTCCTTCAGTTTCTTTTTCTTCACCTCAAAGTTCTCTGTCTCACCACTCAGGCCCTCTTCCTTCTTTTGTATATTTTGGATAATATCCTTCTCTCTCTCTCGAGGCCAACCTCTCCTCCTGGGCTATTCCTACTTCTTCTAGGGTTTGCCTGATTAATTACTCCCTTTCTCTTACCTCTTCATCACCTCTCCACACTGATTCTTTACTCTTTGCTTACAATGATTTTCATGTTTTCCTATACTAAAACAAAACAAAATGAAAACAAAACACCTCCCTTTGGAGGGACCATCCAACCATTTCCTTTGAAGTCCTGCTTCAGTTTGTTGGATCATGTGTGCTGACTTCCTAGCTCTCCCATTAGTTTGTAAGGATCTTGGCTCTTAGTCATCTTTGCATTCCTCCCCATCCACCCCCGAATCTAGTGCAGTGCACATGTTAGGTTTGCAATATAAATATATTCATTAATGAATGGACTCATTTCCATGGAAATGATTCCTCTATATGTGGAGATGGAACCCTTGATAAGGAAGGTGTAAGGAATGCAATCAGTATCTAAAATGCTAGGTATCATAAAACAGCAGCAGCATATCTTTTTAGCATTATCATGAAAATATTTGCACATCTCAGGATCTTTTCAAACTCTAAATATTTCCCATCTACTGTTACTATCAGCCCACTCAAACAATATATAAAGATTTTCATCATACAGCGGCCAAAGACGTCACTTTTATCTCTTCCTATATACTGTGACATGTGACAAGTGTTTACAAATAAAAGATAATCTGTTTTGTAGTTTTTAGAGAGTTTATTCAGGTGATGGAATGCCCATTTATTTATTTCTCCCCTCCCCCTGTCCCACCTCATTGTTTGCACTTGCTGTCTGATCTCTGTTGATCTTCTTTTTTTAGGAGGCACTGGGAACCGAACCTGGGACCTCCCATGTGGGAGGGAGGCATCCAGTCACTTGAGCCTGCTTGTTGTGTCTCATTTTGTTTCCTCGCTGTGTCTTTTTGTTGTGTTATCTCGCTGCGTCATCTTGCTGCATCAGCTCGCCACGCCAGCCTGTCACGTCAGCTTGCTGTCTTGCTTAGGAGGTACCGGGAACTGAACCTGGGACCTCCCACATGGTAGGTGGGTGCCCAACTGCTTGAGCCACATCCACTTCCCCAAGAAACTTTTAATGTTTTTTTTTTATATAAAATATTATGAAATACATGCTTACTGAAAAATTCTGAACAATACAGATGTGAATAAATTAAAACGTGAACTCCCCTCCCACCATTTCCATCTCATTTATTCACTCTTTTTTTTTTTTTTTTTTTTTTTTAAAGATTTTATTTATTTATTCATTTATCCCCCCCTTGCTGCTTGTGCTCGCTGGGTCAGCTAACCATGCCGTGCGGGCGGGCTTGCCTTCACCAGGAGGCCCCGGGAACCGAACCCGGGGCCTCCCATATGGTAAACGGGAGCCCTACTGATTGAGCCACAGCCGCTTCCCCCTTTATTCACTCTTGATACCTCAGGGAATGCACTGTTAACAGCTGAAATATATTCTTCTAGCTTTTAACAAAGCAGATACATATGCTCATTTATAGATTTTGTTTGGTTTTACAAAAATGAGATTACACTCTGAATAGTGTTCTTCACCATTATTTTTCCAAACAATTGACTAAGGATAAACCGCTATATCAGTTCATATATAGTAGAGCTCTTTCATTTTTCATGGTTATATAATATTCCATACTATGGAGACACTGGTCTTCTCAAGGTGGACATGACATTGAGATGAGACAGTCACAGTTACTATTTTCCTCTGTAACCCATGAGGAGACCTGGATCTACAATCCTAACTTAATGAGGCTTCAAAACAATTAAAATATTTATGTACTTGTATTTTTCCTAAATACTTACTTAGTAGAAATCCTGAAATTTTGAAAAATTGTCATGAGTTCTAAAATACACCCATTTTCTAGAGTAAAAGTATTTTTCCAGTGTCCATAAACTTTCTATGGACAATATTAGGATAAAAGTAAGAGCTAATCAATTCTTCTGTATTACTTTTTCTTTAGAAAATAATTTCTTCTGTATGCTTTGATTGTAATATGTATTCTAGGAAACTTCTCTGAAGGAAGGCTGAAGTGGAATCCCAGTTCACAAGAAAGCACTGTAAAATACAAGCCTGCTGATTTGCTTAGTGACCACATACAGATTACTCAGCCTCGCTGAGCTCTGGCTATTCCATAAAATCCCTGGAGGAGGATACAAGCACCAAGGATGCGATCCAAAGAAATGGTTAAGAACTTCTGCCTAAATGAAAGAATTAGATTGCTCTACTCTTTCAGGGACACGATTAGCCTGATACATGACTAAGAATGAAGATCAGGCTTTTTGATCTTTCCAGTTCTAAGCACTTGAGACCACAAAACCTTTTAAGGAAAAAAAAAAAAAAGTCCAGTCATTCCTTCATATATTGTTGAATTTGTTTTCTTATCACGTAAGGATTTGGTTTAATAATTAAAATGCAGAAAAATGCTTAATTCAGATGTTTCTGATGTACTTATCTAAGCTAAGAGTGGACAATTGACCTGTGTTTTCCTATCTTCCAAAATAGTTCCCAAGTTCATACCTAGTCACTGTTCCCACTGAGGGGTCTCCCAGCTGCCAGAACCCTGCTGGACAGCAAAGTATTGTTTACTAGAAAAGGCTCTCTTAGGAGGTCAAATGAGTATAGTAAAGTCTGTTCTTTAGGAAATGCCCATGTAAACAAGGAACTTTACTTTTTCTCTACCATCACTAGGAGAGAGGAAAGAAGGGACAAGAATCCTTAGGGGAAAATGAAAACAAATGTATACCATTCACTTCTAGTCTCTATGGACAGGAAATATGATAGATAATCGAAGCATGTCTGAACATATTATCTGGCTAATGGTAGGTGATTGCTAGATGTATGGTGACCCCCACCGCCCACTGTTTTTTTTTTTTTTTTTTTTTGTGATGGCTGTCTGTTCTCTGTGTCCATTCACTGTATATTCTTCTGTGTCTGCTTGTCTTCTCTTTAGGTGGCACTGGGAACCAATCCTGGGACCTTCCAGAGTGGGAGAGAAGTGCTCAATTTCTTGTGCCACCTCAGCTCCCTGGTCTGCTGCATCTTTTATTGTCTTTCCTCTCTGTCTCTTTTTTATTGTTATTGCATCATCTTGCTACGCCAGCACTTCCACATGGGCCAGCACTCAGCAGAGGCCATCTCGCCACGCAGGACAGCTTGCCTTCACCGGGAGGCCCCAGGAGTCGAACCCTGGACCTCCTATATGGTAGACGGGAGCCCAATTACTTGAGCCACATCCGCTTCCCGATGTATGGTGACTCTTAACTATCGCCACCAAATTGACAGCTAAGGAGTTACGTCTGACAGCCTGCATGCCAGTCCAGCAATTCTATCATATTCTAAATTTTATACCTGCCCCCATAACTAGAATTGAACATATTTTCTAATATGTGCTTACCCCTTTGAGACCACTCTACACTCCTCTCTCTGTTCCCTACATTTCTTGCCAAAAAATGAAGTCATGTCTGTAGTCATATTTTCAAGGAAATTTAGGTTTAATAGGTGAATAAAAAGACAAAGTGAGTTTATTTTCATTTTCATTAACAATAGCTAATATTAATTAAGCATGCAGTAAATGTTAGACAATCTGCTACACTATGTGCATACATTATTTTCTTAATCCTCATAACAACCCTATGAGGTAAGTACACATCACAGATGAAGAAACCGAGGTACAAGGAGGTTAAATAGCTTGCCCAAGGTCACACAGCTAGAAAATGACAGAAGTGGGATTCAAACTTCAGTAGGCTGGCTTCATAATCCAAGCTCTACTTACTATACTATAGATAAGTTACTAAGTTTATTTAAATATCATGCTGGGCAATGTGCTTCTATAAAGGAGAACCCTTACCCACTAGAATTCTTTGAGGAGGTGAATAGGTAGATAGACAGAAGGGAAATCATAGAGTAGCATTTACTTAGATCTTGTCAAGGTCCTTGACCAGCAGTTTTTATAATAGCCAAAAAAGTTGGAAAGAAATTAGGACCATCCAACAGTAGGAGATTAATTAAATAAATTATGGCATAGTTATAGACTGGAATGCTGTGCAACCATTCAAAATAATGGTGAAGAGGTATTTATCGGCACTAAAAATATTCATGATATATTACGATAGGTCAACAATAAACCCCTTTGCAGAGATTCTGCAAGTTCCCTGTAACACACTGGAGAAGACAGAAGACAAAAGGAAGAAAGAAGGAGGAAAGAAGGAAAGAAGAGAGGAAGGGAGGGAAGGAGGGAGGAAATCAAATGAAGCTCAACAATCCTGAGATTTCTCCCAGTTGCCTTTGGCTCAAGAACATTTATCATCATCCTGTAAAAGTAGAGATAGTGATCCCAGTTATTTTTCTTCAATATTTTTATGATGATGTTACATCTAGCTGTTTATTAAATCATGTTCACCACTTATACATTGAGTATTATTAGATGTTCTTATTATTCTCAAATAATCTTTAAAAAAAATTTTTATGAACACATTCCTATCAGTATTAGCTTCTAAAAATGGGTAAGAAACCATATATAGGAGAGTTGGTAGAGAAGAGGAAGGGGCATAAATAAGAAGAGTAAACCTAAATGGAGGCATGGAAACTCCTGCCTGTTCTAAATAATTGGGGTTACTATGGGAAGTATGCTGTGGGAGTGGAAGGGGGATAAGGCTTTGTAACTGGGGAACAAAGACAACAGAAGTGTCCTGCAGCACAGGATTGCACTGAAAACAAGGCTAGGGAGTACAGAGAACAGGACCTTCTTTTCAGATACTGAGCTGGAAAGAGTAAGGGGGATAAAACATATCCCAGTTGGTGGGTCAGGGTTGCTTGGTGGTAGAATCGTGTAAATACCTGGTAGCTCTGAGCTGACACACTGATGGTTTCTAGCTCTCCATTGGTTCCAGGAGAGGAGTAGGCAGCTCATTCCAAAAGCTAGGAAGGAGTTCTGATTTAAGAGATCTAATGAGTCCTGATTATACCAAAAAAGAGTTAAAAACCTGCCTGAGTCCTACCAATCAGTTTGTCACTAAATATTTTTCCATCAGGGACGGGTTGTCTTTGACAGGGTAAGTCAATGAGGATTCTGACAAACTACAGTTGTATATGAACATGAATGAAGAGCTGAAAAAGGACTAGAAAACAGTGAATGAAGGTATAAAAGGAAACTTGATAACTATTAATTTCAAGAAATATAACAAAATAGGAAGAATGGGGTAATATTTACACAATGAAAATAAATAATCATGATGAGATAAGAAATGTGGCTAAATTATTGGGTTGAATGACCTTGACTATTTTGCCAACATCTGTGGGTCAAAATAACACAATCTCTAAACTCTGTGAACTCTATGAGATGAAATAATTCAAGGAACAAAGAGAGTGTACTGCTTGGTCCATCTGTGACTTGCTACTCAAACTGTCAACATTGGACCAATATGATCAGAATCACTTGGTAACTTTTTAGAAATGCAGAATCTCAGGCCCCACCCTGGATCTACTGAATCAGAATCTGCATTTAACAGCATCTCCAGGTGATCCATGTCCACAGTAGTGTTTAAGAAGCATTGCAACATGGCAACCAGTCGTTGAATGTTGCCTCGAGGATCACATCAGCCTTGCAAATTAAACTAATAAACCAATAAGTAACTTGAAATGTTAAATGAAAGATGAGCTAACATTCCTTGATGGTTATTATGTTCTGGGTACTGTGTTAGTGACTTTCCACATTTCTTATTTAAATGGAAAATGGAGAGAATATCATAGACTGGTTCTCTTTATAACTGTCTTCTTCCAATTGCTTATTACTTTCATTGATAATTCATTATGGGTCAAGCACTTTCACATGTATTCTGTTATTCATTCTGTACTATCAACCTATAAAATTATATTCCTTTTTCATAGATGAGGACACAGAGCTCAGAGAAGTTAAGTAATTTGTATATTGTTACAAAGTTAGAAAACATAAACACCGGAATTTAAAAATAGGTCTAACCACATGTCTCACAAAGCCTCTCTAATAACTAGGAAAATTATCTTTTATCTTCATCATCAGGTTGACAACCAACTTGCTCGCCATAATGTCTGGTTATTACATTTGTATTTTCAATTCAGAACTTTCCTGCTGATATTTTTTTTTTATGAGAAAAGAAAGAAATGAGATTAAATAAACTTTGTGTCTGGCATATCAAAGAAAAGTTTTTAACAGGATGCAGTTGGTGGTGGTGGGGTGGGTCTTTAGCCCAAATGTTGGGGGGCAAAGGAAGGCCTTATTTTGATTTTGCTAATGTGATGTGTTACTGGATTTAATCTAGGTTCTTGACTTATGCTGCAGAAATGAATTTCAGAACACGTCAAGTGATTTAGGCCAGTACTTTACTAAGGTAGGGAGAGAAGAGAAATGGGAGAAAATAACAGATCACGGTCCCCGATAGAGGGTAAGGGGCTGAAGAGTGATGGAGAGGGCTTATTTATAGACTACAATTTCCCATTATAGATTATAAGTGCCCAGGTTTTACTTGTGTGTTGATCCGCACAGGGGGGACATGGCAAGAGCAGGGCACAGAAGCCATGAGGGCTGAAAGCAGCAGCAGGGGAGAAAACAATAGGGCAGGAGCCACTGGGAGCCGGAGCAGGAGGGATTTGACCTTTGCACCTGCTTTTTAAACTGTTAATTATTCCACCCCTTTGCTAATGGCATGAGAGGAGCTCCAGCTGTTTGCTGTTTTGATTGATTACCCCACCCATCAATCCCCCAGGAGGGCCCAATTATAGGGCCTCTGAAGAATATTAGGGGCTTCTCCTGGCTTCTGGGAGAAATCTCGCGAGTGTCTTCCAGCAGCCATCTTGGGGCATTGATGTCCACATGGACCTTTCGCCAGGTTCCAGATCCATCTATTGATTCTCTATATGAAGACAGCTTCAACAGGGTCCTTTTATGGGGTGTGATTCTTTAAAACATAGTGTTGGAATACTATGTAATTTACAAAAGGAAAGTTCAGATAAGAACAATACATTCACAATTTATGATTAACTGCAATCCACAGAACATGAAAAACTGAAGGCTGAGATCGTGCCAATATGACTATAACCAAAGGAAACTATATAAATATTTCTTGGGGTCATTAGTTTCATGTTAGTTTTTTGTTAGATTCTATTGAAAGAACTATTCCCAATTGGCTTAAGGGTGGCCATTTCAAGATTTTTTTTTTTTTTCTCATTTCTCTGTTCTATGATAAGTATTATATACATTATATCCTTCCCAAGCCCAAACCAGTAAGTAAAAGACATAAAGACATGAATTCTTATATGCAAGGAATTGAGTTCAATGTCAGCCACTCTGCTTGGATGAGTTCTTTTTAAAAACAGCAGGGGACCAGAAAAATTTTCCTTTTAGTGATGCAGAGTTCCCCTTTAGGATTTACTATAGTGATGCATATTTCCTTTTTCCATCAGGAAAAAGCACAGTTATATGGTGTCTCAAAAATGCAGAGTTGCACAACTGCTTGATACTTTTAGTGTTTTGAATAGCAAATGTGAAAAATCCAAATCCAAATCCAGGCTGGTTTGCCTCAATAATGGTGAAGATATGGCCTATTTAAAAGAAAATGCACTTGTAGCCATGTACTTCAGTTTATGGATTAAAAAAAAAAATAGCAGTTTTTTTTTAAACTTAATTTTTAGAGAAGTTTTAGATTTACATTTACAGAAAAATTACACCAAAAGTATAGAGAATTCCCATATAACCCCCCTCCACACACACCCATAGTTTCCCTTATTATTGACATCTTAGATTGGTATGGTACATTTTAAACTAGCAGTTTTGAAAAGATTTTTAAACTAACAGCTTTAAAGATCCTAAAGATATAGTTTAAAAGCTCTTTTAAATTGCAATGATGAACCGAACCCGGGGCCTCCCACATGGCAAACGGGAGCCCCACTGATTGAGCCCGGGGCCTCCTGGTGGGGGCAAGCCCGCCCGCACGGCGTGGTTGGCTGGCCCAGCGAGCACAGGCAGCGAGGGGGGGATGAATGGATAAATAAATAAAATCTTTAAAAAAAAAAAGAACTTAAAAAAAAAAATTGCAATGATGAGGCTTTTGAAATTAATTTTTTGTCAATCCAGATTTTATATATCCAATTTAATTAAAGGAGTATATATCATGATATGGTAAAACTTCGTAGACATAGAAAGGCTCAGTGGTTTAGAACAAATGAATATAAAAGATTAAGTAATATACATTACTCAATTCATAGGTATTGATAAACCCATCTTTAAATTCTGTATGTATCTTTTGAACTCAGTGTTTGCTATAGACAAAACTATTATTTGTGATTAATATAAATATGAGTACTTATCTACATAAATCCATAATAAGTAAGAAATTCACTTAAAGGAACGAGAATAGTGGTTGATAGAGTGGGGGCAGAGAAACTAATTTGTGAGCAGGATAGGAGGTGGCAGGAAAATCTAAAGGACAAGTCACAATCAGGAAGGGAGCCATGGCAGTGCAGGTGAAAAAGGTTTCCTTTATGGCAGAGGCTGAAGAGCTGTGAGAGAAGTTAAGCCAGGCTAATAGCTTAGGAAAGAGGATAGTAGGGAGATAGATACCTAGGGGGAAGGACTGGGGAAAGCACCGAACAGATTAGAATGCGGAGCAGCCACCAAGAGAGCCTGTTGATCAGAACACTGGGGACAGTGAAGAAGTAAGTGTGGGGAGAGATGAGGTGAGAGGTGAGAGAGAAGAGAGAGGTGAGGTGAGGGAGCAAGGATTGGAGGGTGGTGAAAAGGGATGAAGAAGAAGGTGGAGGAGAGACAGACAGAACTTAGATGGCTGAAACCAGAACATACCTATGGGGGCGGGGCTTGGGGGGGGAGTGTATTGGGAAATTAAGAGGAACAAGGGCCAGTTGGAAATGGGCTGGGTTCTATCAAAGTTACAGGTTTCCATGGTTAAAGTTTCTCAACTATAGATTTTTCTGAAAGTTCACTAATTTGAAGGAGTCATGAAAGCTTCATTCTCCCTCTGCTCCAACTCTCTGAACATTTTTCTTTTCTGTAGTTATTCCTTATATAACATTAAATTTGTATAGACAACATTAAAATTCAGAGATCAAACATTTTTCAGCTGGATCCCTTAGCAAAATTCTAAATAGCATCCTTGGTTTATATACAAAAATACTATATATATAATTAGACAGAAAGCTTGTAAAAGTTTTAAAAGACAAATTTAAAGAGATTTTGTTATGTAAAAATACAAAGTAAATCCTTGTGGTACTTTGTGTTTGATAACAAATAATATTTTACTGTGTCATATGGAAAATAGTCAATAGGAAACTACAGCTGTTGGGAAACATGTTCATATAATATTGGCTCTAAAGCAAGTTTATGTATATTGAATCATGCATTATCATTGAGTTCTATATTAAATTGAAGACAGGTTTACAAGGTAAAGATAGAGATACTAAAATGTACAGTAAAATCACAATAAAGAATATTAAAACTTTAATAAATTAAATGTTTAAAAGAAAATGACCATTAAGTTGTTAAAACATTGATGCAGAACCTATAAATAGAAACAAATTTACAGAGGGGAAAAAAGAACATACTGGGAGTCTTATCCATTCACACTCCTGAATGGAAAGACTCAGGACTGTAATCTCTTCCTAAATTTATCAACAAAACTTAAAGTGAGTCCAATAAAAATTCCAATGTAGTTTTCCCAGAAATATATGTATAAACGCATAACCCACAAAATTCTGTATGCTATTTTTTTTCCGAGAGGGATCCACAAATCCCCCAAAGCCTATGCATGGACTCTGGTATAGATGTACAAATATATGGAAAGATGTCACCATCAAGTGAAAAAGCCAGATTGAAAAATAGTAAAGTATGAGTTCATTTGTATTGAAATATGTGTTTATATATACACATTGAAAATGTTCAACGATTATAATCAAGCAATAACAGTTATCTTTGAGGTGTGGAATTACAAGTGATTTGCATTTTTTTCTTTTTCTTTATTGGTCCATTATTGCTTTTCTACAACGAACATAAATTGTAAAATAAAAAATGATAAAACTTCTACAATTCTCAAAGCAAAATTAAAAAATGGGTAAAATTCTAAAACTTAATTTATAACTATTCAATTTCCTTTCTTTGAGAATAGAGCTATAGGGGAGAGATACTCTATCACTTGTTTTGCTGTTAGGTCCTTGAAATTAAATTGACAGTTAAAACCCAAAGCTGTTCCTTCTGTTGCTTCCAGATGGGTTTGATTTTTAATGTGATCTAATTACTTATTTTATGGTCCTGTTTAGAGTGGTTGGTGGTTATTCCAGCACTTGTTTATTCATCTTTTGTGCAGGGTATCAGGAACCAGGTGTTAGACATAGCTGTCATTTATTATTTCCATAAGTGCACATTTTCACACCTGTGGGTTTTCTTGAAGTGGCATAAACCATATAAAACTGTAATTATAACAAAAATTTGTTTCAGGAAGTCTTTAAAAATATGCAGCTCTGTGTATATGCAAACTTTTCCTGTGAAAAGGTTATTGGGGAAAGCAAGATAGAAATACAAGTATTCCTGGCTATGAAGAAGGGTCTTATTCTTTCTTTTAAATGAATTACCTAAAAAGATACAAACAACAACAACAAAAAGAATTCCCTGGAGCTCCCAAAAACCAATGAGCAAAGAACATTAACATTGGGAAAGCTTTAAATACCTGGAATAATGAAATAGTATGTTCATGTTTTCACACTCAAGACTTTCTAATTTAGAATCAAGTATCTGGACTTCTGATGAAAGAGCAGTCTAGGCCAAAAGAATCCAATGTGTCAACTTTAGTATAATAATTGGAATTGCCATTCACACCTCATCTTTTTTGTATTATTTGCATTCAATAGTCATTCATTTAGCCTCTTGTAACCCAAAGCTCTGAAACTCTAGGAGAATGATATAATAAATAATATACAGAAATAGCCCTGAAATGGAGACAGGCCTTTCTAATTATATTGGATAACTGTCTTAAGAACTCAAACAGATCCCATAAACTACCCAGGGATAATCAACACAAATGTAGACCACACTTTTAGTTTTGGTTTTAATATCTCCAAAATGTAGTGTCAGGACAAAAAACATTTTGTATCAAAGTGGAGAACCTGCATCTGTGGTGAATTATATCTCATGAATGATTTCAGAGATCTGATCTCTTGTAACACGAAAGAAAAGCCCATTAGCCATTAATGATCTCTGGGACACCAATCCTCAAAGTTTAGGTTGTGGCTTTACAGCCATCCACTACTAGAAGCTGGGAAGAAAGTTGCCTAGGATCCAAGAGATATGCAGTCAGGACCACTTTAGCAGATAACCTTTCATTTTTTTTTTTTTTTTTTTTTTTTAAAGAATGATTAATTATGTGGGTGTCTCTTCAGGTGGTGTGAATTAACTAATAAATATTGACCATGATGTTTCTCAATTCTTCTCCCCTGGGACATTTTAGAAAATAACTATATTTGGGGCTTAAATTTTCCATTATACTAAGGGAGATTCTAAAATAGGGAATAAAAATCAAGAATGGGCTCATTCTCACATTTATTCAGAGATCATTTACTGTCTGCTTATCATGAACTAGGAGCTGGTATATAAAGATGGGTAAGACACATCCAGGTCTATTCATATTAGCTTCCCCTGGATTTTGATCTTTAAACATCTTTGAGGCAGTTAAAAAAAAAAGAATAATCATAAATTTACTTATTTTTTAAAGCAAAACTATTCATGGAAATTATGCAAGCAAAAATAAAAACTCATCATATAAAATGAAACTGAAATATGGTTGCCAAAAATTGCATAGGGCATACTATTTATTTATTTATTTTTAAAGATACTTAGAGTACATAAATGTCACACAAAAAATACAGGGATTCCCACATGCTCCACCTCCCACACCTCCCACAACCTCCCATTCAAACATCCCCCATCAGTGCGGCACATTAACTGCAGTTGACAAACACATCCTGGGGCTTTGCCATTAAGCATGGACCACAGTTCACACCATAGATCACACTCTCTCCCACACAGTTCTGCATGCTATATGATGATATAAAATGGCCTATATCTGTCATTGCAATGTCACTCAGGACAATTCCCAAGTCCTGAAAAAAGCCCCTGTATTACAACTGCTTTTCCCTCTCCCTGCCCCCAGAGCCTCCTGTGGCCACTAGTTCCACCTCAGTGCTGCAGCTTCTTTCATAGGGCATACTTTTACTAAAAAAATTATTTGTTGTTTATCTGAAAGTCAAACTTAACTGGGCATCCTGTTTTGTTTTGCTTTTTAGGAGGTACTGGGGATTGAACTCGAGACCTTGTACAAGTAAAGCAGGTGCTCAGCAACTGAGCTACACCCGCTCCACAGCATCCTGTATTTTTATTTGCTAAACATGGCAACCCTCAGCTCAAAGCCAGAAAGCCTACAGGCATTCCAGCTATGAGCTGGCCTGTGGGCGCACACTGCTGGGGTGCATGGACCCAGGCATGCAGGAGGGCCTTAGCAGTTGCTCTTGGTCAATAACTCATTCACTAGTAATAAAGTTAGGGCAGGGCAAATGCCACCCTTCTTTTCTGAGAAAATGAAAAGTACTGCAAGCATTGCCCACAGCATCTAAATGTTTCCCTACTGCTAGTACTAATACACTACATTTTCCACTGATTTTAAAACCAATAATTCAGAGAGTTATAAAACTGTTTAGAGCCCTGAGGGAGCCAGAATTTGTGAAGACTGATGTTTTGGAGTAAGAATATGACTTGGTAGAAATCTAACTTTGTAAGTCACATCACTTCTCTGGATCTGTTTGTGCATCTGTAAATTATGGTTTTCCTCATATTGATCCTTCTCTCTGAAATGATCTACCTGCCAAATTTTGCTTTTCTAAATCTTGTTATGATTCATGGGTCTGCTAAAAATCATCTCTGATCTCCCCAAAGTAATTTCTGCCCTCTCCAATTACCCCAGTGCTTCTTTTGTGAAAGGTATCACTTTTTTACCTTATATTTATGTACTTGTCTTGTTTCCCTTATAATATTTGCCAGAATCTGTCAGTAATTCATCTTTCTAACCCCCACCCTGCCATCTCAGCACCAAGTATCTCATTTTATTTAATACCTATGCTGTGGGCTGAAAAAGCAGCCTTTTTTGTGTGCATCTGAGGAAGTAGCCTTTTTAGGAGCATTCTGCAGAAGTCAATGACTGAGCATTTTTCAACTTAAGCCAGACCCTCTAAAATTTACTGCATTGTACAGATCTGAGCAGTAGTAAACAGGAACAGAAATAGCTAAAACAATAAAAATACAGTTGAGTTTATGTAATTGATGTAGGAAGTTTCTGCATTTTAAAAGCCTGATTGAAGCCCACTTATGGTCTGAGCAGACAAGTTGCCTTCAAAATAAGTATGTCTTAGTTTGGCAGGGCTACTATGACAAAAACCACATACTGGTTGGGTTAAACAACAGGGATTTATTTGGAGGCTGGAAGTCCAAAATCAAGGTATTGTCAGACCATGCCTTCTCCAAAATCTAGCATTCTGGCAATGGCTTGCTGGCAATCAAACTCTGCCTCTGTCACATGGCAATTTGTCTCCTTCTGTCTCCTCCTTTGACTTCTACTTCCATGTTCAAATATTCTTTGCTTATGAAGACCACACCAGTCATATTGGATTAAAGCACACTGATTCAATTTGACCTCATCTTGAAGATCCTATTTACATATAATTTCGCACACACAAAACTGGGGGTTGGGACTTGAACATGTCTTTGTGGGGGTCATGATTCAATCTATCACAGCATGGTTCAGCATTCAAAGCAGAAAGCATGGTTAGTGTGGTTGCCAAGGGGCAGCTCACCTGAGTCATAAGACAAGGCAGAACCAGAAAGAAACAGTACCTAAGTCAGAGGCAAGAGAAACCCTACCCTACTAGAAGATTGACAGCTAAAACTAGACTTACACACTAAATTAGCACAAACCTATACATTATTTGCAAGAAATATTTATGAAAGTCATAAAGTGTTTTTCAAGAAAACATTACTAAATTATGAATGTCAAATTCAATCCTTTTAGAAACAAATAATGTGCTACCTTTGCTTTCCTAACTCATTGAAGAAACACAATGCTTTGGAGGTTCAGAGCCCAGTTCACCTGAGGAATAAGGTTCTGTTTAGCACCTACAGAGATGCCTGGAGAAGCCATAGGCAGGACAGGATCATCCCAGGAGACTCAAAAGAGTAAGTTTATGGCCTGTATCTACAGAGTCGGGCATTAGGTGATTCCAGGGTTTCTCACTAGCATCTGAGCATCCAGTTGTGTGATGTAATCAACAGAAGTCTTGTGAGAACATGTCTGTGAAATAAGTGATACTGACTGAAACAAACAAGAAGTCCCACATGGTTCCACTACTCTGGCTGATAATAATGAAGGACGAAGGAATTTTGGGGAAGTCAGTCATTTGACCCAAAGGGTGGCTAATAAGAATAATTAGGATCTCTCTCTCTGTGTTTCTTAGTAACTACCTCATAGCTTAATGGACCCCATGATTACTTGAACTGTGAGGAATTTCTCTATTGGCATCCACACTTGAATTTTATCAGCTGTGGTTACTTCTACATAAACTGTCTGATATTTAAAGCAAGCACTGGTTAATATACTTCTAACACATCAAAAATGAGCCAAAGGCAGTGGGTGGACATTTACTTTACGGTCCCGTTCTCTATCTTAGTTCAGAAGTCAATCCCCTAGAATGGAAAGGAGGATCTATTTCTCTACTGGATGCTTATACTTTTGCAGGGAGTGGGGTTCTACTATTTTGAAAGAACAAGTTCTTTGTCTCCTATCAGACATCCCAAATAAGACCATTTTCTAGTTCCTTCCTGCCACAGGTTCCTTCTACATGACAAAGCCAGAGTAAATGAATGCCAATGAAGAAAATTCAGAATTCCAGCTAGGTCTTAGTTTCTGATAATGAAAAATATAGAAAACTCAGGCCAATTCCAGAATACTGCTTGTATTTTACCATGTAAACATCTTATAAAGCAGGATTCAGGTTTAAGAGCCATAAAAGAGCAGCTTTGGAGACAGACAAAGAGGAATCAAATTCTGACTCTGAGACTTGCTAGCTGAATGTTATTTGCCTCATGAAGATGTTGTGAAATTTTATTATATCTAAAGCAATGCCTAGCACTTAGCAAATAATCAATAGTGTTTATTATTATATCATTATTAGTACATGTTTCCTGAGTGACTTGAGATAGAAAATATTTCATATTTGTATCTTTAACATATTTTTAAATAGCTTTATTTTGTCTGATCATAAATATGATGTGTGGTCAATGCAAAAGGTTTAGAAAATAAAGAAGAAAAAATATTACTCTAATCCTGGAACCCAGAGATAACACTGAAATTTTGGTGTTTGCCTTACAGACTTGTTTGTATATATATATGTGTGTGTGTATGTGTGTTTTTTGTTACAAAAGTGAGATCATACTTTTATGTCACTTTATAAAACTAATAATATAGTTTCGGCATGTTCCTGATGAATATATAATATTCATTGACATTGAAAATTGTTATATTATATTTCATTAAATTAATGTACCATAATTTATTTTACCAATCCTGTTATAAAGTGTTGTGATAAATGTCTTTATACATATATCTTGGTACATGTGACCTTAAAGACAAACTTCTAGAAATAAAATTACTGAGCCAAAACGCATACACATCAATAAGTTTGTACAAATGTTTTCTTGAGTCTTCCTAGCAAGGTGGTACAGGCTGAAAAATTTACATGGGATTTGCCCCAGGTTTCAATAACAGGCTTCCCAACCCCCACCCCTGCACTGGTCCTGTCCACTCTACCAGCAGCTTAAGAGCTCATCCATACTCTCACCAACACAGGGTTTCGTCTTTCTCATTTTTACCAATAAAACTGGCAAAAAGTTGCAACTTATTTTAATTTGCATTTCTTTGGTAACTAGCAACTTCTTTGTTTCTTGATGGTTGCTTTCTTCCTTTAAATTTATAGGAAACATTATCACTAGCAGAGAGGGAACATAAGAAAAAATGAGGTACAGAAAGAAGAGGGAATAGGTGGCTGCAAATTTCAATTAGGGGTTTCAGATTTAAATAGACAATATATAGTATGGTACTGTGCTCAACACATGCTAGTTGACTGATCTGTAAAACACACTGATGAGGAAAGCAGGTGAAAAGCATTAATAGTAGGTGGTGGACACGTGAAAAAGAAGGGGAAATCTGATTTCTCCAGTAAACTGTGGAAATGATACACCATGCAGTAGCTACCTTGACATTAACAATGACAAATTTTTGAGAATGTGGCAAAAGTAATCAGTAAGCTCAGTGAATAATAAAGGCAGAAGGAACCAGTAAGGAAATAGATCTGGGAGGATGGGAGTAAGAATGAAGAATACCTCAAGGAATAGAGTAAAAAAAAATACTCAGCCTTGAGTCATCACTGAGCTTACCTTTTAGAGTTATACTGAGAGCCTACCCGTGGGTTATCTTGGTGTCTGTCTTCTTCCTATAAGGCTGTAAAGGTAGGTGATGAAGCAGAGCTTCTACAAGAGATGCTCAAAGAGGAGACAGGATACTTTCATGAGGCAACTTATATTTTATTTTCCTGTGCCTTTGTTGGAAGTTGGATGTATACTGGGAACTTGTGTATTTACGGGTAAACTTAAGATTTACATGTTACTTGGAAATATTTCTGGGTTACATTGTGCCTACCTAGAAGTTTCTATTAAACCATGATTTTTTCTAATGGGTGCAAAATTTAAAAGAAGCAGAATTTACTAATGCTTAGATGAATACAAAGATAATCACCATCTCTCTCAGTCCAGTGAATGGAACAAAATATCCTTGTTCCATTTTGGGGCATTGTTAACTTTATCAGTATTAGGATGTCCTTTACTGGGTATTCTTTAATAATTTAAAAAAAGTCGTTGGATCTTTTCTCACAAGTTTTCAGATCTCCACCTAAATGACAGGGGGATGGGTATACAAATTGTACAGAAAAGCGAGCTGAAAAATAAAAGTAGAGTGTCTAATTCTAGATCACATGTAACTTGGTAGCTGTTCCGGGAGTACTTAGGTTTGCTTTGACATTGGGTATGGGCAATTTTTTTTTTTTTTTTTTTTTTTTTTTTGTGGGTATGAGCAATTTTTAAAGCTGGTCTCTATTAGACAATTAGTTGGGTAATTAATCTTTTTTCCTTTAAATCATTTACACTCCTGGTATTTATTGCTCATTTTAGTACATGATCATTTACTGTCTTAATCTTTAGCATTTTTTGTTTGCTTGTTTATTTTTTATCAAATGCTGATGTCACATGTCCTCACATAGCTTCTTCTGGGCAGGCACCATGTTTTATGCTTCTTATGCTTCTTCTACACCTAACATAGTGCTAGGAGGCACTCAATAAATACCCAGGGACTGATAATTAAGGCCCTGGGATATATCTGAACCTCTAATTCTCTGCTGCAGGAAGCCAAAGGAATGAAATTGAAGGAGAAATCTCAACACCCTCTCTCTCAAGCCTCAGGGGATGAAGCTAAAACAAACTGTTCTCTCTGAACTCTCTTTAGTCCACAGATCTGTAAGCAAATGAGACATATTAGAAGATATGACCAAAGGTTAGGTTCCTAACTTAATACAAAATATTAGAACCCCACTCCCCGCAAAAGTATAAGCATACAAACAAAATCTTTCTCAGTAACAACAAAAAACCTCAACTCAATTAATCTCGTCCATTTATAAGATTTTGGGATGGTCACTAACAATTTTATAACATGTTTGAGTATTTTTAGTACAACTATTATACAGATGTTGAAATGCTAAATTTAGAAAATGGGAAACAGAAGGTTTTGTTGGCATATCCAGCATTTGAAAGAACAGAGAGTTGAAAATAAAAACAACTAGGCAGTACCTGAAAGAAGCATTAAGGTATTTAAATAAAGTATTCATGCTGAACTTCCACAGAGGGATACAGAGAATTCTAACTGGCAGGAATCCTAAAGAAGGTAGAATAAGAACAGGGGCTTGGATTCAACATCTCGATGCTGGACATAACATTCATAAGTCCCTTGGAAAGTCATCTATGGGGAAAACTCTTCACCAACATCATTCAAGCAAAAAGCTTTTCCCTTTTACTTCTGGCATGTTTCTCATGCAGTCAGATATGGATGGGTATGCATATTTGCAAATTTTTCTTTTTATGTATTTTTAGAAATTTCTACAATGGGTACATATTACTTATATATCTATGTATATGTACATCATATAAACACACAGCAACATGTATACAAAGATATTGTTTAAATTTATAATTTTATTTTAAATAAAATATGAAGTTTATGCATCAGATCTCTTTATAATGAAGGCTGCTAGTTTATCTTTGAATTTCCAAACACCTTAAAGGTTTCAAGAATGTGGACAATAAGATGCAAAGCAAACAGCTCCAGACTGGAAGCATTTTATGAGCATTCCATTCTGGCAATGTTCCAGACTAGTTTTTGCTTTGTTTAATTATTTAAATATATAGTCTTATACCAACTGTAGAAGAAGAAATCACTCTGAAATAATGGATTAATAATATACAATATTATAGCCCAAATATACAAAAATAATACAAATATTAACTATGAAAATAATTTACAGTTAAAATTCCAGAAGCAGATGTAATTTAGATCTCAGAATCAACTATGTGTGTTGTGCAATAACTTGCTCTATGCCAAGAGAGAACATTTGTTTTTAATTCAGCTGTGAAATTTAGTATAAAAAAATAGAATTAACAAGGAAAGAAATTTTTTTCCTGCTGTTCATTAATTAAGTGAAACAATTTTATTTAGACACTTGGAGGTATAAAATCAGCAAGTGATATTAATCTTTTTAAAAATAACTTTTTATTTTCTGTAGAAATTTTAGGAAATACAAGGTAAAAAGAAGTAAAAAAATGAAATCCACTTGTGACTTCAATAACATTTTGGTGGATTTTCATACCAGCACTTTTTTGGGGATGTGCTTGAGTATGCATATGTATGTGCCTTCTAAAGAGAAATATTAAGACATGGTTTGTTCTTTTTCTTCCTTAGAGAAGCTTGACAAAGCATCCACATAAATGAGTACATTCCTCAGCAATTAAAAAAAACTGTATTAATGAATTATTGGGAAATAATAACAATAATAGCTAACATTCATGGAGTGCCTATGTGCCAGGCATTGTGTTCAGGATGTAGCATGAATTACCTCCTCAATCCCCATACCAGCACTGTGAGGTAAGTACCATTATATTCTCACACACCAGATGAGAAACTGAGACACATAGAAATGACATAATTTGCTCAAGGTTATCGAGCCAAGATGAGAAGACTGAGGCCCACACAGGGGAGTGATAATTTCTCCTTAGACTAGCAGGAGAGTCAAGATTAGAACTCAAGGTCTCTTGACTCTCAGTCCATTCAAATACATTTTTTCTGTCTCAGTGGCTCTGGACAAAGTCCAGAGAATAGCTGTGGGCAAAATTCTGGAGGCTTAAGATAATTCCTCAGTCATTCACACTAATAGGATGATATACGCAAGATCTAGCATACAGTGGACACCAAACCAATGCATATGGAATCTAAATCTCGGGACATGCTTCCTATGAACAGAGACTGGTTCTGAGGACCCCTGTTCATAGCAAACACACCTAGGCAACTCAAGTAGAGCAGGGGTTCTTAACATAGGGTCTGTGAGCTTGAACTGAAATTCAAAACACCATTATTCTTGCAGAGACGTGTTGCTGAAGGTGTGATATAGTTATTAAATAATACACAGGATAGTGTGGACTTAGTAAGAGGTCCGTGATTTTCACCTGACTGGCAAAAGGGTTGTGGAACAAAAAAGGTTAAGAACCCCTGAAGTAGAGGTTCTGCTGGGCTCAGGAAGGGCAGGAAAGGAAGCCAGAGAGGAAACTAAGGGCCCTGACAGAATGTTCAGTAATTCATTCCACAAATATTTATCAAGGGCCTACCACGTTCTAGGTGCCAAGGATATAATGTTTAAAAAGAAAGATAAAGTCCCAGTCCTCATGAAGTTCACTTTCTAATAGGGAGAAATAAACATTGAGCAATTAAACAAATATGGTGTTACTGCTACGAACAAAAAATAACTCAGCGCAATGAGAGAAATAGTGATAGGGGAAGATGTTCTTTTTAAAAATTTTTTACTTATTTATTTATTTTTAGGAGGTACCAGGGATTGAACCCAGTACCTTGTACGTGGGAAGCAGGTACTCAACCACTGAGCTACATCCACTCCCCTATATTTTAAATAAGCCAATTCCTGAGACTCCCAGGTTTCACTTCTTTTTTTTTTTTTTTAGTAGGTACTGGGGATTGAACCTGGGTGTTGTACATGGGAAGCAGTTGTTCAAACCATTGAGCTACTCCCGCTTCCCTCACTCCCCTGTATTTTAGAAAGGTGGTCTGGGAAGGTCTTTCTGATAATGTGACTTTTGAAGAGTAAAGTGAAGGAGTGACAGGTGGAGGAATGGTGAGGAGACCAGGGTGAGGGAGGGGAGGCTTCAGGGAGAATGAGGTCAGAGAGGTTGCTGGGGACCAGGCATTTGCAGGTTATGGAAAAAGATTTGAATCTTCTTCCACAAGTAATGGGAACCTTTAGAGGGTTTTGAGCAAGGAAGCGAAATAATCACATTTTTTCCCTAAAGGATCAGCTTGGCTAACCTGTGGCAAATAAACTATAGGGGATCCATAGAAGAAGCAGAGAGACCAGCAGGAGCCACTACCAGGGGAAAGACTGATGATGGCCTGGACTAAATGGGGAGAAGTGTTTGAACTTTGGATAGATTTTAAAGGTAAAAACAGAGCTTGCTGATGGAACATATGTGTTGTTGCATTTATTTTTATTATTTTTTTGTTTGATGCTCTTGTATTTGTGAATGAATCCTGGGGATTCCATGAAGCAACTTGATGATATAAGTTTTGCTTACTTATATCACTATTATATCAATGCCAATAGTGGGAAGTTTAGAGCTTCTAGTACTGAATGGTAGCAGTAATAAAAAAACTTTAAAATGTTGATTGTAATACCTAAATACAATGTTTGAGGTCCTGGATAGCAAGGGGGTGGCCAATATCATTGGGATAAATTCATCCATAATGACAAGAAATTAGGCACAAACTTTCTTGAGATTTTTCATTTTCTAATGAGCAGACTGGTGGAGGACAAAGCTCAGTCATATCTCCAAACAATTTTCAAGAGATTGTTTGGACTTCTGTATGTGCTTTTCTCTGTCTGTGTTCCTCCCTCCACCCAGCCCATATATCTCTAGCTCTATCTCTCGTTCTTAAGGTACACTTAGTTTCCTGAAATCCCCTCTTCCTACGTACACAGTGGAAGAAATCTCAGAGAATTATCAGGAGAGCTCATCATGTCAGAACTTGTGCAGTGTAAGTCATGATCATAAAGCATGCTCTCAGTAGAAGTTTTACAATTAAAACACTTTGGAGGCCAGTGACAATAAATTAATAGGATAAAGCGCTATTGATTTGGAAAATTCTGACCAGAGGCTCTCCCTAAAAGAGGTTTGGTATCTAATTTTCAGTAGGACTAAATTAGCTCAAATATTGTATGGTATTTATTTATTTATTTTCACTTCATTTCTAAAATAAATTGAAGATCACATTATAAAACCTATAGATTATCTAAGATGATCTTGATTTTAATGATTCTGTCCCACACTTTTTAGAAGGAGTTATCAAATTGTAGATTTAAGGGAGCCACTTTAACTGTAGCTGAAATTTGTTTTAGAGTCTGACATAACTGTTCTAATGTGGCTCAAACATGTTGAGGAGCCCAACTCAAATTTACTAGACTAGTCCAATAAAAAAAATTGAACTGCAAGTTAAATGTGGTGGAAATGACTTCTCCTGAAGCCACCTTTAAATTCTTACTTTAAAGGATGAAAGCATTGATGGGTTTTATGTATGTCACTTCCTCTACAAAGTCTTTCCTCCCTGGTCCCCTGCTATTGTCAAGACGTTCCCCTTTCCTCATTTCAGACCCGCATGTCTATCACAGGCTCTTGGCACCATCGATAAGCGTATTTTTTTGGTCATCTGCCCCTCGCTCTTGCATTGCCAACCTCCTGAAGGATCATTTGGTTTGTCTCCGTGTCCCATCCCAGTTCTTTTTTTTTTTTAATTAATTTATTTTTTAATTGTGGGTAAAAATCAAAATTTTCACAATACATACCAATATTTGTAAGTGATATATAAATATATATGCATATATGTGCATTTGCTTACAAAAGTTTTATATATTTATATACATATATATATATATATGTATATATATATTTTTAAGAGGTGCTTAGATTACCTAAAATATTACATGGAACCTACCGGGATTCCCATGTTCCCCACCCCCCACACCTCCTACCACATCCCACACAAACATCTCCCACAAGTGTGGCCCATCACCCTCAATGGACTTACACATCCTGGGGCCTTGCCATCAACCATAGACCACAGTTCACATCGTAGACCACACTCTCTCCCACACAGTTCTGAATGGTGTGTGCTGATTTAAAATGGCCTACATTCGTTGCCACAACGGCACTCAGGACAACCTCCAAATCCCGAAAAAATCCCTGTATTTCAACTGCACATCCCTTCCCTGCCCCGAAAGTGTCCAGTGGCCACTGGCTCCACCTCACTGTTATAATTTCTTCCATTGCTAGAATTACCATATGTGTACAACAGAATACCATCAAGTCCACTCTAGTCCATAGTTCTTCCCCCAATCCTGAGGGGACTGGGATGGTGATGTCCACTCCACCTCCAAGTGAGAAAGGGCTTATATCCCATGGATATGGTGGGTGGGATGATCCTGCCTGCAGATGCAGGCCCTCTCCATTCCCTGGGATGGCCGTTGCCCATCATTGTCTCCTCGCCAGGTGACTTGGATGAGTCCATTGAGCTGTAGGGTAGGAGATGCAGCTCCACCAAGATTCCACACACACCTGGCACATAGGTAGGCCAGAGACTCCAGTCTCTGGAAGTATACCTAAAAACTCCAGCATCACATATAGGTTTGAATAGAAGGGACTGATGAACCATGTGCAGGGAGGACTTATTTGAGTCCAATTCTGTCACTCTCAGGAGCACAGATTCCAAAATAGAGCACACTGATAAGGTGTCAGTCTCTGGGGCTATCCCCCCTTATATAGGACCTGGGTGTCTCCAGAGCTCTCAGGAGCCCCTCTGTGTGGGGTGATATGCACTTTGATGTTCTATGAGCTCCTACTGAGGTGTGCGTAAGCGTTACCTCTGGGATGACCTCCCGACTCTCTTTGAAGTCTCTTAGCCACTTGAACTCATTTGTCTTTACACTTTCCCCCTTTTATTCAAGGTCTTTTTCCAGTTGTGTTGCCAGTTGGCACTTGGTATTAATCCCTTGTTGCCAGGGAGGCTCATCCCTGGGAGTCATGTCCCACGTTGGGGGGAAGGCAATGCATTCATATGCTGAGTTTGGCTTAGAAAGAGGCCACATTTGAGCAACAAGGAGGCTCTCAGGTGGCAACCCTTAGGCACCCCATAACAGTAAGCTAAGTTTCAGTTACAAGAGCAAAGACTCATAAGGGTAGTCCATCAATAAAAAGAATTCATCAGTGGGTCATCCTCTTTGGACAGACACTGTCCCTGCACTCAGAGGACTACTGCTGCTCCCTTGGAGACTGTGGCAGAGCTCTCCAGGCTAGGGATTCAGATTCCCTCATTTATTGTGTGACTGTCCACCCATCGTGACTATGCCCTATCTTTTGATCTTTTGAACAATTTTGTATATCTTTCATGTATATTTGGATGAACTAACTCCCATGAATCCCCCCTCCCAGACACCCCCCACCAATAATCCCCTGCAGTCCCATTGTAACCCTTCTGTGATCCAAATCTTCCATGAACATGTAGTCCATAAAATAATCAAATACACTTAATAGTAAAAACAAAAAACAATGATAAGCTTACATGCAAGAGACAAACATAAGGAAACTCAGGGAAAAAACAACAACAATAAAACAAAAAAACAAAACAAAATATAATTAGCGGATTGGGACATTCAAAAAAATGGGGAAAAAAGCAAAAGAAATGCCTTAAAATATATATATATATTCTTTTTTTTTCCTTTTATCACTGTGTTATCGGATGTCCGATGTGCCGTGACACCTTCCCCCTCTCAATCCCCATTGTCTCCCAAATTTTCATTTAATTTTCAAAGAAGTTTTAGGTCACAGCAAAGTCACACACAGAGTACCAGAGATTCCCAGATACCAAACCACACCCCCCTTCCCCACCCCATATTAACCCCCCCCCCTTTTTTTTTGGATGTTAGCATTGTTATAACTGTTATACAGATAGCAAAATATAGCAACTAAACATTGTCAATGATTTACAGTATAGTTTACAATTTAGATGATACAGTTTAATAAGTTTTGATGGTATTTACTATGTCCTGTGTCCATTACTGTAAGGTAATGAAAAACCTTTCCCATGACCACTAAATACCCCATTAGATCTTAACTGTTCCTTCCTCCCCACCCCCCTGTGGCATATGACATTACCCTATCTTGACTCATGGAATGTCAAGATTCATAGTTACATGCCCTGGGTATTTGAACCTGCCCTTCCTAATCTATCCACCTGTCAACACTGCACCACCAAACCCAGTAATATCACTACCCATCTGTCCTATCCTTCAATATGCAATTATACTCTATCCCTTTACCATAGATTATGTCCATATGGGTGATGGCTCAAAGCCTGCTCTTTTCTTACTCTCCCTTGTTAACCTATCTTTCAGACAATGGTTCTCAGAGACTGCTCACTTTCCTCAGTTCAGATCAGTGAGGTCATATACTGTTCATCCTTCAGTGCCTGGCTTGCTTCACTCAACATAAGGTCTTCCAGATTCATCCACGTTATTCCATGTGTTAGCACTTTATTCCTTCTTACAGCTGAGTAATATTCCATTGTATGTATGTACCACATTTTGCTTATCCACTCATCTGTTGATGGGCACCGGGGCTGATTCCAACTTTTGGCAATGGTGAACAATGCCGCTATGAACATTGGTGTGCATATATCTGTTTGTGTCTTTGCTTTCAGTTCTTCTGGGTATATACCCAGCAGTGGAATTGCTGGATCATACGGAAGATCTATTGTTAGTTTTCTGAGGAACTGCCAAACTGTCCTCCACAGTGGCTGGACCATACCACAGTCCCACCAGCAGTGGATGAGGGTTCCTATTCCTCCACATCCTCTCCAACATTTAGTGTCTCCTGTTTTTTTAATAGCTGCCATTCTGATGGGTGTAAGATGGTATCTCATTGTAGTTTTGATTTGCATTTCCCTGATAGCAAGCGATGTTGACAATTTTTTCATGTGCTTTTTAGCCATTTGTATTTCTTCCTTGGAGAAGTGTCTTTTCAGGTCACTTGCCCATTTTTTAAATGGGTTGTTTGTCCTTTTATTTTCAAGGTGTAGGATTTCTTTATATATGCAGGATATTAGGCTCCTATCAGATAAATGGTTGCCAAATATTTTCTCCCATTGGGTAGGCTGCCTTTTTATTTTCTTAATAACATCCTTTGAGGTGCAGAAGATTTTAATTTTGATGAGATCCCATTTATCTATTTTTTCTCTTGCTGCTCATGCTTTGGCTGCGAAGTTCATGAAACCATTTCCTATTACAAGGTCCTGTAGATGCTTCCCTACATTATCTTCCAAGGTCTTTATGGTTTTGGCTCTTATATTTAGATCTTTGATCCATCTTGAGTTGATTTTTGTATAAGGTGTGAGATGCTTTTCTTCTCTTATTCTTTTGGATATGGATATCCAGTTCTCCAAGCACCACTTGTTAAAGAGGCCATTCTCTCCCAATTGAGTGGGCCTCATGGCCTTGTCAAATATCAGATAACTGTATATGCGAGGATCTATATCAGAACTCTCAATTCGGTTCCATTGGTCAGTAGGTCTATCCTTGTGCCAATACCACGCAGTTTTTTTGTTTTTTTTTAAAGATTTATTTATTTACTTTTTTCCATTTTAAACTCCCCCTTCCCCATTTGCTGTTTTTGTGACCATTCGCTGGGCAATTCTCTGTGTCTGTTTCCTGCCATCTCTTTTCATCCTTCTCCTCCAGTCCTCATCAGGATTCGATCCTGGAGACCTCCAATGTAGGAGAGAAGTGTTCTGCCACCTGCGCCACCTCGGTTCCCTGGTTTTCAGAGCTTTTGAAGCATCTCGTCTTGTCTCTTCCCTATTATGTCTTCATCTTGCTGCATGGCTCCCGGGGCCTGGCGGCTCACCGGCACATAGAGCCTGGCAGCCCATATGCCTTCTATATATATATATTTTATTTTACCGGGAGGTCCCGGGGATCGAACCCAGGTCCTTCCATTTGGCAGACGGACGCCCAACCATTTGAGCCACATCTGCCCTCCACCACGCAGTTTTGATCACTATAGCTTTGTAATATGTTTTAAAGTCAGGTAGTGTGATACCTCCAACTTCATTTTTTTTTTTTTTCAATATGTCTGGAAATTCGGGGCCTCTTGCCCCTCCAAATATATTTTGTGGTTAGTTTTTCCAGTTCTTTAAAAAAAATACAGTGTTGACTTTTATTGGGATTGCATTAAATCTGTAGATTAGTTTGGGTAGGATAGACATCTTGATGATGTTTAGTCTTCCTATCCATGAACATGGAATATTTTTTCCATTTATTTAAGTTTTCTTTGATTTCCTTTAACAGTGTTGTGTAGTTTTCTGTATATAAGTCCTTTACATCTTTAGTTAAATTTATTCCTAGGTATTTGATTCTTTTAGTTACTATTGTAAATGGTATTTTTTCCCTGATTTCCTCTTCAGTTTGCCTGTTATTGGTGTACAGAAATGCTACTGATTTTTGAGCATTGATCTTATAGCCTGCAACATTACTGAACTCCTTTATAAGTTCTAGAAGCCTTGTTGTAGATTTCTCAGGGCTTTCTATGTATAGGATCATGTCATCTGCAAATAATGAAATTTTTACTTCTTCTTTTCCAATCTGGATGCCTTTCATGTCCTTTTCTTGTCTCAGTGCTCGTGCAAGTACTTCTAAGACAATGTTAAATAGGAGTGGTGAGAGTGGGCATCCTTGTCTAGTTCCCGATCTCAGAGGGAAGGCTTTTAGAATTTCACCGTTGAAAATGATGTTAGCTTTAGGTTTTTCATATATACCCTTTATCATATCCAGAAAGTTTCCGTCTATTCCTATCTTTTGTAGTGTGTTTATGAGGAACGAGTGCTGTATTTTGTCGAATGCTTTTTCTGCATCTATAGAGATGATCATGTGATTTTTTTCTTTCAATCTGTTTATGTGGTGTATTACATCGATTGATTTTCTTATATTGAACCATCCTTGCATACCTGGGATGAAACCCACCTGGTCATGGTGTATAATCCTTTTGGTATGTTGTTGAATGCGATTAGCAAGTATTTTGTTGAGGATTTTAGCATCTAGGTTCATTAGAGAAATTGGTCTGTAATTTTCCTTTCTTGTGGTATCTTTATTTGGTTTTGGTATTAGGGTAATGTTGGCATCATAGAATGAGTTAGGCAATATTCCTTCTACTTCTATTTTTTAGAAGAGCTTAAGTAGAATTGGTGTTAGATCTTTCCGGAATGTTTGGTAGAATTCAGCTGTGAAGCCATCTGGTCCTCGACTCTTCTTAGTTGGGAGGTTTTTGATGACTGAGTCTATCTCTTTACTTGTAATTGGACTGTTGAGTTCATCTATTTCTTCTTTCATCAATGTAGGCTGTTTGTGGGTTTCTAGAACCCACTTAATTTCCTCTAAATTATCATTCTTGTTGGCATATAATTTTTCAAAGTATCCTCTTATGATACTCTTTATTTCTGTGGGGTCAGTAGTGATATACCCTTGTTCATTCCTTATTTTATGTATTTGCATCTGTTCTCTCTTTTTCTTTGTTAGTCTGGCTAAGGGTTTGTCAATTTTATTGATATTCTCGAAGAACCAACTTTTGGTTTTGTTTATTGTTTCCAGTGCTTTCTTATTCTCTATTTCATTTAGTTCTTCCCTAATCTTTGTTATTTCCTTCTTTCTACTTCCTTTAGGTTTAGTTTGTTGCTGTTTTTCCAATTCCTCCAAGTGTGCAGTTAGGTCTTCAATTTTAGCTCTTTCTTCTTTTTTAATATATGAATTTATGGCTATGAACTTCCCTCTCAGGACTGCTTTCGCTGCATCCCATAGGTTTTGATATGTTGTGTTGTCATTTTCATTAGTTTCAAGGTAGTTACTGATTTCTTTTGAGATTTCCTCTTTGACCCACTGTTTGTCTAAGAGTGTATTGTTTAACTTCCATATCCTTGTGCCTAACCTGTTTCTCTGTCCCTTAGTAATTTCCAACTTCATTCCATTGTGGTCAGAGAAATTACTTTGTATAATCTCATTCTTGCTGAATTCATTGAGAGTTGTTCTGTGGCCTAGCATGTGGTCTATTTTGGAATATGTTCCATGTGCACTCGAGAAGAATGTAAATCCCGCTGTATTTGGGTGTAGCGTTCTGTATATGTCTATTAAGTCCAGGTCTTCTAATGTATTGTTGAGTGCCTTAGTTTCTTTATTGATTCTCTGTCTAGATGTTCTATCTAATGATGATAGTGGTGTGTTGAAGTCCCCTGCTATAATTGTAGAGGCATTTATTTCTCCTCTTAGTTCTTCCAGAGTTTGCCGCACGTATTTTGAGGCACCCCGATTAGGTGAGTAAATGTTGATGATTATTCTCTCTTCTTGAGAGATTTCTCCTTTTACTAATATGTAGTGTCCATCTTTGTCTCTTACAATAGTTTTGCATTTAAAGTCTATTTTGTCTGATATTAGAATAGCTACTCCTTCCCTTTTTTGGCTATTGTTAGCTTGTAAAATGGTTTTCCAGCCATTCACTTTCAGCCTCCTTGAATCCCTGGGTTGAAGGTGGGTTTCTTGTAGACAGCATATAGATGGAGCCACCCCAGTTCTTAACACAGTACCTAACCTGGTAATGTTGGTACTCAAACAAGTGTTTATTCACCAGAATGAATCCATGAAGATATAAGTTGGTTTTATTTCAAAGTGATATTTATTTGATAGAAAAATAAAGATTTAAGACACTTCCTTTAGATATATTTATTTGCATTTAAATAGTATATTGTATGTCAATGAGGGTATTATTAGTACAAATATGTCCTTTTGAAACAAATTCTGTCTTTGTGGATCTCATAAGGCTGTATTTGGTTTTAATCTATATTTAAACTATGTTCACTCCTAAATTATTTAATTTTATAAAGAATAATTTTTTAAAAGAAATTCCACCAGATAATTTCCAAATAAGTTCAAACATAGAGCAAAGTCCTGAGGATTGAAAGTGAAACCTTACCTTCTCCTTTGCACATGGTGTAAGAGCCTGATGGTTATCTCCAGCCCAGCCAGCTTCACCTAGCTGTTGCAGCCCAGAAGGATGGGGTTCACCTCAATAGGAGTAGTGAGTATAGCAAGAGGGATTGGGGGACTCTTGAAGAGTAGGAGTAGAGACTGCCCCTGGCCAGTACTCCTTGTCACACCAGGAATCATTTCCCATTTGGTAAAATGTATATCAAACTAGGGCATCATTTACTTAAGGTAACATTTAGCTTCACAGATAGGTTTCAACAGCTCAATGTCTTAAATTGTGTGATTACATGATCATCAGCCAGTTAAATATCTCTCATGTTTCTCCCTCTGGGGTTTTAAGGTAGCTTCTGCTGTATAACAGTCACTGTACATTCTTTGACTGTGTGCCAAGAAATGACACAAATAAAGGTGCTGCATACATTCACTTAAAGCAGACATGGCCCCTTCCCTTAAAGGCCTTTCAGTATGATGGAAGAGATATATCAAGCAAACAATCCCACAAGTACATGATTATATACAGAGATAAGTACTCTGATGGAAAAGAACAAAAAGTATGAGAATATGTAGCGTAGTCATGATTTAGTTGGGGCTGCAGGTCAGAGAAGGTTTCTCTGAGGATGAACCATTTGACCTGGATTTGAAGGAAGTATGGAATACAAAAGATATGGGGTGTGTATGTGTGTGTGTGTGTGTATGTGTGTGACCTCATGCACACTCATGCCATCCCAGTCAGAAGTCAGAGGCAACTGCATGTGCACAGGCCCCAGAGTGAGAGAGAACATGACACATTTAAGTAACTTAAATGACATTGTCACTGAAGCAAAGGGACAATGGCTGACAGCAGAGACTTCTAGGCCATCAAAAGTATTTTGGTCTTTTCCCAAGAGCAATGGGAAGTCAGAAGTCACTAAAAGTTTTAAAAAGAGTGAAATGAAATGATTTTCAATTTAATAAAGGAATATTCTGGCTGCACAGAAAAAGATTTACAGGAGGGTAAAAGTAGATTCAGAGAAACCTATGATAAGACCCTTTTAAGTTGTGGAAAAGAGATAACTGAGGTTTGAAAAAGAGTGGCAATGATGGAGGTGATAGGAAGTTTTTAGATTCAGGACATGTTTTGAAGAAGAGTCAACAGAACATAAAAACAGATTGGACTTGGGGGATGAGAAAAGAGCAGATGTGCAGATGTGCAGGGGACTACTAAGCTTCTGGTTTCGGCAACGGTAGAGCTTGTAGAGACATTTGGAGGATACAATGGCAGAGATAAGGTCTTCAGGAAGATGGGGAAGAATTCAGTTTGGAGTATGTTGAACTGAGGTCCAGCTTTCAGGTAGACAAATGGATCAATGAGTGTGGAGTTTAGAGGAAAGGTATGGGCTAGTGAAATAAATATAAGAGTCATTAAGATTCAGATGGCAGTGACTTCTGGGAAAATGGTGTTGAAGTAGGTAGCAGAGTCCAACTCCCTCACAAAAAAGAATGGAGAAAGGGCAAAAACCTATCTGAGGGAGCTGCTTTGGAGATATATAGAATGGGAAAGTGCTATGCATCATTCAGGAGGGAACTAGACAGATAAAGAAGCCAAAGGAAAACTGTGAGTTACTTGCCCTTGTGGCTGGAAATGGCACAGACATCCCACCCCACCCTCAAGGCAAATAGCTTCTGTAAAGCCCCTGACTCACTGCAACCAACGGAGTGGGACTGAGCTTTCCCGGAGAGGAAGAGGGGCCTGGAAGACGGTGGAGAGTGGTTTCTTTTTGGTCGGTGAGTTTGGCCAATTGAGCCCCGTTTGAATCTCGGAGGGTCCCAGACCAGACTGGTACAGAGGCAGCCATGGGGAGAGGGAAGTGGGGATCTGAGCAGGCAGGTTATCACACCCAGCCGACCTGGGAGAGAGAGGAACTAAGGTAGAGAGGGGGCAGAGACAGGCACCTAAACAGCCTGACTTGGCAAACTGTTAGAAGCCTAACCCGCCTAAGGCTGATAGAGCCAGATAAGCTTTCTGAACAGCCTGCTTAAGCTGTGGGGCCAGTATAGTTCAGTAAAGGAATTCCTGTCTTGTATATACAAGGTCCCTGGTTAGATTCCCAGGTCTCCGTAGAGAAGTGATCCAAAGAGTGATCCAATGGGTTATTAGGTACTCAGATGGTACCTTATGACAGGGAACATTTAGACAGATTTTTTTCTTGATTTAGGTTTTCTTGGATCTGTTGTTTTTTATTATTTTTTATCAGTTTCTTTTTTTTTGTTTTGTTTTCTTTATTTTATTTGCTAAAACCCAGAACATCACCTGTGGAGGGCACAATGAAGGGTGATTGATGAGGACTGACGGCCCGAGAAGCTCCTTAGCGGCTTCAAAGGGACGGCTGTTTTTACTGGGTTGTTTTTGTTTGGTTTGGTTTGGTTTGGTTTTGGTTTTGGTTCTTGCTTGTCATCTTTCCCCTTTCTTTGTTTCCTTTTTTTCTTTTACTTACTTTTCTACCTACTTTATTTCTTTTCTTTCCTTCATTTTTCTATCTTCTGTTTTCTTTTGTTTTTCTTTCATTCCACCTCTTTTTGTTTGGCCTTCATTTAAAAAAAAAAACTCTCTATTTTTCTTTTTCTCTTATCCTCTCTTATCATTCTGGCCATTTAATTCATTCTATTTTTTTCTCTGTTTTGTTCCTGGATTCATTTTTTCTGTTCTACCTTTTTTATTCTTATTCCTTTGTACTTTAAAACATTTTTTACTCATATTACTTATTTTCCTAGCTCTTGTATGCTTCTTCATCTACGTTTTTAAAAATTATTACTACTATTATTCTTTTTCTCTTCTTATCCTTTCCTTTTCTCTGGTCCTGATATTTTTTCCAAAGGAACACAGACAACTACAAGGATACAGAATAAGAGGAACCAAGAGTCAAAAAAGAAACTTACCACACACACACACAAAGCAACAAAATAAAACCCTAGAGTAGGAAGAGAAACTTACGAATCAAATAAGCACATCAAGATAAACAGGTGCCTAGATACCAACAACAAATTGCAAGCCATACTAAGAAACAGGAAGACATTGTCCAGTCTAATGAACAAACTGAAAAACAGGAGGAGATGCAGAAGGTAGAACAACTAATCAGGGATGTCCAAACAAATATCATGGACCAACTTAATGAAGTGGAAGAAGAGACAAAGGATATTAAGACATTGGGGGAACAAACTGAAGAAATTGTAAACATACATAAAAAGATAATGGATAGGGAAGCGGCTGTGGCTCAATCAGTAGGGCTCCCGTTTACCATGTGGGAGGCCCCGGGTTTGGTTCCCGGGGCCTCCTGGTGAGGGCGGGCCCACCTGCATGGCGTGGTTGGCTGACCCGGCGAGCACGGGCAGCAAGGGGGGGATGAATGAATAAATAAATAAAATCTTTATAAAAAAAAAAAAAAAAAAAAAAGATAATGGATATGATGGTGACGAATGACAAATACAAAAAATCAAAAATACACTTGAAGCACATAACAGTAGATTTGAACAGGTAGAGGAAAGAAGTAGTGATGTGAAAGGCAGTGCATCTGAAATTAAACAGATAATAGAACAGATAGATAAAAAGATAGAAAATTTCCAGCAGGAACTTAGGGATTTGAATGACAACACATAATGCACACATATACACATTATAGGCATCTCAGAGGGAGAAGAGAAGGGAAAGGGGGCAGAAGGGCTGCTGGAGGAAATAATGGCTGAAAATTTCACAACTCTTTTGAGGGACATGGATACACATGTCCAGGAAACTCAGTATACTCCAAACAGTATAAATTCTAACAGGCCTACTCCAAGACACATACTTGTCAAACTGTCCAATGATCAAGACAAAGAGAGAGTACTGAAAGCAGCAAGAGAAAAGGGATCCATCACATAAAAGGGAAGCTCTATAAGATTAAGCGCTGATTTCTCATCTGAAACCATGTAGGCAAGAAGTTAGTGGTATGACATATTTAAGGTACTAATAGAAAAAAAAAAAAAAAAAAAACTTCCAGCCAAGAATTCTCTGTCCAGCAAAGCTGACATTTGAAAATGAGGGAGAGTTCAAAATATTCACAGATAAACAGAAATTAAGAGAGTTTGTCTGGGGGTCGGATGTGGCTCAACTGGTTGGGCGTCCGTCTCCCATATGGAGGGACCCGGGTTCGATCCCTGGGACCTCCCGGTAAAAAAAAAAAAAAAAAAAAAGAGAGTTTGTCAATAAGAAACCTGCCCTGCAAGAAATACTAAAGGGAATTCTTCAGGTTAAAAGGAAAAAACAGGAGAGGAAGGGTTGGAGGAGAGTGTAGGAAAGAAGATTATTGGTAAAAATAACTAAAAAGATAAAACGAGAAATAAAAACAACATATGACATACATAAACCTAAAGAAAATATGGCTAATGTAAGTAATTCCTTGACAGTAATAACAGTGAATGTTAATGGAGTAAACTTTCCAAACAAGAGACACAGATTGGAAGAACAGATTAGGAAATATGACCCATCTATGCTGTCTACAAGAAACTCACCTTATACCCAGGGACGCAAGGAGGTTGAATATGAATGGTTGGAAAATAATTTTACACACAAACAGTAACCAAAAAAAAAGGTAGGAGTAGCTATACTAATATCAGACAAAATAGACTTTAAATGCAAAACTATTGTAAGAGACAAAGAAGGACAATATATTTTAATAAAAGGGATCATCTATCTAAAATAAAGAACAATCATAAGCATTTATGCATCTAGCCAGGGTGCCTCAAAATATATGAGGGAAACACTGGAAAAACTAAGTGGAGAGATAGATGCCTCTACAATTATAGTGGGGGGACTTTAATACACCATTATCACCATTAGACAGAACATCTCAACAGAGGTTCAATAAAAAAACAGAGAACTTGAATAATACATTAGAGGATCTAGGCCTAATAGACATACACAGAACATTACACCCAAATACATTGAGAAGGATATACATTCTTCTCAAGTGCATACAGATCATTCTCCAGGACAGACCACATGCTTGGTCACAGAACAACTCTCAACAAATTCAGAAAGATTGAAATTATACAAAGTAATTTCTCTGACCACAATGGAATAAAGCTGGAAAGCAGTAAGGGGCAGAGAACCAGATTAGACACAAAGATATGGAAGTTAAACAACACACACTCTTAGACAATCAGTGGGTCAAGAGGAAATTGCAAAAGAAATCAGTAACTACCTTGAAATGAATGAAAATGACAACACAATGTATCAAAACCTATAGGATGCAGCAAAAGCAGGGCTGAGAGGGAAATGTATAGACATAAATGCCTATATTAAACCGAAAGCTGGTTCTTTGAGAAGATTAATAAAATTGACAAACCCTTAGCTAGACTAACAAAGAAAAAGAAAGAGAAGATGAAAATACATAAAATAAGAAATGAGGAAGGGGATATCACCACTGATTCCACAGAAATAAAGAGTATCATAAAAGGATCCTTTGAAAAGCTGTATGCCAGCAAGATGGATAACTTAGATGAAATAGACAAATTCCTAGAAACACACAAGCAGCCTACATTGATGAAAGAAGACACTGATGAACTCAACAGACCAATCACAAGTAATGAGATGGAATTAGTATCAAAAACCTCCCAAATAAGAAGAGCCCAGGACCAGATGGCTTCACAGGTGAACTCTACCAAATATTCTGGAAAGAACTAAAACCAATCCTGCTTAAACTCTTACAAAAAATAGAATTGGAGGAAACATTGCCTAACCCATTCTATGATGCCCACATCACCCTAATACCAAAGCCACACAAAGACTCCACAAGAAAGGAAAACTATAGACCAATCTCTCTAATGAACCTAGATGCTAAAATCCTCAACAAAATACTTGCTAATCATATCCAACAACACATCAAATGAATTATACATCATGACCAAGTGGGTTTTATCCCTGGTATGCAAGGATGATTCAACATAAGAAAATCAATCAATGTAATATACCACATTAACAGATCGAAAGAACAAAATCACATGATCATCTCTACTGATGCAGAAAAAGCATTAGAAAAAAATACAGCACTCTTTCCTGATAAAAACACTTCAAATGATATGGATAGAAGGAAATTTCCTCAACATGATAAAGGGTATGTAGGAAAAACCCACAGTTAACATCATATCAATAGTGAAATGTTAAAAGCTTTCCCTCTAAGATCTGGAACAAGACAAAGATACCCACTGTCACCACTCTTATTTAACACTGTTAGAAGTACTTGCTTGAGCACTTACGCAAGAAAAAGATATAAAAGGCATCCAAATTGGAATGGAAGAAATAAAAATATCACTATTTGCAGATGACATGATTCTATACATAGAAAGCCCTGAGAAATGTACAACAAAGCTTCTAGAGCTTATAAATGAGTTCAGTAAAGTGGCAGGATATAAGATTAATGCACAAAAATCAGTAGCATTTTTGTACACCAATAATGAGCAATCTGAGGAGGAAATCAAGAAAAAAATTCCATTTACATTAGCAACTAAAAGAATCAAATACCTAGGAATAAATTTAACTAAAGATGTAAAGGGCTTGTATGCAGAAAACTACACAGCATTGTTAAAGGAAATCAAAGATGACCTAAATAAATGGAAAAATATTCCCTGTTCATGGATAAGAAGATTAAACATTATTGTCTATCCTATCCAAATTGATTTACAGATTTAGTGCAATCTCAATAAAAATCACCACAGCATTTTTTTACTGAATTGGAAAAGCTAACTATGAAATTTACTTGGAAGGGCAAGGGGCTCCGAATAGCCAAAGACACACTGAAAAAGAAAAATGAAATCAGAGGACTCACACTACCTAACTTTAGAACATATTACAAAGCTACAGTCGTCAAAACTGCAGTACGTCGGGATAGACATACTGACCAATGGAACAGAACTGAAAGTTCTGATATTGATCCTTGAATATACGGTCAACTGATATTTGACAAGGCCACCAAGGCCACTCAACTGGGAGAGAATGGCCTCTTCAACAAATGGTGCTTGGAGAACTGGATATCTTTATCCAAAAGAATGGGAGAAGATCATCATCGCATGCTATACACAAAAATTAACTCAAGATAGATCAAAGATCTAAATATAAGAGTCAAGACCATAAATCTCCTTGAAGATAATGTAGGGAAGCATCTACAAGATCTTTTAGCAGGAAATTGTTTTATCAACTTTACACTAAAAGCATGAGCAACAACAAAAATAGATAAATGGGACCGCCTCAAAATTAAAAACTTTTACACTTCAAAGGTGTTTACCAAGAAAGTGAAAAGGCAGCCTACTCAATAGGAGAAAATATTTGGTAGCCATCTATCCAATAGGGGCCTAATATCCAGCATATATAAAGAAATCCTACATCTTGAAAAGAAAAAGAAAAACAACCCATTTAAAAAATGGGCAAGTGATTTGAACAGACACTTCTCCAAAGAAGAAATACAAATGGCTAAAAGGCACATGAAAAGATGTGCTCAACATCACTAGCTATTAGGGAAATGCAAATCAAAACTACAATGAAATATCATCTTACACCCATTAGACTGGTGGCTGTTAAAAAAACAGAGGACTACAATTGTTGGAGAGGATGTGGAGGAAAAGGAATACTTATCCACTGCTGGTGGGAATGTAGAATGGTGCAGCCATTGTGGACAGATTGATGGTTCCTCAGGAAGCTAACTATAGAACTGCCATATGATCCAGCAATCCCACTGCTTGGTATATAACCAGAAGAACTGAAAGCAGGGACACGAACAAATATATGCACACCAATGTTCATAGCAGCATTATTCACTATTGCCAAAAGTTGGAAGCAACCCAAATGTCCATCATCAGATGAATGGATAAGCAAATTGTGGTATATACATACAATGGAATATTACTCAGCTGTGAGAAGGAATGCAGTATTAACACATGGGATAACATGGATGAATCTTGAAGACCTTATGTTCAGTGAAGTAAGCCAGGCACTGAAGGGCAAATATTACATGACGTCACTTACATGAATTAAGCAAATTGAGAAGACACACAGAGCTAGAGTCTGGAAGATAGGTTTACAGGATACAGAAAGGGAGTAGAGGGTTGTGGGCCAATGCCCATATGGGCAAAATCTGATAAGGTGGAAAGGTGTAGTTGTGCAATGGATGGGCATGACAGTGGTGCAGTGATGCTATTGGGTTTGATGGTGCTGGTCTGTGAGGAGGGTAGGATGGGGTGGGTTGGACTATCCATGGAACTGGGGGGAGGGTTGGGGGAAGGAGCAGGTGAACTCCGGGGATTTGCAGATCTGTGGTTAAAACTACAATGTTGGGAATGTTCTTTTGGCAAATATGGCAGGGGAGGATTACTGGTATAGGGTGTTGGATGTGGGGAGCAGGGGTGCATATAGGATAGGGTGTACATATTCTATGGAATATGTAAATGTTCATCTTGTCATAGTGTGTTATTTCAGTGGGTGGAGACCCACACAATAATCAAGAAAATATTAAACTTCCATCCTGGGGAGTCCTGCTATATTCTCAAATAGAGGGGCAAGAGTCTCTAGAACATAGGTAGTGCCTAATAAAAAGAAAACAGAACAATATGTCAAGCCCTCAATACTATTGCATGTAACTATGAATCTTATTCTTCAAAAAGTGAAACTTATTGGTTACCATAGGTCCCAAAGGAAGGGGGAGGGAAGAATAAAATAGATGGAACACAGGGCAATTTTAGGGCAATAGAATTGTTCTGCATGATCTCGCAATAATGGATACAGGCCATTTAAAATTTCATCAAAATTTATAAAAGTGAATAAAAATAAAATATAAAAATTAAAAAAAAAAAATAGAAAAAACAAAAAAAACAAAAAAATAAAAATAAAAAAAAATAAAAAAAAAATTTTATAAAAGTGTATGGTCCAAAATGTAAATCATAATGTAAACCATTGACCATGGTTAGCAGCAATGCTTCAATATTTATACACCAACTGTAACAAATGTACCATCTGTATGTAAAATTTGATTAGTAGGGGAGAGGGGAAAAGGAGGAGGGCGTTGGTATATGGGAATCCCCTGTATTCTCTGCATGACTTTTCTGTAACCTAAAGCTTCTTTGATGATAAAATGAAAAAAAAAATAAGACACTGGGGGATTATATGGAAGAAAATGTCACTGTATATACAAGATAACAGATCTTACAGTGATGAAAGACATAATGTCTAAAAAGTTTTCCTATTATTAAAATTTTTTGTATTTTATGTTATCTTTAAAACTATAATTATTATTTCATTTTCTCATTTTTATTTGATTATTTTCTTGGCTTCATTTTTGGAGAGGTTTTGGATCACAGAAGGGTCACAACTGTGGCGGGGAGGAACGTTGGTGCAGGGTGTCGGTGATGGGGGGATGCATGAGAGGGGGTTCATCTGGGGCATGCCTCTAAGGCATATGAATGTGTTCAAGTGGTCATGGGGCATTGTCACGGTGGATGGAGATACACATAATAACCAAACAAATATCAAATTCCCATCTTGGGGAGTTCTGCTACATTCTCTAATGGGACAGCAAGAATCCCCTGAGTACAGGGGTGGTCCCTTGTGAAGGAGGATGGGCCATTGTGCTGGGTCCTTGATATCAATGATTGTACTTATGAACCTTTTATTTTGAAATCAAAACTTAGCCTAGTATTATATGTTGCCTAAGAGTTACCTCCTGAAGACCTCCTTGTTGCTCAAATGTGGCCTTTCTCTAAGCCAAACTCAGTATATAAAACACACTACCTTCCCTCTGGCATGGAACATGACTCCTGGGGATGAGCCTCCCTGGCACTGAGGGATTATTACCAAGAGCCAACTAGCAAAGCACTTGGAAAAAGACCTTGAACATAAGGGGGAAATGGTAAATACAAATGAGTTCTTATGGCTAAGAGATTTCAAAGTGAGTCAGGAAGTCATTCCAGAGATTATGCTTATGCACGTCTCAGCAAGATCTCATTGACTGTCACAATAAATACTGCCTCAAATAGCAGGACTCCTGAGGGCTCTTGTAACATCCAGACACTATAGGCAGGGCAGATGGCTCAGGAGTTTGGCACCCTGACAGTGGGCCTTACCTTGGAATTTATGCTCCCCAGTATGACAAAGTTATACTCATTTGTAATATACTTATTTCTCTACACATGGCTCTTCTGCCCCTTCTATTTGAACCTATAGTTAGTACTAGATTTGACAGGTGTATGTCCAAGAGACTTAAATCTTTGGTCTGTTCAAGTACCAGTTGGGCCCTGAATCTCAGCAGAGTTGCAACACCTACTCTCCAGTTCACTGGACTCACCCAGGACAACTAACAAGGTAATGGACAACGCCCATCCCAAGGAACAGAGAGTCTGCAACTGCAAGCAAGATAGTTCCATCCATCTGCCCCATGGGATCTAAGGCCCCTCTCAATTAGAGGCGGAGCGGGCATCACCATCCTAGAATCCTCAGGATTGGGGAATGAATGCTGGACTAGAGTAGACCTACTGTTATTCTACTATAGACTTATTGTTATTCTAGCAATGGAAGAACTTTTATCATTGATGTGGAGGCAGTGGCCACCAGAAGTTCTGAGGGGAGGGAGAGGGAAAAATAGGTGTAACATGGTGGCATTTTCAGGACATTGGAATTCTCCTGCAGGCGTTGCAATGACAGATAGAGACCATTAAATATTTTGTCATAACTTACAAAATTGCGTGGAACAGAGTGTAAACTACAATGTAAACTATAATCCACAGTTAGTGCTTCAATACGTGTTCATCAATTGTAACAAATGTACCACACTAATGAAGGATGTTGTTAATGTGGAATAGTGTGGGAGGGGTAGCGAGCAGGGCATATGGGAATCCCCTATATTTTTTATGTAACAATTTTGTGATCTAAAGTTTCTTTAAAATAAATAATAAATAATCCTGACAATAAAAAAAAAAAAAAAAAAAGAGATTCAGATGGCAAATGAAGTGTGGGTGTAAATGAGATGTCTAGGGAAATGTATAGAACGAAAAGAAAAGATGAGTGCTTTGAAGAATGCCTACATGAAAGGAGGATAATTTGGCATGAGAGGTCAAAGAGTACTAGTCAAGGAGCAAGGAAGGGAACAAGAGAAGGCATGTTTCAATGAAAGTGGCTAATAATGTTGAATGCCTCTGAGAGGTCAAGAAAGATGAGGACTGAAATATGTTCATTAAATTTATCTACACTGAGGTCATCAATGACCTTAACAATCACATCAGTGTGATGGGAGCAAAAGCCAGATTTGAGTATGTTGAGGAACGTGTGGAAGGGAAGAAAATGGAGACAGGGAGGTAAACTACTTCTTGGAGAAGTTTAGCTTAAAGAGAGGAATGGCAGAAAATAGATAGGGTAGTCAGGTAAAGGGAGGGTTGTTTTTTGTTTGTTTGTTTGTTTTTGGTTTTGGTTTTAAATAAGGTAATGGCATAAGCCCATTTAAATACTAATAAGGAAGACCCAATAAATAGGGAGAAGTTAAAGTAAAAATAAAATTGAGAGTTCCTAAGATGGCAGAAGGGACTGGGTATATATTATATTATAATCATATTATATATATCATATCATAGTTGATGAGATCAACTCTAAACAGAAGGGACATATATTTTAACAAGAAGGAAGGAGAGGATGGGTGCAAATGCAGAGCAGTTTGTGGGTTTGGTAGCACAGCAGGAACTTGTAGTAATTAATTTTTAAAAAGATACATTTTGATGCTTTCAGGGGCTTGCAGTTAAAGACAAGTTGCTATTATTAAGCAACCCATAGCAAAATTTTACGTAAAGGGAAAGTACTTCTATACTGCTCTGTGGTTTTATTTTTTTTGTTTGTTTGATGACTGGTCGTTTAACTTTATATTTTAATTTTTCATAGAGGCTTTTCCCATTTTTAAAAGACAAATTAATTGAAATAAAAGTAAAATTTACAGCCAGTAATATTTACCTCTGCTAGATGTACAATGTTATGAGTTTTGACAAATGTAATCAATCCCTTCTCCTAACAGCAACCCTGGCAACCACTGATCTGATTTATGTCCCTATACTTTTGTCTTTTGCAGAATGCCATATAAATGAAATCCTATAATATGTAGTCTTCTGTGTTTGGCTTTTGTCACTTCTCTCACCTGCCATAATGCCTTTGCGATTCATTCAAGTTATTGTGTATATCAACAATTCATTTCTTTTTATTGCTGAGTAGAAGTCTACTGTATGGCTGTACCACAATTTGTTTAGCCACTCAGCAGTTGAGGGACATTTGGGTTGTTTCCAGATCTGGGTGATTATTAATAAAGCTGTTCTAAATATTCATGTAGAGGTCTTTGTGTGGACATATATTTTCATTTCTCATGTATAAATATGTAGGAGTGGGATTGCTGGGTTTATGGTAAGTGTTATGTTTAACTTTATAACTTTATAAGATTATGTAAAGTGGCTATAACATGTTGCATTCCTACCAGCAATGTATGAGAGTTTCATTTGGTCTGCATTCTTGTCAACACATTATTCTTAGTTTTTAAAGCTATTACAATAATTGTATAGTATCTCATTATGGTTTTAATTGCATTTCCCTAAGGACTAAGGATGTTGAGCTTTCATCTCCTTATTTGCCATCTGTATCTTTTCTTTGATAAAGTGTCTGTCCAAATCTTTTCTTTATGTTTTAATTGTTTGTTTTCTTGTTATTGAATTGTGAATTCTTTATGTATTCTTGATAAAAGTCTTTTGTTAGAGATGTGATTTGAAAATATTTTCTCCCAGTCTGTGGCTTTGTTTTCTTAACTTTTAAAATAGTCTTTCAAATAGCATAAATTTAAATATTACATATTACATTATTAAGTCCCATTTATCATTTTTTCATGATTTATGCTTTATGAACTATGAAATCTTTGTGTAAATCAAGGACACAAAGATTATCTCCTGTGCTTTCCTTACAAGTTTTATATTTTAAGTTTTATATTTAAGTCTATGATTCATTTTGAATAAATTATTGTTTATGGTACAAGGTAAGTGCCCTTCTTTTACAAAGTTATTTTAGCTATTCTAAGTCCTTTGCACTTCCGTGCATTTAAAAGGCACCTTTCAATTTCTACACACATGCAAAGGCCTGCTGGAATTTTGATTGGGATTGCATTAAATCTACAGATCAATTTGGGGAGAAGTGATATCTTAATAACATTGAATAGTACAATCCATTAACATGGTATATCTCTCTATTTAGGTTTTTAAATTTTTCATTAATGTTTTATAATTTTCAGCCTACTGATCTTGCACATATTTTATTAGCTTTACACCTAAATATTTTACTTTTTTGATGCTGTTTTTTAAATTTCAATTTCTAGTTGTTCATTGTAAGTATATAGAAATACAATTGATTTGTACATTGACCTTATACACTGCAACCTTGCTAAACTCATTTATTAGGTCTAATAGTCTTTTTGTGTGTGTGTAGTTTGGGGTTTTTTATATAGACAGTCATTTTATCTATAAATAAAGACAGCTTTATTGTTTTCTTTCCAATTCTGTATGCTTTTTATTTATTTTTCTTGCCTTACTGTGCTGACTAGATCCTTCAGTTTGATGTTGAATGGAAGTGGTAAAAAGGACACACTTGCCTTGTTTCCAATTTTAGGGAAAAAGCATGATTTCTTTCACTTTATTAACTGTTCTTTTTTGGGGGGTAGATGCCTTTTACCAGTTGATGGAATTTTAATTAATGTTGTATTTTGTTCAATTCTTTGTCTGCATATATTGATATGAGTTTGGTTTTTTTGTTTGTTTTTTTTTTTCCTTTAGTCTGTTGATCTGAATTACATTGATTTATTTTCAAATTTTAAGTCCATCATGCATTCCTGGGATAATCCCCACTTGATCATGATTTATTATCCTTTATACATTTGCTGGACGTGATTTGTGACATTTTGTTAAGGATTTTAATTCATGAAGGATGTTGATCTGTAGTTTTCTTGTAATATATTTGTCTGCTTTTGATGTCAATGTAATACTGGCCTCATAAAATAAGATGGGAATTGTTCCTCCTCCTCTATATTTTGGAAAAGCTAGTGTAAAATTGCTATTTTTTCTTCCTTATAGGATTATTCAGGTGCTCTATTTCTCTTGAGTGAGTTTTGGTTGTTTGTGCCTTTTAGGAATTTGTCCATTTTACCTAAGCTAGCAAATTTATTGTCATTAAGTTATTCATAATATTCCCTTATTATCTTTTTAATGTTTCATCTTTCTACATTGTTAACTATTAATGCTCTGAGTCACAAAGAAAGGGATATTTTTCCCCATTGGAAAATATCCAATGAATGGAACATTTAACTATTTGTAAATAGATATGAGCAGAAGAGGGAATGGGATGAAGTGGCAAAGTAGAAATAACTTTAGCTGGTAATTCACCTATAGTAAGCTTGAATATAGGAAGATATGGTCCTGTGGAACCCAATTATTACATACTTCAAATTAAATCAGATAATTGCTGAAGTGACCCTTGGGTCTAACCTCAGTATTACATCAATGTAAATCACTCCAAAATTTAAATCTTCAATTCCAACCTTCCTATAAAACTCCAGATTTCATCTGTACAAGTATTTAATTCTTTTCTTATCCCCAACCTACTTCCTTTCCCAATTTTTCATGCCCTGATAACCTGTTTTAAAGTCTTGAATTCTTAGTATTTGCACCTCTATCTCTTTTATATCTATAGCCATCAATTTTACTGTTTCTTCCTTTATAAATTCTTTCAGATTTATCTCTTCCTTTCCATTCTCATTATCATCACTAGAGTCTCCTAAATCTGATTTCTTCAATCATCACATTCCAAATCTGATTATATCTTCCTGTTTTCTCATTCCAACTAATTCTGACTATTACTATCAGAGTTATAGTCCTGACAATTTTATCATTTAAGTCCTTCCTGTCACCCTATTAAAATTACAACTCCCATTTTATATTTGCACTTTCTGTTATCTGAAATACTTCATATTTTAGGTATTTATCCTGTGGATTATCTTTCCTCACTAGAATGTAAGCTCCATGAGGACAAGCATTTTTTTGTTCATTTCAGTATCTCCAGCACACAGAAGGAGCGGAATAAGAATTAATTGAATGAATGAATAAATGAGTGAATTGCAATATTACCAAACCACTATCCATTTCCTAATCACCACTGATCTCTCTAATCCTATTCTTCAATTCTTCAATGAGAACTAACTGCACAAATGCCTATTACATTGAATACCCTATCTTTTAAATATTTGCTTTCTGACATCCTTCAGAGGATCCCTGACAGGAATGTCCTTATGTCATGTCAGCAGGCACAAGCCTAGGAATCATTAGGACAGAGAAGTGAATGAGAGCTAGAGAATATCTGTCACTTGGATCTGCCGAGTGGAGCTGTGGCACTCCTTCTTTCTCCAACACTACTACCTCGCAACCTGGGGAGTTCGGGTGAAATGGTATGACTGAAGCTGATACACATTCCTGGGTAAACGTCTAAAGGGCCTGAAAAGACAAAGAAGTGCAGACTAATGGTGTTAAATAGCAATGCCACATCTAGGGGCAATTTTTTTTTGCTTTGCTTTTATAAGGAGAATTTTGTTTAGGGTAAAAGCATACAAATCTGAGACTGAAATGTCAAGATCTAGGCATTAGCAAAGATGCCTTCTCACAAAAGTTAGCTACTGGTGATCCTGGGGATCCTGCCACATGGTGAAGCAAGATGACCACTCACCTTTGCCAAGGTCCCTGCCTTCCCTTCCAGAATCTACCATCTCCTGGTGCTCAGCTGTGGGCAACCAGGTATAGATTCATGTGTTTTGTTATATCATTTTATAATTCCCAAGATTTGGTGCAGAGGAATAAATCTGCAGCATTTACTTAGTCTGCCATCTTGAAAGCACCAGATTTAACATCTTACCCTTAAACTGAGCCTCCTGAGCAACACAGAGTATATACAGAAATTAGTGAAAGCCTTGGAGACTTTCTGGTCTTTATTTGTTATGCTGGCCATTTCCCTGTCTGCTCTTAGATACAATTTCCTTCCCCTGTTTGACTCTACCTCTCAGGAATCTACATTCCCTGGCTCCTTTAACAATGGGCCTATGGGCAAGTTCAGCCACTGGGAGGCACTAGAAAGTCAGAAGAGGGAAGAAGCCAGGCCCCACCTGCCTTGAATGATGCCATGGATCCCAGCTCTGCAGTGGTCCCAGTTCCAAACAAGCTGTGGTCATTATGGTTTAGCTTCTGTTGGCCACCTTGAGCTCTTAGGCTTCTTCTGTTGTCTCTTCAGTCCTAGACATGTAGGAGTTTCCTGCTGTTACTGATCTTTAGGGTGCTGCCTCATTCTATTTCTTAGTAGTACCAACTCCCATGTAATCAAGTCCTTGTATTAAACTGTTGAAATGCCTAGAGTGGTTTTGCTTTCCTGACTGAACCCTAACTTGGAGATCAAAACCCTGAAGAGAGATCTTCAAAAATAATAATCAGTAATTACTTTTTCTGCGGGGGAGGAGAGCACAAAACTGAAGGAATTCTCAACAATAAGATATCTCAAATTATTTCAAGAAGTAACATAAAGTTCACCAAAATGAATATTGGAAATATATTTCACCTAAATTGCAAGTATGCCAGAAAGGAGTTTATTATTTCATAATATCTAGAATTATGAAACACTGTCTTAGAGGATGAAAGCTTTGAATACAATTGAAGCCTTGCTTAAGGCTTCTTAAGCTTTAGAGCTAACTTCAGGGGCAGCCATGAAATAGGTTAAATATAATTACTTTTATTGTTTCTATTATTTACGTTTTCTCTGTTGAAGGAAGGCTAGGTGAAATGGCAATATACCTTGAAAACTCTGTGCAGCTCTATTTCTTACTTGGAGATAGAGAACACTACTGCCTCTATATCTAGTACCTTATTACCACTCCACAGATGCTTACTAAACAACGCAGAAACAACAGAAAGCCCACCACGTGGCTCAAGATCACAGAGCAAATGAGAGGCTCCACTGTGCCACTGACCTGCCATATGGCTGAAAATCTGAAAGCTCTGAAAGATGCCGTCCTTGTATAAAGTCCTGAATACCTGCTTTCATTCCCATTTCTAGTGTCTGAACTATAATATATGGGCCATTTATTTATTAAAGGAGAGGGCTTACTTTGGCGTGGGATAAACTGGTGCTTGCAGCAAGATGCTGTTTAATACAAAGGACATTTCTTGAATTCCTGTCAGATCTGAGATGCACAGCTTAAGTCTATTTAGTGTGTGTGTTTTAAAGTCGCATGACTATTATACAATACCTTTTCTTGAACTGGCATGAGAAAGATATTCCCTTCCTCTGTATGCTCTGTTTTTTACCTCCTCAAAGCTGAGGCGGCAAAAACACTGCCAGCCTTATCCAGCTATTCATGGAAAACTGCCACTCTTAACTGGCGCCTAAACAATTTCAGACTGTCCCAGGAGAACTTCATGCTTTGAGGTGAATTTGTAACATCAGGGCCAACTAAGAAGTTAACAAACTTTCACTGTTAAAGCAAAAGAAGAAGAAAAAAATAGCTGCAGGCTTACTGAAGGAGCTCTGCTTCTGTGAGCGCCTCTGTCCTCTGCTCCCCTGTGACAATGGCCAGTTCATCCTTCAGTTCCTGGACTTCCTTTTGTAGGCGGATAATCATCTACAAATGGTAAGGTAGGATAATGTCAACATCTCATTAAGGTGAACGTATGACAGAGAACACATGTCTTTTAAAATTATGAAATATTTTAAGAATTAAAAAAAAAAGGTATAGAGAAAGTGACAATAAACACTGCCGTACCTACCATCGAGGTTTGTTAAATATCAACATTTTGCCAAAATAGTTCTAGAATCCTCTTTCTTCTTTAACAAGTAAAACATTATTGATGTAACTGGAACCCCTTTATGTCCTTCCCCAATCCCCTTCAATCTTTCCTGGGGTGATCACTATTCTGCGTTTAGTGAATATAATTTCTCTGAATGTTTTCATATGTTTACTCCATATGTATGAATGTAACCATAAATAATGTATAGTATAATTTTGCATGCCTTAAACTTTATGTAAATATTATCATACTGCATGCAAGTGCAACTTGTTTCTTCCCTCACATTATGTTTTTTAGTTTATTCATAGTGTTTCATGTGGTTCTAGCTCATTAATTTTCATAGATATATAGTATGTCAGTAAAGGAATAAATCATAATTTATCTATGCTTCTTGTTGATGGACATTTAGGTTTTTTTACTTTTGCTATTACAAACAATGTTGCTGTGAACATAATTATAAATCTCTTTGGGCACATATGCAAGAGTTTCTCTACAGTGTATAACTAAAATGGTTGTAAAGTATGTGTTATCTTCCCTTTATCATATATTGTTAATTTGTTCTTCTAAACAGTTGTGCAAATTTATATTTCCACCAGCTACTTATGTAAGTTCTCATTTCCCCACATTCTTTTGGTATTGGCAGGCATTTTAGTTTTGCCAATACAATAGGTGAAAATGGCATCTCACTTTAGCTTTAATTTGTATTTTCCTGATTATTAGTGAGGATGACCTCATTGCATGTATTTCTGTATTGGCTGTTTGGATTTCCTCTTCTGTGATTATTTATTAACAGTCTTGCTTATGGCTCAATTGAGTTTTTTTCTTTTCCTTATTGATTTGCAGGCTTCTTTATATATTTTGGATGTGAATCCTTCATCAGTTTTATTAAATGAACAGCTTTTTTTTCAATCTATGGCATGTTTTTTACTATATGGTATTCTTTTTGTTAAATGAAAGTTTAAAATTTCAATGTAACCTAATTTATCAGCTTCTTTCTTTATAAGTCATGCTTTGTATCTTCTGAAAGAAAATCTAGTTTACCAAAAACCATAGAAATATTTTCTTATATGTTTTTCTAAGAGTTTTAAAGTTTTATTTTCACACCAAGGGGGATTTAATTTTGAATAAGGTATGAGGATTGGGATCTAATTTTATTTTTCTTATATGGCTAACCATATGATTTGTGATTATAATTCTGTTAAATAACATGTTTCCACATATCAATATGTCTGTTTCTGGGCTATTGGTTGAAAACATTTGTCCATTTGCCTATATGTATGCCAATATCACACTGTTTTAATTACTATAGCATAAGAAGTTTTGAAATCTAGACAGGACAAACTCCTTTCATCTTGTTCTTTTTCACTATAGACTTGACTATTCTTGGCTATTTGATCTTTCATATAAATTTTAAACTGAGCTAATAAGTTCTCCCAAAAATCTGCTCAAATTTTAATTGAAATGTACTGAATTAAAAGATTAATTTTGTAAGATCTCAAATTAACAATATTGAATCATTCCATAGCTGAACATGGTATAGCTTTCCACTGATTCCTTTCAATAAAGATTTAAAATTTTCTCTATAAATATCTTATGTTCCTTTGATTTTGTATCAAGCATTTTAAAGTTTTTGTTGCTATTGTAAATGGAATTTTTAAAAAATTACATTTTCTTATTGTTGGTGTAAAGGAATGTGTTAAATTTTTATGACTGGATTATGTATCAAATAATTTTCTGAACTTTTTTTATTGGTTCTGTTTATCATTAAATATTTTTGGATTTTCTATATAAGCAATAAGGTTGTCTGCAAGTATTGAAAGATTTTTCCTTTGTTTCTAATCCTCATAAATTTTGTTTCCTTTTATGGTCTTATTTTCCTAGGACTTCCAAGTACCATTCTTAAGACATTGTAGTTTCATTTCTTCTAATAGTTCACCTTGAAAAAATGATGTTTACTGTAGGTTGTTGGTTAATACCCTTAATCAGTTTAAGGATGTTCACCTATATTCATAGTCTGAGGAGACTTTTAAAAATATGGATGGATATTTAAAGTATCAAATGCTTTTTCTGCACTTAGTGAGATGAACATATAATTTTTCTCTTTTAATCTATGAACATGGTAAATCATCTTCATGTGATTTTTATTTTAGTATGAACTATTTCAGATATAAGAAAGGTATAAAGAATAATCTAATAAGCACCCATGTACCCACTATCTAGCATAAGAAATAACATATTACAGATTCTTTTGAAGATCCTGTCCCTTTACAGCCTTCCCTAAATGAATAAATTCCACATTATCATTATCAAGAATCTGGTGTTTATTTTTTCCATGGTGGTTTTTCTTTTATTATGCATTGATATATTTTCTAATGATAAATCTCCCTCAAATTCCTAAAATAAAACCAAGATGCCATATAGTCATGTTAATGATCTTATGATGAAATTGCAAAATTCCTAAAATAGAAATTGAAGCTTTTCTTCTTCCTGGAATATTTGGTATTACTCTAATCTTTAAAAATGCCACTGGGCAAACGACCAAGATGGCAGCATAAGACACTTCAGGTTCCTGCTGCCCCACAGAATTTTTGAACTAACAAAAACTGGCAGTGCCATCTTCCTCAAAATTCCAGAAAATAGTTCGAGTAATGCAGTAAATGGGCAAGTGCCTGAATCAAGAAAAACAACTTTAAACAATAGGAAAAGGTTGTACCATCCTTTGCTGGCCCCTCTCCTCTTCCCTTGTGCAGTGTGGATTCAGCCTGTGCACCCATTGTGGGACCCTGGCCTGCTCCAGAGGGAGCACAGTAACCTTATACACATACTGGGGTGCCTGTATGTCAGCGCCAGTCTATCAGGTGGCAGTCTGAAACACTGAACCAGGATATTCATCTTTGGCTTACTCTCAGAGAACTTGCCCTGAAGGCAGAAGCAGTTTGCAGATAGCCAAAGCACTACAAGAAATAATTAAGATGAAGCAGCCTGGGGCAAAAAATTACCTGCTTTAGGAAATGCAATAGACTTTTCAGGAGGGGCGGCATGAAATGCATAAAGATATAATTTGTAATAAGTACAACAAAAAGGTGATGAGGAGGAAAGGTATAGGAACAGAATTTGTGTATGCTATTGAAGTAAAGTTGGTACCAAATCAAACACCGTTGTTATAGATTTAGGATATTACATTTAAGTGCCATGGTAACTGCAAAAAAAAAAATCTAAAAAATCTATACAGATGAAAATGAGAAGGATCTGAAAATGATATACTACAAAAAAATCAAATAAATATGAATTTAAGGAAAACTCGAGGACAAAAAAGGTATAAGACTTACAAAGACAAAATAGCAAAATGGCAGAAGAAATTCCTGTATTGTCAGTAATTGCTATAAATGTAATGAGTTAAACTCTCCAACCAACAGTCAGAGATTGGCAGAATGGATAAAAGAGCATGACCTAACTCCATGCTGTTTATAAGAGAATCACCTTAAATTCAAAGACATAAGTAGACCGAAAGTGAAAGGATGGGGAAAAAATATACCATGCAAATAGTAACCAAAAGAAAGCTGGGGTAGCTATACTAACAAATAAAATAGACTTTAGGTCAAAAACTGTTATGAGGGACAAAGAAGGTCAGTATATACTGATAAAGGGGTCAATTCAACAAAAAGACATAACAATTATAAATATATATGCACCTAAGGGCAGAGCCCCAAAATATATGAAGCAAATATTGACAGATTTGAAGGGAGAAACAGATGGGTCTACATTAATAGAAGCGTTCTATACACCACTTTCAAGAATGGATAGAACACCTAAACAGAAGACCAACTAGGAAATATAAGACTTGAATGATACTATAAACTAAGTAAACCTAACAGACATAAACAGAACACTTCATCCAAGAGCAGCAGAATATACATTCTTCTCTAGTGCACACAGGTTATTCTCTAGGCTAGACCATTTGTTATGTCACAAAACAAGTCTCAAAAACTATAAAAATATTGAAATCATACAATGTATTTTCTTTGACCACAGTGGAATGAAGCTAGAAATTAGTAACAGAGGGAGAACTGGAGAATTCATAAATATGTGGAAATTAAACAACAAATTCTTAATAATCAATGGTCAAAGAAGAAATCACAAGGGAAATTAGGAAATACCTAGAGGAAAATGAAAATGAAAACACAAATACCAACACTTATGGGATTGAAATGCTTACATTAGAAAAGAAGAAAGATCTATATTCAGAGACCTAAACTCACAAATGGAGGATCTAGAGGACAAAGAGCAAACTCTACCCAAAGTGAGCAGAAGGAATAAAATTAAAATATTGGAGAGGAGATAAGTGAAATAGAAAATAAAAAATAGAGAGAAAGAACAAAATAAAAAATTGGTTCTTTGAAAAGATCAGTAAAATTGACAAACCTTTAGCTAGACTGACAAAAAAAGAAAAGGACACAAATAACTAGAATTAGAAATGAAAGGAGGACATTACTAGTGACCCCACAGAAATAAAAAGGATTATAAGAGTACAATATGAACAACTGTACACTAACAAATTTAAAAACTTAGATGAAATGGATAAGTTCCTAGAAATATAAAAAACTACCTAAGCTGGCTCAAGAGAAATAGATCTCCACAGACAAATAACCTCTCAGGAAAGGAAATTCCAGACCCAGATGTGTTTGTTGGTGAATTTTATCAAACATTCCAAGAATTAACGCCAATCCTGCTTAAACTCTTTCAAAAAACTGAAGAGGAGGGAATATTTTCTAACTCATTCTATGAGGCCAATATCACCCTAATAACAAAGCCAGATAAAGATATGACAAGAAATCTTATGAATATAAATGCAAAACTCAACTTCTTAATAAAAAAACTCAGAAAACTAGGAAAAAAAGGAAACTTCCCCAATATGATAAGGGGCATAAATGAAAAATCCATAGCTAACATCATACCCAATTGTGAAATCTGGAAAGATTTCCCTTTAAAATCAGGAACAAGACATGGATGCCCACTTCTACAACTGTTATTCAACATTGTGCTAGAAGTTCTAGCCAAAGCAAGTAGGCAAGAAAATAAAATAAAAGACATCTAAATTGGAAAGGAAGAAGAAAGACTTCCTGATTTTCAGATGGCATGACCTTATATAGAGAAAATCCTGAAAAGTCCACAAGAAAACTACTAGAGCTAATAAATTAATCCAGCAAAGTTACAGGATGGTACAACATCAACACAAACAAATCAGTAGCATTTCTATACCCTGGTAATGAACAATCTGAAGAGGAATTCAAGAAAAAATTCCTTTTACAATATCAACAACAACAACAAAATAGAATATCTAGGAATAAATTTAACCAAGGATGTAAAAGAAAACTATAAAACATTGTTAAAAAAAAAAAATCAAAGAAGACCTAAATAAATGGAAGGACATTCTGTGTTCATGGATTTGAAGATTAAATATTGTTAAGATGTCAGCTCTACCCAAAGCAATTTAGAGATCCAATGCAATCTCAATAAAAATTCCAAGCTTCCTTTTCAGAAATGGAAATGCCAATCATTACATTTATATGGAAGTATAAGGTGTCCCAAATAGGCAAAGCCATCTTGAAAAAAAAAAAGAACAAAGTTGGAGGACTCATACTTCCCAATTTTAAGACTTATTGCAAAGCTACAATAAACAAAATAGAGTGGTACTGGCACAAAGCCAGAGATATAAACCAATGGAATACAACTAGAGGTTCAGAAATAAACCTTTATATCTCTGGCCATTTGATTTTGGACAAGGGTGGCAAGTTCACTCAATGGGGAAAGAAGTCTCTTCAACAAATGATTCTGGGAATACTGGATCTCCACACACACAAGAATGACAGTGTACCCCTACCTCACACCACATACAAAAATGAACTCAAAATGCATCAAATAACTAAATATAAGAACCAAAACTATAAAACTACTAGAAGTAAACATAGGAAAGTATCATGAGGGTCTTGTGTTAGGCAATGATTTCTTAGACTTTACATCAAAAGCATGAGCAACAAAAGGAAAAAATAGATAAATGGGTCTCATCAAAATTAAATCTTTTGTTCATGAACAGACTTTATCATGAAAAGAAAAAGACAACCTACACAATGGGGGAAAATATTTGGAAATCATATATCCAGTAAGTGTTTAATATCCACAAATATATAAAGGAAACCTACAACTCAACAACTAAAAGATAAACAAGACAGTTAAAAAATGGGTAAAAGACTTGAACAGATATTTCTCCAAAGAAAATATAAACATGGTCAAAAGGCATATGAAAAGATGCTCAAAATTACTAGCTATTAAGGAAATGCATATCAAAACCACAATGAGATACCATTTCACACCCACTAGAATGGCTACTATTTTAAAAATATATATCAAGGGTTGGAGAAGGATGTAGAGAAATAGGAACATTCGTTCATTGTTGTTGGAAATGTAAAATGGTGCAGTTTCTATGGAAAACATTTTGGCAGTTCCTCAGAAAGTTAAGTATAGAATTACCATACAACCCAGCAATTCCATTTCTAGGTGTATATCCAAAAGAATCTAGGTATATACCCAAAAGAATTGAAAGCAAGCACTCATCCATATATATGTTTACCAATTCTCATACCAGCATAATTCACAATTGCCAAAAGATGGAAGCAACCCAAGTGTCCATCAACAAAAGAATGTATAATCAAAATGTGGTATAATCAAACAATGGATACATGTGACAACATGGATGAACCTTGAAGACATGTTGAGTGAAATAAGCTAGACACAAAGGAACAAATAGTGTATGATTTCACTGATACAAAAGAATTAGAAAAAGCAAATTCATAGAGTCAGAAACTAGAATACAGGTTACTAGAGGCCAGGTTGGGGCGGGGAATGGGGAGTTAATGTTTAATTGTACAGAGATTCTATTTGGGGGGATGGAAAAGTTTTGGTAATAGATTGTAGTGACAGTGCAACATTGTGAATGTAATTAACATTATCGAATTACATCTTTGAATGTAGTTAAAAAGGGAAGTTTTAGGTTGTATTTATGTTCTTAGAATAATAATTTTTAAAAATATGACTATACACAAACTGTGGACCTTAATGTAAATTATGGACTATAGTTAATAGTATAATTATAATTTTCATCAATTGTGATAAAGTTTCCACGCTAATGCAAAATGTCAATAGGGAAAATTGTGTATGTGTGTTTGCGGGGGGGGGGGGGGGGGGGAAAAGGGAAATCTATTTTCTGCATGATTTTTCTGAAAACCTACTACTTCTCTAATACATACATACATAAAATGGAATTAACATTAAAAATACCTTTAGGCCTTATGCTCGACTGGTTCTTCCCTCCCTCCCTCCCATTTTTCCTTTCCTACCCATCCTTTCCATTTCTTTCTTTCCCTTCTCTTTCATTTCTTCTCTGCAATAGCTCTGTTACCATTGAGTCAGTTTATTTATTATTTGTAGATCTACTCAGATATTTAATTCTTCTCGAGCTGGTTTTGGTGTTGTGATTCTTTTACGGAAATTGGCCATTTGCTTAAGATTTTAAATTTATTGGCATAAAGTCATTCAATGCATTCTATTATTATTTAAAAATATCTACTGTACCTTTAGTTATGCCTCCTTTAAATCAAAATATTTTATCTATTTGTGCCTTGTTAACTTTTTTCTTTATCATTCTTGTCAGAAATATATTTTATTAATTTATTTAAAAAAACAAAAACAACTTTGGGTTTTGTTATTTCTCCTTACTGTCATTTTTGCTTTGACTTTCATTCATTTTTGCGCTTTTTTTTTGTTTGTTTCTGTCTTTTTACTTTTTTGGATGTAATTTATTCTTTTCTTGTTCATTTTATGGATTCCTGACTTGGGTGTTACCAGACCAAAGGGTTTGTGTAATTTGAATATCCAACTCATGGGAAGCAAAGCCTACATTTTCAACTTTTCAGAGAAGCTCCTTTTTTTCTACTTAGAGTGCAACAGAAGGCAGACAAGCCTAATATCTCTCTCTGCCAGTTGCTAGTTTATCCTTTCACTGGTTTTAGGCCCAACATCTACCTTGCAAGGTCCCAGGGCTCTGAATTCTCTCCTTTTTTTACAACACATTTCACCCTTCCACCCCAGGACAACTGCAGCCTCAGCTTTGTTACTAGTCCCTGCAGATTTCACTTACTTCCTTTCAACCTCAGATATATATTTCCAATGATGTTTTTAAAATTTTATATAGGTGTATTTCAGGTTATCTGGACCACATAAGCAAGAAGTTACCAAACCATGATCCTGAGTATTTTGAATATGCCAGTGTTCCTAGAATTTCATTTAAATGCACAGGATTGAGTGGGTTTTATTTCTTTCTTTCTTTTCAAAAATTTTTCAGAATCATCAAGCTTTGATAATGAAATTCCTTAGACAAGAACTACATGAGTCATTCATTTGTACCCTCTTTCTATGAAATTAACATTGATGCCATATTTTCTACTTATCCTAAGTCCTTCAAAGTCAAATCTAACAGCCAAAATAATTTTTTCTTATCAAATTGAAATCTCAAAACTAAACGCAATTTTCATGTGTTTGAGATTATTACAGTCACACCTCCCATCAAATTACTGCAGGAACTTCTGGAATTAAAGCAGCCTTAGAAAATGATGGCCCAAGTCCAGTTACCACAGACTCTGTCCTCCTCATAGTTCTTTTATTAATTTCTTCCTTTGATATGCCAATACTTATAAAGAAAGGAAGACAAATGCTCAGTGACCCAGATCATACAGTGCTGGCTCCACATTTTGTCATTAAATTTTGTAAGATAAAGGAAATCACACCTAAGTTGTATCTTCGGTGCTTTTGAGAACACATTTTCAATTGTCATTGTGCTTCAGACAAGTTCCATACATAAAATACTGAAAAGTAATTTCAGTTTTTCGAAGCAATTATAAAAGAGACCAGGTAACCACACTTGTCAATTACCAGATTATTCTGCTCCAGGAAGACCTCAACATTTGTTCAATTATCAGCTATTAGCTTTTCACTCCTGATTTCTCTTTTCTTTAAATCTCTCACAAACCTACATCACACATATGATAATGTACACCTTTCTTCAAATTCCTCAAGTTCCTTAAAAGAAAAGCCTCCCAAGCCAAATTTAAGGGAAAAAAAATCCTCCAATGACTAATATGCTTATTTTTCTGCAGTTATGAACTAATTTTTGTCTTTAGGTTAATAACTCTGTTACTGTCTTTCTCATTGTGCAGTTACAGTCTAGGGCTGCTGGCAGCAACAGCAGAATTCATTTTAGGGAGTTCAATTCCACCTGACCTATGCCTTTGAATTGTCTCCTTTCTCCAGCTGTGGCACTGTTGCTGGTATCTGACTAGGACCTGTACTGGAAATAGATCCTGAATCTTCCATTGGTCTCTCGAGAAGAGAATTCCATCAGGGGAGCTTGGCGCTCCCTGGGGTGAGCAAAATAAAACAGATAGCCCCATTATTCTTTCTTCCTCCTTTCCCTCTACCTTTCAATGGAATGATTTCAGGGAAACAAGGGCAAACAATCAAAAGGAAGTGATTAATATGGATAATAGTGAATTTGAGAAAATTTTAAATGAAGCACTGCTGGTAAGATTTCAGATCTTTTTTTATAATGCATATTACTAAGCTTACATGAGCTTATTTTCTAGTGATATAAAAAAACATGATTTGGAAAATTACATAATGTAAATTATGGAATTGTACAAAATGGAAATATTTCAATATTTTCAATACTGGCGTGAGTGTTGCATTTCATTTCATAGAAGATTAACAAATTAGAGAAAGGAGAAAGTACTTGTCTTTATAATGAGTAGCTTAGTCATATAACTTGTAAATTATTTTTTGCTTTAAAAAAGCACTTAGATAAAGCAGGATCATTGTTATAAAACTAGAAACTTGACCATTGTCCCGAATAAATTTATTATTAATTTTTAAATATCTCTGGTGTAGCAGGACAGTTATGCAAAATATAGTTCTATTTAAGAACCATTAGGACTTCTCTTTTTCTATAAGCTTTCATAAAAATGGTCTATTACTAGAAAAATGGTCTCTCTAGAAAGTTAAATTGATGTTTTTAGAAAGGATAAGAACAGCATATAAATATTTATGTATATTATGCTGTATGAGAACTCAGGATTCAGTGCATATTTTAATGGTCAAGCAATGTGGAACTGTAAGTAAGAGCAGAGACTTCTGAGCCAGATTGCCCAGGTTTGAATCCTGGCTCTGCTACATATTAATAGCACTTTGACTGAACAAATTATTTCACACCTCTGTGCCTCAGTTTTGTCATCTGTAAAATGGAGCTAGAGATAGAACCTACACATATGAGATTGTTGTAAGGATTAAATGAGTTAACATATCAGTACTTAGAGCATGGCTGGGTACAGAGTAAGTTCCCTCAAATTTTAGCTAATCTTTGATATACTTTGATTTTTTTAAAAACAGAGTCAATTAAAAGTTGCTTACCAATCTGGGATCAATCTCTTCATTAAGGACAGCTTCGTTCTTTATGAGGGCGACTCGTTGTGCAAATCTACAGGTAGATATAGATTCCTAAGAAAGCAAAGTATCTCCTTAAGATGTTATGGCATAGAGAGATATTTCTCTCTAGATAAAACTTAATTTTATTCACAGAAAAAGATGCACACCTAAAGAGTGATGCAGATAAAACATGATAAGGAAAACATGTCTCTAAATTAGAGACCTTTGCTCTAGAACATTATTTTATATCAAAATTTTATTTTGATTTAATAAAATGACCAATGCCAAAAATGTGGTAGATCCTGAGGCCCTAAGTGGCTACTCGTACGTGTTTTTCAACTACTGTTTGTTAAACCAGAACCACAGTAATAAATCATAATCTTAGTAGGTATCATAATCCATGGACATGAAAGATTACAAAAATAAATATTTGTACCAGATTGAAAGGAAAGGCTTTCCAAGGCATCTGATGATACATTTGGGGCCTAGCCTTGTTTTGAGAAGTCCTCTGGTACTTCTTGTTATCCTCTTTTGGAGAGTGCCTGGCTCCCAAACTTCAGTGAAAACTGAAGTGCATGAAATATCAGCTGGCCCAAAAGCCATCCAGGAAACTCATTCAACTGCCAATCCCCATTAAAGCATCCTAAAATATGCCTAGGGATGCCTCTCAGGGATGTCTCCAAACTATCCAGGTTTTAGTGATCAGGAGGAAAACTGAGTAAGAGAAGTTAATAGGTCATCTCTCTCATTTCTCTGGCTGAGATAACTAACCCAAGAGCAGGCCTTCCAAAATTTTGTTTATGAAGCTTCTTCAAACCATCCTGTGCTACATGAGGTCATTATAATAACATGGGGTTACTATGATGCTGGAAAATAACCCAAAGCTTTAAACTGTGCACAGTATTTACCTCTGAAGGCATATCCCAGTCCAGATGAAAAGATGGAAACCCAACTAGGACTCTCAACTCCATCTCATGTACTAACAATAAAAACCCAGACAGATCTCCAGCAAGAAGAACCAACATACGTCAATATTCCTTTTCTCTAAAGAGAGGGTTGCAATCATGGTTGTCATGCAGTTGCCTCCCAAGCTGTCTCTTAGGACACTGGTCATCATGGAGTTCCTATAGGGAATGTGTGAACGATGTTTTTCTGAAAGAGCAATGATAACCTGTGGTAAAGTAGAAAAAACAATGCTATCAACTTAGCAGAAAATGCACATCTGACAAACACTGCAATTGCAATAAAAACACTAAGAGAAAGAACTACAAGCAGGGGACACTCAAAGTTTGGACTCAGAATAAATATTTTAACAACAACAATCAGTGTAATAATGGTAAAGATAGAATAAAGTAAATGTAGCATAAACATAGTATTGTAGAGTCTGTAATTTTTGGACAGATGAAATAACACGTACAGAATTAATTATGCTATTATTCTATATTCAGCTATTGGAAAATTTGTTTAAAAACACAAGAGTAAATCATGCCAGATTATTTTAACCCTACCAAAATTGGGCCATGTGCCCCTAACTTCCAGGCAGAAGAGGCAGAAAAGTAAATAAGAACTATGGGAGACAGTATAGGATCATGGCTGAGTTCAGGTTCTGGGGCCATTGTCCAGATTCAAAGCCCAGCCTAATTAGAGTATGCCATTCAACATCTCTGCCTCAGTCTTCTTATCTATAAAATAAGGATAAAAATAGTAGCTACCTCCCAGGTAGTTGGGATGATTAAAAGAATTAAAATGTGCAAATTACTTTGAATAGTACCCAGCCCATAATAATCACTATATACATGTTTGTGATCATTGTAAGTAAAAGGGGTAGTTTGCTTTGGGTCAGCTGAGGTTTGCTGATCTTAGTCATCATGAGTTTCTCGGATACTGAATAGGAAAGTATTATTTTTGTGTTGCTGTACTAGATGGACAGATGTTAGACTCATGAATGGTTGCTCTGGGCTTGTCCCCAAAGGAAGCCATCAGGGTCTCAGAGTTATCCTGGGAAGAGGAATCAAGTGCTAGGATGCCCATTGTAAAGCAGCAGGAAGAAGTCACCATAGATGTGACTTCCAGAGCATCACAAGACCCTGGCTCCTGAAAATACCTTGGCCCAAACCTACCATTGTTCTAGTTTTCCCTCCTCCCAAAGGTATAATTCCCATCATCAGAACCTCTTGCACACCTATGGTTTACCAAAGAAAGAGGGAACGTCATTTTTTGAAGGCCATTTTGAGCAAAAACACACAAGTATGCCATCAGTCTTGCTTTAAATTCATGACCACAGATTTTGCTAAAACCAGCAATCCTATAATATTTCTCAAAAGTCAATTTTCCATTTTTAGAAATGAGGCTGTCACCCATACTCCTCAACCCCCTCACCTCTACCTTCAGTCTAGGCTGATGGCCACCCTTCTACCAGAACTGGAAAAATTCAAGCATCCTGACAAGAACTATCTCATGCCACATCATCAAATTCCCCTTATGCTCTGTCTTTCCTCCTGTTACTGTCCAAGGCCAGCCCTCTGTCCTCTCCCTCTTCTTCTCTCACCTACTTTGCTCCTACAGTTACCCCTCTCTCTTCTGAAATATTTTCTCTCGCTCATCTGGACCATTTCTATCTGCATGCATATAGAACTAATGGCTCTTGTCAAGGTCATTGGCAATCCCATTTTGCCAAATGCATTGACTTCCATCTTACTAGACTTCAACATAGACACATATTGCTTCCTTTGGGAAACACTTCATTTACATGATAATCAGGACACCACACTTTCTTGGTTTTTATCTTTCTTCAAAAACTAGGCTTCTTTTTTAATGGTTCCTTTTCTTCTTCCCAAGTTAAAAATATTAGAGTGCTCCTGGGTTCAGTCCTTCATCCTCTTCTCTTTCTTATCTATATTCTCTCCCTATATAATCCCTCGGCTTTACATACCATCTACATAACCTAATGTCTCCGCAATTACTATCATCCACCTCAATCTCTTGCCTGAGTTACTATCTCTCTGGCAACAGTACATCTCCACCTGGATGTCTATTCTTGATTATCTCTCCTTTCTACCCCCAAAACCTGATTCTTCCCCAGGATTTACCCACCATTATTAATGGTAACATCTACCTAGTTGCTCAGGCCAAAAACCTAGGCATCATTTTTTATTTCCTCTCACCTCTAATCCATGAACAGGTTGGTTTAATAAGTTTACCTATAAACCATAGCCAGAATTGGACCACTTCTTACCACCTCTTCTGCCACCATTCTGGTCCTAGCCACTATGGTTCTTGGCTTGAACAACTACACAAGGCTTTCAATCAGTGTCCTGCTTCTACTTTTGCCCTCCCCTGGTCTATTCTCTACATGACAACCAGAGGAATCTTTGTAAAGTCACTCCCCCTTTTATAGCCTTCTAGTAGCTTCTTAATACACTTAGGTTAAAAATCGAACTCCTGTGTGATCCCCTCCCTGTCGACCTGTTTGAGCTCACCTCTTGTCATGCTCACCCCCTCCCTGTCACGCTCCCCTTGCCCACATGGGCCTTCTGGCTATTGCTCCCACATGCCAAGTTTGCTCCACATCAGAGCCTTTGAAGTTGTTCCTTCTGCCTGGAATGCTCTTGCTCCAGATTTTCATACCGTGTCCTGCTTCTCATCATTCAAAGCTTGGCTCAAATTTTCTCTCTTCACAGGGGCTTTCCTTGAATACCTTATCACAAATAACACAGCTATCACTTGCCTGTAACTTTATCTTCTAGTACTTATTAATATTTGAAATTATATTTACTTGTTTGTTGTCTGCTTCCTCAATAGAATTTCTACTCCACAAGGCCAGGGAATTTGTCTCTCTTGTTCTCCTGTATATGCCCTCTGCCTTGAACAATGCCCAGCTCCCAGCACATGTTGCAGAAACTAAGTTGTTCCACTCTGCTCTCTTGACAAACTGCCATCCTAGTTTGACTTCTTATATTATAAAGACTGGAAAGCCAACATCTACACTGCCTAGTCTCTCTTGTAACTCTTGTTTTGCATGAGATCTACCTGCCACTAAACAGACAGACCTGTGTGGAAGTGGGAGGAGGTGGCCATATGTGGAGAGGTTAGATTTGTGGGAGACCCTGGTGGCACAGGCATTGATTATTCCGAAGCAGTTGTGGGGAAGTTTCTGGAATTCAGGACTTAATGTCCAAAATGACAAGTGGGAATAACAGGAGTGTTTTGCTAGAGCAGTTCCGTGGTGTGGTTAGGCGTGTCTCCAGGTACTCACTCCTGGTTGAACAGCATCTGAGCCCAGGTTTCTGACTTTTCTTGAGATTCTTTAAGCTTAATAAATACCACACTGCTTAAATTAGCTAGAGTGGCTTTTCCAGTCAGCAATTAAGAAATCTAATACAGTATATGCTCAACAATTTTTTGTTAAATGAACAAGTGAATGAGTAGATGAATCAGTTTCACCTAGGAAATTAGTGAAGTTGGCTAGTAGGGAATCAGATTTGGGGGAAGTGTAATTGGTGAGGAAGTAGGCAGGACAGCAAACACAAGTCTGAGTGGCAAAGTGGTAGCATGGGATACTGAGCAGAGCTCCAGGCCCTTAGAGCCAAGAGGACAAATGAAATCTCTGAAACAGACAAGGCAGGCCTAAATACCAGACCAAACAGGAAAGAATCTAAAGATGTTCAGGGAGGCTGCATTTATTATTTATGAATCACCAGTTAAGTCCCTAACAACATTCTAAGTACTTTGAAGTTCTTTCATGTTGTGTTCTTGCTCCAGGAAACAATATTGATACCTATTCTATTCAATGGCTTTACTGACAACTTAGATGACAAAAAGGAGACTATGTTTATAAACTTTCTGTTCATATTAAATTAAATTAAATTAAATTAAGTTAAATTAAATTAAATTAAATTAAATTAAATTAAATTAAATGGTATATTAGTTAACTTGCTTCCAGTTGCTTCCTAACTGGCTTCAACCATAAGGGAAATTTATTGCCTGACATAACTGAAATAGGGAAGGCTTTAGGTTAGAAATGATCTAAGAGCTCAGCACTACCACCAAGGACCTAGATTTTACCCATATATTTGCTCTACCTTCCATGTGGTAGAAGTCTGGTTTTCCTCACTGTCACAGAATAGCTGCCAAAAGCCCTGATGTCACATAATTCCTTATTCACAACTCAGGTGAGATATGACTTTTCTTCCCTATCATTACACCAAAAGTCCTGCACTTTACTAGGGACCACACTTGGGTCATGGACCCACCTGTGAACCAATCATGGTAGCCAGGAGAGAGAGAGATGCTCCAGTTGGCTTAGACCAGTGGGGATCTACTCCTGGAGCTGGAGGTGGGTTCCAGGTGACCCGAATCCACATGACTGCTATCCACTAGAACGGATGTTAGGGAGGCAAACCCAAGGTCCTCTCCAGAGAGGGTTCTAAAATTGTTAAAGAATTAAAATCCAAAATGGGCATTATGGATTAGAAAATACAGTCTTAAAAATGGAAGAAATGAAGATAGCACATGATAAGAGAAAGAATCTAGGATTTGGAGTCAGAATGCAGCTTGCCTACATGTATGATCTTTAATTCCTTAAATTTATTAGTCTTGGTTCCTTACCTGTACAAGGGTTAGAATGCCTGCCTATCTCACAGAAATGTTTTAAATATCAAGAAAGATCATTTCTGGGGTAATTTTTAGTAAAGCAAAAAGCACTCAGTGTTGTGGAGCAGTGTTCCTGCTATGATCTTTAGGATCCCTTTGTAGACTTGCTATAGTCATATCAACCCAGACCTAGGCCATTTCTTTAGAAGAGGACCCTGCACAGTAACTTAGCAGCTCTAAGGAATGGTTCAGGGGGCGTAAGAGATATCGTAATAAGCATAATCTAGTTGGAGCAGAGACAAATCTTCAGAGTGACGCAAAAATGGCAGGTATTCAGGATAGAAGCAGAAGTAGATTACATTTTGTGGGGCTTCTCTGGAATCTCTAAATTGAGCAGGAAACAAATTATCTTTTGAATGGCACAATGTAAGGTGGTCATACAACCTGCCTTTATAAAATATTTACTTACATTTTGGATTTCATGTATAAACACAGTGACAAATGTTCCCAAAGGCATTCTTTAAGTGACAAAGAGCAGAATTTCACATTATGCTTAATAATAGCTCTAAGTACCTAGAAACTGTGGTTGGAATCAATAATTCAGTTTACTGTTTAATGAATTGAAGAGATTTTCTTTTAAAGAGTTCAGAAGGGCACAGGAAATTATCCTCAGAAAACTGACAATGATTAGAAGTGGTTACAACTGGCACTGGCCCCCCGGCACCAGTAGTTTTCCTCCTGCACACAACAGGCACTAGAACCCAAGCAGAAAGTGAAACTTTTTCAAAGTCTCACTTGTGTTGGTGAACTGGCTGAAAGCAGCCCCTATTCCGATTTCTGTAGAGGTAAAGAGCAAACACTCTCCATTCCCAGTGGTTTCTCACTTGGTGTTTGGGCTGATAGAGACTGTGGGTCACACAGGGGCACGTGGTGAGGTTTACAGTTAGAATAAGTACGCACGTCTCCCTTCCTTTTTCTCCATATCTTCAAGGGCCAAGATATACCCTGTCATTGTGGCTTAAAATGTTTTTGGGGGAAACTTTTTGGAAAAAGTACTGTGTACATAGGGAGAACTCCAAAACCAAAATTATTCTGGCAAAGAAAAGTTATTTACTTATGAGCACAATAAGGTGCATTCAACTGAAAAAGGTTGTACCCTGCTAGCAGGTGTGAGGTCTCACAATTATGGCCAGAAAGGCAATTACAATTCTGCATGAAATTTCTATAACTAGTTTGGGTAAATTAGTATAAGACAGGTTACCAGTCTGTTTCCCATTCTATATCCAATTAACATATTAAAACTGAGACAGAGAGGATATAATTAATAACTGACACATATGAATTTCTATTACAGCAGTTAACTTATTGAATTATAAGTATTTGTTTATCTGCTTTGCTCTTTCACTGGATAACATGATAATACAGACTCTTTCTCAATCATACTTTTCTTTTAGTAACAAATCAATTTTATTAATACATATTAATAAACGTACAATTCATCCAGAGTGTACAATTAATGGTATTTGCTATAATCACATAGTTTTGCATTCATCACTTCAATCATTATTGGAGCATTTTCATCATTTCAATAATAATAAACATAAAACAGACAAACATGAAAATTATTCACCCCTCAATCCCTCTGTGCTTCCCCCACTGTACCTAGCTGTTGTTTCTGACTATTATATCCAAAGTGTATAATCAGTGCCTTTTAGTATAACCACAATGTTGTACATCATCATTTCAAAAATTTTAGAACAATTTCATTACTCCAAAAAGACTCCACACCCCTTAGCATTCCTTCCTCAGACCTACATAACCACTAATCTCCTTTCATCTTTATAAATTGATTTATATTCACATTTTATATAAATGGAATCATACAATATGTAGTACTCTGTGTCTGGTCTCCTTCACTTAGTATAATGTTTTTGTTTTTGTCTGATATTAACATTTTATACTATTGACTTATATTTGTTCAGCTTCAAAGAAAAATGGTCTTAAATATGCAATTCTACCCATATTCATATTTCATATAATATGTTTATGTTTCACATAATATATGTAGTTCATAAGAGAGGAATCATACAGTATTTGTCCTTTTGTGTCTGGCTTACTTCACTCAACATAATGTTCTCCAGGTTCATCCATGTTGTCATATGTTTCACGACTTCATTTCTTCTTACTGTTGCATAATATTCTATGGTGTGTATACTCCACAATTTGTTTATCCATGCATCAGTTGATGGACATCTGGGCTGTTTCCAACTTTTGGCTATCGTGAATAATGCTGCTATGAACATCAGTGTGCAGATATCTGTTCGTGTCACTGCTCTCAGTTGTTCTGGGTACAAACTTAGCAATGATATGGCCAGGTCCCATGGCAAGTCTATATTCAACTTCCTTAGGAACTGCCAAACAGTCCTCCACAGTGGCTGTACCATTCTGCATTCCCACCAACAGTGAATAAGCACTCCTATCTCTCCACATCCTCTCTAACATTTACAGTTTTCTGACTTTTTCATAGCGGCCAGTCTAATAGGTATGAAATGGTATCTCATTGTAGTTTTGATTTGCATTTCCCTAATCGCTAGTGATACTAAACATTTTTTTCATGTGTTTCTTTGCCATTTGTATTTCTTCTTTAGACAGTTGTCTTTTCAAGTCTTTTGACCATTTTTTAAACAGATACTTTGTCTATTTATTGTTGAGTTGTATGATCTCCTTATATATTATGGAAATTAAACCTTTATCAGATATGTGGTTGCCAAACATTTTCTCCCATTGAGTCGGCTGCCTTTTTACAAAGTCCTTTGAGGTGCAAAAGTGTTGAATTTTGAGAAGGTCCCATTTATCTATTTTCTCTTTTGTTGCTCTGCTTTGGGCATAAGGTTTAAGAAACTACCACCTATCAAAAGATCTCGAAGATGGTGTAATACATTATCTTCTAGTCGTTTTATGGTTGTTGTTTTTATATTTAAGTCCTTGATCCATTTTGAGCTAATTTTTGTATAAGGTGTGAGATAGGGGTCTTCTTTCTCTCTTTTGGATATAGTTATCCAGTTCTCCCAGCACCGTTTGTTGAATAGACTATTCTGGCCCAGCTGGGTAGGCTTAACAGATTTGTCAAAAATCGCTTGACTGTAGGTGTGAGGGTCAATTTCCGAGTCCTCGATTTGGTTCCATTGGCCAATCTGTCTGTCCTTATGCCAGTACCATGCTGTTTTTACCACTGTAGCTAAGTAATATGATTTAAAGTCAGGAAGTGAGAGTCTTCCAATTTCTTTCTTCTTTTTTAAGATAATTTTTGTTATTTGGGGCCCCTTACCCTTCCAAATAAATTTGATTATTGGCTTTTTTTTTTTATTTTTTTTTTAAAGATTTATTTATTTACTTTATCCATTTTAAAGCCCCCCCCTTCCCCATTTGCTGTTTTTGTGTCCATTTGCTGGGCAATTCTGTGTGTCTGTTTCCTGCCATCTCTTCTCATCCTACTCCTCCAGTCTTCACCAGGATTCGATCCTGGAGACCTCCGATGTAGGAGAGAGGTGTTCTGCCACCTGCGCCACCTCGGTTCCAGGCTTTCAAAGCTTTCGAAGCATCTCGTCTTGTCTCTCCCCTGCGTCTCTCTCCTGTTACGTCATCATCTTGCTGCATGGCTCCCGGGGCCTGGCGGCTCACCGGCACACAGAGCCTGGCAGCCCATGTGCCTTATATATATATATATTTTTTTTTAAATTTTACCGGGAGGTCCCGGGGATCGAACCCAGGTCCCTCCATATGGCAGACGGACGCCCAACCATTTGAGCCACATCCGCTCCCCTTGATTATTGGATTTTTGACTTCTTCAAAAAATGCTGTTGGGATTTTTATTGGGATTCCATTGAATCTGTAAATCAGTTTGGGTAGAATTGTCATCTTAACGATATTTAGTCTTCCAATCCATAACCATGGAATGTCCTTTGATTTATTTAAGTCTTCTTCAGTTTCTTTAAGCAATGATTTGTAATTTTCTGAATAAAAGTCTTTTATGTCCTTGGTTAAGTTTATTCCTAAGTATTTGATTGTTTTAGTCACTATTATAAACAGATATTTTTTTTCTGATTTCCTCCTCATGTTGCACATCAGTAGTGTACAGAAATGCTATTTATTTTTGTATATTAACCTTGTATCCTGCTGCTTTGCTGAACTTGTCTATTAATTCTAATAGCTTTGTTGTGGATTTTTCAGGATATTCTAGATATAGGATCATGTCATCAATGAATAGGGAAAGTTATACTTCTTCCTTTCCTATTTGGGTGCCTTTTATTTCTTTGTCTAGCCTAACTGCTCTAGCTAGAACTTCTAGCACAATATTGATTAATAATGGTGACAGTGGGCATCCTTGTCTTGTTACTGATCTTAGTGGGAAAGCTTTCAATCTTTCACCGTTGAGTACAATGCTAGCTGTAGGTTTTTCAAATATGCACTTCCCCATATTGAGAAAGCTTCCTTCTATTCCTATCTTTTGGGGTGTTTTTATCAAGAAAGGGTACTGTATTTTGCCAAATGCCTTTTTTGCATCAATTGAGAGGATCATGTGATTTTTCTTCTTCAATTTATCAATGTGATTTATTACACTAGGTGATTTTCTTGTGTCGAATCACCCTTGCATACCTGGGATAAAACCCACTTGATCGTGGTGTATAATTCTTTAAATGTGCCTTTGGATTCTGTTTGCAAGTATTTTGTTGAGAATTTTTGCATCTATATTCATTAGAGATTTGGTCGGTAATTTTCTTTTTTCATAAGATTTTTATCTGGTTTTGGGATTAGGGTGATGGTGGCTTCATAGAATGAGTTTGGTAGCATTCTTTCCTGTTCAATTTTTTTTAAAGAACTTGAGCAAGATTGGTATTAGTTCATCTTTGAATGATTGGTAGAATTCACCTGTGAAGCCATCTGGTCCTGGGCTTTTCATCTTTGAGAGGTTTTTGATGACTGTTTCAATCTCTTCACTTGTGATTTGGTTTTTTGAAGTCTTCTATTTCTTCTAAAGTCAGTGTAGGTGGTTCATGTGTTTCCATGAATTTGTCCATCTCATCTACATTTTCTAGTTTTTTGGCATACAGTAGTTCATAGTACCCTCTTATGATCTTTCTTATTTCTACAGGGCCAGTGGTAATGTTCCCTCTCTCATTTCTGATTTTATTTATTTGTGTCTTCTCTCTTTTTTTCTTTGTCAGTCTAGTTAAGGATTTGTCGATTTTGATGATCTTCTCAAAGAACCAACTTTTGATTTTGTTCATTCTCTCTATTGTTTTTTTTGTTCTCGATTTCATTTATTTATGCTCTGATCTTTACTATTTATTTCCTTCGGCTTTGTTTAGGATTAGTTTGCTATTCTTCTTCTAGTTCCTCCAGGTGTGCAGTTAGAGTATCAATTTTAGCTCTTTTTTCTTTTTCAATGTAAGCACTGAGGGCTATAAATTTCCCTCTCAGCATTGCCTTTGCCGTATCCCATAGGTTTTGATATGTTTTGTTCTCATTTTCATTCATCTCAAGATATTTGCTGAATTCTCTTCCAATTTCTTCTTTGACCCACTGATTTAAAGAGTGTGTTGTTTAATCTCAATATATTTATGACTTTTTCCTTTTTCTGTCCATTATTGATTTCCAGCTTCATTTCATTATGATCAGAGAAAGTATTTTGTATAATTTCAATCACTTTAAATTTATTGCGACTTGTCTTGTGACCCAACATATAGTCTATCTTGGAGAAGGATCCATGAGCACTTGAAAAAAATGTATATCCTGCTTTTTTGGGGTACAATGCTCTACAGATGTCTGTCAGGTCTAGTTTGTTTATTATATTATTCAAGTTCTCTGTTTATTTATCTTCTGTCCAGATGTTCTATCCAAAACTCAGAATGGTGTATTGAAGTCTCCAACTATTATTGTAGAGACATCTATTTCTCCCTTCAGCTTTGCCAGGGTGTGCCTTGTGTATCTTGGGGCACTTAGGTGCATAAATATTTAGTATAGTTATTTCTTCTTGATGAATTTCCCCTTTTATTAATATATAATGACCTTCTTCATCCCTTATAACAATTTTGCATTTAAAATCTATTTTGTCCGCTATTAGTATCACTACTCCAGCTCTTTTTTGGTTACCATTTGTATGGAATATCTTTTTCCAACCCTTCACTTTTAACCTGGTTGTGTCCTTAACGTCTGAGGTGAGTCTCTTGTAGACAACATATAGATGGCTCAAATTTTTTAATCCATTCTATCAGTCTGTGTCTTTTGATTGGGGAGTTCAAGCCATTAACACTCAATGTTATGACTGTAAATGCATTCCTTACTTCATCCATTTTGACCTTTGGCTTTCTGTTGTCATATTCTATTATAGTTTATCTTTTTACCCTTTCTAATATTCTTCATTTCTACACACTTCTCCAAGTCTCTCACTATTGCTTTTTTCCTTTCAGGCTGCAGCACTCCCTTTAGTATCTCTTGTAATTCTGGTCTTTTGGTAACATATTCTATCAGTTTGTCTTTGTCTGTGAAGAATTTGAACTCCCCTTCATTTCTGAAGTATAGCTTTACCAGATACAGAATTCTTGGCTGGCAGTTTTTTTTTTCTTTCACTACCTTAAGTACATTGTACCACTTCCTTCTCTCCTCCATGGTTTCTGATGAGAGGTCGGCACTTAATTTTATCGAGTTTCCCTTGTTTGTGATGCTTTGCTTTTCTCTTACTCATTTCAAAACCTCTTTATCTCTGATATTTGTCATTCTGAATAGTAGGTGTCTTGAGGTAAGTCTATTCGTGTTTATTCTGTTTGGGATGCGTTATCCTTCTTGGATATTGATATTTATGTCTTTCATAAGGGTAGGGAAGTTTTCAGCCATTATTTCCTCATTATTTTCCATTCTCTTCTCCTTCTGGTATGCCAATAACACATATGTTTTTGTGTTTCGTGTTGTCATTCGATTCCCTGAGACCCTGTACCATTTTTTCCATTCTCTTCTTTTTCTGTTCTCCTGTCTTTTCCAGTTCAGATGTTCTGTCTTCAAAATCACTAATTCTGTCTTCAAGCATTTGCAATCTGCTCTTATGTGCCTCGAATGTATTTTTAATCTCATCCACTGTTTCCTTCATTCCCATAAGATCAGTTACATTCCTGTGCTCACCCAGTGTCTTCTTAATATCCTTTATCTCTTTAGTCATATTTTCTTTCAATTTTTAAAAATGATTTAGGAGAGTTGTGTGATTATCATTGATTAATTTTCTCAAATCCTGAATCTCTTCAGGATATCTGGTTTGTTCCTTTGGCTGGGCCATCTCTTCCTGTTTCCTAGTAGGGCTTGTAATTTTTTGCTGATGTCTAAGCATCTGATATGTTGGTGAATTTACTCTGATGGCCAATTTCTCTCTCTTGTCTACTGTTATTATTTTTTCACAGCTCTTTGATATTTGGTTCAATTTAAGTCTTTAAAATTGCCTAGCTTAAGTTACCCAAATTGTGCCAGGGACTCACTAATAGGTCACAGACTTTCTCCCAGGGGTGGGGTAAAGAGAGCTCTAAAAGCAGCTTCTGTCCATGTAATTTCCAGACCAATCAGCAGATGGCACTTGTTGGCACATCTTTCTGCAGAGATGTATCATCTGGCCAGAGCCTAAATTCAAACCTGGCTCTGCTGGCCGAATTCACTGAAGAAAAGCCCGCAGACTCCTCCTCTGTTTTCCCTTGTAACAGCTGGCAGGGAGGAAGACCTCTGCTCCACTTTCAGTTAGCTGCAATGAGCAGGGGTTTTACCCCCACTGAATATCACGGGGGTGGGGGAGGGAGCCCTTCCTGGAAGCCGGGAGGTTTAGTAACTCACAGTTTGTTGTTTCAGCTTCTTTGTCTCTCTGTCCCTCACCTTCCTGAGAGTTGTAAAGCACTGGCCTAGTCTGCTGACTCCCATAGCAGGTCCCTGAGGCAGACTTTGGCTGTTTCTCCATTGTTTTTGTGAGAGCTGTGCCTTTTCTGCCTAATGTGTCGCCATCTTCCCTCAATTCCCCCTCAATCATACTTTTAACACATTGCCTAACAGCTCATAGCACCCATTTGTTGAATGAATGTATGAGTGAATGAACTTTGTTAAGCTACATTATACTACCCTCCCGACCTCATTAGCTTCATTAAGATAAAGTGCTATATGGAGGATTTGATTATAAAAGTCTATTATTCTGTTACTCCATTATCTACCTGCCCTTCTTCTTCTCCTTCTTCCTGTGTACTCATTGGTTCTCTTCTACCCATGTATTTGCTCTCTAGCAGCTACTCCTAGACTTCCTTAGCCCGTATGTCCATGTCCACATACTGCAGTTTTCCTTACTTACGTTTCTTTCCACTTTAGCTCATCTCCTCTCTCCATTATTTTATACTGTAATCTCAGACCTCCCTGTGAAAGTACTTGTATATCAGTAAAAATGTTATCAACTCATGCAGTGGGTGAATATGACATAGATAAATTACATGCAGAGAGCTGAGTATCAATGACATGTGGATGACTTTGAGACCCCGAAGCGCCTGGACTGACACTAAGGGCTGATGTGCTCATGGTTTGCGTTGGGCTCAAGCTGGGCAGTTCCTGCTGCCTGACATGCTCCAACCTCCATCCCTGCCTGGCTCACTTCTCTGCTTAATATGATGCCCTCAGGGAAACCTCCCTTAACTTTCACCCCTCAATCTAAGTCACAGGCCCCATAACAAGCTCTCCCTACTCCTTTTTCTTTCTCTTCACAGTTCTCACCTGGATTACAGCAACATTCTTAATTTTTACTTATTTAATGTATGTCCCTGCACCAGACCATTGGATCTTTGGGGCAAGGGCTATCTCTACTTTGTTCATCACTATGTCCCCAGCACCTAGCACTGTCTTTCGTACATCATAGGTCCTTATAAATATTTGTTAAATAAATAAATTAGTTATACAGAAAATCAGGTGCCACATAGCCAACAAGCCTACTCGCATGACGCTGTTACAAGAATTCTGAAGAGAAGAAATGTGCGGAGAGGAAGTTTTAGCGACTAGTAGCACCTTGCAAAGGTTGTGTAGAATGAAGATAAAAAGTAGATTAGGGGCAGAACACTTCTTTTGAGTGATTACAATTGGTTGGAAGTCTGAGTCAACTGATGAATATAATTTTGTATGAACAGACGGACATAACGAGAATTAAAACAGCTAATGCTACCATCTGAAACAAGTAGGTAGATTTCTTTGAAAGAAAGCACTTTGAATATAGTCCATTATGTTTTCATATCAATGTTCTGTGAGTGTCCTATATTAAGTAAAAGTTCCATTAAGTATAAGAAATATGTAATATCTGAGCAAGAAAGTGCTCAGGAATGCTGACTCTTGTCAGAAACACTTTATTGATTTGAATGCCACCAGGTCTTAACCACTAGGCACTACATTGCTGGGATGCATGGGGTCAGAGCCTGACTGTGCATACCTCATTCAGATAGGGCTCCCTTGGTTTGCTCTTAATCAGCTTTTCCAGCCCACTCAACCAGTTCAAAGCATTGAGCATCAGGACAATATCAGTCTCCAAAGGGCTTGTTCAGCAGTTAAAATGGGCTTTTTGTTTTCTCAAATCTTTCAGCCTTCAACATTCATGAACAAGTCCTTCTGCCTCACCAATATATGCTGCACTTTCCCACTCCAGTTTTTGATCATGTCTCTCTCATTTTTTTAGAATTTGGGAACAGTTGTCATCTTTATCTAATTCAATCCATTCATTTTAGAGATAGGCGATATATATATATATATATATTTTTTAGAGATTTATTTGGCTAAATGCAGATAAGCTTTCTTTATCCTTGGAATTAAATTCAGAAAATTAAAATAGTGCATGAAATAGGTTGAATTGTAGTCAATTTTGAGTGGAGAGAAGAAGCTATAGAGGGCAAAGAGAATCATCGCAGAACCAAAATTACCAACTAGATGAAGTCACCAGAAGCTGAAAAAAAATCCTGGTTTTCTTAAAGTTATACTCCCATAGCTAATCTACTAGCCTGAAAAAAATAAGCGCCAGGAGGCCATTTATACCTGTATTCACACCTACTGCTACTTTTATAATAAATACAATAAGTCATAGCGAACAAAAAGCACATAGATTTTAGAGTCAAGCAAATGTAGATTCAAATCCTCACCCCACCACTAGCTGGGTAACCATGGGAAGTTACTGAGCCTGAATTTCAAAATCTATAAAAGGGGGTAATAATTGATATCTACAATGAAGGGCTGTTGTGAGGTTTAATGAAATGGTATATGTGTAATACCAGTTGAATGCCTGATAAAAATGCATTCAACAAATGGTAGCTGTAGTTACTTTCTACTCTGATCATTTTACCTGTTCTAAGTAATGTAGTGACAAGTTGATGTACTTGGCCTCTGTTAGGAGCTGCCCCCCTACTCCAGTCTTTGCAACTCGCTCTGAGCCAGCCAGGTCAACTAAATGGAGTTTGGCATGCCGGACAGTTGCAGATCCTGGTTCCTTGCTTGATAAGTGAATAGTGAAGATGCAGTGGGAACGGGTTGAAGCTTGGTTCATAGGAGTCTATAAAAAAGAAATTGCAAAGAAAAATAATTTGAACAATGAGAATTCTTTGAGAATACCAAGAGATTTAAATTATATTTTTAATGATAAGACATTTCCCACGAAGCTAACACTATCAAATGGAGCAAAACACTTGTAGCTGAGAACCTTAAAATGAGTTCTTTCCAACAAATTACCTTTTGAATGAATCAATGTTAACAGATGTGGATAGGCTGATTCAGAAGGTTAGAAAAGAGTTCTAATGAGGTTAAGTTTGGGTCTTCTTACCGATATGATAACTTTATTTTATCACATGACTATTATTTATACCTTAACTGGGGTGGCCACATTGAAAATGCTTAATGTTAATCTCAAGGGAAAAGAGGTGAGAATGTATATGTCAAGAGAGTATCACAATTCATTATCACAATTGTAAAAACAACCCAAAGACAAGGGTGGCCACCATCTCTGGTACCACTCAACACTAAACTAGAAGTTCTAGCCAATGTGTTAAACAAGAAAAAGAACTACAAGAAATAATGATCGGAAGAAATTAAAATTACGCACAGGAAATATGGTAGTCTATGTAGAAAATCCAACAGCAGGATTGCTGAATGCAAGATCAAGATGCAAAATCAATGATGTTCTAATAACCCAGCAACAACTAATCAGAAATTATTATTCATAATGGCTACAAAGAGTATAATATAACAAGATATTAGTCTTATAAAAATGTACAATGTATAGGGAAAATAATGAGACAAGACTAAAAGACACAAAAAAGAACCTAATAAATGGAGTGATATATATTAATACACCATTTTATAGATGGGAAAGCTAAAAATCAATCACTATATTAAGCTATAAATTCAGTGCAATTGAAATAAAAATGCTACAGGTTTTGTTTGTGGAACATGGCAAACAAACTGATTTTAAAAATCATATGGAAGGGCAAATATTAAAATATAGCAAAAAGTAATTTTGTGAAAGAACAGGAAAGGGCAATTTGCTCTGCCATATATCAGGGTATATCAAAAAGCCATAATAATTTAAATGTTATTGGTGCAGGAGCAGACAACCAGATCAGTGAAACAGGCTGTGCTCTTTTAGGCACTTGTTTAGGGCAGAGGTGATATTATTCTACAGTGGAGAAAGGATGAAGCAAATGTTGCTGGAATAACTGGCTATCAATATTGAAAAAATAAATTTAGATTGCATTCTCGTACCATACCCACAAATAAATTCCAGAATGGATTAATGACTTAAAGGTAAAATAACACTTTAACACTAATACAAGAAAATATAGATGCATATTCTAATCAATCCAAGGGAGTAATGGATATTTTTTTTACATTTTACATAATATATAAAATGCAAAAAAAGGAACTGATTTAAAATATTTGACCAAAGAATTCAAAATTTAAAAAATCTTCCACGATAAAATTTACGATAAAGTTAAAAGACTGAGAGAAGTTATTTGCAATACATATGGCTGATAGAAGATTAATATTTTAAATAAAGAACACCCACGAATCAAAAGGAAAAAAGAAATACAACTCAGGAAAAAATGGACAAAGGATACAAAAAGGTGACAAAGAAGAAACCTGAAATTGATTAATAAATGTTTGGGGGAAAAAAGCTCAAACTTACAAATAATCAGAACTACATAGATTATAACCATTATAATCAAGTATTTTACACCCATCAGACTGGCCAAAATTTAAAATAATAAAGCCTAACAAAGCAAGTGCTGGTGAAGATACAGGGAAATGGGTATATTTCCTAGAGAGAAATCTGGGAGGAATACCAGGATATATATATATAGAGAGAGAGAGATTGATTGATTCACTGCACATCCTTTGGGACAGCAAGAAATTGGTACAACTAAGTGGACATCTGTGGCAGAATAATTCAAATAATGGAATACCATAGAAAGAGTACTAGAAAAAGTTAAAATGAAACAACTTTTGGCTAGATTGGCATGGATAGAGTTCTAAAATAGAATTCTGAGGAAAAACAACAAGAATGATATAAACACTATGATAGAATTTACATAATTAAAAAGCAAAATTATCTATTGTACACGAAGCTATAAATAATGTTATTAAAAGTATAAAAATATAGACTGAAAGGATACAGCAAATTAATGATAGTGGTTGCCTTTGAAAGGTGTGGAAGTGTAAGGTCCTGGGTAAGCAACAAGGGGACATCAAATTTATCTGTAATATTTTAAATATTTTATTTCTTTTTTAAGTGAGAAGTAAATTCTAGGTGATAAAAACATGGATGTTAGTCACTTCTCTGTACTTTTTTGAGTATTACTTTTAAAAGAAAGAAATTTGAAAAAAATATCCAAATCAAAATGCAGTTCTATGCATGATGACCTAACTGTATCATCTTCTCAAACAATGAAAAACTAAAAAAATATTTCAAATGCATGATCATATTAGTAAATGTGTTCTGATCCTCACCTATGCAGGATGAGATTTAACCAAGAATTTCAATATGAATGCATATGAATGTAGACAGACCAACATATTTGGATGTTATTTCAACCAGAAATTGTTTCTGTAAATTCTTGATATACACCATAGTTGATTTACACCAATTAGCAATATACACAGATGTCAAAATACTGTCATGGTTTTAGTGATGATGCTATAGCTAGTGAGTTAATTGGGCTGAAATTTGACCTATTATTTGTTACCACAATAACTATAACCAAAGCTAGCCAGTGTGTGATTTTGCATGCTAAAGTGGATCAGCAAATAACTGTGCATGTAAAACCACAAACTCAAATTTAGAAACTAAGTTGAGGTGTTTTGGAAGTGACTGTAAGTTATTTGCAGAACTTAAACATGGGTTTCATTTCACTGTTATATTCACACAACAATAAATCCTACAGTACTGTACTGAAAGTCAAATTGACAACTGATAGAAAGGAATAACACAGACTATCCCCAACAGCTTTCTTTAGCTTCTAAACTTATATGCTAAAATCACAATAAAATGTGGAACATTAATGAATAGTGGAAGAGTGGATACATTTCAAAGAAATGTGAGATTTATATCAAATTGAATTGTATTTCTGGAATCTGTAATTAAAGTACAGTAATATACTATAAGAGTCCATGCCTACAGCTTTCTATTGTCTCATAAATATTTTCTGCATGAAGTAGTAGTGTCCTCTTAGCTAAAATGTTCTTAAACCTCAGAGAACATTCCTGATGTGTAGCACTTTAAGTGATTGGATGTGCTGGTGTCTGCTCTGTATTTATTTAAGGACATCTTTAGGTTCCATAGGCATGCCCTTATGTATGTCCTTTTAAAGGTAAAATTGTATTAAAACATTTCTGAAACTGCCTAACAACAGATGGCAACATTTAGGCAGAGTCATTTAAATTTAAGTGCACATTTTAAGCAAATATGATTTTGGCACTAAGAACTGTGCCTTTGGAAAAGTTTTAATGATGATTAATCATCTGCATGCAGATAGCCTTCACATTTCCTATCAGTCAACGTACACAGCTCTGTGCTAGGCAGTATGGAGACTACAAGGAAACTAAGACATGGACCTTACCCTCAAAAAACTTATAATCTAGTTCAGGAGCTGAAACCCAACATGTGAAATGAAAGGTAACAATGAGAAAGAGACAACATGTGTGGTCAAGAAAGTAATCTGCTCTCACCAGTGAGCAGCCTAAATCTCTAGATAATATCTGAGAACACTAGTCATTCCCTCATTCTGGAAACCCTCCCTCCACCTCACCCGTCCTCTTGGTTTCTAGAGTCAAAAATTCTCCTGGTCCTCTCTCCCTCTCTAGCTGCTCTACATCCTTTTCCTTTCTAGTTTCTAAAAATATGTGGGCCCTAAGTTATGGTCATCATATTTCTTCCCCTTGGGAAACTCATCTTATTCTACAGCTCTAATACTCTTTGGTTAGGCATTATAGTGTAATTTTTAAAACAAAACTGCAAAAACTTAGAATTTGATATAAGATGTTATTTACTAGTACTGAAACCTTATGCAAATTTACATGAAGAAAATTTTGCTTTATCACTCTGGAATGCATTAATAAGATCTGCTTTGCTGCAAAGACACACTAAATACCAAGTGAGTTACTGAATATTGAAGAGATCTGTGAACTATAAAAGGTCATATAAATCTCCATCACTGTCAATGCTCCCTCTTTTCAGATGCCTGCCATATCCTTATTTCTAACCTCAATATCTCTCTATGCCAGAATAGAATTTCCAACTGTTTCACTGATGATTGTCACTAAAATGCTTTGCTGGCATCTTGAACATAGTCTTCTCCCAAACAACCTCATCACTTTCCCTCACTCTGTCGCATGGATGGATATCCAATCATCCTTCTCCTACTGATTTTACCTTCCCTTCTATCCATCACAATAATTAACCAAATATTCTTTATCTCTCACTTGGGTTACTATGTTCCCTCCTTACTAGCCTCTCCATACTCTTGTCCCCTTCAATTGATTTCCACCCTGCAGAGTAGTATTTTTAAAGGGTATATTTGATTATGTCAATCCTACCTACCTCTCTGAACTAAACTAGGATACTCCCTAAAACAAAACATCTCTGGTTTCTTCAACTGTTCTTTATGCCACTGTTAATCAAAATCCTTTCTAAATACGGCACTCTGAGTTGAACATACTCTTTCAAATATAGTCTAACTACAGCAGAGGACACTGGATGTATTACTTATTGGAAACTGGGCAATCTAAATCTAGTATTGCTAGTAAACGGCACATGAAGTGTTATTACGCCAGCTTTGTTCCAGCCTTTTAATCATGCTATGGATTTTCTCTGGGATACATATGTGTGCATGCACATATTTGTGCATCAAATGATGCATCAAATGATCAAATGATGACTGCATTTGATTAGTTATTATTTTACCCCTGCATTTCAATCTACTTAGATAATTCTGGACATTGATTGTCTTCAAAGTTTTTTGTGCTATCTACAAATGAAAATATCGTGTATATCATCATCCAAACAATTGAGTAGGGCAAACAACAACTGGCTTCAATCCAAGTACTTTCATACACTTTCAATTTTTCTTAATATCCTCAAAGATATTTTGAGACTTTATTAAATAAATTGAATCCACTTGATCTTCCAATTTTTATAACTCTATCAGAAAACTGAGTGGTATTAGTTTAAGGTAAATCAATGCTGACTCTTTTCTAATTGCTTACTGACCATTATTTAAAATCCTTTATAAGTTTCTTTTGTCTAGCTCTCAAAAATACTAATTTGTCATTTTCCAAATATATTTTCCCTTTTGGAAAATTAAGAATAGATGCTATCTTTTATGGGGTGAAAGTTTAAAAACCCAGGTTCACTGGATCCCTTACAGATTCATCATATCTTTAGTCTGTGGTCAGTGACTTCTTTGCCATCCCCAGCATAGCAAAATCATACTTCTCACACACAGTCCATCTGAAAAGTTTTTTAAAAATATATTTTTAATTTATTTTTAAAAAGATACTTAGATTACATAAATTGTTACATAAAAAAATATAAGGGATTCTCATATGCCCCTCTCCCCTGACCTCCCACTTTTCCCCACATTAACAACTTCTTTCATTAGTGTGGTACATTCTTTGCAATTGATGAACAGATTTTGGAGCATTGCCACTAAGCATGGACTATAAGTTTACATTGTAGTTTACACTGTCTCCCACTCAATTCTGTAGGCTATGGCAGGATATATAATGGCCTGTATCTGTCACCGCAATGTCATCCAGGTCAATTCCAAGTCCTGAAAATGCCCCCAAATTACACCTCTTTTTCCCTCTCCTTGACTTTAGCACCTCCAGTGGCCACTGTCTCCACATCAATGATATAATTTCTTTCATTGCTAGAATCACAATAAGTCTATAGTAGAACACCAGTAAGTCTACTTTAGTCTATATTTTATTCTCCAATCCTGAGGATTCTGGGATGGTGATGCCCACTCCACCTCTAAGTGATAGGGGCCTTCGATCCCATATGGCTGATGGATGGGACTCTCTTGCTTGCAGTTGTAGGCTCTCTCGGTTATTTGGTGTGATGGTTGTCCATCCTCACCTCCCCATCGGTTTCCTGGGTGAGTCCAATGAACTGGAGAGTAGGTGCTGCAACTCTACTGAGGCTCAGGGCCCAGCTGGCATATGGACAGCCCAGAGATTCAAGTCTCCTGGACGTATACACCTACCAACTCCAGCACCAACTATAGGTTCAAACAAAAAGGACAGAAGAGGCATGTATAGAGGAGTCACATCTGAATCCAAATCTGTCACATTCGGGAGCACAACCTCCAAAGTAGGGACCACTGGCAAGGCACCAAACTCCAGAGCTATCCGCCACAACCACAGGACCTGGGTGTCTCTGGAGCCCTCAGGAGACCCACTGTTTGAGGTAGTGTCCTCTTTGGCTATCTATGAGATCTTGCTGGGACGTGCATAAGTGTTATCTCTCTGATGACCTCCCAACTCACTCTGAAGTTTCTTAGCCATATAAACTCATTTGTTTTTACCTTTTCCCCCTTCTATTCAAGGTCTTTTTCCAGTTGTATCACCAGCCGGTGCTTGGTAGTAATCCCTCAGTGCCAGGGAGGCTAATACCCAGGAGTCATGTCCCTTGCTGGGGAGAAGGTAATGCATCCACATGCTGAATTTGGCTTAAAGAGAGGCCACATTTGAGCAACAAGGAGGCTCTCAGGAGGGCACCCTACAACACTAGGCCAAGTTGCAAATTCAAAAGCAAAAGGCTCATAAGCATAGTCATCAATATCAAGGGCCCATCAATGGAGCATCCTTCTTCTCTAGTCATTGTCCCTGTACATGGGGGATTGTTGCTGTTCCATTACAGAATGTGGCAGAGCTCCCCAGGATGGGGATTCAACAATCCTTCGGCTGCTGTGTGAATCTCTACCCACTGTGGCAATGCCCCATGAACATTTGAACATATTTATATACCTTATATGTATGCCCAGGTGAACGTCCTCCCATGTATCCCCCATCACTGACACCCCACACCATTGATCCTCCCCGCCATAGTTGTAACCCTTCTGTGTTCCAAAACTTGTCCAAAAATGAAGCCAAGAATGTTGCCAAATTCAATTAATAGGAAAATGAAATAATGATGATAGATTTAAACATAAGAAATAAAGTACATAATAATTTAGAAAAACTAAAACCAAAATAAAATTTTAAAAAATGGGGTATTAAAAAATGAAAAATATTTTTAAAACTTTATTTTGATGTTTTGCTTTTCATCACTGTATTATCTGTTGTCCTGTATGAACAGTGGCATTTTCTTCCATTTCTTCCTCAGCGTCTTTTTTTTTTTTGGTCTTCAAAGAGGTTTTAGGTCAGAGTAAAGTTACATACAGAATATAGGGGACTCCCATATACCCACCATCCTCTCCCTTTTCCCCCTTCCCTATTAATAACTATTTTACACGTGGATGGTACATTATTACAACTGATGTACACATATTGAAACATAGCTACTAACCATGGCCAATGGTTTGCATTATGGTTTACATTTTAGACCATACACTTTTAAAATTTTTGATGAAATTTAACATGGCCTGTATCCATCATTGCAAGGTCATGCAGAGCACTTCCATTGCCCTGTAAATACCCCCTCTTCTATCTATTGTATTCCTTCCTCTCCCTCCCCTCGGAGTCCATGGTGACCACCAGGCTTCATTCCTTGAAGGACAAAGTTCATAGATATTTGCTACAACACACTAGACACCCTAGTCTGTCCTCCCCTATTGGGAGCTACCCATGCTCTCAAGAGACACTCTCCCCTCTGTTTGATAATATACTGGGTCTCCCCAGCATGGGAGTCCAACTCCTTCCCACTCATTATGTGGGTCTCCCCCCACTGATACAGCACACTATGACAAAATGATCACTTGCACATTCTCTCGAAGACTGCCTCAATCTTGGGTTTCGATTATTTTTGATGCTGATCCCAAAGCTCTTAACCACTATCCCCTATGTCTTCAACTACCATTTCTCTTGTCTAGACTGTCTTCCTGAAGTATGTTCCATCCCTTGTCCCAAAATAAGCCTACTCAAAACTCATATCTTCATGAACTTCCTTGTACTAATCTCAATTGGCTTTAGCCATTGCATTCAGATAGGACAGTTAGCATGTGTGCATATGGTAGAAAATCATTAAAATGGGCAAACAATCTCTGGAAGAATTCAAAGATTGGATTATTCCAGGTGGCTTTTGAAATGTTCATTGTTTAAAAAATGAGGTCACTGTAATGAGCAATTTGCTATAGCGAGCAATGATGGCTGATGGTATGATCCATCAGGCCACATATGTGTGCTTGTTGACCAGACTATTTTGTGTGGTATAAACAGAGTGATGGAGATTGTAAAAGGTGACTCAAAAATTACCTTTTAGACAGTAGTGGCTTCAAAATGTCTCTATAGAAGGGGTTTGAAGCAGTAATTTGTTTGTGGAGGTGGTACTTAGAGCTGCTTTTGTAGAACATTTATATAATATAGGAGTAAGTAAAGAAAATGTCAAATGTTCATATTGAAGAATGGAGGGCAGCACTAAAGCCCCTTCGCCTACAGCCCTTGAAGCCACTTTCTGACACTGGCATGGCTACCATTCTCAGAGGCTAGTTCACATGACAAAAAGTTCTCAAATTTCATTAAACAAGAATCATTTTTACAGGGTAGGAGATACTCCTAGGCCAAAAGCCAAAATTTAAAAAGAATCAGTGTAAGAAGAAAAATAAGGTAACACTGATAAACATTTTAAAAAGGACTGCTTCCCTTTTCGTACTGCAGCTGTGCAAAAACCAGTTATTATTCTCTATGATTTTGTTGCACATATTCTTATTGACAAATCAACAAAGATTCCCTATAAATTAAAATCTTCACTTATTTTTCATTATTTCGTGATGATTTGTGTGTGTGTGTGTGTGTGTGTGTATGTGTGCTGCCATTTTCAAGATTGAAATATTTTATTTTTGGTGCAAGAGTCAATAAGTGAAATGTGGTTTTTACATATTATACTACTTTTTGTAACATGAGGACTTGTCCTACTGCTAGTTTAACTTAGATGTTTTCCAATCACCTCAAAATGATGATAGTTAATACAGACTTCAAATATTCCAAAGACCTCTTTATATTTACGTTAAAGGTCTTCAATGATCCTTTGAAAGCTTCTTCATTTCTTACCATATCGTATAACTTACATTACAATCCATTTCTGTATACCTAAATGTCTTTTTTCTTCCCAATCACTGAGCTATTTTAGGGTGAACTACCTCAATAAGAAATTACACCAATCTGGAATAGGTCAGGTGAAGAAAACCTCTCTAAGACTGAAGAAGAGATTATAACATATAAACTTGTGACTCTTCAAAGCAAACCAAATAAGACAGCAGCAGCAACAGAGAACGGAGATTTTCATTCTCCTTGTCTGCTAACACTTTCTAACCAGATATCCTAATTTTTCTTTTCCTCTGCTCATTCGCTCTGTCTGAATTGATGACTAAAAATACTAGCCTCCATTTGCTTTCTTCTAAATATTTTCTAGACTTATATTCCAGTCTTTCAGGTGAAACCTCACCCTAAACTGAGGATTACCTAATCTTCACCACCACCCCCATCATGTAAGTGATTCTTTATTTAGTTCCTCCCATATTAAGTGGAGAAGGCAAAGAAGTATAAATATGGTTGAAAATTAACTAAGGATGTATAAAAAAAGAGAGGGTAATACCTAGAGGGTAGAGGTGCTATAAATGAGCTATTCCTCATATTTCATAGCAAGATATTAATAGAAACTAAATTTCAACCATATAATTAAAAAACTATAATGATCCAAGTCTCTTAATGTTTTCCATGAGTCTTCTTACTTTAAAGAGATCCCTTTTTTTAGAAAAGAAAATCTCTAACCATGAAGAAACATGTACCTGAAGCTCACCAATTCTTTCAGTTTTACTCTAGTTTCTTTTTTCATCAATTAAATTCAAGTAACATTAAATCTAACCCTTTTTAATTAACCATTGTATGTGTAGTATACTTTGATCCTTCTATTTGTTTGAAATGCCTAAATAATGTCTATCAAACATTAACATTAGTTATTATTGATTGGGGCATTTTCATTTTCCTCTTTATTCCTTTCAACATTGTTTGGATTTTTGAGAAATATTAAGTGTGGTATATATTACCAGTGCTCACCCAAACTTCTGGCTTTCTCCTGAGTATATTCTTCCTTGAAGTTAAGAGTGTTTGTGTGACTTGCTCTAGTCAATTAAATATAAATGGGTTGAAGCATTTAAGAATCTTCTCTTGTCTTATTTTCTTTGAAACACTGTATATTTTTGTGCTATATTTTAAAACAAAATTTGCATTTAGGTAACATTTTTAAGATTATGAAGAGCACTTCCTCTGCTCTCTGGTATTATCAGTCTTCACATGTATGTTCCTTATTCCCACCCTGCTCCCTATATATGGAGAGGTCTTGAGCTGTTTTCTTTCTGATAATTTTATCATTGAACAAGTCAATCTCTGATAAAGAATAGTCTGGATGATAGATGAAGGAATATTCAAATTGGATTTTGTCCTGAATCCTTTTTCATTGTGTCTGTCATGTCCTTTGCTTTAAGATCATAAACCTTTTCAATTTTAAGAACTTGGGAGTTTAGGATGGCTCACTGTAAAATCCCTCAAGTCACAAACTTGCTGTGTTTGATTTGATGATTACTGCTTCTCCCAGCTCCTGAACCAAAGGTCACCCTTTTTGGCAGTTAGCCTAGACCACTGATCATGAAAATGGCCTATCTTTAAGGTTTCTTTTTTGGATCCACCTTCTATATGTAGAATGGATTACCTATATACTATTCCAAGATTCTTCTCCAAAACTTGCCTATGCTTTTAGATCTCTTCACTCTAATCAGAAGATCATTGGATTTGGCCTTGAGAATTGTGACCATTTCTTTAAGGGGAAAGCGTATCTTGCCTGAGTTAGAAGACATGTGTATTGGCTCTCAGCACTCTCCCTCACCAAAATTCACAGTATTTGTCAGTTTTCCCAGTATTTGTCAGGTCTTCTCATAGTTTGAGGTGATGGCTATTTCCTTGTTTCAAGGTGGATGGATTTTTTTTTTTTTTTTTTTTTTTTTTTCTGCTGTTGTTGGTGAGTAGGGACTAGAGTAAAAATGACTTTCTTCTGTTACATTTAATCAGAGATGAGAATTTTGAAGATCAGAAAAAGCTCTGGGACCAAAACATTTGCATCCAAAAGGACTATGTTCCCTTTATCATGCATATGGAATAAGTGCATTTTAACATACTAATAATTGCTATTACAATTCTAGTATATTATTGTATCATTTCATTTATTTCAATCAATGTTTTAGATTTCAAAACTCATGGTTCTTGCAATATCACTAAATTAGATTAGAGGAGAGCAAGGAGAGAAATGCCTAATACATATAATAGGTGACCTAAATTTAAGTTTTCTTCCTTCCATACCCGTATATATGTACAACAGGTGAGAGAAGAAGTTAGAATTGTCAACACATATTTTGCAAAGGCTTCTAACTGCCTACTGGGACCAAATAATAAGAGATGATATTCCTATTGTAATAAGATCAAGGGCTGCTGCATATTTTACTCTTCCCAGGCTTATATATCTTGCAATAAACTTGCTAATTATATCCAAATAATATGAATGTCTTTCAGACAAAAATCTATGAGCATATGCTTGTCCATGTTCCTCTAAATGAACCAATGGAATATGATTTGGGAACACTAATTTGCAACCATAATCCCTTTATTTCCCACACACACACCACAGAAAGAAATTAGGACTTTGAGTATTGTCAACAAACACAATCATACAGTGAAGCTGTTCTTTCCTTCCATTTTATCATGTTAGTAGTCATCATGTCCAATGACTGCTGTTCCTAAAACTCTGTCATTCACCTATTAACCCCACTCACATCCCAGATACTATTCTCTTCTTCCAAAGAGGCCCATATTAATTGAATGATTCACTTGGAGCAGTATTATGATTTCTTAAAATGAATATTTAAATGATACTTAATCAATGGAGGCTACTTCTAGATGTAGAATTCAAAATGAACCCTCAGCTACAAATTTCGATTTTGTTAATATAGCACATCTATCTTCAAGGTTCAGGTAAAATCCTTAGGCTCCAGAAACCTCTAATAAGATTCTCTCTAACCTTATGATGACCATCTCTTTCTACATCCCAGGCCAAAATGGGAACAAGAGATGAGATTGAGTATCAAATGTCAGTTCAAAATAACAGATCACTTTATAATAATTAGAACTATCCACCAGTGAACTCCTGCATTTCTAGTCATGACATCAAAAACAGAAACCTTAAAAAAAGAGAATGACTTGACTCTATCAAAAAAAGAAACTAAAACTAAAAGAAAATTTCTAAAATAGGAAAAAATATTTGCTAAATACATGACAAAGACAAAAAATTATCTTCTTTAATGTTCATTCATTCGATAATTATTTACTGAGGCCCTACTACATATCAAGCTCTGTACCTAGGTACTGAAGATACAGTTAAACAAGACAAACTGCCAGGACTCATGAAGTCAACTGTAACACTCCCTAACACTTTAAGCAAAAACGAATAGAAGACATAAACAAAAGCAGAAATGCAAATGGTCCGTAAAGATATAAAAAATTTGACAATGAAAAATGCAAAATAAAAACAAGATTTTTTTTTGTTTTGCCCATCAAATTGACAGAATTTAAACATTTTGTGGTATTGGCAAGGGCAAAGGACACAGACTTGCTTACATACTTCTCTGAGAGTGGGTTTCAACCATCCTTCTTAATGGTAAAACCCAAACTGCCACCAACTTTAACCTGGGCACATTTAAATACTAAAATGCAGATTTCTGGGCCTCAATGCAGAGATTCTGAATTCACCAATCAGAAAAGGGATCCATGAAACAACACTTCTTGACTACCACAGGATATTCTAATGCAGGTTTCCTCTAAAGCAGGACTGAATGCCCTGAGCCCTCCATGCAGGGGACAAGTATCCCCAACTATGGGACTGTGCAGGGTCTGACAATAAAATGCAGAGTGGATTATTCAATCCGATTAGATTGGTTGATAGAAATATTTTCAACTACAAGAAAAAAAAAGTATCAAGTCATGCTGCTACTAGTGGGCTTTGATACTGGGCCACACAATTCAGCTTTTATAGTATTTATTCCTTCTAGCCCAACAATTCCACTTAAAAAAAAAAAAAATTACCCTAAGGACAAATGAGGTTTTATTCAGAACATTGGTGGGATTACAGAAATCATTTAAGAGTTCTCTATAAAGAAGAAGAATTAGAAGTTACTCTTAATATCCTTTCTTTAAAATGCTGGCTATGGGTAAAAGACCTGAAAGGAAAGAGCACTTCACTTTGTGTCCCACATATTCAGACTTTGTTTTGCAAATGTTTTATGGTTACCATAGCAACTTCTGAATTTCCCTTTGTATAAATGGGAAATTGGGAACTTTGCTTAAAAAAACAAGATGATTAGTGTGTTCTTTTTATCCAAATATGCTCTTTCTGTGCCTACAAATTATATTGACAGCTAGATTGTAATTCAAAACATGCTTTTTTAAAGGTTTTGAATAATAAAGTATTTCCAGGGATTGACTGGTTACTCTTCATTTACAGTTTCATGTATTTGCTTTCATTGAATTCAAGAGCTAAAGTGCTAAATAATTGATATACGTTTAAAATAATTCAGAAATACATCCTCAGTTGAAAATGTGACATATGTTTATTTGATTACTGTACTTGTGAAGTGTGGTGTAAGGAAAGAACCTAAGCTCCCAAATCAGTCAAACTTGAGGCTGAATCCTGGCTCTGCCACTTACTAATTGGGTGACCTTGGACAAGTAGTCTAATTCTTTAAGCCTCAGTTTCCACCTATAAAGTGAGAATTAGAAATAATATATATATAATGTCTACAACGAAGCCAAGTATGTCAAACAGGTTCTCAATATAACGTGGCAGCTATTATTACCAAAGAAAACATAAAAACACTCACAGAAGCATTCATAAGTTATTAGGCTTGGCTTAAAAGAAATCGAGCTTCACACAGAAAAAATAAGTAAATGAAAAATAATGCACAACCAGCAATGTTAGAATTGGATTTCTTCAGGTTTCACCATGTATGGTACTATTATTACACACTGGTCCGTAAGTATAAGAAAAAAATCATAGAATTTTGTAAGGTGGTAAAAACATGACTTAGGGAAGGTTGCATAATTGCACAAAGGAAGTTTAATTACAAAACAATAGCAAGGGAACATAATTGGTGAGGATGAGACCTATACTTCTCCAGGCATGATTCACCTCTGGAGGAAGATTAGCACTGAGGCAAGGACAGGTTCACCCACTTGGTTTCCAATGGCATTTACATATCTATCTCTTCTCTTTTTCACATTCTATTGGTGAGAAGGATCCATCTATATTCTGGATCTCTTCTGCTCATTAAACTGTGTAGGGAAGAACAAGATTTAATGGGACATGCTAAATCTTTAGTCATTCGGCTCCTTAATTCTTAATCTGCCTTTATTCCTTAATCTTGAACTACTATGACAAATGAAGAGTATTGTGAAAGAAAGAAAAAGAAGAAAATAAAAATAAAGAAACAAAGAAAATAAATAAATAAATAGATAATAAAAGAGTATTGTGGATGGCCACACTGGCAAAATATTGAGGCACCAAGCACAAATGCAAAAAATTGGAAAGGAAAACAAGATCTTCGTAATTAAAAACTGCAAACTTTCTTCGAATGAAGATAATTTAAGGGTCTTTAAGTCCATATTTTATGTGACACATAAGCTCAACCTATATAAATTAATCTATTGAAAAATACTCATGTAGAACTGGTAAACGCACATACATACACACACAACAACACACACACAAACCTAAGAGCCCAACACAGTAACAGCAACCAAGTCTGTGCTCTCACTATCTGAATGTGGTTTCCACTTATCTACTGTGAGTCTAAGGTGGTACATTCTAGAGGATGGAAACAGGGCAGAAAAAAATGGTCATTTGATGGAATTTACTCAGATAACTTCTCCTTCCAGTTTACTACCCTCACCTACTGCTTGTTATTAGAGACGAGGTAAAACATGGAACTCTGACAGCAAGTTTAAAAAAGAAAAGTGCCAGTGAAAAGAAAGACGTGTTCATTTGCGGGACGTGTTCCCACACCACCACCACCACGAGCACTCCATTCCTTTTACCGCAGAGCAGCTGGATGAGAGCTTCACAAATCTCCATCTCCAGGCAGTGATTGGTTGAGGTTTGGGCCTCTGACCAAGTTGGGTCAATCATGGTCCTTGCCTACAGTTGCCAGATAAAATACCTATATTCCCACTTAAATTTGAATTTCAGTTAAACAACAAATAATTTTTAGTGTAAGTATGTTACCAAATTGCACTGAGACATATTTATATTAAACACTATGATGTCTCCCTCAGATCTGTCCATAATAGCTGCAAATGCCTAGCACTTCCTGTGTTTCACGTATTGTTCTAAATGCTTTATAAATATTAACTCAATACATGAAAATATATGGATATATAACATATGCCATTATATGGATGATTTCAGGTTAGGAAGAATGGACTGTTCATTTTTAAATTTCAAAAATTATGCAAAACTTGCCATAATTAAGGCACAATAAGTTGTCATTGATTTGCTGCATCCTAATTTACATAAAAATGAAAAATAAAAGGCAGACAATATAGCAAAGTAGAAAGAGCAATGGGTTAAGATTCCAGAGGTCTAAATTTTAGTTCCTGCTCATTAGCTAGCTGGGTGACCTTGGGAAAGTCTCCTTACTTCTCCGGATTTAAGTTTCCTTATCTGTAACATGGTATTTGGATGTGATTATTTTTAAGGTTGTTTCTCCCTCTAAAATTCTATAATTCTTATAATATGGAAAAACAGCTTGCAGAGAAAGTTTATTACCTCTGCAATCATTCTGTTGGTGTCTCCTAAGAAGAGCAGATTCAGAGCTTCTTCCTCCGTGGTTGCCTGATGAAGAGACAGGTTTTTCAGGTGAATGTTCTGATCAGAGTCCTCCAAAATTGTCACTTTCCTAGGGATACAGGAAGCAAGAAAAACAAGGTACTGTTGAGAATGAAAGAATTCAAAGTCCTTCCTACAGCTTTATTTTTTAAAAAGCTGTACGTTTGACATCTTGAATTTATAAAATCAAATAATACATAAGATACCAAATAACCCTGGATCAGTTTCAAACACTGACATTCCCTTGACAGTACTATCAAATAGCTTTGGGGCTGGATATTATATTACATGCTCCTGATTTTAAACCACCTGTCTTCATAATGAACAGATCACTAAATTGTCTTAAAGTGCATATTCTTATTAAATTAAAAATGCAAATAGATAATAACCTTCTATTTATATATCAGGAAACTAGATCTTATCAGTTCTTCTGTGTCATAATTCAGTTTTTTACATAGGCAATGCACTAATTTTTCTCTTAATTTTTTCCCTTTTGTTCAACTTCCTGTCACTTTCAATTTATATGACACTTCAAACTGGTCAGTTCTTTAGTAACTTAAGCATGACAAAAATAAAGACATCTAGTATCCTTTTAGGAGTTATTCTCATCAAGTGAATAAAAAATCCTTTGAAGTCTTATAATAAAGTTTTAGTTTGTCATTATTATTTGTATGTCCATCAAATGTATTGTCTTGATCCTTTTTCTTCTACAACATACCTTTTTCTTCCATTCCATCCTTACAACCAGAGCCCTGGATCTGGAAATACATTCATCCATTAAAATAACCTTAATAGGAATCCTGGTGCTAACTCCATTTCCTCCCTGGTGAATCTTAACCCTATTTCCAGAGCTGCCTTGTCAATACTCTCCTTAAAGTACTTTTAGGGCTTTCTGCAATGAATAAAATTTGGCCAAGTACCTCATGCTCTGCTTCAAAGGTCTATAGGTTCAAACCATAAAGTTACTAGAATTCCTTCTGCCTCTAGACCAGGGGTTCTTAACCTTTTTTGTTCCACAGACCCCTTTGCCAGCCATCTGAAAACCATGGACCCTTTACAAAGTCCACACTATACTGTTTATTATTATTATTATTATTTTTTTTTTTTTAAAGATTTTATTTATTTATTTTATTTATTTATTCATTTATCCCCCCCCTGCTGCTCGCGCTCGCCGGGTCAGCCAACCACGCCATGCGGGCGGGCCTGCCCTCACCAGGAAGCCCCGGGAACCGAACCCGGGGCCTCCCACATGGCAAACGGGAGCCCCACTGATTGAGCCACAGCCGCTTCCCCTATACTGTGTATTATTTAATAAATACATCACACCCACATCAATACTTCCCCACAAGAATAACATCTTTTTGAATTTCAATTCAAGCTCATCGACCTCTTGTTAAGAAGCCCTGCTTTAGAGAAATGAATTGATTTTCTTAAAGAATTGTTAAGAAAGGGGGATCTTCTAATTCACCAGTATCTCCAAAGAGTATCTCCAGGTACTTCACTTGCTTAAAACATCTGTAATTGATGGCAATTAGTAAAGGTTGACATCATCAAGTAATATGTAAAAGTGTAACTAGCAAATGGACAAGTGTCACTTGTCTATTTATAAAAACATATTTAGAATATCGTATTTTTTTTTCATCCATCCTTTAGAACTTTCATATGTAATTTGTGGGCATTTAAAATACCAAGTGCAGTAAGAAAATGTAAGTCTATCCACATCTGTGACCAATATGTCACTAATAATGCACCCCTTTGCCAAGTTTTGGACTTCTTTTTGTCTCCTTCAACAATACCAGCTGAGATGGAAAAAGATCTTTTCCCTTAATGAAAACAAGTGTAATTTATTTATTTTTCAACAAGACTCATAATTGAGCTTATTAAAAATGCTCAAAGAGTTCAAAAATGTTTGGAAAATATGAAGGCATTTTTAACTGAAATGGATGAGTTGTATTCTATTTTTAGGAACCTCCTCTATTCCTTAAACTTTATTTCTACCCTGATCCTTCTAAAGTGCTCAAGAATTGAAGGTTTGGCTGAATTCAAAGCCTAGGAACATAGGAGTCAGATTTTTTCCTAAATCCACTGATTCTGGGGCCTAAAGGTGAAAGAAGTTAAGTAATATTGTCATGAAATAAATGAGAGAGTACATTAAAAGTGAGAAAAGAGAGTTCTGTCTTTTTCAACATGAAGTCAAAAACTAATTTTCCCAACTCTGAGGAAAATTCGACAGAGTTACATGTTGTAAGACCAAGGAAGAAACAGCCCTATTCCTGTGCGAGTTCAGAAAAGGGAGACGTGGGGGGGTAGCAAGGACGGATGTAAAGAGGGTGCTCATGCTGGCTGGGCACCTGTATCATTTCATTTAACTCAGACATTCTCGCCTCGGCTTCATGTAGAAACTGTCTGGGGTGCCTTAAAAAGCAAAACCCAAAACACTGATGCCTAGTCTGATTTGACTGGTCTGTGGTATGGCCTGGGCATCAGAGTTTTTTAAAATTCCAGGTCATTCTAATGTGCAACTGACGTTGAAAGCTACTGACTTCATTTTATTAACTCCATAAAATAGAAGTATGGGGAGGAGGTTTCTGGTTTCTTTATCTTTACCGTCCAACCCAGCTCCACCTTTTCCCCAAAGGGGAAAGTTACTCATCTTATTAGTTTTAGTCTAAGACACTGATAGGCCACATATGCTAATAGGCAAGGTTACTGTGAATTTTAAAAAGCATGTCCTTCTGTAGGAGGTTTCTTTTCTTTTTTTTCTTTTTTAAAGATTATTTATTTATTTATTCATTTATCCCCCCCTTGCTGCTTGTGCTCGCTGGGTCAGCTAACCACGCTGTGCGGGCGGGCTTGCCTTCACCAGGAGGCCTTGGGAACCGAACCCGGGGCCTCCCATATGGTAAACGGGAGCCCCACTGATTGAGCCACAGCCGCTTCCCAGGAGGTTTCTTTTCTGCCTCTCTGAACATGCAGCTGGTGGGTCAACTATGCCACACATTAACCACAACAATAACTAATGCTCAACTAAGCATTATGGATCTACCTAAATATCCTTACAGTTTGTATCACTGTCGTATCAAAAAAAAATGTAAGTGATGGTAAAGACATCTCTCCCCACTACATCTCTGAAATAGAAAATGCAGAAGCAAGCAAGTATGGAATGCTGAGTGCTTGTTTATTAGATAACTGAAATGGGTCATTGATTTAGGATTATATTTGCATAGAACAATTAGAAGCATAAGGGAGACCTTGTTTGTTAAACGTTATCAATGTGGTATTATGCTAAGTTATGCTTTTCTTCTAAATCATTTGACACCTTTGATCTTCAGTGTGGCTACTTTAGAACTATTACACTTCTACATCTACTTCCAGGTGCTTTGCCACTTTGATCAAAATACAGTTTGTGGGGAGCCAATGTGGCTCAGTGGTTGAGCACCGGCTTCCCATATACGCGGTCCCAGGTTCAATCCTGAGCTCCGGTACCTCAAAAATAAATAAATAAACAAATAAATAGATAAATAAATAAATAAATAAAATCCATGCTTAAAAAAATTTTTTTTGCCCATGCCCTCAGTTTGTCTATCTTTTGTAACCCATTTTACACATTTTTCAGACTCCTCTGATACTACATTTCCCTTACTATGCTCTGATTTTTTGCCCATGGAAGGTTTTGAAAAATAAATGAAAAGGCAGGTTGGTGTCCAAACTAGTCTGGCTTCTTTCATGACTTGCCCTCTGCTTAGGGCTCATCTGGTGGGTATTATAAAAGGCTTCCTTCTGGAATCTTCTGTGGCACAAACTTCCCTCTCCAATCAGTGTCTCTCTTGCCAGTTCTTTTCCTCAGATCCATTCCTGGTTTCTGCCTAATCCCTTGGGTATGAGGCTTTGGACTTTGCCTTATTGCCCTGCCTGCCCTCAACGAAAATCCCTTTGGCACTAGCCTTGCAGTCATGTGTCAGCCTCACCCACTTCCACGCCTTTGCTCAGAGAAGCCCAGCCTAAGCCAGGCCCTGGGTGCTACCCTCTTGCCTTGAGGATGTTTTTAAACTGTTGCCGATGAAATGGTTTTACAAAGTTTGAGGAAATATGGACCATAAGCAAAAGTTTCTGCATTAAGTTGCTTCTTTCTCTGGCTCTTCTCCCCACTCCCCACCCTGTTCTGCAAATCAATAGCTCTTTCTTGAATCCTTAAGTCTTCCACTTGGTTCTGGGTATAATTTTCTGTAGCTTGAAAGAGGGTTTTATTAGAGTTTCTTAAATAAACATCCTAATTCCAAGATGGAAATCCTCCAAACTATTTATTTGATTCCTTTTGAAAGGGCCTGTGAATAGTTTTCCCTACAAAATGTTTCTAAAATGTTTAGATTTCAAGCAAAAAGTCACTGATAGCCTTAACTTGGACACCTAAGTGGAAAAGTTCCGCTAAGTCTACCCAGCCTGCTTAATGATGGGGAAGAGGCAAGCTTTGTGTTTTCTCTGTAAACAGAGAATCTTTTCCATTTGGCTAAGTAGTTGGAATTTGTAGGCTCTTTCTAACGGAGTGGAAGATATATAAAGAGCAATAGCTGAACACTTGTTCTCAGTAATGGAATTTTACTTATATCAGAATTGCATCAATGAAAAAGCCCTCCCCACCCCACACCCTACCTCCACAACATTCTACCACCAACAACTTGCTGGACAGGAACTTTACAGTAGCTACTACAATGAATATGGTTTCTCCTTTTCATGTTTTAGACAAGTGTTGCCATGGTGATTTCTAATTTTTGTCTACTTACAAATGTTCCATATGATTGTACAGGCTGCACAATGGCATCATGCCCAAGGGGGTTCCACTGACATCATAGATTTGTATATTTATATGACAAATGTCTGTCAGAGGGCAGTAAAGCATCTTCTAACAAGTCAGCCCAATTACAACAATTTCCAACAGATGGCAGGGGTGCCTCTTAATAATTCACATGAAGGTGCCATACAGACCAGAGACAGCTCTCTCTAGTTATCTTGACTTAGGGCAGTATCAACAGTGGGCAGGCCTCATCTAAATACCAGAAGTGTTTCACATGTTGCAAATATTATTTATTTCAATAAAGAGGAAATTTTCTAGCTCACTAGTTTTCAACCCATTTCACTTTTACCCCAATACACATTCTCACTACAGTGAAAGAAGCTCTCCATGATGACAATTTGAGGAAAGAGATAAATTTTTAGGAGGAATATGTATGGTGACTGCATTTAAAAAATTTAAAGGCAGTTTTCTTTAGATTAAAACCTTCTAAAAGGTTTCCTCTGTTGTAAAATACAAAACAGTTGAAACATGTCACTTGAGAAAGTTAGCAACTTGCAATACATTTTTGTGTTGGTGTTGACCCAGGAAAAAAGGACTAAAAGAACAAATTTTTAAAATTCATACTTTATAAAAAGTATAAATTTTTTCAATTTATATCGTTATTGAGATATTTTGGAAAACTCTAGTAACTTAACAAAAATATTTCTCTTTCTACTTTTAACAAATATGATGTCTTTTTACCAATAACAAAGAATATAGCTGATCGCATGACATTTTAGAAATTAAGTTAATTAATAGGACTCACTAAGAACACCAGTATCTAACTTTAAAGAAAAAAAAAATAAAAAAGAAGTCTAAATTCAGATCTGCAAAATATTCTGAGTGATTCTTGTAATGAACTTTTGCTTCAATTATCCATATTAATTTCATTCAATTAGTAAATATCCCCTTCTAAAAATTATCATTTATAATTTACCTATATTGCTAAATTATAATGTTATTAGACTTGAACTCTGATAAGTTTGATTTCCCAAATAATTTAACTGGCACCCTAAAGTTATTCTACAACCATAAGCCTGCCATTTTAGAGGTGCTGGCAACTTCTATGTGAGATTTATTCCCTGTCTGAAAAGGAAAAAAACTGAAATGAGAAATAGATTAAATCATTTAATATAATTTATCACAGTGCTCAAGGATGCAAGGTGGCAATGTGGAAATGTCTTACCATACTTTCAAGAAGTTTCTACTTCTTCCTGTGCTTGTGCATCAATATTTTATTTCCCCCCTCCCCCTTGTTGTTTGTGCTCACTGTCTGTTCTCTGTGTCCATTTGCTTTGCGTTCTTCTGTGTCTGCTTATCTTCTCTTTAGGCAGCACCAGGAACCAATCCTGGGACCTTCTGGAGTGGGAGAGAGGTGCTCAATCTCTTGTGCCACCTCAGCTCTATGATCTGCTGCGTCTCTTACTGTCTCTCCTCTGTCTCTTTTTTGTTGCATCATCTTGCTGCACCAGCTCTCCGCATGGGCCAGCACTCCACACAGGCCAGCACTCCTGTGCGGGCCAGCACTGCATGTAGGCCAATACTCTGCGTGGGCCAGCTCTCCGCTCAGGCCAGCTTGCTGCACGGGTCAGCTTGCCTTTACCAGGAGGTCCTGGGAATCGAACCCTGGACCTCCCATATGGTAGACGGGAGCCCAATCACTTGAGCCACATCCACTTCCCAGCATCAATATTCTATTAAAACAGATAACACCAGAACAACTCAAGGCAGAGAACTAGAAGCTGTTGGCCACTGCTATGGAAATGTAAAACCAAAATGAGAATTGTCCATGATTTATGTGTAGGAGAAGCAACAGTTTTCTCATAGATGGTTCTCTTTCTCTCTCTCTCTCTTGCTCTCTCGCTGTCATTTAATTATTTCACTAGCATATAGCCAATATATTGTACCCAAATGGTTACATTTAGCACAAATTGCTAATAACTTGATAAGATTACCTTCCTGTATTATAGTAATCTAACCATTCCCAAACAATATCACTTTGTAACCACTATCATACATATGGCTCCAAAATCTAATTTATCTACCCATGGGTTATTATTCACTTTCTTACTACTTATAGGACATTACCACTGGCATGATTTTCAAAAGTTAATATTTCTGACATCAAAAATTGTGCTTATTGTTCCTCTTACACTAGTACCCTTTGCTAATTTCCCCATTATATACATTACATGTTGGTGGTTGCTAGCCCGAACAGAATCAGTCTTGTCTCTAGTTCACAATAACTAAATTTTATCTTCTAAAATGCCCAACTACCCTGTAATTCAATCTGAAAACACAGGTCACTTACCATTAACTGCTAAACCATACATAAGCTAATTGCTATGACTGTTCGGAGCAGGAAGATAAATATGCTACTTGTGACCCAGTTACTTGGTCCACATGGCCCCTCTAGCCATCTGACGGAACCTCTTCACCTCACTCACCTTGATCTAACAGCTTTTGCCCATTTGTCCTCTCCAGGCTGGCTCAGCATGACCCTACCTTGGCAGCACTGCCAGCTTTTTTCAGTCAGAACTTTGGTTTTGGCAAATGCCAATAAAATCAGGAAATCATTGAGGGTCATGGGAGGAGAGACACTAGCGTAAAAGAGGGCTGGATTGGGATATGACAAGAAATTATTGGTTAGTACGGGCTTCTTCCATGAGACTACTGCAGCTCTAAATCATGTGGATGCCCTTTTTGCATGTATATACATCAGTCAATCATCAAGAGCAGTTTTCTTTTGCAGAAGTCTTTTTAGGTGTTTCAGGTACATGCTCCATTTTCCAACTAATCAGTAAGTTAATTGAAGATAAGAATCCAGTTTAAATTCCTTATAATGCCCCCAAAGTTGCTGCTTGAGATTCTTGTGATATAGTAAATGCTTGGTATATATGATGTTGACACTCAAAAGGATGTAATGATATCATTTCTTTCAGTTGGGCTCTAACAGTTAGAGATATTTTCAAATCCTTGTTATTCCTCTAAAGGATAGAGTAAAATAACCAAGCAAGTTGAGAATTATTCAAGACTCTTAGATAATCCTATGGTTTTATGTACTCAGAATTGAGAACAGATTATGAAAAATAATGCATTATCAGAAAAACACAAAAATTCATAGAGCAATTATGAAGACTAACTGGACAATAAGTTACAGAAGAACAAATCCATTTGAAAATAAATCTCATCTCCTAGTCACAGAAGAAGAAATTATATTGATTTGTTTTTATACAAAGCATGAGAAAAATAGAAGAGACTGAGGTGACAATGTTTTTCCTGTCAAATTACCCTCAAGTAACTGAAAACCCTAAATATCACAGCTATATTTCTATGTTCCAGATATATGAGTGAAAATACTACAGTTTCTTCTCATTCTTCTACACACTATTATTAGGCATAAGAAATGGCAACTGTTGATGAAGGTTAACACCTCCTAGTTGTCTAAGACATTTCTAAACTTGAGAATGATCTCTGTCAATAGGCCATTCAAAGTATAGAGAAGGCACATGTTGCTATTACTCTAGTAGGACAGACTTTGAGTAGAAGAGTGTGATGTTCAGGCAGAAGAAGTTCTCTATTCCCTCTTCCATGGTCACTGGCAATGTTCCAGTCTAAAGGAACATAGGCCCCAATCTATGCTGGGCAGGTAGTATGAGCGATAGTGTATCAGTCTGCCAAATGGGTGCTGATACAAAGTACCAGAAATCTGTTGGCTTCTTAAATGACATTTATTTGGGGTAAAAGCTTACAATCCCAAGGCCATGGAAAGTCCAACTCAAGGTACCATAAGAGGTACTTTCTCACTAAAGTCAGCTGCCACTGTTGAAGCAAGATGGCAGGCAATCTCTGTCAGTTGAGATTCCTCTCTTCCTCATGAGGTTCTGTGAGCCCAGCTTCTTCTTGATCTCAGCTGAAGGCTGTCATAGGGCTTGTCGCTCAAGGTTTCCTGTATCAATCTTGGCTCTTTTCCCAAAGTAAGCTATCAGGCAACTGGTCCATCTCTCCCTGGAGCTTTAGCTGTTGGAGTTTTCTCCTTTCTGTCACATGGCAGGATCAAAAATGACAAAGTTCTCTCCTCTGTTCCATGTGTCTTCTCAGTCCATCTTTCTCTGTGTTTCTGTTTATATCAGGCCCACCAAGGTGGCCGAGACTCAACCTGAGTCATGCCTTACTGATGTGGTCGAATCAAAGCCCTAATCTTAAGAGGTAATCTGATCAAAGACATCTCAACTGAATTTAATTCAATCAAAGGGTATCTCACCCAGTGGAATAGATTAGTTTATAAATACAATTCTTCTCTTTTTGGGATTCATAAGATAATCTCAAACTATCACAGTCACCAGTCACTTGTTCAGATCATCCTGCAGGATGGCTCCCCTGACTTCTCAAGAGATTGATTGTTTGGGATCTAAGCTTCTACACACAGGAGTCTCCTCAGATGCCTATAAGAGCCAGAAAAATAAACAAATGACAAGTGAAATGCAATCAGTAGGATCAGGAACACTGGGATGCATACCCCATCTAAAGCACTAAAATTCAAGCATTTGAAAAAATAAATGTATAGGCCAAACAAAGAATGTTTGGGGCAGATGCAGGTCCTGGGTTATCAGTTTTCAACAGTTTTAAGAGCCTTTCTATTCAAAGAATAGTCCTAGACCAGCAGCATCCACATAACCTGGGAGTTGGTTAGGGAAGCAGAATCTCAAGCCCTGCCCAGTCCAAGCTGAATCATAAGTTGCACTTTACCAAAATGCCCAGGTGATTCCTATGCCCATGAAAGTTTGAGAAATGCTGTCCTACAACACACTGAAGGACACCAGTAAGGATGGGGCCAGAGCCTAAGTGGAAGGATTGGTCTTCAAAAGGACCTCTCTTCCTGAGACCAAAAGAGAGCAGGTGATTGGGAGTTGGGATGGGTGTGTGGGGGGGAGAAGTTAAGGGAATTCGTGTTTGACAGTGTCTTGGATTGCCAGATTGCTATGACAAATGCCATATAATGGGTTGGCTTAAACAACAAGCATTAATTGGCTCATGGTTTTGAGATTAGGAGAAGTCCAAAATCAAGTTATTGGCAAGGCTTGCTTTCTCCTGGAAGTCTTTGGCATGCTGGTGCTGGCTTGCTACAATCCTTGGGGTTCCCTGACTTGCATCTTTGACTCCTGCAATCTCTCTCTCCTTGTGTCTGCTCTTACAGTTTCTGCTGACATCTGGTTTCTGGCTCTTCCCTTTGGCTTTCTCTAATTTCTGGATTCTGGGTTCTCTTTACAATGCCTTCACTAATCCAGATTAAAGCCCACCCTGGTTCAGATGGCCACAGTTTAACTAAAAATAACACCTTCCAAAGAACAGGTGTTTGTTGGGCTTCGTAATTCAACCTTCCACAGAAACTTTCTATATTCTCCCTGAGGTAAGGACACAATCAGCTTCATAGAGATTTGGGGCAGGGAATACTTGAGTAAAGAGATGAATATTTGGTATGACTATAGTGAGGAATGGGAGACAAAGCATATGGGCAATGAAGATATTGCTTTACTGGGCTGATGGCCCAGAAGAGGCTGGAAATCATAATGTGGTAGCACTTTCCTCCAGCCTTCTCTGAACCCCTAGGTTTAAATGTGTCATTCTTCATGCCTGCAGAGAACCCAGGACATCTGATTACTTACTTTGTAAGATTGAAATGATCAGATAAGGTTTTGTTCTTGTACTAGCCTGAGAGACTTTTGAGGTCAGGAGCAGGTACTCTCAGAGCCTTTTAGAGGGTCTGAAACAGACTAGGCAGGGTACTAAGTGGATTCAAAGCTTTGGCTGACCCAGGCTGATACAAGTGGCTCCACAGGACTGGAGAGGCCCAGAGACCACAGTCTGCTGAGAGTTAAGATGGAATGCCCGATATAATCTGGATCTCAAGGGGAAGAGCACCAGCACCTCCAGCTTTGATATTTGATGGACTGTGTTTGTTACTCTAGTTCTCTCTCTTAGCAGACATGGAATCTTGGGGAAAGGTCATGCAACCTATGTGAATCTCAGTTCATCTGTAAAGCATGACTTAAATAACCATGTCCTTAAGTGAGATAATGTATGTAAAGTCTCAGCTTTTAAAGACTGGCACCCATTAGGTGCTCAATAAATATTGCTGACTACCCTCTTTGGAGAGATTTTCCTGGTGCTCCTGAAAAGAAGTCTTTCCTAGGTGGATGAGGGTAGGGATTAAGGCAGTGCAGACCATTTGCATCACAGTCACCTGGGATGCTTATTCAAACATATTTGAATGGGGGGGGGGACAGGAATCTGTACTTTTAACAAGTATTCCAAGTGATTCTTCTACATACCTAAGTTTCAAACCACTGGATTATGATGCCTCCCATGTTTCCCCCTTCTTTTGACTCCCACTGCCTCCTAAATAGACCTAATAACCTCCCATGATACTCTAGTATCTCTCAATCCATTCCTAGGACTATACTGACAGATTTTTCTTCCTAAAAGGAAGTTCAAAACCTACTTAAGTAAAAATCTCCACAGCCTACACCTCGCCTGCCAAATCCCTGCATTAATATCTTTCCATTCTTAATGTTTTCACCTACCACTTACTGGGTTCCAGGTATATTAGCTGTCACTGGCACAGAGTAAGCTCTATGCTTTCTTCCCTGCCTTTGTTTCCACATGAATGTCATGTTCCACTTCCCCAAGTCTGACCCCTTCCCTCAAGGACTATTACATGTGCCTTCGCTGTGAATTTCTGTCTGATAATCTGCCCTGATGTATCTTCTTCCTTCTTTGAGCCCTTGTCATTCTTTGTGTCTCTCTTACGTTTTTCACATTCTATCTTATGTTATTTTGTACTAGTTTTATCAACTTTACTATGAGTTCCATGAAGGCAGGGACCATGTCAGTAAATTTGCTGCCCAGCACAGTGTCTACAAGAGAGTTGATTCTCTATAAATGCTTTTTGAATATATGAATGAATTCATACAACTAGATTGCCAGTTATGAGAGCAGGGGCTATGCATTAATCATTTTTTTTGCAATTCTCATACACTTAGGAGTGTTTTATATACAGTAGGCATTAAAAAATATAGTGAATTAAATTTAACATCTGCCAACCTTTACCCCCTTTGGGGACAAATTATTTAAAAAACACAACTCAGCCAAGATTTCAATACTGCATGCTGAAGCTAACTGACTCCTTTTTACAGTAATAATTATGACAATCTTTGGAACCTTAAAGAGAATATGCTTCCCTGTTTAGTGGTACTAAAATTATACAAAACTAAGGTGACTATTTTCCCTAGGGATAAGACCAACAGTCATACTGTTTTACTTCATAAGACCTACTTAGACTCTAACTATATTCCTTTTATAGCATGTGACATAAGGAGTTTTAAAAAATAAAAGTTCCACTTTCATTTAAAATTACTAAATACAGAAAAGATTTAATATACATACGTGTGTATATGCATATATATGTCTCTATATAAATATATAACCAATTATGTTTTTCTAATATTTTGAGATATTGTAGATTCACATGCAGTTGTGAGAAATAATACCAGGATATCCTATGTACCCTTTACCCAGTTTCCCCCAATGGTAACATCTTGAAAAACCGTATTAAAATATCACAACCAGGACATTATTAGTATTGATAAATTCCACAGAAATTATGGAGATTGCCCTAGTTTTTCCTTATGATTTGTATATGTATGTGCATTTACTTCTATGCAATTTTATCTTATGGGTAGTTTCTCATCTCTACACCACAGTCAGGATCCAGAACAGTTCCATCATCACAAGCATCCCTCATGTTTCCTTGTAAAACTACCCCACCTCCTTCTACCACTCCTCTCTCTAACCTTTGTCAACCACTAATGTGTTCTCCATTTCTATAATTTTGTCATTTCAAGAATGTTACATAAATGGAATCATACAGCATAGGATTAGATTTTTTCCCACTCAACATAATGCCCTGGAGAGTCATCCAAACTGTTTATCAATAGTATGTCCCTGTTTATTGCTGAATAGTATTCCAGACCATGGATGTACCAGTTTGTTTAATCATTCAGCTGTTGAAGAATACCTGATCTGTTTCCAGTTTTGTATTATTAGAAATAAAGCTTCTATGAATATTCATCTAGTTTTTGTGTGAACATAAATTTTCATTTCTCTGACACAAATGCCCAAGAATGCAATTGCTGGGTCACATGGTAATTGCCCGTTCGGTTTTATAAGAAAGTGCCAAACTGTTTTTCAGAGTGCCTGTATCATTTTACATTTTCACCAGCAATGAATGATCCAGTTTCTTTGCATTCTTACCAGTATTTGGTGTTGTACTTTTAAAACTTTTTATTCACATTGTGGTTTTAGTGTTTATTTCCTCGATGGCTAGTGGTGTTGAACAACTTTTCATATGCTTATATGCTATCCTCTTCAATAAAATGACTGTTCATGTCTTTTGCCCATTTTCTAATTGGATTGTTGTGTTTGCTTGTTTTTTGCTTTACTGTTGAGTTTGGAGAGTTCTTTATATATTCTAGATACTAGTACTTTGTCGGATATTTGCAAATGTCTTCTCCCATTCTGTAGCTTTTCTTTTTTTCTTTTCTTTTTAATAGACTTTATTTTTAGAACAGTTTTAGATTTACAAAAAATTTGAGAAAATAGTACAGAGTGCCTATATACTCTGCACTCAGCTTCTGCTATCATTATTTCATACATTAGTATGGTACATTTGTTACAATTAATGAACAAATGTTGATGCATTATTATTAAAGTCCATGCTTTATTTCTGAATAATGTTTTCTCCCATTCTGTAGCTTTTCTTTTTTTCCTTTTTTTTTTAATAGACTTTATTAAAACTTCTTAGTTTTTACCTAATGTCCATTTTCTGTTCCAGGACCCCAGCTAGGATATAACATTATATTCAGTCATCGTGTCTCTTTAGGCTCTCTTTTGGCTGTGGCAGTTTTGAGGAGTCCTGGCCAAGTATTTTGTAGGATGCCTCACTATTGAAATTTATCAGATGTTTTCCTATTGATAAGACTGGGGTTATAGGTTATTGAGAAGAAGACCACAGAGGTAACGTGCCATTTTCATTACATCATGAAGTTTACATACTATCAGCATGATTTATGACTATGGATGTTAAATTTGATCACCTGGCTGAGGTAGTATTTGCCACGTTTCTCCACTGTAAAGTAACACTTTTTTACTCTCCTACTCATATTGTACACTTTGGAAGGAAGTCACTATGTGCAGCCCACAACTAAGGGCTGGGGAGTTATGCTCCCCTCCTTGAGGCAGAGTATCTACATAAATTATTTAGAATTCTTTTGCATGGGAGGTCTGTCTCTTCTCCTGAATTTATCAATAAATTATTTGGAATTGTTCTTCATGGGATATCTGTTTCTTCTCCCAATTTATTAATTTATTCAATAATTTATTTATGTCAGTATGGATTCATGGATATTTATTTTATACTTTTGGTTATAATCCAATACTACTTTATTTATTTTGTTGCTCAAATTGTTCTAGCTTTGGCCATTGGGAGCTCTTTTAGTTAGCTCCTGTGCTCCTTTGGCATTGCCCCAATCAATGTGTTTGTTTTGTTTTGTTTATAGCACTTCCTTATTTCCTGGCATTACAAGATACTCCAGGCTCAACTTGTATATTTCTTGCACTGGTCCTAGAATCAGCCATTTCTCCAAGAAACCATGGTTCCTTTTATTGGAAATGGTATTAGAAACCAGAATCTGGATATCAGATGTACTTATTGCTACTACGGTGTTGTTTGTTTTGGCCCTTTTAGCTGAAATATGAGTTTATACTAACTCATGAATATACATATATCTACAAATATTTTTATGTAAACATATGTATCTTTATTAAGCCAAACACAATTTCATGCTGATATTTCCAACTCTAGTCTATTACCACATGAATCATTCTAGTTAACTCCCCTTGCTTATGTGTAAACTCCCACTCCAACAGTGAGAAACTTGGCTGCTACCATCTTCCATTCATTTATGTAATTGTTTCAGTCCAGTAAACACATAAAGCAGTATCAGAATTGTTAACCTGTATGCCCATGGAAGACAACTTTATCAATTAAAGTACTATGTTTAAGTGTGGTTCCTTTTGCTTTTATTCTTACAAACTCCACTCACTTCCAAGGATTCTTAGGTCGGCACCATTTCCCCTCAACTTAGCAGTGAGGTTGTTTCATACTTTTGTAATACAGTTACACTCTCTTGACAGCCTGTATTCTTTCAGGGGGTCAACCAACCTTCAAAATTATTTTTTTTTAAATTTGACACATTAAGGTTCACTTTTTGGGTCGTACAGTTTTATGGGTTTACAGTATCACACATAATAACTTTACAACCTTAAAAATACCCTGTGCTTTACCTGAATCCCAGAAACTACTAAACTTTTCACTATCTCTATAGTTTTGTATTCTCCAGAATGTCATATATTTGGATTCATACAATATGTAGGCTTTTCATACTGGTTTCTTTCACTTAATGAAATGCATTAAGGTTCTTCCATGTCTTTTCCGTATCTTTTCATGGCTTGATAGCTCATCTATTTTAATTGTTGAATAAAATTCCATTGACTGGATGTACTATTTTGTTTATCTATTCAGCTATTTAAGAACACCTTGGTTTCTTTCAGTTTGGGGGAATTATTAATAAGCTGCTATAAACATTTGCATGCAGGTTATTGTGTGAACAATGGTTTTCAAATTATTCGGTTAAATATCTCACAGTGCAGTTGCTGGGTTGTATGATAAGACTATGTTCAGCTTTGTAAGAAGACTGCCAAACTCTCTTCCAAAGAGGCTGTTATTTTGCATTCATATCCTCAATGAGTGAGAATTTCAATTGCTCCATACCCCCACCACAATTTAGTATAAGGTTTTGGATGTTAGCCATTCCAATAGATGATTAGTGGTATCTCATTGTTTTAATTTGCAATTCCCTAATGAAAAATGATGATGAGGATCTTTTCATATACTTAGTTACCATCTGTAACTAAGTAATATTCTTAGTTAAATTGCAACTTCTTTGGTGAGATTTCTGTTCATTGCTTTTGTCCATTTTTTAAAAATTGAGCTGTTTTATTATTGCTGAGTTTTAAGAGTTCTTTGTATTTTAGGGATAAAAGTCCTTTATCTGATCTGTGCTTTGCCAATATTTTCTCCCTGTCTATGGCTTGTCTTCTGATTCTGGTAGCAGTGTCTTTCACAAACAAGAAGGTTTTAATTTTGATGAAGTCCATTTATTATTTTCCTCCCATGGATCATACTTTTGGTGTCAAGTCTAAGAACTCTTTGCTAAGCCACAGATCCCAAATATTTTCTCATTTTTTCTAATATTTTTATACTAATGTTTTACATTCAGGCCTGTGATTCATTTTCAGTTAGTTGTTGTATGGGGTATGAGGTTTATGTTAAGGTTATTTATTTATTTGTTTTTGGCCTATGGATGTCCAATTGCTTCAGCACCATTTGTTAGAAAGGCTACCCTTCTTCCATAGAATTGCTTTTGCAGCTTTGTAAAAAAACTCAGCTGGATATATTTGTGTGGGTCTATTTCTGGGTTCTCTATTCTGTTCCACTGATCTATTGTTCTATTCCTCTGCCATACCACACTGTCTTGATTACTGTAGATATACACTAGGACTCAGATTCCTTCCATAACATTTTCTTTGCCAGTATTGCTTTAGTTAATCGAGGACCTGTGCCCTTCCACAGAAACTTTAGAATAAACATGTCTATGTCTATAAAACACCTTGCTGGGAATTCCATACAAATTGCATTAAACCTGTAGATCAGTTTCGGGAAAACTGAAATCTTTGTATGTTTACTCTTTCAATCCAGGGCATGGTATGCCTGTCCATTTATTTTTTATTTGATTTCTTTCATCAGCATTTTATAATTTTCAGAATATAGATTCTTTAAATATTTTGTTAACCTATACCTAAGTATTTGATTTCCTTTCAGCAATTTTAAATGGTTTTGTGTTTCCATTTTGTTTCCACTTGTTCAGTGTTAGCATACATATACATGATTTATTTCTGTGTGTTGAGCTTGAATCCCAAGACCTTGTGGGATTTACTTATTAGTTCTAAGAGTGTGTGTTTGTGTTTAAGATTCCCTGGGCTATTCTACATAAACACTGAAGTTGTCTACAAATAGGAGAGCTTTATTTCCTCTTTTCCAATATGAATGCCTTTTGTTTATTTTTATTGCCTTAATACAGTTCTGCATTGCATAAGAGTAGAGACAGTGGATATCCTTACCTTGTTCCTGATCCTAGGGGGAAAACATTGTCTTTCATCATTAAGTATGAAGTTAGTTGTAGGATTTTTTGTGGATGTTCTTAATCAAGTTGATGTGACTCTCCTCTATTCCTAACTTACTGAGAGTTTTTACCATGAATGGGTGTCAAATACTTTTTCTCCATCAATGAATATTATCATATGATTTTAACTTTTTTTAGCCTATTGATATGGTAGATTACACTGATTGATTTTTAAAATTATTTATATCTCTTTTTTTGATGTTTTAGGTTTACAGAAAAAATCATTCAGAAAATACATAGTTCCAATATACACCCCCTAACACACACAATTTTCACTATTTTTAACAATTTGCATTAGTGTGATAACTTTGTTATAATTGATGAAACAATATTATTACAATTATACTATTAATTATAGTCTATATTTATATTACAGCTCACTGTTTATATTGTACAGTCCTATAGTTTTTAAAAAATTTTATTCTGGTAACATACATAAACCTAAAACATCTCCTTTTAACCATATTCAAATATAATTCAGTGGTGCTAATTACATTCACAATATTGTGCTACTATCACCACGACTCATTACTAAAATATTTCCATCACACCAAACTGTACCAATTCAGCATTAACTCCTCATTCCCTACCCCTACCCAGGTCCCTGGTAACATGTATTCTAGTTTCTGACTCTATGAATTTGCTTATTCTAATTATTTCATATTAGTGAAATCATAAAATATTCTTCCTTTTGTGTCTGGATTATTTCACTCAACATGATGTCTTTAAGGTTCATCTATGTTATCACATATATCAGAACTACATTCCTTTTAAGGCTGAAAAATATTCCATTTATGTATATACCACATTCTGTTTATCCATTCATCTACTGATAGACACTTAGGTAGCTTCTATCTTTAGGCAATTGTGAATAATGCCACTAGGAACATCAGTATGCAAATATCTGTTCAAGCCCCTGCTTTCAATTCTTTAGGATATACAACAAGAAGTGGGATTTCTGGGTCATATGGTAATTCTATACTTAATGTCATATCGCCAAACAGTTTTCCACAACAGCTGAACCATTTTACATTCCTACCAGCAATGAACAAATGTTCCTATTTCTGAACATCCTCTCCAACACTTGCCTTTTTTTTTTTTCTTTAATAGTAGCCATTCTAGTGGGTATGAAATGGTAGCTCATTGTTGCTTTGATTTTCATTTCCCTAATGGCTGATGATGTTGTGCATCTTTTCATATGCTTATTGGCATTTGTATATCTTTGGAGAAATATCTATTCAAGTCCTTTGCCTATTTTAAAATTTAGTTATTTGTCTTTTTGTTGTCAAGTTGTAGGATTTCCTTATATATTATTGCTATTAAACCCCTATAGTATATGTGGTCTCAAATATTTTCTCCCTTTCTGTAGGTGTCTTTTTATTTTCATGATTAAGTCCTTATATGCACAAAAGTTTTTAATTTTGATGAGGCCTTACTTATCTATTTTTTTTTTCTTTTGCAGCTTGTGCTTTCGGAGTAGTCTAAAAATCCATTGCCTAACACAATGTCCTTATGATGTTTCCCTCTGCTTTCTTCTAGGAGTTTTAGAGTTTGGGTACTTATATTTAGGTCTTTGAGCAACTTGAGTTAATTTTTGTATATGGTGTGAGGTAGGATACACCTTTATTGTTTTGCATATGGATATCCAGTTTCCTCAGCACCATTTGTTGAAGAGACTATTTTTTTTTTTTCCTTTGAGACTTGGCACCCTTGTCTAAAATCAATTGAACATAAACCTGAGGGTTTATTTCTGATTTTAGCTCTTCAGGGCTCCTTACCTTCAATATACATGATACCTGACTTTTCCATTTCTACAAGGAGGGTGTTGGAATTTTGTTCAGATTGCATTGAATTTATTAATCACTTTGGGTAGAAATGATATCTTAACAAGATACTGTCTTCCAGTCTATGAAAACAGAAAATCCTTCCAATTATTTAAGTCTTCTTTGATTTCTTTTTAGCAATGTTTTGTAGTTTTCCATGTATAAGTCCTTTATATCCTTCATTAAATTTATTCCTAGATACTTGATTCTTTTAGTTGATATTGTAAATGGAATTTTTTCTTACTTCTTCTTCAGATTGTTTATACTAGTGTATAGAAACACCACTGATTTTTGCATGTTTATCTTATATCCTGCCACTTTGCTGAATTTGTTTATTAGCTCTAGTAGATTTGTTGTAGATTTTTCAGAATTTTTTAGGAATATATTCATTTCATCTAGTTATCTATTTGTTGGTATACACTTGTTCATGGTATCCTCTTATAATCCTTTTTATTTCTGTGGGGGTCAGTAGTAATGCACCCACTTTCCTTTCTGATTATAATTATTTCTGTCCTCTCTCTTTTTTTCTTTGTCAGTCCAGCTAAAGGTTTGTCAATTTTATTGATTTTCTTTCAAAGAACTAACTTTTAGTCCTCAGCACTACTTTTGATGCATCCCATAAGTTTTGGAATGTTGTGCTTTTGTTTTCATTCACCTCAAAATATATTATAATTCCTCATGTGATTTCTTTTTTGACCCATTGTTTGCTTCAAAGTGTGTTGTTTAGTTTCTACATATTTGTGAATTTTCCATTTCTCCCTGTGCCATTGATTTCTAGCTTCATTGCATGTGGAAGGAGAAGATACACTGTATGATTTCAATATTTTTGTATTTATTGAGGCTTATTTTGTGACATAACATATGGTCTATCCTGAAGAATGATCCATATGCACTAGAGAAGAATATGCATTCTGCTGCCGTTGGGTGAAGTGTTCTATATATGCCTGTTAGATCTAGTTGGATTATAGTATCATTCGAGTCTTCTATTTCCTTATTGATATTCTGTCCATATTCAACCCATTATTGAAAGTGGTACATTGATGTCTCCTATTGTTCATGCAGAACCATCAATTTATTCCTTAGAAACTGTCAGTATTTGTTTCATATACTTCGGGGCTCTGCTGTTAGATGTATATATATTTATATTTGTAATGTCTTCTTGTTGAATTGACTGATTTATCAGTATATAGTGAAATTCTTTGTCCCTTGTAGCAGTTTTTGACTTAATGTCTATTTTATCTGATATTAGTATAACTACTCCAGCTCTATTTTGGTCACTATTTGAATGGTGTATATTTTTCCATCCTTTCATGTTCAACCTACTTGTGTCTTTGAAATTAAAGTGAGTCTCTTGTAAACAGCATAGAGTTGAGTCATGCTTCCAGTATTGATTCTGCCAATCTTTGCCTTTTGCCAGAGAGTTTAATCCATTTATATTTAAAGTTTATTGATAATGCAGAAATTTCTGCTGTCATTTTGCTATTTGGTCTTTGTATATTTTATCCCTTTTTATCATTCAATTCTTCTGTTAATGCCTACTTTCATAGTACTTGTGTTTTTTTGTAGTGTACCATATTGCATCCCTTCTTATTTTCTTCTGTATATATTTTTCAGGTATTTCTTTGTAGTTACCATGGGACTTAAATGTAACATCTTAAATCTATAACAATCACATTTGATTTGATACCAGTTTAACTCCAACAGCATATACAAACACTGTTACTAAACTCCTCCACCCCACACCTTTTTGTTTTATGTGTTACAAATTATGTATTATACATGGTATGCCTAAAACCATAGGTTTATCTTACTTTTCATACATTTGCATTTTAGAACCTGTAGGAAATTAAAAGTGGAATTATATATCCAAAGTACAATACAATGATACTGGCATTTATAATTACTCAAATGGTTACCTTTACTAGAAGTTTTTTTTTTCTTTATGCCACTTCAATCCACTGTCTAGTTTCCTATAGTATTGCTCAAAGGGCAGGTCTGGTATTGACAAACTCCATGAGCTTTTGTTTGTCTGGGAATGTCTTAATCTCTCCTCATTTGTGAAAGAAAGTCTTGTCGGATATAAAATTCCTGGTTGGAAACTGTTTTCTTTCAGTGCTTTCAATATTTTGCCCCACTGCCTTTTTGCCTCCATGATTTCCAATGAGAAATCAGCTTTTAATCATACAGGGACTCCCTTATACATAACATGACATTTTTTTCTCGCAGCTTTCAGAACTCTCTCCTCATTTTTGGCATGTGACAGCTTGACTATTATGCATTTAAGCATGGTTTTCCTCAAGTTTACTGTTTGGAGTTCATTGGGATTCTTGAATATATTCATGTCTTTCATTAATATTGGGAAATTTTCTGCCTTTATTTCTTTGAATATGCCTTTTGCCCCTTTCTCTCTTTCTTCTTCTCCTGGGACTCCCATAATGCTTGTAGTGGTAATACCTGATGTCTTATAGTCTTTTAGGTTCTGTTCACTTTCATTCTTTTCTCTTTTGTAGTCCTCAGCCTGAATCATTTCAGTTTCTTATCTTCAAGTTTATTGATTCTTCTGCCAGATCCAATCATTTCAGTTATTTTGGTGTTCAACTCCAGTATTACTGTTTGGTTCCTTTTTAAAATTTCTCTCTCTTTATTGGGATTTTAATATTGTTCAATCATTATTTTCCTTTAGTTCTTTCTCCATGTTTCCTTTATTTCCTTGACATTTTGAGGATCATTTGTTAAAGTCTTTGTCAGGTATGTCCAAAGTCTGGTATTCTTCATTGATGATTTCTGGATTTTATCTTGTTCCTTTGTTTGGGCCATCACTTCCTGCTTCTTTGTTTGTCTTCTACTCTTTTGTTGCACACTGTACATATTAATATTTTAAAGTGTTAACTCTGGGATGTAGTCCCTGTGATGTCTGTTCCTTAAGTTTGTATCCAGCTACAACTATATGACAGATTTCCTTGAGTGCCAGAAGCTAAGAAAAACAAACAAACCAAAGCAACCTCATCTTTTACAGTCTTTGAAATTGGTTCTGTATTGGCTGGTGCTCTCCTTCAGAGTTTAACCTTCCTATCAAGAATATCAGCATGGTATTCTCCATCTTCTCTGAGACTGTGCCTTGTCCTGGGCTTATGTTCACTCATGGCCTTAGGAATTTCCCTGTTTACAGGAATTTGAATGCCCCCTCTATTCCCTATGAAATGGAATTTCCCCCTGATGGGTGCTCTAATTTATTTCTTAAAGCAAGTAATCCTTTGCTACAGGACACTTTGCTTTAATTGTCTATTATACTGCTTTAGCTTTATGCTACTTCTGCCTATAGGGCAAGTTCTCAGAGGGCAAGCCAGAAATGAGTTGTCTGGTTAGTCTTTCAGGATGCCACTCGATAGACTGACACCAACATATAGGCACACTAGTATGTACATAGGGGTTACTCTGCTCCCTCCAGAACAGGGCCAAGGATCCACAGTGAGAGGATAGGCTGGTTACATACTGCACCAGGGAGGGGCTAGTATGGGTGCCATGAGCTTCTCTTACCATTTTTTAAAAAGCTGCTTTTTCTTGATTTGGTGCTCACCAAGCTACTGCACCCCTTCAATTGTTTTCCAGAATTTTGAGGATGATGGCTCTGTCAGTTTTTGCTAGTTGTCCACAGATTCCATGGAACAACAGTACCTTGAAGTGTTTTATGCCACCATCTTAGTTGACTGGATCCTACACTGATTGATTTTTGTCTGTTTTGGAATCAGGATAATGCCAGCCTCATAGTGTAACATGGTATATGTTTCCTAATCTTCTACTGGTGTTCATTCTTTAAATATTTGGTAGCGTTCTCCAGTGAAACCATCTGGGATTGGAGATTTCTTTTATTGGGACCCTTTAAATTATGGAGTCAATTCTTCACAGTTATAGGAATATTCAGTTACATATTTAATCTTCATTGATTTGAGGGTCAATCACTTTTGATTTTAAAATTAGATGCCACTGTTTCCCATTTTACTCAACAAATGGCTAGCAAAATTTTAAAAAACCAATAGAGGGCCCCACATCAATCAAAATGGTGGAGAAAGAAGCTTCAGTGGTGCCACAGAAACTTTGAATAACCAGCCCAAACTGGCAGAAACATTTTTCTCAAACCTCCAGAAAACAGTTTAAAGGACTGCAGCAGCAGGGCAAGCACCAAATTAAGAAAAAGGCCACCTAAAAGCAGTAGAATCTCCCAGCACCCTGGGTGGTCTCTCCTCCACTGCCTTACTGGCTCAGCATGGAGCCGGCCATGAACTCAGTGCAGATCCCCAGTCCTGTTTCCAGAGTGAGAAGGTTAAACCTTGTGCATATGCTGGGAGCATGTACATCTGGCCCAACCTATCTGTGGGTGGCCTGAGAGCCTTGCTATGCTAGAACTTGCCGTGCATGCAAAGGGCAGTTCACAAAGTTACCCTACAGAATGTTGTATGAAAGTAGTCAAGTGGCTGCCTAGGGCAAGGTATTTGTGGGCTGAGGATATACTGTGCAGTGCCCAGGACTGTGAGGAAAATGTTTCCTAGGGAAGAGAGGACATTGTTATCTGTGTAAGTGGTGGAATTCCTGGTCCAAAAGGGGCATGCCCAAGACAACAGGCATGTGCAGAAAGGAATCAGGGAGGCCCCTATACTTTGGCCTTGAATACTTTGGCCTTCAGCTATTCTCTAAATTCATGTATGGATAAGCTCTGAAGGAAAAGACTCACAAAGGTCAATCTACAAATCCTTGGAAAGAGGGAAAGATATTTTCTTCTTGTTCCCTTTTTCTTCTTCTTCTTACTTTTTTTTTTTTTTTTTTTTTTGTTGTTGTTGTTGTTAGCTTCTGGCATTCAAAGAAAGCTCTGCCATAACACTAGCTAGATACAAGCTTAAGTAACAGATATTTCAGAGTCTAAAGTCTAGCAATAACACATTAAAATATCAGAATGTCCAGGTTTCAACAAAGATTACAAAACATACAGAGAAACAGAAAGCCATGGTCCAGGCAAAGAAGATTAAAGCATTAGAAACTAACAATGAGGAGGAACAGAGCTGGGACATTCCAGACAAAAAACTTTTTAAAAGTGGTCCTATATATGCTAAAAGAACTAAAAGAAAGCATGGACAAAAAAATAAAGGAAATCAGGGACTTGATAAATGAGCACAAAGAGAGTATGAATAGAGAGATGGAAATTATGAAAAAGAACCAAAACAGCATCAAAGACCACAGTAACAGAAGTTTAAAAATTTCCTGGGGGGGCAGGAGTTCGACAGCAGATTGGAGCTGGCAGAAGAACGAATCAGAGAACCTGAAGATAAAACAATTAAGATCATCCAGTCTGAGGAGCAGAAAGAAAAATGATGTAGGAAAGTGAACAGAGCCTGAGGATCTTGTGGGATGCCATAAAGCATACCAATATATGTACTGTGGGAATCCCAGAATGAGATGAAAGAGAGAAAGGGGCAGAGAGAATATTGAAAGAAATAATGGTTAAAACTTCCCAAATTTAACAAAAGACATGAATATATACATCTACGATGCTCAATAAACTTCAAACAGGATAAACCCAAATAGACCCACACCATGCCATGTTATAATCTAACTTTCAAATGCCAAAGATAAAGAGAGAATTCTGAAAGCTACAAGAGAGAAGCACTGTGTCACATCCAAGGAAGCCTCAATTAAGATTAAGTGCCGATTTATCAGAAACCATGGAAATAAAAGGCAGTGGGGGAGCGGATGTGGCTCAAGTGGCTGAGCACCTGCTTCCCACATGGGAAGTTCCAGATTTGGTCCCCAGTGCCTCTTAAAAACAAAAACTAAACAATAAACAATCGAAAAACCAACTCAGGGGTGTAAGTGTGGCTCAATGGTTGAGCTCCAGCTTCCAACATAAGAGGACCCAGGTTCAATCTCCAGCCTGGTACTCAATTAAAAAAAAAGGGGGGGGGCAGTGGGAAGACATATTTAAAGTGCTGAAAGGAAAAAAAAAATGCCAACCAAGAATTCAATATCTGGGAAAATTGTCAAAAATGAGGGAGGGATTAAGATTCCCAGATAAACAAAAGATGGAGTTAGTCACGACTACACTGGCTCTACAAGAAATGCTAAAAGGAGTTCTACAGGTTAAAAGGAAAGAACTCTAGACAACTGACTGAAGCCACATGAAGAAATAAACATCTTCAGTTACAATAATTATATGGGTAAATATAAATACCAGTATTATTTTATTTTTTATTTGTAATTCTATACATTTCATTTCCTAAAGGATCTAAAAGACATGCATAAAATGTAATAAGTCAAAGGCAATGGATTCATAATGTATAAACATGTAATTTGTAACAAGAACCCCATAAAGGTGGGGGGAATGGGGGCTATAGGAAAATAATGTGTGTATATTATTGAAGTTAAGTTGGTATCAAAGCAAACAAAATTGTTATAGATTTAGGATGTTAAATGTAAGCCCTATGATAACTACAAAGAAAATATCAGAGAATATGCAAACTCATAAAGACATAAAATAGAGTACATGTTACTAGGGGTGGGGAGCAGGGGCAATGATGAGTTAATACAAAATAATTGTAGGACTTTTGTTGGGGGTGAAGGGAAAGTTCTAGTATTGGATAGTGGTGAGGATACTGCAACATGGTGAAAAAGAAAAAAAATCAATTGACTTTAGTCTGGAGCCCTGACACCATATATACAAAGTTTATAAGGCAGTTTATAGGCAAATAGTTCTGCAACAGCAGAGAGACAGAAATCATTAGAATGCAAAAGAAAAGGAAACAGAGTAAGCAGGATGCATATTAAGAGAGCCTCCCATGGTGATATCTGAGGAACTATGTCACAGATGTTATTTGGGGAGCTGTCTTGCTCAGCTGCTAAGGATGGCTGTTATTGTGCTACACCAAAATGACCTTGAGTTCACTTTTACATGGTTAAGCCTATTATAAGAATGTGGGAGAGACAGAATAAGTATTTTGCAATTGTCCTTCATATGGATGCCTGCAAGAGGGAACCAAGGTCAACAGACATCTTGCCTACTCTTTTTGGAAGGCATTAAGAATGTTTGGGACATTACAGTTCAAAACAATGAAACAAGTCACCTAGACAGATAGACTCAGCGCTTGTCCCAGTTTAATAAAGAGTTTGTGAAACCAAATTAACAGTGCAGATTCCTAATCCAATATAGGTACAGCAAATGTTACATTCCATTATAAAGAATTATTTTATTATCTCAGTAAAATGCAAACTCCAAAAAACTAGCAGACTCAATGCCATCATCCTCACACCAAAGGACTGAGAAATCTAATCGTTTTGTAATTTGTATTGTATTGAGTATGTGTGAAGTAAATAGACTATAGGCCTGAAATATGGAAATCTTCTTTCTTACTTTTTTTTTTTTAAGGGGTTTTTTTTGTCATGGGATTACAATCCTAGAATTAAGACCGTCTTTCAAACCACTCTTTTTAAGCATGTGTTTGGTCAGTGAATATATCTCTTTTGTAACAGATATCTCTTTGTACTTGAGTTGGTGAACTCATTCTCCAACGAGAGGGTAAAGCTACTAAAAAAAGAGTAGGAGCTTAAGATAGAATGCTAGCAGCATCTATAGAGACAATCTGATCAACGTTCATTAAGAATGACTAACTAAGTGCCAGATATGCTGGGAAGTGCAGAGGACATAGAGTGAATTAAGGCACTGTCCTTCCTCTCAAGAGACATACTTTTTTCTAGAAAGTGGATGTTAGAAAATGTCTAAATCACTTAATAATTTTTTTGTGAAGGGAAGATGTGTCACCAAATAAGGCCTAACCTGTGAAAGTCTCTAGTCTTTGAACTCCAGACATTGTAGATTGGAATGTTGTTAAATATTATGTAATCCAACATCCACATTTATTATAGACAAGAGAAATACAGAAAAGTAAAATAATTTAAGATTGCAGAGTTAGACTCCAAATTTCCTGCCTTATATCCAGTATACTTTATTCTACATTATACTACCTCTCTTAGAGTTCAATGGTCTTTTCTCATTCCTAGTTCTTCTCATACTTTGGCTGTACTTAATCATGTTAATTAGATGCAAATTCATAGCACTCATGCCTTCTGTTCTTCTCCCTCTACATTCTCTCCTTCTAAAAGTCAACTTCATAGTTTCAATTCAACATATAATCAAAAAAATATACCAAGTACTTACCATGGCCTAGGCAGTAGAGAGACTACCAAACCTATTAAGGCATTTCCTACCTCTGGGGAATTTATTCTAAATGTAAACATCTAGTACAGCATTCTCAGACACCAAAGTTATATATGTGAAACTTGTTGTCATTCCCAATCAGATTTTCTAATGGAAATCTCCTTTTTAGGTCAATGACTAAAAAAAAGTTAATTTTCCAGGCCCCAGCATAAAAATCTTGGAGTTATTTTTACTACTCTGGTTTGAATGTGGGAGAATCTGTTTTTTTACCCTTGCTCTACTGTTAAACAATTAGTTTTGAAACCTGGGCAAGTCATACTTCCCTGGGCTTTCTCTCTCTTCAATCAATAAAATGAGGCACGTGCCAGCCTTCTGTGATTCACCTTCTTTTTCAAATCCATTCATGTACTAGGTAAAATCAATTTGTTTTATTTCTTTTTATTTTTTCCATATCTCCTGGATTTATCTCTGCACTTCCATGTTCATCATAGACAAGGGCATCATTCCTGGATTTTTATTAACAATCTCTTAAGTGGAGATATGACTTATAAAAGGCAATTATAGGCACAATTTAGCCTAGAGTTATATAGGTTAGATTGGAGGCTCGAAAACTAATTAAGAAGCCTTTTAGAATAAAGACCAATCTCAAACTAAAAGCCTGTCCTTCAAGTCCCTTCAAAAGTTGGCTTCAGTTGGCCTATCTGCTATTAGTTCCTATGACTCCTCAATACTAGCCTTTTCCTTTCATACCTTCAAGTCTTTCATACCTTCAAGTCTTTCATATTTTATTCCTGTCCAGATATGGAAGGTCTTACCTTTTTCGTAAACTTAATTCCAATAGTTTTTTTTTATTTTTTATTTTTTTATTTTTTAAAAGATACTTAGATTATATAAATGTTACATAAAAATTATAGGGATTCCCATATGCCCCACTTCCCACATCTCCCACAACCTCCACATAAACATCTTTCATTAGTGTGGCACATCACCTGCAATGGATATACACATCCTGGGGCTTTGCCACTAATCCAATAGTTTTTTAAGGCTAATTTCTTCCATGGAAATATTTAGAGTACAAACAATAATCCCCTTTACTAATTCCCTCTCATGAATATTGAAAGCATGAAACAGATGATATGTAACAAATTTCAACCAGCATTAATGGAAGAATACATATAAAGGTAGTGTAAAGAGGATAACTTATTTCCTTTATTATTTCTTCTTATTTCTTTTATAAATAAAATTAAGACTGGTTGCTGATCTTTTTGGTAGAGGATTAATCTGTATTTTAAAATTATTTTAGAATTTTAATAAGACTATTAAAATAGATTTTCTTGCTCTGCGCAACTTCTGATATATGAAGGTGTCTGGACAAAAGTATATAAACTGTTACCAATCAATATATATCTAATTTAGGCAATGAGTAATGTTATATAAATGCTGGCAGGGTAACTTATTCCATTAATAGATAAGCTCTGAAGCCTTTATATTTCAATCATGAAACAGTCAGTACCAATTTGATCAAATGACTGTCAAAGTTACTGTTACAATAGTAAGGAAGCATTTGGGGAAAACTTAAAGTTTTATTTTCTCTCTTTCAGATTCTCATATTGTTGATTGAACTCTAATTTGAATACCTTCTTCAGAGAAAGGCCACAATTAGAGGAGTAAAAGGGTTTCATGTGGCTCACGTAAAGTAGTGCTGTCATATCTCATCAATCCTCTCAGCACCCATTCTCAGAGATCATTCACTGCATTCTCTTGTATGTACTCCAAAAGAGATTTTCCCAAGAAATGAGTTTCAGGCAATTTTAGTTCCCATCACTACTGTCCATTTATCATAACTGAAAGAAATATCCATTATATTACACAAAAATCCAGTATTTGTAAATTACGATTGAGACCAGAAACATACAAAGTTTTAAAGGAAACAATTGAAGAGAACATCTGAAAGTAATTTTCCACCATTCTTTGTTGTTCTGCTACTCACGGCAAATCTTCCAAACTGGAGGCTTCATGTCTTGGATCCAATAGATCATAACCACATTCATTGTAGATTTCCAAATAGGAAATGTGTGTTGTATATATTTTGCTGCTGTCCTGATTGGAAAAGGGAAAGACATTATTTAACAGCTATAAATAACGGTTCAGCTTAGAGGAAGATGAACACATTTATCATTACAGCTTCCTCACTGTTTCTCTCCTTTCCTCTCTTACTTTGTATGGTTTACATTTTTAGTTCGTGACACTTTCAAGTTGCCAGTTACCATATGCGTGAAGCTTTTTTTTTTTTTAATGGCCAACACTCATGATTATAAGCAAGTTTAGTCTGTTATTTTTTTATTGGTTCCACGTTATACATAAAAAGTCAATGCAGGCTTACAATGAACCAACTTGATTGCAGAACTGTATAACACATCATTTTTTACTCTCCAGCCCCCCAAAAAATGTTACTAAAAAGAAAGAAATTTACATTCTGTGAATAGCCTCTTCATAAAAGAACACAGATCACTAATTTGGTTTAAAAACTCCAGTAGCAAAATAGTTTCCATTTTTAATTAGAATTCTATTTTCTTTTTACTTTTTTAATATTCAGAATTTTCTGATGTTATAAATAGTTAGCAATGAAAGTGAGTTCCAGAGATCAAAAAATAGTTTACATCAGTCAGGTGAGAGCAAGGGTGGCTATTAACACCTGGTTGCCTATACCTTGCCTGTTGGAATACTTTTCCAGGTTCAGGTGGGCAAATTTGGGACATTTGGCTATTGGTTAGAGAGAGGTGTTTTCTAGGTGTTTTGCTGAAATTCAATGACAACGGCATCAGTGTAATGAGGCTAAAAGTCAAGGGGGCTTGTCTTAGTCTCAGTTCTGCCAGTAGACCAAAAGGACCCACTCACTCTCAGATGTAATAAATCAAGGACTTTATTTCAGCTCTTGAGAAAATTCTAAGTTCAGTTATAATACAAAATATAAAATAATAGCACCTTCTTCTTATTTCTCCCCACACACAAATTCTCTCACCTCTGCAAGTCATATCCTACTCCTCTTAGAGGAAAATATGTTTGTGTCTTGTGACAAGAAGGTTGGCAGATTGTCAGAGTGCATACGAAAGAGAAGATTTGCTTAGGATGACCTTCCTGATTGATTACCATCCAGAGCCAAGACAACCAATTTAACAGGAGTTGTTCAAAGAGAGAGAGGACCAGGTCATAGAAATGGGTCGAGAACAGTGGCCTGCAAATCACAAGCTGAATCCTAGTACAACTATCTGTGAGCCCTTCCCAAGTCAGGCCTCAGTTTCCACACCCTAAAGTGAGAAAGTCGGATAATGAATCCCTAAGTGTTCTTCAGTTTAATATTAATGATTCTCTGATCCTAAGATGTCTCAAACTCCCCAAATATAGGCAATACCAGCTCATAAAAACAAAATAATATATGAAAAATTAAGGCAACTCTCAACCAGCACATGATTATAGTAAAATACACAAGTTACAGCTGAAATTCCATATCCTGGTGATGGTGATAACAAGGACTGAATATATCCCAAGCAAATTTCTCACAACCAAATGCTGGAAATCTTGCTAATGTGGGTGATGATGACCACTAATCATGACAAATTATCTATTAATTGAATTGTATTCTAGTTTAGTGAAGGCAAAATGCTTTGGGTTGTTGCTTGGCATAGCATGGGAATTAGAGGCTATAAACACTAGACAGACTTGCTGGCCTTTACTCCAGGGTTTCCCAAGAATTCCGATGAAATGCTCCTGGAAAAAGGGTTCCATGGTCAACATATACACTATATCTCTCTCTGAAAGATTCTCACAGTACTTTAAATGCCCTGGGGGATCCTTTGACAATATCCTGGGATTCCATATTTCTAAAACCTATCTGAACACAGAGAAATATACCATAGACTATGGTTAGCTATTTTAGCTATCTTAGCGCCACACAGAACTGGGTTTGAATAATGAATCTGCCATTTGTAACTGAGTGTTCCTCAGTTGTTTCACCATGAAAACGGGGATCATGACCTTATCATGCAGAACCATTGCAACAGAGAAATAAGGGTTTGTATTTAAAATCCTACCAAAAATATTATGCCCATAATAAGCACCAATAAATGGTGGTTGTTGCTATCATTCTTGCTGCTGTTGTTGGTTTTATTATTACTATTTTTAAAAGCCTCCAAAAGGAGAATTCAGTATGTGACTATAAAAGGAAGGTGCATGAACAGAAAATAGAACAGGAAACTTGTAGGCTAGCCTGCAGTAGAGAAACAACCTTCCAGAAAATAGAAGAAATCATAAAACTCAAGAAAATGGTAGGTTGACTGCCCTGTGATGATAGGGATAATACCTTTGGCTCCCTTCCAGCTTCTGCACTTTCTGGACTTTCTTTGGAATACCCACTTAAAATTCACTGAGCTATGTGGCAAGCTACCTTTCCTTATTACTACTTTTTAACGTTTAGGATTGCCAGACTGTAATATAACACACATGTTTCCTGCAGACAGCCTTTTCTCCTGCCCCCAAACAAGTATGAACCTCACAATACTCAAAAATAATGAGCAGTTTATCTCTCAAATAAATGGAATCAATTTTCTTCCCTTAAAATCATTGAAAATGTACTCCTATCACACTCACAGGCATTTCAGGATCACTATGCAATGGGCTCCTAGTTTATCTTGAGATAAAGAGTGTGCATAAGTCAAAATTTTCCTTTAAAAATTCTAGAGAACACCATGTGGCCTTCTAAGGCAATCAGTTGGTAGCCTCTGAGTACCAGTTTGCATTTTTTTAGCTATCCAATGTGGACAAATTTTATGATTCACTCTCAATTGCCTCTGACTTGTTTCACCAAGGTTCAGTTTGATTATCATGAATGTGATGTGCCCCATTGTGGTAATCTGTCCATTTACAAAGAATTGCCCTGGCTGTAAATTGGTCTGATGTGCTCTCTCCAAGTCCTTGAAGTTACTTAGTATCATTCAGAATGAAATGGGGTTTAAAGTAATGCCATGACAAACAAGTCTAAAACAATGAACCTGACAGAGGGTAGGTACTTGAGAGACATTTAGACTTTTAGAAGTGTACTTCCCTAACCATAGGCAAAATTTAAAACACTTTCCATTAGGAACGGAATTGTTTGACAATTTAAATTAATCAGGAGAATCAGCTTCATTTGTTTTGAAATATTCAAGGAGTTCTCTGATTTTGGAGAGGGATCAGCTGGCCGCATGTATATATATGGGTATTAATGACCCCAGTAATACTAACATGTATTGAGCATCTACTGTGCATCAGGAATTGGACAATACCCTATCCTTAAATAGAGCATATTCTTCCCTCACAGCAACCCCACAAGACTGAGACATGCAGTAGCTGCCCCAAGGCCACATGTAGGCAGAACACCTTCTCAAAACCAGGTCTGCCTGCACCAATTTAAATGTCCTTTCCATGACAGCAGGCTTCCACACTAGGCCAAACAACTGGAAAAAAAAATTAGAAAGTACATTCCTACTTTGTGGAATTTGGGAAGAAAACAAAGCAGGTAATCTCTGAAGTAAATGAGTAAATGGAAAGAAGGGCTTTGGATCCAACATACACACTATACTCAACACTTTCTCCTCCAAATTTTCTGGCCTGCAGGGTTGGCATGGTAGAGCTAGGAAGAGATGAGCTGAACTAATGGGTAATTGCTACTTTGTGGATGGAAATTAGAATTATGCAGATCTCAGCCATTTCTTCTCATCTTTCTGACTCAAAATGCAAACAGCACACGGTTGAGAAACTTTGCAGTGACTATTACACTGGACTAGTTAGGACTTTGTTATGCAGGACTAACACAACCAAGGAATTGTTGAAACTAGTATAAGGACATTGGAGACCCTCTAGTAAAATTTGATCCCTATTTCCACAGAGGGGAAAATGAAACCCAGAGAAGTTAAATGACTCATGGAATATAATTTGCTTAAATACAACCAAGAAAATAAAGCTGGTCTGATATAGGGAGGCACTGTATATAGTGGTAAAAATCACAGGGTTTGGCATCAAACTCCAGGTCATGGAATTCCAGATTAGCTACTTATAAGATGTGGACCTAGAGAAAAATATTTAACCTGAGACTCAATTTTCCCATAATAAAATGGGGATAGGAATATACCTATCTCATTAGTTTTATTATATGTTGTTTTAAATGCTGATAAAGTAGCAGGCACTTGGAGACAGCCAATAAATGATGCATATATTATAGCTGGGGAACTACTCTTTATAATATTAATTGTAATAGGCTATTTGCTCAAGTACATTCTTCTGGGCTTCTAGTAAAAGTATGAAAGGGGACAATCATATTATTCTATTTAGTGCTTTGGTAGCTAAAAGAAAGGTCCATTTTGGCAAATGAACATCTCTCACTTTCTTAATGAAGAATATAAGTTACTAGTTGGTAAAAAGGGTAATTTGCCTTTTTAATCTCCATGACAATATCAGAAGAATGCCCTTCAAGCCTTTGATGAAACAGTGGCTTATTAATGAGAAGCACCTTCTTAATTTCCACTTCTTCAGCAAAATCCCAACTTTCCTTAAAGGTAAAGGCCAGAGATACTGCACAATAATATACTTCCTCTTTTAGATACAATATGGTAAAATGTCACAATAAATATTTTGCCTGAAGTAAATTTCTGCTGAATATATTAAATACAAAATGAAATTAAAGTTTCATACCTTTTGTAATTGCTCAAAAATGTAAGACAGTGTCCTTGGGATAATGCCTCTGTCGCTGTAACGCTCTGCCCCACCAGTGATGGTGAATGTCTTACCGCTGCCTGTTTGTCCATATGCAAAAATGGTACCATTGTAACCTTCCAGGACACTGCAAAAGAGAAATGGCACACTTTTAATATCAAAATGGCTAATGGCATTTGTATTAAATGGCTTTTATTTAGAAGATGCTGGTCCACATGTGCTCTATCACTATCACTGTGGAAGACCTTTAATTTGACTGTGGCCGTTAGAACCCCGGATATACTCAACCTTTGTAGACTACCACCTTTAACAAAGGCTTTTAACAATGTGCATGACATAATGCAGACTCTCAAAAGTGGATCTTTTATCTGTGTTGCAAAGAACAGCATATCATTGCAACTTTACTTTTTTGCTGTCTTTTTTTTTTTGTTTTTGTCATGTTGCCTCCTTTATCTCTAAGATGTTTTCATCAAACCAGCTATGATGATATCAGCTAATGGCACCCACATTGTAAATGGCATTTTGATAGATGGCTCCTCTGAGAATCACCCCCCACCGCACACACTGGGATTCCTGCTCTAATACCTCTGCTGAGACACCATCCCACAGTTCTCTCTCTGTTTCTTTATGTTTCATGCCTGCATCATCTATTCAATATGCCCCACCCCCTCTAAACACACAGTCTTTGTTTGGATCTTATTGTGCAGTGGTAAGTTAATTCTTCAGCACCTTGTGCAATTACTATACTTTTAACAATATCTTCAGTAACAAATTGATGCATCTTCTGCTGTATAAGCAGAAGGTGTTGCCAGTGCTTACAAACTTAGAGGACTTGGTAGAGGAAATGAGCAAAAAGGTTTTATTACTGTGTAGTTCAGTTTTCCAATTTTGAGAGGCTTAGTAATTTTTCTCCATGAAGACACAAAAACACATTGATGAAATTCTCAGTTTGTAAGATGTTGGAACTACCATGATGAATTTAATTAGATAATTGTAGAATCTTTCTCCTCAACAGAATTTGCCACTAATGATATAGCAATGCCCCATTAGCAACATCATTTGGCTATGTGATATTCCTGGGCCATAAATGCTCTAGGTAAATGAAGTCTATAACTTTAATCATCAAACCTTAAACATTTTATTGTTTTTTTAATAGAAAAAACATATCAGCCATTCCCTGTCTTAAAAATCAAAGAACACAAGGCACAAATTAGCATTTCATTATGACTTAGATACAGCCTATGAAAAGTGAATATTTTGCTACAAGATGGCACCCTTTTATTGTTATGTCTACTTTTTAAAAATCTTCTTTCTTGCTGCCAGTTGTCCCAGTAAACCTGCCTCTAATGTCTACTCTCCCCCCACCACCTCCTCCCCAATCTGTTCAAGATTGCAAAGCTTCATGGAATGATGTGTAAAATTAAAAGGATATAGGATCCACCTATACATACTCCTATGACTATTTATTTATTACATTGCTAAAACTTAAAAAAAAATCAATGTAAACAGAGAAAATGTGTCTCTAATTCCTTTGAAAGAGCCCTTGCATCCCAACGCAATTTTCTGCCCACTCTCCATGGGGCACTAAGCATTTTCATGTGTATCCAATCCAGTTTCATCTGTCCTAAAGGAAAATATTCCGATTAAAATAAAGAAGAATGGCAGAGTAAAGATATCTGAAAATCCACTCTTCCATAAGAAAACTGGCAAAAATTGTCAAAACAATTGTTCAGAACTCTGGAAATTATCCAAAGACTTGCAACAATACAAGGAGCGCTTATTCAAGAAAAAGTCCAATTCTTATTAAGAACAGTAAGATTTATGGCATTTTAACTTGACCATTCCCATCCTTCTCTCTCCCACTCCATAGCACCCTTCAAAACCTAGCAACAATTGAGAGGGAATAACAGGTTTAGAGCTTCCCTAAAAGCTTGATCCCCAGGGATTTTTCACTATTTGCTCTATCTGGAAGCACCGTGGAAAATTCCCACCCACAGGACTTGTCTTTTTTGACCTGACTGAGAGCTCACTCAGTGAAAACAGCCCTATCCCTGGCTCAATACTATTGAAAACAATCAATGGCAAATGTTTAACATTACAGCTTCCTGAAGCTGCAATACAAGTGAGGCAAACTAGAGGCTACCAAAAACTTAAAAAGAAAAATCTGCAGAATGAGATGTCTCTAGGGGCATTGAAAAGCTCTGACATATTCCCAGGACTCTAGATGGCCATATGCATGTATAGGGCTGTGCATATGCCCAGGAAAGACCTCTGTCTAACATTGAAGGCTCTGCACAAGCAGGAAGTGGAGGCTAAGGCATTATTATAAACTGCCATAGCATTGAAAGTGAGCCCCAAAACACACATAGAGCCCAACATCAAAAGTTGAGAGACTGTATGGGTCAAGGAATTTAACAAAATCTCTGTCCAATCATTAGCTTATCACTAAGCTAACTGAACAGATATTTCAGATGCCACACCTGACAAAGGATACAGACTTTGCAGAATTAGTCCAGGAAAGTCACTAAACAAACAATAGTAACAACAACAAATCCTGGGAAGGGTAGGAATCTTTTCCAGAGTTGCCACATTATACTATTTAAAAGGGCCAGTTTTCACTGAAAAAAGTATGAGACACACAAAGAAACAAGAACTTATCGCTCATGTTCAGGAAAGAATGTAGTCAATACAAATAGTCCCTGAGGAAGACCAGCTATTAGCTTATTAGACAAAGAGTTTAGATTAGCTATTATAAATATGTTTAAAGAACAAAAGGAAATCATGCCTAAAGAATTAAAGGAAAGTATGAGAATGATGTCTCACTAAATAGATAATATCAATAAAAAGAAATTATAAAAAGAAACAAAGAAGTTTTGGAGTTGAAAAGTAAAATAGCTGAAATAAAAAATTCACTACATCAGCAGATTATTTGAGCTGGTAGAGGAATGATTCAGTGAACTTGAAGATAGGCCAATTGAGATTATCCAATGAGGGACAGAAAGAAAAAATGAAGAAAAATGAACAGAGCTTCAGAAAGCTGTAGGACATCATCAAGCATACTACCATATATTTATAGGAAGTCCCAGGGAGGAGAGAGAATATTTAAAAATAAATAATGGCCAAAAACTTCCCAAATTTTACAAAAAGAAAATGTATCTACATATTCAATAAGTTCAAAGAACTTGAAGTAGAACAAACTCAAAGACAGACAAACCTAGTCATATTGTAATAAAATTGCCTAAAAAAAAAGAGAGGATCTTGAAAGTAGCAAAAGAGAAGTAACTTATCATGGACAAGGAATCCTCAATAAGATTAACAGTGAATTTCTCATCAGGAATCATGGAGTCCAGAGGGCAGTGGGAGACATTCAAAATGCTGAAAGAAAGAGACTGCGAATCAAGAATTCAATACCTGGCAAATCTATCCTTCAAAAATGAAGGAGAAATTAAGACATTCCCAAATAAACACAAAGTGAGAGAATCTGCCTCTAGCAAACTAGACAGTGTAGTTGGGCAAGAAAATGAAATAAAAGGCATCCAGATTGGAAAGGAAGAAGTAAATCTATATTTGCAGATGACATGACCTCATAGATAGAAAATCCTAACATATCCATTAATAACTATTAGAACCAATAAATGATTTCAGCAAAATTGCAGGGTACAAGATGAATATACAAAAATCAATTGTGGAAGTGGGTATGGCTCAAGTGGTTGAGTGCCTGCTTCCCACATGGGACAGCCCAGGTTTGGTCCCTGGTGCCTCCTAGAAACAAAAACAAACAACAAGCAAACAAATGAAAAAAACAATTCGGGGGAGCCGATGTGGTTCAGTGGTTGAGCGCTGGCTTACCACACATAAGGTCCCAGGTTCAGTCTCCAGTCCCAGTACCTTAAAAAATATATATCAATTGTTTTTCTATACACTAGCAATGCACAATCTGAAAATGAAGTTAAGAAAATACTTCTAGTAAAAGAGCACCATAAAGGAAAAAAATAGGAATAAATTAACAAAATTAGTGCATGACATATACCCAGAAAACTATGAAATATTGTTGAAAACAATTTTAAAAGATATGAATATATAGAAAGACATTCCAAGTTCATGGATCAGAACCCTTAAGATGGCAAAACTCTCCAAACTGATCTACCGAATCAATGGAATTCCTATCAAAATTAAAAAGCTGACTTTTTTGTAGAAGTTGACAAGCTTTTCCTAAAATTCATATAGAGGTTCAAGAGACTCCAAATAGCCAAACTGATCCTGAAAAAGAACAAAGTTAGTGGACTCATATTTACTGATTTCAAACCTACTGATGGATGTAGGATGACCAAATATCTAAAAGTAACTTGTTTCTCTCCCTAACTGTTACTAGGATACAAAGGAACAAATTATATGTAAATTAGAAGGTAATGAAATGTAACCCACTCTTGGTGCCAAATTCTGCTTTTGGTGGTCAAGAACATCCTGTTAAATCAATGAAGTATGAAAACCAGCTTCAACTGGTTGGCTGGACCTGCACAGAAGCCCCTTAGTGTCCTCATTTCAACTTGTTTAATTAACATAGTAAAATTCCCACACAGGGGTGGAGTTATCTGCCCCTTTTTTGGTCATGCAATGTATGTGCAAGTGTGATTTCCTAAATATACTAATCATACAATTACATAACCAGCTATGTGTGTTCACCCATATATATATAAAAGCTAATGCATAATCAGAGCAAATGCTAAGTAGTAACTTAGGTATTTAAGCAAGAGTAAAACCACAGCATGGGGAGTCAGGTCTGAGTTGCTTTAGACTGACCTTGGCTCCTGTCTGCAGACATAATAAATGGAAGTTCTGCCTAACTATTGTGTTAAAGTTTTATCCTCTGGTTATCCCCAAAGGCCCAGCTTTGGGGCTTAACACAACTACAAAGCTATAGTAATCAAGACAGTGGTGTTCTGGCATAAGATTAGAAAAACAGATCAATAGAAAATAATTTAGAATCCAGAAATAGATCTTTACATTTATGTTCAATTGTTTTTTCACAAAGATGCCAAAATCATTCAATGGAGGAAAGAATAGTCTTTACAACGCTTGATGGTTGGATAACTGGATATCTATATACAAAAGAATGAAGCTGGATCCCTACCTCATACCAAATACAAAAATTGACATAAGATAGTCACATGTCTAATGAAGAGCTATAATTAAAAAGCTCTTTTAAGAAAACATAGGAGGAAATCGTCATGATTTTGGATTAAGCAAATCATTTCTTAGATATGACACCAAAAGCATAAGTCTCCAAAGAAAAAAAATAGATAAACTGGACTTCATCAAAATTAAAAATTTTTGTGTTTCAAAGGACACCATCAAGAGAGTGAAAAGATAATCCAGAGAATGGGACAAAATGTTTACAAGTCATATATCTGACAAAGGACCTTGTATCCATAAATACATAAAGAACTCTTACAACTGAACAATAAACAGATGAACAACCCAATTTAAAAATGGGCAAAGGATCTGAATAGACATATCTCCAAAGAAGATATACAAATAGCCAATAAAGCATGAAATGGTGGTCAGCATCATTAATCATTAGGGAAATGAAAATCAAAACAATGAGATTCCACTTACACACTAGAATAGCTAAAAATAAAAGATATAGACAATAACAAGTGTGGATGAGGATGTGGAGCAGTTGGAACCCTCATACCTTGTTGGTGAAAATGTAAAATGGTACAGCTGCTTTAGAAAATAGTCTGACAGTTTCTCAAAATGTAAACATAAGAGTTACTATATGACACTCCTAGGTATAGACCCAACAAAATTGGAAACATATGTTCACACAGAAACTTGTAACAAATATTCATAGCAGCATCATTCATAATAGCCAAAGAGTAGAAACAACTCAAATGTTCATCAAGTGATGAATGGATAAACAAAATGAGGCATATCCATACCTTGGGATATTATTTGGCAATGAAAAGGAATTAAATACTGATCATGCTGCAAAATGAATAAACCTTGAAAACATTGTTAAGCAAAAGAAGTCAGTTCCAAAAGGTCACATATTATATGATTACTGGTTGCCAGGGGCTGGGAGGAAGGAAAATGGGGAGTCTTCTAATGGGTACAGGGCTTCTTTTGTGGCTGATGATTAACATTCTAAAATTAAATAATGGTAGTGGATGTTTACACAACTCTGTGAATAACTAAAAACCACTAAAGTGTACACTGTTTTAAAGGGTGAGAGATGTTATGTGAATTATATCTCAATGAAGCTGTTATAAAAATAAAAACAATAAAGAAGAATCCATACTCAGTTATTAGTAATTGGATGTGTTTTACCAACTTAGCAGTAGTATATATAAAAGACAGAAAGTGGGAATAGTAGTTAATCAAATGAATGAACAGCTAACGATGAACTTCAGCAACCAACAATGGGGTGGAAATTTTTGGTGAGAAAATATTTCTGAAGATCCTAAAATCAGCAATGCAGTCTACTGCCTAATCAATCTCACCTAGAGACAGTCCTGATATGTAAATAAATCAACTCTTTATAAACCCAGAGTTTGATGAGCAGATGAAAACCCCCAGTGAGACATCCTCTCCTTCCTTCTGCAAAATGGATTTTCCCTAGAAGTTTAAATTATAAAGCTAAGATATTTTGTCATTTCTTACATTTTACTATTTTTATGTATACAAGAAAAATAAAGCTTCTACTCATAGAGATTATAAACTGAAGCATTATTCCATACACATCACATTTATGTGCTAGAAAAATACAAATCATTTAAAATTAGTTTTTTACTTTTATTGCTCTTTATTTAACTACATTAGATCACACAGAAAATACAAATAAATCAAATGAAACAAGACTATGAGTAGAATTTTTTATGGTCACAGAAATTATACTCCATTTATGATTAACTTGACTAAAACTCATTGCTTAAAGTCCATAAGACTAATCTGGAACAGAACGATCAAAATTAAGCCCCCCTATTTAAATATAGTCACCCCAACTTGCCTTTCACACAGTTCTGAGAGCCAGAATAGCTGAAATTCACTTACTTCATTTGTTTTTGACTCTCAGAACAGTACGTATTCTGAATTATATAGCCCGCCTAGAATTCAGTCCCTTAAGTAACCCCAAGCAGCTTTTTGGTGCAGACCCTTATATTTTTTTTTAGAGGAACATGGTAAGTGACTCTTAACTATTCCACCTTTAGGAATATCTCTACATGGATAATTCAGCAGAATGAATTTTTAAGAGGAATTTATACCAAAAACAACAGCAACCCACGATTAATACAATTTAGTTGTGCTATATGTAAAAATAATTTTCCCATCTGTTAAGCCAAAAGAGCATGCAACTGGTAAAATTTCAAGAAAGCTTTTGGTCATAGGGTATTCCCTGAGCTGTAAAGGAGAAGGAGGGTGGTACATAATAAGTAGGAGTCCTAGACTTCTGGGGAATTTGAGAAGGTAACAGACTTTGAGAGCTGTATGTTTCTGTCCAGGAGGTTTCCTTACTCCTGGTAATAATACCTCCCACTCCCTCCCCCTTCTACAAGCTCATGGGGAGCAAGCAAGTGTATGGGACATATGACTAAGGTCTGCCAATCATACAACTCCATTCCACCACCCTTCCCTCCCCACGCCATGCCCCCAGCACACCTCATCTATAACAGTTACTAGGACAAGAGGTTCAAGACATACCTCAAGCAGGTTAAATAAGAGCTCCTCCAATATGGATTTTGAGGAGAAAAAAGCTCTTTTTGCTGGGGTTCCTGAACCATGAATGCCAGAGGCCATGTCCCCTGCCTATGTACAAGGAAGTAGGGCCAAGCAAAGACCAGATGGATGGTGAATGAGTCCTGGTTGTGTCTGGGACCGAGTTCAAGTAGAGAAGGCCGGGATTTTTATAGCATTTCCTTTAATTCTTTGAGCTAGCCTGGTTATGTGAGCCAAGAAATCCTCTCTTTTCTCTGAGTTGGGATTCCTTTACAAGCAATGAAGAGGGTAGCAACTAACGTAAAGGTTCTAGAGTGACTTCAAAGACATCTCTTGTCCCTTTCAAACCTTCTTCCACCAATGGCCTCTCCACAAATGCTCTTCTGATCCCAGCCCCTGCGGTCTTCACTGTGTTTCTACTCTTTGCCTTTGTTCCCCTAGGGAGATCACTAGTCCCAGTGTTCAGGGGTTAGAAAATAAGGTTAAATAAGTAGGGTAGGATCAGAGTAGAGAAGAGCAATGGGAAAAAAATAAACCCTGAAGACTTCAGGGCTAAATTCAAATTCTGGCTCCTCTACATATTAACTCTTCAGTGTTGGGCAAGTCATATGATTTATCAGAGCCTTGGGTCTGACATTTGGAAAATAGAAATGATAGTACTTGCCTCTTTACTATATTGTGAAAATTAAATGAGATATGTATGTAAAATATTTAGTAGAGTATAGATGGAATTTAACAAATGATAACAATTATAAAGATGAGAGATTGTGAAGAGAGTATAAAAAGCCAATCTGAGAGACATTAAAATAAAGAGTAAGGCTAATATGACTGAGAGAATAGGCACAGTGGATCAACTTGATTTCACGATTTGATATAATCAAAACTCAAATTTAAAATGAGAAAATGTTAGTTAAATCTATAATGATGCAAGATACTAATGGCAGTATTTTCAGCCCAGCAGTTTATCATTAGTTACATTGTTTTCATCCATGGAACTTTTCAAGAAAGAGGGTAGACACCAAATGTCCCACTTGGTTTAGACCAGGGGTCTCAATCTGACAGTGAATTTTGCCTACAGCATTGTTTAAACTTGTCTAAATTCAAATGTCTTCATGTGAGACAGTGTTCTCCATTTTGCCACAGTTTTCAGTATCCCTTATTGTCAATTACTCTGTTTCCCAAATGTACATTACCTACCTGGACTCACTGTACAGTAACAGTGAGCACCAATCACAGCGTAGTCCAGGTGGATGTCACAGCTCCCCCAGAGTTAAGGAGCGCCCAGCCATTCATGGCGACCACTATGAACGGTGCCCCCTTGAGGTATGCAACATGGCAGACCTGCCTGAAGGCAAATTGAGTTTAGTTCCCCTATATTAGACGTTGTCCTTCCTAAAAGCATGTTCTGTCAAGTTCATTCTAAGGTCTTTTGCAAGTTTGGTTCTATGATATATTGAGATATAATCTAATTATAAATCCTGATACAGAAAAAAGGTGGGTTACATGATGAACCATTGTCAACATAAACACATCAATCAAATCATTAACTACTTTTTAGATAGAGCTATCAAGGATATCCAACTAAAAACAATTAACTTATACATCCAAAATGCATGTTTGTCAGAAAAATAAAACTACTAATGTGGATTAAATGATAATTTATATATAGACTTGGGAGTCATCATAGAAGCCCTTTAAATACCTGTAGACATGTAGGACTGTTGATTATTGGATTAGGGACTCAAACCAGAGGCCCACAGGCCAAATACAACCAGCAGAGCATCTTGTTTGGCCAGCATTGTCTTTTTCTTTAAAAAAAAAAAAAAAAAAATTGGATCTGACTCTCCTTAGCCCCCAGGACCTAAGACCCAACCCTTTCCTGTTCCCTCATTGGTTTACTTAATAACTTCATTGGTCTGCCCTCTATGAATTTGAGTTTTGCAACCCCCAATAGAAAGTGATCAGACAAATGCTAAGAGGGTAATTCCTGGCTTACAAAAAAAAAAAAAACCAACAAAACAAAACAAAAACCCTAGATATATATATGATGTGAACATGGAAAAATCTTCACCCCACCAACCACCCAAGAAATAGAATGGCTATCCCTCCTGTCGTTGCCTAAACTTTAAAAGTTTTAAAATGTGATAGGAAAACCAGAATGTTGGGTGCTGTCACTTTGGCCCAGTCGGGACTCTCACACTTGGATATTTCACAAAAACAGGATCAGTGGCCACCTGTCTGGAAAATTCTCCTTGGATACAGGGGCTAAGAAAGAGGGCCCTAGAGGTTCTTTCCAGCACTATGATTCTCAGAGATTTGTTCACAGTCTTGTCCCAACTACTTCAAATCAAACTTTGAAAAGGCAAATGCATCATGGAGTACATAATCCAAACAGTCTCTTGAAAGGATCTTCAAGATCTAGTTCACACTAAACAGTTTCATATCTATAAGTTCATGGACCAAATCCAGGCCAAAGTGCTTTCTAAATAAGACTGTTTACTATTTCCCAAGTTCGTGAAGAAACCATTTGGTATTAGTATTAGTAATAAGCAGCTTAAATCTGGAAACATAACAGAAATGCATGAAACATCAATAGAGGAAAGTGACCCCTCTGAAAACAGTCCAGTTCTAGAAAATGTTTCAGTTTGAAGTCCAGCATATAGTATTTAAAAAGTGAAGGATGCATTTTTATCTTATTTATATTACAAAAATGCATTTACTGTAGCATTTCTGACAGATATTTCTTTCCATGACCCTTGAAAATGAACACTTAGATTCATTAAATAATCATTTTCAAGATGACCATCAAGGAAGCAAATATAATGAAACAACAAAAGTTTTATATAATAATGTTAGAAAACCTATTGTCTATAGAAATGTATTTGGATAGAATCTTTTTTTTTTTTTTTTTTAAGATTTTATTTATTTATTTATCCCCCCCTTGCTGCTTGTGCTTGCTGTGTCCATTTGCTGTGTGTTTTTCTGCGTCTGCTTGTCTCCCTTTGTTGGGTCATCCTGCTGTGTCAGCTCACTGAGCCACACGGGCCAGCTTGCCTTCACCAGGAGGCCCCGGGAATCGAACCCAAGGCCTCCCACATGGTAAACAGGAGCCCCATCGATCGAGCCACATCCTCTTCCCTGGGTAGAATCTTGCATAAAATCTGAACTGGTTATTGTGTATGCTTTTTATAGGGATACAAAAGAAAATAGAAAATATTTTCCCTAAAATTTTAACACTGAGTTCTCCATCCATAAATTGGTCAACCACGTTTCTTAAGCATCACTTATATTGTATTAGAATCCTGGTGCTGTGTGCCATGTGAATTTATAGGGGGAAAAAGTGCTTGTTCTCAGGAAATATACAATGCAAGGTCAAGTAGAATAATTAGCAAGATACACATCTTTTTATATATGAACACGTGCATATATTACACCTAGATAAGCTTCCAATTTGCACATTAATCTATAGAAAAAACAAATGGCTTGTTTACAAATGTGCCTGTAGTGAGATGGAGAATTTATACAAAGTCCTCCACAAGGATTTTTCATCAGAATGGTAAAGTAAAGAAAACTGTTTTTTCCTGGGAACTCCATTATTTTCCCTGCAAGGGCACATGGAGCTTCTGGGTCTTCCTGCTGTTCTGAATAGTAGAAACACAAATCCAGGAAACCAGCCTAAGAAGTGGGGAAAATGGGCGCAGAAAATAAGGAAAAAGTGTGTTTAAAGGAGAGGTGTCTGAAGAATTTCAAAAGAGAGTGGGGAATGGGAATAGAGAATTGCAGGATGGGATGGAGGCCATTGGGTAGTTGCCATCAGTGTGGAGGATACCAGGAGAAGCAGCAATAGAGTAAAAATATTTAAGATGTTTGCAACACAATAAAAATGCAGTCCCCTACCCCTTATATTTCCTTGAGAGCCTGAATAAGATCTGACCTTTGTATATGTTCAAAAGTGGTGTGGTACACAGATTGGCCCACATAGAGCTCTAGCTTATATTTGAGTTATATGCTTTTTTCTCTATACTTCTGTCTCAAGATTATTTGCTAGATAAGACTTTCTAACTTGAGTTCAATTTTTGTGAAATGGAAGGCATTTTTCACATTCTTGGGAAAATTCACACACTTTCCATTTCAACAGACAATAATCAAGGTAGAAAAATGCCCTTTGGAGTAAAAGCATAAATAAAAATACAGCTCATGAAATTGCTAATTACTCTTCCCTGTGGTTTTAGTTAGGCCATGGATACACACTGATCTAAAGAGAACTAGGAGCTGAGAGTCTGGAGCAGAAAGATGTGATCTGATTGGAACCCGTCACAAAGGAATGAGGGAAAAGGAGCAGATGGACTGGATCTAATTTGTCATGTAGTAAGGTTACGGTCATCCTGCAGGCCACGGAGCCACTGAAGGGTTATGCAGATAAATGACAGCCCAGTGGTGTCTAGTGGTCACTAAAAGATCACGAGAGCAGAAGTGGGGAGGCCAGGCTTGGCTGGGTAGATGTCACATAAAGGATCCTCTAGGAGAATACTGTGAAAGGGACAAGCGGAGAACAGGTGGGAACAGAGTTCACAAAATTTTGTGAGATACATATCCTATACCCTAGTTCCTGGATGGAACACTTGAAATCTCACCTAACAAGTGCTATTAACAATTATTAGAAAACATAGCTTCAATAAACAACAAAAGTCTCTAGTCTCAAAGTATTTAATCAAAATTTACATATCTAATTTCTTCTGCAGCACTCCAAACTCAGTTTGATCAAAACTGAATTCATTATTTTTCCTCTCAACCATATTCCAACTCCTTCATTCTCCAGGAAATCCCTTCTGAAACTTCTATTATCCCCACTTTACAGATTTGAAAACTGAACCTTGGAGAAGTTAACTAGATAAAGGGTATCCACAAGTGATAACATGATAAAACTAAAATCTAGGTCTAATTGATTCCAAATATAATATTCTTTCTACTACATAATTAAGCCATGAAAGTAACCTGAAAATCTTTTTTAAAAAGTTGATAATCTAGTGTGTTCATTAAAATCCTATCCAGTTAAATAATCATCTCAAAGCCACTCTCCCCAGAAGTTCATAGGAAGAAATAACATGAAAGTCTGGGAGATTAGGTTTACTTGCTTCATTTTCTTTTTGTAACGTGAGGGCTAATCAGAATAAACATAGTGTTGGGTTAAGCTGTATACAATTAAATTACCCATTCCAATACTTTCTATTTATTCTCCTTCAAAACTGTACCTTTTTTGCTGAAACTGAATGTAGTGATCATTTTACAAGTATGAATGTAGTACAGATTTACAATAATTTCATCTGGAGTACCTAGATATTTGTTAATTATACAGTAAAAATCCTGCAAAATACTATTTTATAAATACCACTAACTAGGATGGCTAAAGATAAGACAGAAAGTCAAGAACTACCATGTCAACAACAAATCCGTGTCATCCATTGAGAGAGAAACAAGGATGTCCCATCATCATCAACAAGTTAATAAAAGGTAAGTAGCAGAGAAAACAGAAAAGAATGGCTAATCTCTTTTGTGTTTTCCTACTGAAGGCAGATATCAAAGGGAGAAAGCTCCAGGGACTTGGGGGACAGCCTCTAGGAAAGTTAGAAAATTTTGAGCAGAGGAAGAAAAGACTCAGATATTTTCCTCATTTTCTTTGATGCTTGACATCTAAAAGCTCTTTTCAATTCCCTCTCTGGAAATGAAGGACCACAAAGGGATAGCAACTTATAATGAGTGGCTAAATATATTTTACATAAAAAGTGAGGTCAGGGCTGCAGTAAGGCTCTTAAAATCCAAAGGAGAGGGAAAGGGCAGGACTATTCTCCTTCACCATTTCTCCCTAATGTCACTGTTAGCTGACAGCTAAAAGAAAAAACACGGTTTTGTGAGGCTGCAACAAAAGCAATTTCACAGAATGCTGGTGGGGGGTGTGGTTGCATAGGGTGTGGTTTCTCTAGGTATAAAGCTGGGAACTTGGTTCTCTGAATGCACAGGAAATAGAAAAACTCTTGAGTACACAATGGGAAACACCATAATTAAGGCAAGCCATTTGAAAACAATTCCCCAGGTCCTTTCAAACAATTGTTATGGCCCATTATTACAATCTTATTGTTTTCATGGCAGCATTGCAGGGCTAATCTGGGAACATGTGACTGCAGTAACAAGCTATTCTTCACAAAGAGGAAAAGAGGAGAGGGCCTGGATTGACAGTCCTGAGATATTGATAACTTCACATGTGTTTGAGGTAAACAGGTAGAGAAACTAGTCAGTCACATTTACTTATAACCACAGTAAGAACAGGACCCAAGAGTGGTGGTGGGCCTACACTATTTCCTTAAGCCATTATTCCAAAGAGAAGATAGAGGTAATACATCACACAGGAAATTTCTCAACTCCTCTCTCCACTTACAACTCCTTCCTCCACATATATATTTATCTCCCTTAGCCCCATTCCCTCCTTTCCTCTTGTCCTAGAGAATTCCATCCCTCTTCCCATTCAAAGCTAATCTCTTCCAACTGAGTTCTAGCTTGCATTTTCTATTACCTCCCTGGGGACCTTTCTCCATCAGTTAACTCTTCTCTTGTATTTTCTATTTTTTCCTTTCTATTGATGGCATCCTCTTTAGAGAATAGGCAGACTCAAGTCTCTCTTTTTCTATCTTTGAAAATGTTTCCTTTTTTTATTATACAAGTAAATAACTTTATGAACACATGACTTTTTTACAATAGGATTGTTTCATGTCTTTTCCTTTTTAAAATAACTGGTCTAATACTCTATATTGTTGACCAATTTATTTTGTTCATTCAATAGTATTTCTTATCACATCAGTGATCCATCTCATTCTTTTACACTCTTACAAGACCGCTTAGTATTTCATAGTCTAAATACACAATTGAAGTGGGCCCCTCCTGCTGAAAATTTGGATTCTTTCCAATTTCTTGCCATTGCAAATAATGTTGGAAGGAACAACAGCCTTTACCATTCCTCTGCAATAGATACTTTGAAGTGGAATTGCTGTATCAGGGAGGAGGCATACTTTCCTTTTTGAGAAATACTGAAAATGATATCCTTTAAAGTTATCGTAATATAATAGTTCCTGTTTTCCCATACCCTCACTAACTCTTGATATTATCCAATTTTTATTTTTCCAATTTAATGGGGGGAACTGGTATCTTGTATTTTTAATTTTCATTTATCTGACTGCTAATGTTATTAAGCATACTTTCATATGTTTATTGGCCAACTGTATATCTTCTTTGGGGAACTGGCTGTTTGTGTCCTTTGACTAATTTTCTAATGGATTGTTTCTATCTTTCTTATTGCTTGGGAGGAATTATTTATGTTATGCATATTAATCTTTCGTTATATATTTACATATTTTCTCCCAGGTGGTTACCTTTTGATTTTGTTTACAGTGACCTTGGTTGTCCAATTTAAAAATTTTTTATCCCAATTTGTTGATATTTTCTTCATGTTTTTTGTATTTTATGTCTTAAGAAGGCTTTGCCTCCTCCAATATCATAAACGTGTTTTCTTCATCTCCCTTTAATTTACAGTTTTGTTTTTTACAATTAGTTATTGAAATCATCTGATATTTACTTTTGTTAATGGCATGAGTTAAAATATAACTTTATTTTTTTCCTCAACTGATAGCTAATTTCTCCCATGCTATTTGTTAAATGATCTATCCATCCCCTACTCATTTGAAATGACAGTTTTATCATTGTATTAGCGAAAGGGGTGCTGATGCAAAGTACCAGAAATCTGTTGGCTTTTATAAAGGGTATTTATTTGGGGTGGAAGCTTACAGCTACAAGACCCTGAAGAGTCCAACTCAAAGTTCCTTCCTCACCAAACACTATTGTCATGTGTTGAAGCAAGATGGCGGGAGATGTCTGCAAGGGTTCAGCCTTCCTCTTCCTCTTAAGGCTCTGTGGGCCCAGCTTCTTCCTATCTAGCTGTAGGCTGGAGGGCTCGTTTCTTTCCGAGCTCAGCTGCTCTGGTCTCTCCACAATGTCAGCTGTAGACTATCAGGCTCATCTCTCTTCCCAGAGCCCCTGCCTTGTCTATGGAGCTGTCTCTCTTCCTCTGTGTTCTCTGTGTACTACTTCTGTGTTCTTGATTGAGTGTCTGTTTATATAGCCCACCAAGGGGGGTGGGGACTCAACCCTGCACACCCTAATGACTTGGTCGAATCAAAGACCTAATCTTGATTTGATAAAGTAAAAGTGAAACCTCTGAATTTAATACAATTAAAGGAGTATCAAGCCCAGAAGAACAGACCAGTTTACAAACATAATCAATACCTCTTTTTGGAATTTCTAAGTAATATCAAACTGCCACAATCATATACTAAATTCTTATATATACATGACTCTGTTTCTGAGCTATCCATTATGTTTCATTAATTAACTTGTCCATTCCTGTGCCAATACCACAATGTTTTGATTATCATACATTTATAATATGGTTTGATATCTAATAGGGCAAATCTCTCCATTTTGTTCTTTTACAAAATTGTCTTGGCTATTGTTGCAAATTTTCTTTCCATTGTGAATTTAAAAGTCAGTTTTGTCAAGTTCCAATTGCTTCTAATGTATTTGACCAAAGAACTCATTTTTCAAAGATCAATGTTCAAAAGAACACATACCTCACTGATAACACTGGATTTGGTTATATCTGGCCCAAAGATTTATTTTGTTTGGTCAGCATAGTGTTGATCCATTCGTGTTTTCAAAAACATTTGACACCCAGTGGGAGCCAAAAGTAAATAATGAACATGCAACAGGATGTGTATATGTATGTGGTGGGGTGTCTTTGCTTCCCAAATGGCAACAACTGAATGGAGCTAAGTGGTGATTGCTTCTTGTATTACATAAGCCCTAGGTCCAAGTTCTCCAGCTTCTGAACCTGGCCCATTTAGCTCCTTTGTGCTACCTGCCTAGATTCCAGACAGCCAAGTTTGGGAAATTGCCTCTGAAAACCCACTATTGCTATAATACCATCCCAAATTGTCTCGCTTCCCTCCAGCTCATCCTCAATCTACATTGCCGCCAGAATTTTCTATAACACATCTAACCTGGCAACCATTCTGATTTAAGTTATTAGGCAACTTCCAATTGCTTTTAGAATAAAAGCCAACTTCCTCTGTAGGCCACAATGTCTTTCATAACCTGGAATACTTTTCACATGTTATTTCCCATTATCACCACATTATCCTTTCTCTAGCCACTTTGACCCATCCACAGTTCCCAATAAGTTTCTCACATATTCATTCTTCCTTAAATTAAAGTTATTCTCTCTGTATAGAATGCCAGGTCACCCCGCCACCACAAGCCTCCTCCTTTAGCCCTTGGCCTTAACCAAATATTTTTTTTTCCTCACATTCATTTGCTTATATAAGGCCTACATCTCCAAGTCTCAGATATAATTCCACTGTCATCTATTTTTTAAACCTCTTTCTGACCACTTCCTCACCATTACTCTTTTACCTTCCCACCACCATCCCAAAAAAGGACTGGGGCTCTTCTGTGTTCCTCTTACACTCATTACAATTTCCACTGATTCAATAAGTGATTAATTTTCTTGTCTATTTGACCATAGTAATATGACCTCCTGGATATGGAGATTCTTTCTTAATGATTTCAGTATCTCCTAAGCCTAGAGCAGGGTAGCTAGACATCTGTAGGCATTCAATATAACTTGTGGAATGAAGGAAGGAAAGTTTGGAAAGAAGGACCAGACAGGGAGGGTTAAATGAATCAGTCATTGCCTCTACTTTGGGGCAGCTTAGAGCCATATAGAATTCTGCTCATTATTTAAAATAATAGCACAGCCAGCATGACCAAACAACTAAATCCCCAAGGAAAGATTGGAATTAACTTTGTCCTATATTTTAACAAACACTGTGGATATAATTACACAACTGTTTTTCTCTAAATTGAAAGTTACAGTTATTAAGCTCTTACAGCCAATTTTTTAAAACTTTCATTTCCAAAACAATAAAAGAATTTGATTAGGATAAGTGATCAAATATTCAAATATTTGCTTTGCACACAGTTATTCAGCAGACTGTAAAGTTAGGGTAACCTGAAATTAAATAAGACTAAAAGATCCTCTTTGGCAGATATGAACATTTGTCTCACATATTAAAGACAAATCTGCTATGCCAGCTTTGTCAGAAAACACAAAATGATCTCAACAAATACCTAAACTCTATAATCACTTTATAGAACATTCTTGGGTTCTGATTGGTTCCATTTTGGCATTTTTAGCATCTGTCTAGCAGGCTTATGACATTAGGGTTTCAAGTTTAAATAAACCAGAAATTTTGAAGTTATGGACCTCATAACTTCAACTTTCCCTCTTTATATATGCTATAGTTGTTAAATTTAGATACTAAATATGGAGCTGGAACACAAAAAGGACTCATATATAAACAGTGTAGGATGATGATTTTACTTTAAAAGGACTATACACTAATATGATCTGTTTTTTCTATATACATAATAGATACACACAAAGTGAGAACTGGAATTGAGACTATTTCATTTAAATATTTAGGTGGATTTAAAGTTGAATATTCACACTGCATTTAAAAAACATCTACACTGCATTAAAAAGTTGCTATGCATTTTCAGGACTTTTTTAGTTCAGAAAATTAAAACAAAAGTATAGAAAACACTTATTTCTAAAATAAAAGAATGACCTGATCTTATTAAGTGTCTTGAAAATTCTGTAATAGTTGAAAGAGCAAAAAATACATATCTAACAGTCTTAACACACCTTTTCAATACAATAGTATTGGCATTTATAATTACCCAAATAGTTACCTTTACCAGAGGTCTTTATTTCTTTAAGTCACTTTGAAGCCCTATCTAGTGTCCTTTCCTTTCAGTCTAAAGAACTTCCTTTAACACTGCTTGTAGGGAAGGTCTAGTGGTGATGAACTCCCTCAGCTTTTATCTGGGAATGTCTTAATCTCTCCCTTATTTTTGAAAGAAAGTCTTGCCAGGTATAAAATTCTTGGTTGGCAATAGTTTCCTTTGAGTACTTTAAGTATCTCAACCCATTGCCTTCTTGCCTCCCTGTTTTCTGATGAGGACTCGCTTGTATACAACATGTTGCTTTTGTCTTGCAGCTTTCAGAACACTGTCCTTGTCCTTTGCATTCAACATTTTGATCACCATGTATCTGGGCATATTTCTGTTCAAGATTATCCTGTTTGGTGTTCATTGGGGTTCCTGGACATGCATATTCATGTCTTTTGCCAAGTTTGGGAAATTTTCTGCTGTTATTTCTTTGAATATTCCTTCTTCTCCTTTCTCTCCTTCTTCTCCCTCTGGGACTCCCATAATGCATATATGGGAACACTTGATGCTGTCCCAAAGGTCTTTATTTTTACTTTTTCTAATGTGTTTTTCTTTCTGCTTCTTAGCCTGACTCATTTCAATTGTCATGTCTTTGAGTTTGTTGATTCTTTCTTCTGCCAGCTCCAATCTGCTGGTGAAACCCTCCTGGGAATTTTTCATTTCAGTTATTGTGGTCTTCAATTCCAGTGGTTCTGTTTGGCTCCTTTTTAAAATATGTCTCCTTACTGAGATACTCACGTTGCCCACTCACTGTGATATCCTTTAGTTCTTTCTTTGTATTTGCCTTCATTTCTTTGGCATATTGAAGATCATTTTTTAAATTCTTGGACAAATGTCCACAGTCTGTCTTCTTCATTGATGTTTCCTGGATTTTTATCCTCTTCCTTTAAATGGACCATAATTTCCTGTTTCTTGTTTTATCTTGTAATCTTTTGTTGTACACGGTACATTTTAATATTTTAAGATGTTAACTCTGAGATGTATTACCTGAGATGTCTGTTTCTTGAGTTTGTAACCAGATGGTGATATGACAGAGATTTTCCTTGTGTCAGCCCTGTTTATCAGGAAGGTCCACCCAAGGTGAATGTAAAGTGCAGGGTCCCTCCTGTCTTTTCTGGGCCTGTGTCTTGTCCTGGGCTTGTGCTTGCTAGTGGCCTTAGAAGTTCTCCTCTTTACAAGAGTTTGAATAACCTCTCTACTTCCCAGGAAACAGACCATCTCTCTCTCCCAGCTGTTCTACTGCCAGACTTAAAGCAGGTAACCCTTCCCCCGGCCATCTGCCTCAATTGTTTCTTACACTGTATTCCCTATTCTTGAGCTGCTTTTGCCTAGAGGGCAAATTCTGGAGGGGGGGGGGCGGGGGACACATGCCTCAGAGGAGTTTCTCAAGTCAAACTTTCCCAGCCAGAACAAGGCCAGGGACCAACAAAAGGAATGCCAGCCAGCTCCAAACTCCCTGGAGAGGGGATGAGAGAGGGGCCAGGAAGGATGCCAGGAGCTTCTTCCACAGCTCCCCAATGCTGTGCTTTCTTGACCTAACCATGAAAGGCAGCCCTTCAACTGTCCTCTGCAGCTCAGAGGAAATGTACTGTCTTTAAGTCTCCTCTGTCGCCTTTGTCCAAGGTGAGTTGGAACAATGGCTGCCCTCTGAGCTGGGCCTCCAGTGATCCAAAGTAGCTAGTCAAAAGCCATGCTCAGCGATTGGTCCATACCTACCCCAGATCTTGGGGAAGTGGATTTTTATGTCCCTCTTTGGCACCAACAAGCTACACCAGGCCCAGACCCCACTGCTGCCTGCTGTGAGAGTGGGGGATAGACAATAATAACTGCCATGCAGAAAGAGTAATTTACCGGTATTTACCATAATTACCAGTTTCTTCCTCCTGTCTTCCCTGGATGCTATACAATATTCTATCAGACTCCAGAATTTCTAAGTATTTGTTTCAGACTGTTCCTTCCTGTTTAATAGTTGTTCTGGGAGAGGGATTGATTCCTGGAGCTGCCTACTCTGCCATCTTCCCACAACCCTCACGTCGTTTCAAAAAAAAATTTTTTTCTCCCTAAACTCGTATTTAATTTTTTTTTTATTTTTAAAAATTTTATGTCAAAATTTTATAATTAGCTGTAAATGTAGAGGATTCTGCATTTGAAATTCTGTCAACTTGGAAATAGGTATACAAACTCTCTTGAAGGGCATAATTTGCTTCACAAATGAGGGGAAATTTTTATTTTGTTCTACCACTACTTAACTCAGCATATTAAGTTCAGAACTATATATTAAATAATTTCCCTGTGAGCTGAGACCAAGTACACATATTTCCACCCAAGGGGATAAATTCAGAATTGATGAAAACAAAACTCAATAATAAAGGTCTTCACACAGGGGGCAGTCAGCCAAGTTAGAGCTGAGAAGTCCAACATGGTATGTGGCTCTTATTTGAATACACAGAAAAGAACTATTAAATCGCTTAAGTTCTGGGGCTTTCTTTTGGATTATAATGAATCATGTAAACTTTGGGCTAGAAGGACCAGTCTGGATTGTCTTTCTGTTTTCAGGTAGACCCACCCAAACTATCCTGGACAGAGGAGAAATTGTACTATATTTAGAGACCGCCAAGATAATTCACAATTGCTCCTAATAACTCATTCTGTAATTAAATAGCTCTGTCAAGAACTCTTCCCAATATCTCCAGTAAATCCTTTGTGTTGAAACTTAAACTCAAAAACTGGCCCCAATGTGGTTTGAACATGTAGTCCTCTATTATGGAGGTTATACTGTACTGTAAAGACTCATACAATAGTACCAATTCTCCATGTATTTTATAGCAGTTTCCCAACAGTTACTTAATCTGGGCCAAGAAAGTGCTACATAGAGAAAATATATGCCCTATTTTGTTACTCTATTTGGAATATCATCTCATTAATCTGGTTTTCTTTCATTAAAAGTGGCCACAAGTCTAAGGGCAGCAAAGTAGCAGGTTACAGAACATGACAGATTCCATATATTGCCCCTGGTTCTGGTCAGTCAGCAGTCAAAATTGCCCACTCACCATATTAATGGCTGATCCAGTCACGGTTGATCAGCTCAACTAACATAATGATCTGAATGAATACAATTGTATTTTATATGATTTACTTAGTCTCAAAGAAATGGCTTCTATTTGTCCATGCTAAAAATCTGGCAACCTAGCCACATTATATTTACCCATATATTCACATGCATAGTATAAATCAAAACTTATTTGTTGAAGGCCTATTATTTATTCCCTCATTCCTCATTCATTCATGCATTCATTCCAACAAACAGTTATGGTGCCACTTCTCTGAAGCATTGTTCTAGGTACCATACAGCATAGTACAAATAAGAAAAATTCATATGCCAGCCCATAAGGCTGCACAGCCTAGTCTGTACTTGGATGAGAAGTCCTAATCACAGGGTCTTGCCTGTGCCCTCTAGAGTGTCATCCAGCAGGTCACATACCCTATGAGAGTATAAGCTGTCTAGTTGTGCTGTCAGTGTCTCTTTGGAGGTTTTGATGCTCAGTTTGCTAAGTTCAGTTATATAAGATGCTTGCACAACTTTGCCAAAGAAGTTTTGCTTTAACAGTAGAAATCTTAGACTTCTTTCTTAAGGCCACCTGAAATAGTCTTTAAATAACTTTTTTTTTTTTTTAAGCTAAGGAGCCCTAGTATTTAGTTTATTCTCTTCAGTGAGCTGAATGTCATGAGCCTAAAACACTCAGCACTGTGCCCCACACAAAAGAACTTTAGAGCAACTTCAAAATACTAACAGAATGAGATAACAACATTGCCTAAGTAGATTAATGAAATGATGTATGAGCCAGAAGCTTCCATTTTCTTTCCAATGAAGTAAAATGTTAAAATTGTTGAATACAATTATTCAAAGTCATTATGGATGATTCTATAATTATATTGTTTTCCAAGGTAAGTGACAGTTTCCATTTCACTCCCTGTACATCCCCATGAAAGCTCCTTATACTGCTTCATACAAAATGCTGATACTTGCTTTTTATGTATGTACTGCTGCTCTCCCAGTTCTCCCAGTGAGAAATGCAAAATCCCAATTGGATTGCACTGCAAATACTACACTGTTATCAATCATCCTGAAAAGGCTGATATACATAGGAAGCCAAACATGGTGATTATCACTCACAATTAGGCTGAAAGATATCAAATTCTGCTATTTCAAAAGTCATTCTTTACAATTATATATTGATAGAAGATTTAGTAATAATGATATATATATATATATATTTTTTTTTTTAATTGTTAGGCTCATTCATGTCATCAAGATTCACTTCTACCATCAATATAAAGCCTTTTCTGACTCTTTTGCCACACTAATCTTCTTGATTTGCATTAATTTTTATTTCCTTGGTTTTCTTTTTAATTTATTCTCTTATAGAAATAGTATATGCTCCTTGTCAAAACTACAGAATGGAATAGAATAGAAAGTCAAAGTTTTCCAAAAACCTTATCCCACAAAGATAACCCAGGATAACATATGCTGTGTATACTTCTAGATTTTGGTTTATACATATATGGCAAGAATAGGGTTTTTTTCCCCTCCTCTAAGCCCTACCCCCATTCCATTCTCTTCCCAGGTCCAGATTCTCCTCTACCCCCAAGATCAAAAGTATGCCACTCCAGCTCAAGTAGAATTAGAAAGAAATGAAAACTGAAGGACCAGAAAAGGAGTTAAATAGACATGTGATAGGGGAAGAACAGAAGAAAGCGGTACAAGAAGAAGTTAAGAGTCTCTTGGTAGCTAATCAAGAGACCCCAAAAAGTACCAAATAAACTCCCCTTCCATAGAAGCTGATGAATAGGTACACAGAACAAAGAAGTCAGTACCAAAATGCTCTACTCTGAACCCCCTTAGTCCATCTTCACCCGGTAACCAGGAGCCATCTTTGAAAAATATAAATCAGGACAATTTCAAATGAATGATTCATTATAGTGATGTTTTGATTTTCCAGCCTAGTAATCTCAAACATCCCAAGACAGTAAAACTACCTTAATTGTATTGGTGATTTTATCACCCCCAGGAAAGTTTAAATAAATAAGAATAGAGATAATGAAGTAAATAAAAACTACTCTTAATACTTTTGTGGAATATGTTTAAGAGTAATTTTCAACTCATTGGAATATTCCGTTGTGTTTATTTAAAGAGTTTGAAATACTTGAGATTATGATTTCAATTTGAAACATGTAATTGATTTCAGGCTTGTGATATTAAATTGAAAAGCATAAGAACACTTGATTTAATTTTGGAAACAGTATTGAAATGTTTAAGAGAAGTTGTCTTGCTACATTTATATGTTTGATGATCATAATTTTTTTAAAGTTGCTTATGCACTTAGAATGATTTGCTTGTTAGGTCTATAAGTCTGTCCCACCAGGCATTTGAAGGGTGCTTGAGGAATTCAGATACATTAAATGTGTTAATGACGTTTAAAATATTTAAGGAGACTGAGTTACCTAAATTGGGATCAGAGCTAACCGTTTAGGGAAATTTAATCCGTTATGTTTAAATGAACCAAAAGCTAAAAAAAGAATAAATGAAAAAGATCATTCTAATTTTTATATTATAATGACTAGATTTCAAAATAGAATCGTAAGATTTAAAACCCAATTAAATGTATGAAGTCTTTTTTGAAAATTCCCTTTGGACAATAAAATACTCCAAGTGAAAGTAAGCTTCAAGAAAGCAGGGACTTTCCCTGATTTGTTTACCCCACTGTCCTCAGAGCTGAAAACAATGTCTGCATATAGGAGGCACTCAAAAATACTTGTCAAATGAACAAATGCATATATTAGGGCTTTGAGCTGGGAATCCATGTGCAGCAGTTTCTTCAACTTCAACTTGGTATCATTCTGAAGATCAAATGGAACATTCAGTCACACCAACACCAATGGAAAAACCTGTGTTATAGAATTTTTTGTAAATGTAAGGAAATTTAACAAGATTTCCAAAGAACACTGCGTATAACAAGAACTCTTAAGTATGAGACTGTAAGATTTGTTCCTTGGCTGGTGATTGTAAATGGACTCGAAGGAAGAAAAGAAGTAGGGATCTAGGCTATAACTGCTTTTTTTTTTTTTTTTTTTTTTTTTTTTTTTTAATTTTTTTTTT